>JBAIZL010000002.1:171647023-172374523 GCA_036971475.1 Prosapia bicincta
AAATTTGTCCCTAATAATGTGTGCTTTTTATAATGAATATTGCTTTCAATTTACCTGATTGGAAATTTATTTTATTTTATAGAATGTTTGGTTTGAGTTATGGGAAGGGGTATGTATAAATTCACAACATGTTTTTGATAATATTTATTTTATTTTTCAATTTAAAAAAATAATAAATTCATTTTTTACTATGTTATATATATATATATATATATATATATATATATATATATATATATAACGTATGAGGCTAAAGAATTAATTCAGTTTATATCCAAAAATAAAAATAGTAGGAAAAAATATTAAGCAAAATCGACAAGAATAATTACTTGAAAATACGGAAAAAGTACTTAACCATTGTTCTATCTTAAGTGTAATCAGAAAGGGCTGTGGGAACCTTTGACAAAAGAAGGGTCCAACTATTTTAAGAAAGGACTTTTCAAGGACCAAAATACTTGGGTTAGAATAACACTGTACTATTAGAGAAAGCTCTTGGTAAATGGGCGTGGGAATAACCAAATTAACTAAAATACATAAGGGGGGAGAGATGATGCGAGGTTGGAAAAGGAAGTGATCAAGGTGTCTTGGAGGAATTTCAGAAGAGGACAGACGTATTGGGGGGAGGGGGTAGACCAAGTATCAGCAATGTTAATAAGGGGTAAAATTTGTTTAATTGAATTAAGGGGATTGTAATTTTTTGTATTTGTATAATTTAAAAGGTGCGACGTAAATAATTTAGTAAAGAATTAGGAAAAATAAGTTAGTTATGTGAAAAGTGCATCGAAGCAGTATTAACGGTCAAGATCCCAAGAACTCGACAAACAATAAGTACTTGTTTACATTAAAATTAGCCAACAGAGCTTTATAAACAGTAAGTTCAGAACAATTTTAAATTCATTAGTGTAAAATAATAATCTAGTTTTTTTCACCACGTTCTAAATCATAAAATAGATCCATAATAACGACCCCAGAGAAAGAGAAATTAACACTGTCATTATTAAACTTTATTGTAATAACTTAAAGCCTCGAGAGTCCACCTTTTTTTTGTAACTGTAATATTAGTTAAGGAATCAATCTTGTCACTAAATAGTATTAAGGTAAATGGGTATAAGGTGTATTAATTAAATGTCAAGAATAAATGCCAGTGATGTTAAATTTGATATTGGTGTTAATTAATTAGAAACCTGAAGGTGAGGCTAAAGAATGTTA
The DNA here is from genome assembly GCA_036971475.1 of Prosapia bicincta. Classification (NCBI taxonomy): domain Eukaryota; kingdom Metazoa; phylum Arthropoda; class Insecta; order Hemiptera; family Cercopidae; genus Prosapia; species Prosapia bicincta. Next base: position 171,648,233 of record JBAIZL010000002.1, read on the forward strand.
AGGTAATTAAATATATAACCTAAAGGAAAAGTTATATTTTAAATAACTTAGGTTATATAATTTTGGTCCCAACTAGTAGGCCAGTGTTAAATAGAAGTGGTGAATATAAATAAATAAATTATTAAACCAATTTATTAATCTGTTGGCTTAAGTAAAAGTGTTAATTAAGGTAAATAATAAAATCTGTGAACATTAATAAGACTGTATTGAAAATTATTAGGGAAGTGACTTTAAATCATAGAAAATAATGATGTATATGAACCAAATTGTAAAAGAGCGAGTTGGTTACTTTATTCCAAGACGAAGTAAGAGAATTTTAAAAAAATTAAATAAAATCGGGGATGATAATAGTAAAATTGAGCAATTAGGGCAGACAATGGACACAGGAGACTTAATGCAAGAGATAGAGAATGTAGGGACAAAATCGTCATGAGAAGAACAAAATTTGGGTTTGGGGACAGAGACGAATGTAGGGACTAGCGTAATCACGGATTAGATATGCTACAGTTAATGCAATTCTCAAGTTCGCGATTGGATCAAACACACAAGATTTAAAAAAACTTTATTTCATAGGACAGATAAAACTTCATAAGATTCAATTAGCAAATTAGATAAAATTAATGACAAATTAGATAAAATAAATGCATAAATTGGATCAGAGACATCAGGTTAGGTCCGAAGAAATGGAGAAGGAGAGAATAATCAGTGGGTCTCGAGGTATCGTCAGGGCAGGATGACGTTCGACTTACTCCGCTTTTTTATGATTTGAAAGTGGTAAATACTAACAACATGTGCTAAGTATATATACAGCAAAAAGCATATTTTAAATATTAATTAAAAAACTTAAATAAGTATGATTTTTATACATATATATATTCTTGATATTTAACGTTATCCATTGTTTTTCCGTTGCACTGACTTTATGAAGTTAATATATTACTATTGTAAGTAATTTTATCCACCATTAAGTGCAATAATTTTACCTTGAGTGATGAGGCACCTTTCGACAATGGTCAATTGACCGAAAGGTGCCTCATCACTCAAGGTAAAATTATTGCACTTAATGGTGGATAACATTACTTACAATAGTAATATATTAACTTCACATATATATATGTATATATATATATATATATATATACATATATATATACACATATGCTGATTTTACAAATGGTGTGTTAATATTAGGATCTAAATACGATGTTTGAAATTAGGTAAATGTTCTGATGACATTAGTTGTCAATTTGGGTTAAATTTTAAATTCTAAATAAGATTTGTTGATTAAAATAGGTGAGGTTACTTAATGATGTTAAATATGTGAATTGTTTTTATAAATTGTAATATGTTAATATGTGGGGTTTTCTTTCCTTATTTGCTTTTATATATAAATGACGGGGAAATATTCGAAAAGTTTAATGCTAAATCGAGAAGTAAATTTTTGCTAAATTGTTTCTTAAATATGTGGGTTGTTTTGAAGGACCGGATATCTTAAATATGCATAGATTTTGTATAAATAACTTATATAAATAACAATATGTGAAAATATGGGGTATAATATTTTTATTTTGAATTGGTGAAACATTCTGGTAAAATGTGATTTACTTACATAGGTGATTTTTCTTATGAAATTATAAATGGTTATATGTTTAACATTTATAATTTTACCTCTTTTAGGAATATTTTTTGTATATTTCTATAATTTAAATTTAACTGTAAAGCGTAAGCTTTCAGGCTAAAAAAATATGCTAGAGATAAGTACATTTTTCAAAGGGTTACATTAGGAACGAAAGGGCTCAAAAGGTTGAAAGATATTAAAATATTCAAATAATTAAGTTAGGGCAAAGTCATTAAGAAATAAATACTAAGTTCATTTATAAAAGTTTTATTGAGCTTTAGAAATTCTGTAAAACAAAGTAGTTTTGTACCAAGTTAAATTTTATAAAACTGATAAATCTGTGTTAAAGCGAAAATAGATATAAAATAAAAACCGTGTTTTTACTAACTTGCAAATTGAGTTGAAATTTATTTAATAAACAATTTTCGTACACACTCCGAAACCCTGCTCATTAAGCTGAGATGCCTAATAAGGATTCATTCCCCGGGAAACAGTACCCAAAGATTTAAATATCCGCGAGTAAGGTTTTTTAAAAATAAAGTCCAGTTACTGGTTCTCTGGGACAGATTTTGGCAAGAGCTAGTACAGTGCTGACTTCGGTCGGCGATGCTTATTCAAAATTTTTATCTTTGTGACGATTGGCAGGGCCGTCGCAACACACACACACACACACAAACCTGACGTTTAGTTTTTTTTTACAATATACTCCTTTCAGTTACATTAATATGATGCAATAACAAAATTTGATTGAATAACTAGTACTACATTTACCATAAAGATGGACTCTTGAGACTTTTGTTTCTTAATACAATAAACTTTAATAAAATACAGTGTTAGATTCCTCTCTTTCGGGTCGTTATTTTGGGATCTTTTATAGAGTAGAAGGGGTGATGAAAAAACTTGATTGAAATTTATATATACAATGAATTTAAATTTATAAGGAATTTGCTAAGTTAAAAAAAACTCTGTTGGCTGAATCTGATCTAGTAAAGTTTGAACTTATTGTTTGACGACTCCTGGAATTCACGGGTTGCTGGCGATTAACTTCTTCGCCTCAATTCCTCTTTCTCTCTATACCTGCTTAGGTAGTTACTCGTCGCACGTTTATAAATTCCTTACATATAAAATAAGTAATAATTTCCTTTTTATAATTCCCTTAACTATTCTAAAAACCATACAGCTCCTTTTAAAACAATTACTTAAAACTTGCCCCCCCCCCCAAGAAGTTCCAAAACTTAGTTTCCGTTTGACCAATGATTTTAATTTTAAAAAACGAGCCAATGTATTTCAGCCAATCAGCGTTTAACTTTTTTTCAATTTTGAAGAAGGAACGTTCAACCAACGGTTTTCTGTTTGCGTTTTCACATGTTACACTCTAATTTTATGAATTCCTTGACTCCTTCAGATGTTAACTCACCCATACCCTCGTTTTTCAGAATTATTTGTACCTTACAAATTTACGTGTTTTTACCAAAACGTACCCAAGACTGATTTAATACACTAACTGAAATTTACAATTGTTAAACCATCTTTTTTGGCTTTTTCCTTAATAATTTTAACTTATTATAATATATATATATATATATATATATATATATATATATATATATATATATATATTGCAACGGGCTAAAATGTCACATTTTACCGTAGCAAATGAAATTTTATATTCAATAATTTTAAAATGTTGTATAGTCAGAGTAGCGAAGCTAAAACATGGTAGATATGCCTTAGACAAAAGGTAGCATGAGTTTAACGAGTATAAGGCGTAGGAACAACGCCATTAGCCGGGAGAAAAGATTTGTTACATAATTGAAAAAGGGAAAAAAGATTAAAATCTACCTATAAAGACCATTGACATTCGAGAGGACGCAGAACAAAAAAGAGGAAGAAAAATACGAAAAAATGTCACCTAAAAGGGTTACAGGATTATTAAGAAATTTGTGGAAATAATCGATAAAAAGTAAATATGTGTGGGAATTGCAAACAGGAAGTGACGCAATGCTCAGCGTCCTGAAGACGTCAATTTGGAGGCTGGCGATTGGTTGATAGAAGCCCGGAGGGGTGGAATATGCCTGGGATGATGCACAAAAGTCTTTAGCGGGGTTTACGTCTACCAACAGGAAATTTGTGTTGGACGCACTCCGTTTTGTTAACAAACGAATAGTTTTCAAAACGTTCAGTTACAAGAGAATGTAGGGTTAAGAGCGGTAGTGTTTTCGCTGAGATCTAGTCTCGTGTGTTTTGTAACCTTTTTGGGGAGGAACCTTTCCAAAAGTGATTTTCGTCGAACTAACATCTATGTTGTGGCGTCCTCGAGATTCATTGTAGCAGAGAAGTATTTAAAATAAAATTAAAGTCAGCGAAAGTAGTAAATGTACAGTGCCTCAAATTAAAGTGTTTCAACAGTCAAGCTTAATTATAAAATATAAATTTCAACAGAGTACAGTAAACAGTAGTTTTAACAAAGAATAAAATAAAACCGGGAGTGAAATTAGTTTTAAAAATAGAAACAGTGTTAAACCATTTTTAAAGATCTAGATCCAGAATTTTAAAATAAAAACAAAAATAAAGAAGTCTAATTTCGCGCGGTAACGCGAAACGCTTTGTTTCGGTCAGAAGACTCCAAATTAGCCGGGTGACGCCAACTCTGGACGAGTCCAACAACCAATATGGCCAGCAGCAGGAAGGGAGAAACCATACCAAGGCAACATGGGCTGAAGAGCGATGGGACCAGGAAGAAGAGCAACTCAAAAAAGGTGAGATTTTAGTTTCTCTCTCTCTCTCAAATAGATTAAAATGTTATGTTGAAGGTGATGCACAACACATTTTGGGGAATTTTGGAAATTTTAAAGTTTAAATTTAAATAAATAAAAGATGTGAATGCATTTTGAATGGTGGAGAGGATAGCGTTAGTTTGAGTTAGCGTCATTTACCTACCTCAAAATGCTGCGCTCCCACTTGCAGATTTAACAGATATTAATAATATAGTTTTAAATAACTTCGAAAGTTAAAAACAAAGTGAAGATAAGTGTAAACGCAAAATAAAGAATTCAACATTTAAATTTAAATGTAGTTAAATGTCAATAACTAATTAGTAGAAAAAAAAAGATTTTAAACTTTTGTTAAATAAATTCAATTTTAATATTATTTTAGATCAGCGTTAAGACATGGCTGTTTTTAACGTAACATTGTTTAGAATAGGTGTTGATCCTGAGAGAAGAGTAAATGAAAGGTAATAAACAGTTTTTAAATTATTTAAGAATTTTATAAAGGTTTTTAAAGCAGAGAAAATGCGTTAGAAAAATGACACTGAAATCTTCATTATATAAACTAAAAATTAAATTATGTTGAGTTTTGGCAGAACACTTTATAAATAAAACATAAAATTTTGAAAATCGAAGAAAAATTTAATAATAAATTTTGAGTTTTTAAATATTAACAAAAGAAAGGATTATAACTGATTTTAAATTGAAATTAAATTTCAAGTAATTTTTTTGAAAAAGGATGAAGGTAAGAACAGGTGATATACAAATTTACTTGTTTACAAAGGAAGTTATAAAGTTTATACTGAAAGGTTAAAGAATTGTCAAAAAATCAGGAAGAGGTTAAAATATAAAATAATTAAAAACTGAGCTGTAATAGAAATTAAATTTAAACAGAATAGAAACAAAGTTGTTTACTAAGTAGCAAACGAAACAGTGATAATATTTATTTAAACCAATTTCTCACACATTCCTAAACCAAATGGTCATTATGTTTTAAAATGCCTTCAAACGAACTCATCCCCTGGGAACGGATACCCAAAGGGTTAAATCTCAGCGAGTTAGGTTATTTGAATAACGTCCAGTGACTGATTCTCTGACAGATTTTGGCGAGCATTGCACAGGGGTCTGGCCGTTGGCCGACCCTGCTCGTTTTAAAATTTTTACGGAGTAATGGACGCAAGATGTTGTGGCGGTGTCCAGCCGGAGGGATTTCACGGGCGAGAGTTGTAGGGTCGGTGTGTGTGTGTGTGTGTGTGTACAGAAAATTATTTTTTATTTATAAATATTGAATCACTGGTTTAAATAAAATTTTGAAAATTATTAATTTAAAATGAAAAGTACAATGAAAATAATTTCCATAATTATGAATTAAATTTTTTGAACTTATAAAAAAATTTAGGTATAAATTGAAAATTAAAATTAAGTTTGGAAATAGAAAAAGTAGTGGCAAATTTACCATTATAGTTCTTCTCTCCTCCTGATACGTGTTCGCAAGTACTTTTCTTCGTGACCGTCACCTTGACGCTGGTGCCTTGAGGTTAAACGAGGAGAAAGTAGTCTTAATTAAATGCATCTACATTTTATAGGTGAATGATTTAAGGTTGAATAAAATTTTATCTAGTTTCCAAGCATTTTGATTATTTTCATGAAACACATTGAGATAAGTGGTTATTTATTGCTAGAAGTTTAAATAAAGACCCGCAATCTCTACATTTATGGGATACATTTTTACTGCCTACTTCGCTTTTTGCAACTTTTCATTATTTATATCGAAATCAGACTGTCTTTCTCTAAGACTATTCGAGGCCGTTCAGCCCATATATCAGTACTTTTATCTTGTAAGTACTTAGTTTCATTCACTTACATTTCAAGTAGGCCTACATGGAAATTACTATATTTATTTTCCAATGTTTTTAAACAAAAATTGCAATTTATACATAACTTCAAAAATCTATGTAAATAGATAGCTTAGAAAACCTTCTTTCCATAAATAGTGATTTTAATTCTTTGCCAATCCATTGTGGGGGATAACCTAAGTATATTATCTTGTATATATTGTAACGTGGAGGATGTGCTGAATTAGATATAGTTTGAGCACACTCACTGCTATATTTCGTAGCATTCCTTATGCCTTGCCACTCCTTTGTCGACGGAGGGCTCTGTAAATATAACAGTCAAAACATACCACATTCTGTTAGCATTATACATTGCCTTTAAATCTGGCCAGACAATATTTTATTGGTTTCGCCACTTTACTCAGGGGCTGGATATACTTCATCATTTTCTAACATTGACATCTGTGAACCAAAGAAATGATAGCTTATCATTTACTAAATACAGCAGCAAATATATCATAGAAAAGCTGATAAAACAGCTTATTTCATGTCTTATTATTTCATGTTTAATGCCTTTATTTAAATGTTCTTATTATGTTACAAAACGCTTTTACAAATATTGACATACATTGAGTAATATATTTACTTGGCACACAGCTGCGAAATATTCTTTTAGTATAAACATTTCAAACAATTGTTTTGATTCTATGAATCTAAAAAAACTTCCCATAAGTCGCTTACCTTGAACTTTCACGTACAATATGTTACATTCAATGTAAATATTATTTTCAATTTTCTTTAACTATAAGTTTTACGATTTAAATTCGTTTTTTTTTTATATTTTTCATTCATAAAACGTATAAAATTATATATTTTTTAAATAGATTTATTGCTTATCAAGATATATTTTTCGTATAGAATAAATACATATATTTTAAAACTAATCAATATTAAATGGAATACATATAATTTTGTCGCTATAAAATTTTCTTTGGAATATAACAAACTTATTTCATTGATAATTTTTTAATTTGTTGTTTATCTGTCCAATAAATATATCATGAAAGGCTGATATTCGAGATTTTTATTATATGTTTAATGTCTTATTTAAGTGCAATTATAATCTTACAAAATGCGCTTCAAAATATTAGTATAGATTGGCAATTAATTATATTACTTAATAAAACAGATGAGGAAAAGTGTGCATATCTCTTTAGTTTATCTTTGGGACAAACTTTTCATATTTATTGATATATTTTATGAACCTAAGAAAACTTCCCATGAGATGTTTTATTTTGAAAGTACTTGAAATAATGTTTTGAAAATATTTTAAGTTGAATACAAATATTATTTTCAATTTAATGTTATAAATTCGTTGTTGTTTCTCATATTTTTTTTATAAATCGTATACAATTATAAATTTTCTTAATACACAAATATTTCTGTTTCAGGTAGAATTTGTTAGCTAATGGCTGTGGAATAGCTTGGCAACTTTAACCAAACCGCCGGGGTTTATTTATTAATGTAGTCGTTCACTTTGGCATTACATTTATGTCGAATCGTGTCTAAATTTGTATTGACAGTTATTAGCCTTATTATTATTTTACTCCGCTGACGAGAACCATGGCAACAGGTGTTCTACGAGAAATACCAGGCCTAAATGTAAACAGCAGGCGAAATATCACAGTTGTTAGTCAATCAGTACAACGTCGCTTGCGTACACACAGATTTATGGGACATTATATCTACCCGTAGATAATGTATTTCCTCAGCCATTTTAATATTTTATAGGGAAGAATCCTCCAGCTCCTATAAAAAAGGAATATTATAAATTCTGCGTGAATAGTGTAAGGAATAAAAATCCTTAAAGTAGGAGATGAAGCACAATAATGGCATCCCTTAGAAATAGAGCATCCCTAAGGTAGACGCTCTTTCCTTTGTCATCCCACTAATATCTCAACCAACCTATTCTCAACCAAGTCATTCCATTGTCATTCATGCCAACCTATCGTTAGCCAATCCAATCGGTTGTCATTCAAGCCGATCTGTAGAGTTGTAGGGGAGGGGCGAGGACCCTCTGACATGTAGGAGAGATGTGGTCCTGGTCGTATGACAACGTCCTTCTTTAGACTCATATAAGATAACGGATAATGAGGGATACGGATAACAACGTGATAGCGTTTATACACTTCAAACATTATTCTGTAATATTTATAGAATATAAAGTACTATATGTTCAAATAATCGTGGGCTAGTGCATTAAAAGCTGCAATACTCTTTTCTCTTTTTTTTGTAAGAAACATTTGCACAGCTTCGTTTAATATTAATTAGATGTTAAGAAGAGGCTTTATCAACTCGTTTAGAATAATAAAGAAGCAAGCCTGCCATTTGTAACTTGAGCGATAGCTTATCTTTTTTAGTTAATTATATGTAAGTTGATAATACAACTTACAGTCTTCCCGGCGGAGTTGCTACAGTCAACATGGTCGTCCTGCTGGGGATATGCTCTGTGTTTTTGGTACTAGAGTCTGCCTCTACCAAGAGTCTGCCACTCGTCACGATCCCACAGGGCCAACTGCAAGGGACGAACTTCACGTCTAGGAATGGAAGAGGGATTATTGGGTTTCTAGGCATTCCCTACGCATCGCCTCCTGTGGGCGACCTCAGGTTTAAGGTAAGTGTTCGGAAACATTCTGCATAGTAAAGGAATAATTTAAGTAATCGATATTTTTTAAAAATTTATTGTGTGGAATATAATGTGGAGAGGAGGAGGTTTGGTTATTCTGTATGTAAACAAATTATGTCATATTTTGTAACTTGAATATTTGATACAGTTATGTATGACTTTTTAAAAGTTAGTTAAAGGCTTTATGAAAGATATTTCTAAAACACAATTTTTCCGACACAGTTAAATAAATAATCTTCCTAAATATTCTCTGATAAGTAAGTCAACTTACGTTGTAGTGTTTATTTCAAGCAATATTATAAAGACTTTGGGGGATGATATTTCTAAAAAATGAAACCTTTCCGACCCAGATAAATAAAAATCTTTCTAAACAATCTCTGATGAAATTCGTCAACATGCGTTGTCGTGCTTATTTTCAACCCTATTATAAAAGCTTTGAGGAGGATATTTTAAACCATATTATGAAGGCTTCGTTTAAGATATTTCAAACCATATTATAAAGGCATTGTGGAGGATAATACAAACCGTATTATAAATCCATTGTGGAAGATATTTCATATTTTTAAAAAAGCTTTGGGGATGATATTTCTAAACAGTAAAAGTTTTCCGACCCAGATAATTACAAAATCTTCTTTAACAGTCTCTGATGAAATTTGTCAACTTGCGTTGTCGTGTTTGTTTCAAACCATATAAACATTCTGGATGATATTTCAAACCATATTATAACCACATTTAAAGGATATTTACCATATTATAAAGGCTTTGTGGAGGATATTTCAAACTATATTATTAAGGCTTTGTTGAAGATATTTCAAACCTTATTATAAAGGCATTCTGAACGATATTTCATACCATATTATAAAGGGTTTGTGGAGGATATTTCAAACCATATTATAAATGGTTTGTGTAGGATGTATCAAACCATATTATAAAGGCCTTTTGGAGGATATTTCAAATCATATTATAAAGGTATTGTAGATGTAGAGGATATTTCAAACCATATTATATAGGCATTTTGGAGGATATTCAAACCATATTATTTAGGTATTGTGAACGATATTTCAAACCATATTGTAAAGGTATTGTAAAGGATATTTCAAAAATTATTATAAAGGCTTTGTGGAGGGTTATTCAAATCATATTATATGAGCATTGTGGAGGATATTTCAAAACATATTGTAAAAGCTTTGTGGACAATATTTCAAACTATATTACATAGGCATTATGGCTTAAATTTCAAACCAAATTATATAGGCATTATGGAGGATATTTAGAACAGTATTATAAAGGCATTGTGGAAATATTGCAAACCATATTATATAGACATTGTGGACGATACTTCAAATAATATTATAAAGATATTGTGGAGGATATCTCAAACCATATGATAGAGGCTTTGTGGAGGATATTTTAAACCATGCAATAAGGCTCTGTGGGAGATATTTCAAACCATATTAAAAAGAATTTGTGGAGGATATTTCAAACCATATTAAAAAGGCTTCGTCGAGGATATTTCAAAACACACTATAAAGGCTTTATGGAGAATATTATATACCATATTATAAAGTCTTTGTGGAACATATTTCTAACCATTTTATAAAGATAATGTGGAGGATATTTCTAACCACTATATAAAGGATTTGTGGATGATATTTAAAACCACATTACAAATGCTATTTGGATGATATATCAAACCATTTTAATAAGGCTTTGTTGGGGATATTTCAAATCATATTAATAAGGCGTTGAGGAGGATATTTCAAACCATGTTATAAAAGATTTGTGGAGATTATTTCAAACCATATTATAAAGTCATTGTGATGGATATTTCTAACCATATTATAAAAGCTTTGTGGAGGATACTTAAAACCATTTTATAAAGGTATTGTGGACCATAATATAAAGCATTAGGGAGGATATTTCAAACCACATTACAAACCTTTTTGGATGATTTTTTAAAACATTTTATAAAGGCATTGTTGAAGATGGGAGGAACTAGCTAGATCTCTTACTTGGAATAACTTTAACAGCGTTGCTACAATTCATCATGTGGGAGGAGCAAGCTAGAGCTGTTACTAGGACTAACTCTAACCGCGTTGCTACATTTTATCATGTGGTAGGAACAAGATAAAGCTCTTACTTGGAATAACTCTAACAGCGTTGCTACATTTCTTCAGGTGGGAGGAGCAAGCTAGAGCTCTTACTAGGAATAACTCTAAAGGCGTTACTACATTTCTCCATGTGGGAGGAGCAAGCTAGAGCTCTTGCTAGGCATAACTCTAACAAGACTGTTACGTTATATGGTGTGGTTAGAGCAAGCTAAAGCTCTTACTTGGAATAACTATAACAGCGATGCTACATTTCTTCAGGTGGGAGGAGCAAGCTAGAGCTCTTGCTAGGACTAACTCTAACCGCGTTGCCACATTTTATCATGTGGTAGGAGCAAGCTAAAGCTCTTACTTGGAATAACTATAACAGCGTTGCTAAATTTCTTCAGGTGGGAGGAGCAAGTTAGAGCTCTTGCTAGGACTAACTCTAATCGCGTTGCTACATTTTATCATGTGGTAGGAACAAGATAAAGCTCTTACTTGGAATAACTATAACAGCGTTGCTACATGTCTTCAGGTGGGAGGAGCAAGCTAGAGCTCTTACTTGGAATAACTCTAACAGCGTTGCAACATTTCATCATGTAGGAGGAACTAGCTAGAGCTCTTACTTGGAATAACTCTAACGGCGTTGCTACAATTCATCATATGGGAGGAGCAAGCTAGAGCTCTTACTTGGACTAACTCTAACAGCGTTGCTACATTTCTTCAGGTGGGAGGAGAGGCTAGAACTCTTACTTGGAATAACTCTAACAAAACTGCTACGTTATATGGTGTGGGAGGAGCAAACTAGAGATCTTACTTGGAATAAATCTAACAGCGTTGCTACATTTCTTCAGGTGGGAGGAGCAAGCTAGAGCTCTTGCTAGGACTAACTCTAACCGCGTTACTACATTTTATCATGTGGTTGGAACAAGCTAAAGCTCTTACGTGTAATAATTATAACAGCGTTGCTACATTTCATCATGTAGGAGGAGCAAGCTAGAGCTCTTACTTGGAATAACTCTAACAGGGTTGCTACATTTTTCAGGTGGGAGGAGCAAGCTAGAGCTCTTGCTAGGACTAACTCTAACCACGTTGCTACATTTTATCATGTGGTAGGAGCAAGCTAAAGCTCCTACTTGGAATAACTCTAACAGCGTTGCTACATTTCTTCATGTGGGAGGAGCAAGCTAGAGCTCTTGCTAGGACTAACTCTAACCGCATTGCCACATTTTATCATGTGGTAGGAGCAAGCTAAAGCTCTTACTTGGAATAACTATAAAAGCGTTGCTACATTTCATAATGTAGGAGGAGCAAGCTAAAGCTCTCACTTGGAATAAATCTAACAGCGTTGCTAAATTTCTTCAGGTGGGAGGAGCAAGTTAGAGCTCTTGCTAGGACTAACTCTAACCGCGTTGCTACATTTTATCATGTGGTAGGAACAAGATAAAGATCTTACTTGGAATAACTATAACAGCGTTCCTACATGTCTTCAGGTGGGAGGAGCTAGCTAGAGCTCTTACTTGGAATAACTCTAACAGCGTTGCTACATTTCATCATGTGAGAGGAACTAGCTAGAGCTCTTACTTGGAATAACTCTAACAGCGTTGCTACAATTCATCATGTGGGAGGAGCAAGCTAGAGCTCTTACTTGGACTAACTCTAACAGCTTTGCTACATTTCTTCAGGTGGGAGGAGCAAGCTAGAGCTCTTACTTGGAATAACTCTAACAGCGTTGCTACATTTCTTCAGGTCTGAGGAGCAAGCTAGAGTTCTTGCTAGGACTAACTCTAATCGCATTGCAACATTTTATCATGTGGTAGGAACAAGCTAAAACTCTTACTTGTAATAACTCTAACAGCGTTGCTACATTTCTTCAGGTGGGAGGAGCAAGCTAGAGCTCTTACTTGGAATAACTCTAACAGCGTTGCAACATTTCATCATGTAGGAGGAACTAGCTAGAGCTCTTACTTGGAATAACTCTAACAGCGTTGCTACAATTCATCATATGGGAGGAGCAAGCTAGAGCTCTTACTTGGACTAACTCTAACAGCGTTGCTTCATTTCTTCAGGTGGGAGGAGAGGCTAGAACTCTTACTTGGAATAACTCTAACAAAACTGCTACGTTATATGGTGTGGGAGGAGCAAACTAGAGATCTTACTTGGAATAAATCTAACAGCGTTGCTACATTTCTTCAGGTGGGAGGAGCAAGCTAGAGCTCTTGCTAGGACTAACTCTAACCGCGTTACTACATTTTATCATGTGGTTGGAACAAGCTAAAGCTCTTACGTGTAATAATTATAACAGCGTTGCTACATTTCATCATGTAGGAGGAGCAAGCTAGAGCTCTTACTTGGAATAACTCTAACAGGGTTGCTACATTTTTCAGGTGGGAGGAGCAAGCTAGAGCTCTTGCTAGGACTAACTCTAACCACGTTGCTACATTTTATCATGTGGTAGGAGCAAGCTAAAGCTCCTACTTGGAATAACTCTAACAGCGTTGCTACATTTCTTCATGTGGGAGGAGCAAGCTAGAGCTCTTGCTAGGACTAACTCTAACCGCATTGCCACATTTTATCATGTGGTAGGAGCAAGCTAAAGCTCTTACTTGGAATAACTATAAAAGCATTGCTACATTTCATAATGTAGGAGGAGCAAGCTAAAGCTCTCACTTGGAATAAATCTAACAGCGTTGCTAAATTTCTTCAGGTGGGAGGAGCAAGTTAGAGCTCTTGCTAGGACTAACTCTAACCGCGTTGCTACATTTTATCATGTGGTAGGAACAAGATAAAGATCTTACTTGGAATAACTATAACAGCGTTCCTACATGTCTTCAGGTGGGAGGAGCTAGCTAGAGCTCTTACTTGGAATAACTCTAACAGCGTTGCTACATTTCATCATGTGAGAGGAACTAGCTAGAGCTCTTACTTGGAATAACTCTAACAGCGTTGCTACAATTCATCATGTGGGAGGAGCAAGCTAGAGCTCTTACTTGGACTAACTCTAACAGCGTTGCTACATTTCTTCAGGTGGGAGGAGCAAGCTAGAGCTCTTACTTGGAATAACTCTAACAGCGTTGCTACATTTCTTCAGGTCTGAGGAGCAAGCTAGAGTTCTTGCTAGGACTAACTCTAATCGCATTGCTACATTTTATCATGTGGTAGGAACAAGCTAAAACTCTTACTTGTAATAACTCTAACAGCGTTGCTACATTTCTTCAGGTGGGAGGAGCAAGCTAGAGCTTTTACTTGGAATAACTCTAACAGCGTTGCTACATTTCTTCAGGTGGGAGGAGCAAGCTAGAGCACTTACTTGGAATAACTCTAACAGCGTTGCTACATTTCTTCAGGTGGGAGGAGCAAGCTAGAGCTCTTACTTGGAATAACTGTAACAGCGTTGCTACATTTCTTCATGTGGGAGGAGCAAGCTAGAGCTCTTACTTGGAATAACTCTAACAGCGTCGCTACATTTCTTCATGTGGGAGGAGCAAGCTAGAGGTCTTGCTAGGAATAACTCTAACAAAACAGTTACGTTATACGGTGTGGTAGGAGCAAGCTAAAACTCTTACTTGGAATAACTATAACAGCGTTGCTACACTTCATCATGTGGTAGGAACAAGCTAGAACTCTTACTTGGAATAACTCTAACAGCGTTGCTACATTTCTTCAGGTGCGAGGAGCAAGCTAGAGCTCTTGCTAGAACTAACTCTAACCGCGTTGCTACATTGTATCATGTGGTAGGAACAAGCTAAAGCTCTTACTTGGAATAACCATAACAGCGTTGCTACATTGCTTCAGGTGGGAGGAGCAAGCTAGAGTTCTTACTTGGAATAACTATAACAGCGTTGCTACATTTCTTCACGTGGGAGGAGCAAGCTAGAGCTCTTACTTGGAATAACTCTAACCGCGTTGCTACATTACATTATGTGGGAGGAGCAAGCTAAAACTCGTACTTGGAATAACTATAACAGCGTTGCTACATTTCTTCAGGTGGGAGGAGCAAGCTAGAGCTCTTGCTAGAACTAACTCTAAACGCGTTGCAACATTTTACCATGTAGTAGGAGCAAGCTAAAGCTCTTACTTGGAATAACTCTAACAGCGTTGCTACGTTTCTTTAGGTGGGAGGAGCAAGCTAGACCTCTTGCTAGGACTAACTCTAACCGCGTTGCTACATTGTATCATGTGGTAGGAACAAGCTAAAGCTCTTACTTGGAATAACCATAACAGCGTTGCTACATTGCTTCAGGTGGGAGGAGCAAGCTAGAGCTCTTACTTGGAATAACTATAACAGCGTTGCTACATTTCTTCAGGTGGGAGAAGCAAGCTAGAGCTCTTACTTGGAATAACTCCAACAGCGTTGCTACATTTCTTCATGTGGGAGGAGCAAGCTAGAGCTCTTGCTAGGACTAACTCTAAACGCGTTGCTACATTTTATCATGTAGTGGGAGCAAACTAGAACTCTTACTTGGAATAACTCTAACAACGTTGCTACATTTCTTCAGGTGGGAGGAGCAAGCTACAGCTATTACTTTTTAATAACTCTAACAGCGTTGCTACATTTCTTCATGCGGGAGGAGCAAGCTAGAGCTCTTCCTAGGACTAACTCTAACCGCGTTGCTACATTACGTTATGTGGGAGGAGCAAGCTAAAACTCTTACTTGGAATAACTATAACAGCGTTGCTACATTTCTTCAGGTGGGAGGAGCAAGCAAGAGCTCTTACTTGGAATAACTCTAACAGCGTTGCTACATTTCTTCAGGTGGGAGGAGCAAGCTAGAGCTCTTGCTAGGACTAACTCTAACCGCGTTGCCACATTTTATCATGTGGTAGGAGCAAGCTAAAGCTCTTACTTGGAATAACTATAACAGCGTTGCTAAATTTCTTCAGGTGGGAGGAGCAAGTTAGAGCTCTTGCTAGGACTAACTCTAATCGCGTTGCTACATTTTATCATGTGGTAGGAACAAGATAAAGCTCTTACTTGGAATAACTATAACAGCGTTGCTACATGTCTTCAGGTGGGAGGAGCAAGCTAGAGCTCTTACTTGGAATAACTCTAACAGCGTTGCAACATTTCATCATGTAGGAGGAACTAGCTAGAGCTCTTACTTGGAATAACTCTAACAGCGTTGCTACAATTCATCATATGGGAGGAGCAAGCTAGAGCTCTTACTTGGACTAACTCTAACAGCGTTGCTACATTTCTTCAGGTGGGAGGAGAGGCTAGAACTCTTACTTGGAATAACTCTAACAAAACTGCTACGTTATATGGTGTGGGAGGAGCAAACTAGAGATCTTACTTGGAATAAATCTAACAGCGTTGCTACATTTCTTCAGGTGGGAGAAGCAAGCTAGAGCTCTTGCTAGGACTAACTCTAACCGCGTTACTACATTTTATCATGTGGTTGGAACAAGCTAAAGCTCTTACGTGTAATAATTATAACAGCGTTGCTACATTTCATCATGTAGGAGGAGCAAGCTAGAGCTCTTACTTGGAATAACTCTAACAGGGTTGCTACATTTCTTCAGGTGGGAGGAGCAAGCTAGAGCTCTTGCTAGGACTAACTCTAACCACGTTGCTACATTTTATCATGTGGTAGGAGCAAGCTAAAGCTCCTACTTGGAATAACTCTAACAGCGTTGCTACATTTCTTCATGTGGGAGGAGCAAGCTAGAGCTCTTGCTAGGACTAACTCTAACCGCATTGCCACATTTTATCATGTGGTAGGAGCAAGCTAAAGCTCTTACTTCTAATAACTATAAAAGCGTTGCTACATTTCATAATGTAGGAGGAGCAAGCTAAAGCTCTCACTTGGAATAAATCTAACAGCGTTGCTAAATTTCTTCAGGTGGGAGGAGCAAGTTAGAGCTCTTGCTAGGACTAACTCTAACCGCGTTGCTACATTTTATCATGTGGTAGGAACAAGATAAAGATCTTACTTGGAATAACTATAACAGCGTTCCTACATGTCTTCAGGTGGGAGGAGCTAGCTAGAGCTCTTACTTGGAATAACTCTAACAGCGTTGCTACATTTCATCATGTGAGAGGAACTAGCTAGAGCTCTTACTTGGAATAACTCTAACAGCGTTGCTACAATTCATCATGTGGGAGGAGCAAGCTAGAGCTCTTACTTGGACTAACTCTAACAGCGTTGCTACATTTCTTCAGGTGGGAGGAGCAAGCTAGAGCTCTTACTTGGAATAACTCTAACAGCGTTGCTACATTTCTTCAGGTCTGAGGAGCAAGCTAGAGTTCTTGCTAGGACTAACTCTAATCGCATTGCTACATTTTATCATGTGGTAGGAACAAGCTAAAACTCTTACTTGTAATAACTCTAACAGCGTTGCTACATTTCTTCAGGTGGGAGGAGCAAGCTAGAGCTTTTACTTGGAATAACTCTAACAGCGTTGCTACATTTCTTCAGGTGGGAGGAGCAAGCTAGAGCTCTTACTTGGAATAACTCTAACAGCGTTGCTACATTTCTTCAGGTCTGAGGAGCAAGCTAGAGTTCTTGCTAGGACTAACTCTAATCGCATTGCTACATTTTATCATGTGGTAGGAACAAGCTAAAACTCTTACTTGTAATAACTCTAACAGCGTTGCTACATTTCTTCAGGTGGGAGGAGCAAGCTAGAGCTTTTACTTGGAATAACTCTAACAGCGTTGCTACATTTCTTCAGGTGGGAGGAGCAAGCTAGAGCTCTTACTTGGAATAACTCTAAGAGCGTTGCTACATTTCTTCAGGTGGGAGGAGCAAGCTAGAGCACTTACTTGGAATAACTCTAACAGCGTTGCTACATTTCTTCAGGTGGGAGGAGCAAGCTAGAGCTCTTACTTGGAATAACTGTAACAGCGTTGCTACATTTCTTCATGAGGGAGGAGCAAGCTAGAGCTCTTACTTGGAATAACTCTAACAGCGTCGCTACATTTCTTCATGTGGGAGGAGCAAGCTAGAGGTCTTGCTAGGAATAACTCTAACAAAACAGTTACGTTATATGGTGTGGTAGGAGCAAGCTAAAACTCTTACTTGGAATAACTATAACAGCGTTGCTACACTTCATCATGTGGTAGGAACAAGCTAGAACTCTTACTTGGAATAACTCTAACAGCGTTGCTACATTTCTTCAGGTGCGAGGAGCAAGCTAGAGCTCTTGCTAGAACTAACTCTAACCGCGTTGCTACATTGTATCATGTGGTAGGAACAAGCTAAAGCTCTTACTTGGAATAACCATAACAGCGTTGCTACATTGCTTCAGGTGGGAGGAGCAAGTTAGAGTTCTTACTTGAAATAACTATAACAGCGTTGCTACATTTCTTCACGTGGGAGGAGCAAGCTAGAGCTCTTACTTGGAATAACTCTAACCGCGTTGCTACATTACATTATGTGGGAGGAGCAAGCTAAAACTCGTACTTGGAATAACTATAACAGCGTTGCTACATTTCTTCAGGTGGGAGGAGCAAGCTAGAGCTCTTGCTAGAACTAACTCTAAACGCGTTGCAACATTTTACCATGTAGTAGGAGCAAGCTAAAGCTCTTACTTGGAATAACTCTAACAGCGTTGCTACGTTTCTTTAGGTGGGAGGAGCAAGCTAGAGCTCTTGCTAGGACTAACTCTAACCGCGTTGCTACATTGTATCATGTGGTAGGAACAAGCTAAAGCTCTTACTTGGAATAACCATAAAAGCGTTGCTACATTGCTTCAGGTGGGAGGAGCAAGCTAGAGCTCTTACTTGGAATAACTATAACAGCGTTGCTACATTTCTTCAGGTGGGAGGAGCAAGCTAGAGCTCTTACTTGGAATAACTCCAACAGCGTTGCTACATTTCTTCATGTGGGAGGAACAAGCTAGAGCTCTTGCTAGGACTAACTCTAAACGCGTTGCTACATTTTATCATGTAGTGGGAGCAAACTAGAACTCTTACTTGGAATAACTCTAACAACGTTGCTACATTTCTTAAGGTGGGAGGAGCAAGCTAGAGCTATTACTTTTTAATAACTCTAACAGCGTTGCTACATTTCTTCATGCGGGAGGAGCAAGCTAGAGCTCTTCCTAGGACTAACTCTAACCGCGTTGCTACATTACGTTATGTGGGAGGAGCAAGCTAAAACTCTTACTTGGAATAACTATAACAGCGTTGCTACATTTCTTCAGGTGGGAGGAGCAAGCAAGAGCTCTTACTTGGAATAACTCTAACAGCGTTGCTACATTTCTTCAGGTGGGAGGAGCAAGCTAGAGCTCTTACTTGGAATAACTCCAATAGCGTTTCTACATTTCTTCATGTGGGAGGAGCAAGCTAGAGCTCTTCCTAGGCCTAACTCTAACCGCGTTGCTACATTACAACATGTGGGAGGAGCAAGCTAAAGCTCTTGCATGGAATAACTATAAGAGCGTTGCTACATTTCTTCAGGTGGGAGGAGCAAGGTAGAGTTCCTACTTGGAATAACTCTAACAGCGTTGCTACATTTCTTCATGTGGGAGGAACATGCTAAAGCTTTTACTTGGAATAACTATAACAGCTTTGCTACCTTTCATCATATGGGAGGAGCAAGCTAGAGCTCTTGCTAGGAATAACTCTAACCGCGTTGCTACTTAACATCATGTGGGAGGAGCAAGCTAAGCTCTTGCTTAGATTAACTATAACAGCGTTGCTAGGTTTCTTCAGGTTGGAGGAGCAAGCTAGAGCTCTTACTTGGAATAACTCTAACCGCGTTAATACATTTCTTCAGGTGGAAGGAGCAAGCTAGAGCTCTTACTTGGACTAACTCTAACAGCGTTGCTACGTTTCTTCAGGTGGGAGGAGCAAGCTAGAGCTCTTGCTAGGACTAACGCTAACCGCGTTGCTACATTTCATCATGTGGTAGGAACAAGCTTAAGCTCTTACTTGGAATAACTATAACAGCGTTGCTACATTTCATCGTGTGGGAGGAGCAAGCTAGAGCTCTTACTTGGAATAACTCTAACAGCGTTGCTACATTTCTTCATGCGGGAGGAGCAAGCTATAGCTCTTGCTAGGACTAACTCTAACCGCGTTGCTACATTACATCATGTGGGAGGATCAAGCTAAAGCTCTTACTTGGAATAACTATAACAGCGTTGCTACATTTCTTCAGGTGGGAGGAGCAAGGTAGAGTTCCTACTTGGAATAACTCTAACAACGTTGCTACATTTCATCATATGGGAAGAGCAAGCTAGAGCTCTTCCTAGGACTAACTCTAACCGCGTTGCTACATTACATCATGTGGGAGGATCAAGCTAAAGCTCTTACTTGGAATAACTATAACAGCGTTGCTACATTTCTTCAGGTGGGAGGAGCAAGGTAGAGTTCCTACTTGGAATAACTCTAACAGCGTTGCTACATTTCATCATATGGGAGGAGCAAGCTAGAGCTCTTGCTAGGAATAACTCTAACCGCGTTGCTACATAACATCATGTGGGAGGAGCAAGCTAAGCTCTTACTTGGACTAACTCTAACAGCGTTGCTAAATTACATCATGTGGGAGGAGCAAGTTAGAGCTCTTTCTTGGAATGACTTTCACAGCGTTGCTACTGTTCATTATGTGAGAGGAGCAAGCTAGAGCTCTTACTTGGAATAACTGTACCATAACTCCTACGTTATATGGTGTGCGAAGAATAATCTAGGGCTTTTACTTGGCGTAACTGTAACAGTATTGCTGCATTACATCGTGTGGGAGGAACAAGCTTGATCTCTTACTTGGAATAACTCTTACAAACTGCTTCGTTGATGGTGTTGGTTGAGAAAGCTAGGGCTTAAGTTGGACTAACTCTAACAGCATTGCTACTTTTTATCATGAGGAAGGATCAAGTTAAGGCTATCACTTAGACTAACACTAACAGCGTTGCTACATTTCATCATGTGGGAGGAGCAAGCTAGAGATCTTACCTGGAATAACTCTACCAAAACTGGTACGTTATATGGTGTGGGAGGAGTAAACTTGGGCTTTTACTTGGAGTAACGGTAACAGTATTGTTACATTAAATCATGTTTGTGGAGCAAGCTAGAGCTCTTGCTAGGAATAACTCTAACAAAACTGCTACGTTATATGGTGTGGGAGGAGTAAGCTTGGGCTTTTACTTGGACTAACTCTATCAGCGTTGCTCCATTTCATCATGTGAGAGGAACAAGCTAGAGCTCTTACTTGGAATAACTCTAACTAAACTGCTACATTATATGGTATAGGAGGAGTAAGCTTGGGCTTTTACTTGGAATATCTGTGACAGTATTGTTACATTAAATCATGGGTGAGGAGCAAGCTACAGCTCTTACTTGGACAAGCTTTAACAGCATTACTACATTACATCGTGTGTGAGGAGCCAGATAGTGCTCATATTTGGAGTAACTGTAACATAATTGCTACAATACAACGTGAGGGAGGAGGAAGTTAGAACTCTTACTTGGAACAACTCTAACAAAACTGCTATGTTATATGGTGTAGGAGGAGTAAGAGAGAGCTCTTACTAGTAGAAACTCTACCAAAACTGGAACGTTATATGGCGGGAGAGAAGTAAGCTTGGGCTTTTACTTGGAGTAACTGTAAGAGTATTGTTACATTAAATCATGTGTGAGGAGAAAGCTAGAGCTCTTACTAGGAATGACTCTACCAAAACTGGTACGTTATATGGTGTGGGAGCAATAAGCTTGGGCTTTTACTTGGAGTAACTGTAACAGTATTGTTACATTAAATCATGTGTGAGGAGCAAGCTAGAGCTCTTACTAAGAATAACCCTACCAAAACTGCTACGTTATATGGTATGGGAGGAGTAAGCTTGGGCTTTTACTTGGAGTAACTGTAACAGTATTGTTACATTAAATCATGTGGGAGGAGCAAGCTAAAACTCTTACTTGGAATAACTATAACAGCGTTGCTACATTTCTTCAGGTGGGAGGAGCAAGGTAGAGTTCCTACTTGGAATAACTCTAACAGCGTTGCTACATTTCATCATATGGGAGGAGCAAGCTAGAGCTCTTGCTAGGAATAACTCTAACCGCGTTGCTACATAACATCATGTGGGAGGAGCAAGCTAAGCTCTTACTTAGATTAACTATAACAGCGTTGCTAGGTTTTTCAGGTGGGAGGAGCAAGCTAGAGCTCTTACTTGGAATAACTCTAACAGCGTTAATACATTTCTTCAGGTGGGAGGAGCAAGCTAGAGCTCTTACTTGGACTAACTCTAACAGCGTTGCTACATTACATCATGTGGGAGGAGCAAGTTAGAGCTCTTACTTGGAATGACTTTCACAGCGTTGCTACTGTTCATTATGTGAGAGGAGCAAGCTAGAGCTCTTACTTGGAATAACTGTACCATAACTCCTACGTTATATGGTGTGCGAAGAATAATCTAGGGCTTTTACTTGGCGTAACTGTAACAGTATTGCTGCATTACATCGTGTGGGAGGAACAAGCTTGATCTCTTACTTGGAATAACTCTTACAAACTGCTTCGTTGATGGTGTTGGTTGAGAAAGCTAGGGCTTAAGTTGGACTAACTCTAACAGCATTGCTACTTTTTATCATGAGGAAGGATCAAGTTAAGGCTATCACTTAGACTAACACTAACAGCGTTGCTACATTTCATCATGTGGGAGGAGCAAGCTAGAGATCTTACCTGGAATAACTCTACCAAAACTGGTACGTTATATGGTGTGGGAGGAGTAAACTTGGGCTTTTACTTGGAGTAACGGTAACAGTATTGTTACATTAAATCATGTTTGTGGAGCAAGCTAGAGCTCTTGCTAGGAATAACTCTAACAAAACTGCTACGTTATATGGTGTGGGAGGAGTAAGCTTGGGCTTTTACTTGGACTAACTCTATCAGCGTTGCTCCATTTCATCATGTGAGAGGAACAAGCTAGAGCTCTTACTTGGAATAACTCTAACTAAACTGCTACATTATATGGTATAGGAGGAGTAAGCTTGGGCTTTTACTTGGAATATCTGTGACAGTATTGTTACATTAAATCATGGGTGAGGAGCAAGCTACAGCTCTTACTTGGACAAGCTTTAACAGCATTACTACATTACATCGTGTGTGAGGAGCCAGATAGTGCTCATATTTGGAGTAACTGTAACATAATTGCTACAATACAACGTGAGGGAGGAGGAAGTTAGAACTCTTACTTGGAACAACTCTAACAAAACTGCTATGTTATATGGTGTAGGAGGAGTAAGAGAGAGCTCTTACTAGTAGAAACTCTACCAAAACTGGAACGTTATATGGCGGGAGAGAAGTAAGCTTGGGCTTTTACTTGGAGTAACTGTAAGAGTATTGTTACATTAAATCATGTGTGAGGAGAAAGCTAGAGCTCTTACTAGGAATGACTCTACCAAAACTGGTACGTTATATGGTGTGGGAGCAATAAGCTTGGGCTTTTACTTGGAGTAACTGTAACAGTATTGTTACATTAAATCATGTGTGAGGAGCAAGCTAGAGCTCTTACTAAGATTAACCCTACCAAAACTGCTACGTTATATGGTATGGGAGGAGTAAGCTTGGGCTTTTACTTGGAGTAACTGTAACAGTATTGTTACATTAAATCATGTGGGAGGAGCAAGCTAAAACTCTTACTTGGAATAACTCTAACAGCGTTGCTACATTTCTTCAGGTGAGGGGAGCAAGCTAGAGCTCTTCCTAGGACTAACTCTAACCGCGTTGCTACATTTTATCATGTGGTAGGAACAAGCTAATGCTCTTACTTGAAATAAATATACCAGTTTTGCTACATTACATCGTGTGGGAGGAGCAAGCTAGAACACTTACTTGGAATAACTCTAACAGCGTTGCTACATTTCTTCAGGTGGGAGGAGCAAGTTAGATCTCTTGCTAGGACTAACTCTAACCGCGTTGCTACATTTTATCATGTGGTAGGAACAAGCTAGAGCTCTTACTTGGAATAACTCTAACAGCGTTGCTACATTTCATCATGTGGGAGGAGCAAGCTAGAGCTCTTACTTGGAATAACTCTAACAGCGTTGCTACAATTCATCATGTGGGAGGAGCAAGCTAGAGCTCTTATTTGGACTAACTCTAACAGCGTTGCTACATTTCTTCAGGTGGGAGGAGTAAGCTAGAGCTCTTACGATGAATAACTCTAACAGCGTTGCTACATTTCATCAGGTGGGAGGAGCAAGCTAGAGCTCGTACTTGGAATAACTATAACAGCGGTGCTACATTTTCTCATGTGGGAGGAGCAAGCTAATGCTCTTACTTGGAATAACTGTAACAGCCTTGCTACATTTCATCATGTTTGAGGAGCAAGCTATAGCTAGTGCTAGGACTGAACCTAACCGCGTTGCTACATTACATCATGTGGGAGGAGCAAGCTAAAGCTCTTGCTTGGAATAACTATAACAGCGTTGCTACATTTCTTCATGTGGGAGGAGCAAGCTAGAGCTCTTACTTGGAATAACTGTAACAGCGTTGCTACATTACATCATGTGGGAGGAGCAAGCTAAAGCTCTTACTTGGAATAACTCTAACAGCGTTGCTACATTTTTTCAGGTGGGAGGAGCAGGCTAGAGATCTTACGTGGAATAACTCTAACAGCGTTGCTACTTTTCTTCATGTGGGAGGAGCAAGCTAGAGCTCTTGCTAGGACTAACTCTAACCGCGTTGCTACATTACATCATGTGGGAGGAGTAAGCTAAAGCTCTTACTTGGAATAACTATAACAGCGTTGCTACATTTCTTCAGGTGGGAGGAGCAAGCTAGAGCTCTTACTTGGAATAATTCTAACAGCGTTGCTACATTTCTTCATGAGGGAGGAGCAAGCTAGAGCTCTTGCTAGGACTAACTCTAACCGCGTTGCTACATTACATCATGTGGGAGGAGCAAGCTAAGCTCTTACTTGGAATAACTATAACAACGTTGCTACATTTCTTCAGGTGGGAGGAGCAAGCTAGAGCTCTTACTTGGAATAACTCTTACAGCGTTGCTACATTTCTTCAGGTTTGAGGAGCAAGCTAGAGCTCTTACTTGGAATAACTCTTACAGCGTTGCTACATTTCTTCAGGTGGGAGGAGCAAGCTAGAGCTCTTGCTATGACTAACTCTAACCGCGTTGCTTCATTACATCATGTGGTAGAAGCAACCTAAAGCTCTTACTTGGAATATCTCTAACCGCGTTGCAACGTTTCTTCATTTGGGAGGAGCATGCTAGAGCTCTTGCTAGGACTAACTCTAACCGCGTTGCTACATTTTATCATGTGGTAGGAACAAGCTAAAGCTCTTACATGGAATAACTATAACAGCGTTGCTACATTTCATCGTGTGGGAAGAGCAAGCTAGAGCTCTTACTTGGAATAACTCTAACAGCGTTGCTACATTTCTTCAGGTGGAAGGAGCAAGCTAGAGCTCTTACTTGGAATAATTCTAACAGCGTTGCTACATTTCTTCATGAGGGAGGAGCAAACTAGAGCTCTTGCTAGGACTAACTCTAACCGCGTTGCTATATTACATCATGAGGGAGGAGCAAGCTAAGCTCTTACTTGGAATAACTATGTTGCTACATTTCTTCAGGTGGGAGGAGCAAGCTAGAGCTCTTACTTGGAATAACTCTTACAGCGTTGCTACATTTCTTCAGGTTTGAGGAGCAAGCTAGAGCTCTTACTTGGAATAACTCTAACAGCGTTGCTACATTTCATCATGTTGTAGGAACAAGCTAGAGCTCTTACTTGGAATAACTATACCAGCGTTGCTACATTTCTTCAGGTGGGAGGAGCAAGCTAGAGCTCTTACTTGGAATAACTCTAACAGCGTTGCTACAATTCATCATGTGGGAGGAGCAAGCTAGAGCTCTTACTTGGACTAACTCTAACAGCGTTGCTACACTTCTTCAGGTGGGAGGAGTAAGCTAGAGCTCATACGATGAATAACTCTAACAGCGTTGCTACATTTCATCAGGTGGGAAGAGCAAGCTAGAGTTCGTACTTGGAATATCTCTAACAGCGTTGCTACATTTCTTCAGGTCTGAGGAGCAAGCTAGAGTTCTTGCTAGGACTAACTCTAATCGCATTGCTATATTTTATCATGTGGTAGGAACAAGCTAGAACTCTTACTTGGAATAACTGTAACAGCGTTGCTACATTTCTTCAGGTGGGAGGAGCAAGCTAGAGCTTTTACTTTGAATATCTCTAACATCGTTGCTACATTTCTTCAGGTGGGAGGAGCAAGCTAGAGCTCTTACTTGGAATAACTCCAAGAGCGTTGCTACATTTCTTCAGGTGGGAGGAGCAAGCTAGAGCTCTTACTTGGAATAACTGTAACAGCGTTGCTACATTTCTTCATGTGGGAGGAGCAAGCTAGTGCTCTTACTTGGAATAACTCTAACAGCGTCGCTACATTTCTTCATGTGTTAGGAGCAAGCTAGAGGTCTTGCTAGGAATAACTCTAACAAAACAGTTACGTTATATGGTGTGGTAGGAGCAAGCTAAAACTCTTACTTGGAATAACTATAACAGCGTTGCTACACTTCATCATGTGGTAGGAACAAGCTAGAACTCTTACTTGGAATAACTCTAACAGCGTTGCTACATTTCTTCAGGTGGGAGGAGCAAGCTAGAGCTCTTGCTAGAACTAACTCTAAACGCGTTGCAACATTTTACGATGTAGTAGGAGCAAGCTAAAGCTCTTACTTGGAATAACTCTAACAGCGTTGCTAAGTTTCTTTAGGTGGGAGGAGCAAGCTAGAGCTCTTGCTAGGACTAACTCTAACCGCGTTGCTACATTGTATCATTAGGTAAAAACAAGCTAAAGCTCTTACTTGGAATAACCATAACAGCGTTGCTACATTGCTTCAGGTGGGAGGAGCAAGCTAGAGCTATTACTTTTTAATAACTCTAACAGCGTTGCTACATTTCTTCATTTGGGAGGAGCAAGCTAGAGCTCTTACTTGGAATAACTATAACAGCGTTGCTACATTTCTTCTGGTGGGAGGAGCAAGCTAGAACTCTTACTTGGAATAACTCTAACCGCGTTGCTACAATACATTATGTGGGAGGAGCAACCTAAAATTCGTACTTGGAATAACTATAACAGCGTTGCTACATTTCTTCAGGTGGGAGGAGCAAGCTAGAGCTCTTACTTGGAATAACTCTAACAGCGTTGCTTCATTTCTTCAGTTGGGAGGAGCAAGCTAGAGCTCTTGCTAGGACTAACTCTAAACGCGTTGCTACATTTTATCTTGTAGTGGGAGCAAGCTAGAACTCTTACTTGGAATAACTCTAACAACGATGCTACATTTCTTCAGGTGGGAGGAGCAAGCTAGAGCTATTACTTTTTAATAACTCTAACAGCGTTGCTACATTTCTTCATGCGGGAGGAGGAAGCTAGAGCTCTTGCTAGGACTAACTCTAACCGCGTTGCTACATTACATTATGTGGGAGGAGCAAGCTAAAACTCTTACTTGGAATAACTATAACAGCGTTGCTACATTTCTTCAGGTGGGAGGAGCAAGCTAGAGCTCTTACTTGGAATAACTCTAACAGCGTTGCTACATTTCTTCAGGTGGGAGGAACAAGCTAGAGCTCTTACTTGGAATAACTCCAACAGCGTTGCTACATTTCTTCATGTGAGAGGAGCAAGCTAGAGCTCTTCCTAGGACTAACTCTAACCGCGTTGCTACATTACATCATGTGGGAGGAGCAAGCTAAAGCTCTTACATGGAATAACTATAACGGCGTTGCTACATTTTTTCAGGTGGGAGGAGCAAGGTAGAGTTCCTACTTTGAATAACTCTAACAGCGTTGCTACATTTCTTCATGTGGGAGGAACAAGCTAAAGCTTTTACTTGGAATAACTATAACAGCTTTGCTACATTTCATCATATGGGAGGAGCAAGCTAGAGCTCTTGCTAGGAATAACTCTAACCGCGTTGCTACATAACATCATGTGGGAGGAGCAAGCTAAGCTCTTACTTAGATTAACTATAACAGCGTTGCTAGGTTTTTCAGGTGGGAGGAGCAAGCTATAGCTCTTACTTGGAATAACTCTAACAGCGTTAATACATTTCTTCAGGTGGGAGGAGCAAGCTAGAGCTCTTACTTGGACTAACTCTAACAGCGTTGCTACATTACATCATGTGGGAGGAGCAAGTTAGAGCTCTTACTTAGAATGACTTTCACAGCGTTGCTACTGTTCGTTATGTGAGAGGAGCAAGCTAGAGCTCTTACTTGGAATAACTGTCCCATAACTCCTACGTTATATGGTGTGCGAAGAATAATCTAGGGCTTTTACTTGGCGTAACTGTAACAGTATTGCTGCATTACATCGTGTGGGAGGAACTCTTACAAACTGCTTCGTTGATGGTGTTGGTTGAGAAAGCTAGGGCTTAAGTTGGACTAACTCTAACAACATTGCTACTTTTTATCATGAGGAAGGATCAAGGTAAGGCTCTCACTTAGACTAACACTAACAGCGTTGCTACATTTCATCATGTGGGAGGAGCAAGCTTGAGATCTTTCTTGGAAGAACCCTAACAAATGTGCTACGTTATATAGTGTAGGACAAGTAAGCTTGAGCTGTTCCTTGGACTAATTCTATCAGCGTTGCTCCATTTCATCATGTGAGAAGAGCAAGCTATAGCTCTTACTTGGAATAACTCTACCAAAACTGGTACGTTATATGGTGTGGGAGGAGTAAGCTTGGGCTTTTACTTGGAGTAACGGTAACAGTATTGTTACATTAAATCATGTTTGTGGAGCAAGCTAGAGTACTTGCTAGGAATAACTCTAACAAAACTGCTACGTTATATGGTATGGGAGGAGTAAGCTTGGGCTTTTACTTGGACTAACTCTATCAGCGTTGCTCCATTTCATCATATGAGAGGAACAAGCTAGAGCTCTTACTTGCAATAACTCTAACTAAACTGCTACATTATATGGTATAGGAGGAGTAAGCTTGGGCTTTTACTTGGAATATCTGTGACAGTATTGTTACATAAAATCATGGGTGAGGAGCAAGCTACAGCTCTTACTTGGACAAGCTTTAACAGCATTACTACATTACATCGTGTGTGAGGAGCCAGATAGTGCTCATATTTGGAGTAACTGTAACATAATTGCTACAATACAACGTGCGGGAGGAGGAAGTTAGAACTCTTACTTGGAACAACTCTAACAAAACTGCTATGTTATATGGTGTGGGAGGAGTTAGCGAGAGCTCTTACTAGTAGAAACTCTACCAAAACTGGAACGTTATATGGCGGGGGAGGAGCAAGCTTGGGCTTTTACTTGGAGTAACTGTAAGAGTATTGTTACATTAAATCATGTGTGAGGAGAGAGCTAGAGCTCTTACTATGAATGACTCTACCAAAACTGGTACGTTATATGGTGTGGGAGCAATAAGCTTGGGCTTTTACTTGGAGTAACTGTAACAGTATTGTTACATTAAATCATGTGGGAGGAGCAAGCTAAAACTCTTACTTGGAATAACTCTAACAGCGTTGCTACATTTCTTCAGGTGAGGGAAGCAAGCTAGAGCTCTTCCTAGGACTAACTCTAACCGCGTTGCTACATTTTATCAGGTGGTAGGAACAAGCTAAAGCTCTTACTTGAAATAAATATACCAGTTTTGCTACATTACATCGTGTGGGAGGAGCAAGCTAGAACTCTTACTTGGAATAACTCTAACAGCGTTGCTACATTTCTTCAGGTGGGAGGAGCAAGTTAGATCTCTTGCTAGGACTAACTCTAACCGCGTTGCTACATTTTATCATGTGGTAGGACCAAGCTAGAGCTCTTACTTGGAATAACTCTAACAGCGTTGCTACATTTCTTCAGGTGGGAGGAGTAAGCTAGAGCTCTTACGATGAATAACTCTAACAGCGTTGCTACATTTCATCAGGTGGGAGGAGCAAGCTAGAGCTCGTACTTGGAATATCTCTAACAGCGTTGCTACAACACATCATGTGGGAGGAGCAAGCTAAAGCTCTTACTTGGAATAACTATAACAGCGTTGCTACATTTTTTCATGTGGGAGGAGCAAGCTAATGCTCTTACTTGGAATAAAAGTAACAGCCTTGCTACATTTCATCATGTTTGAGGAGCAAGTTAGAGCTAGTGCTAGGACTGAACCTAACCGCGTTGCTACATTACATCATGTGCGAGGAGCAAGCTAAAGCTCTTGCTTGGAATAACTATATCAGCGTTGCTACATTTCTTCAGGTGGGAGGAGCAAGCTAGAGCTCTTACTTGGAATAACTCTAACAGCGTTGCTACATTTCTTCATGTGGGAGGAGCAAGCTAGAGCTCTTACTTGGAATAACTGTAACAGCGTTGCTACATTACATCATGTGGGAGGAGCAAGCTAGAGCTCTTACTTGGAATAACTCTAACAGCGTTGCTACATTTTTTCAGGTTGAGGAGCAGGCTAGAGATCTTACGTGGAATAACTCTAACAGCGTTGCTACTTTTCTTCATGTGGGAGGAGCAAGCTAGAGCTCTTGCTAGGACTAACTCTAACCGCGTTGCTACATTACATCATGTGGGAGGAGCAAGCTAAAGCTCTTACTTGGAATAACTATAACATCGTTGCTACATTTCTTCAGATGGGAGGAGCAAGCTAGAGCTCTTACTTGGAATAACTCTTACCGCGTTGCTACATTTCTTCAGGTGGGAGGAGCAAGCTAGAGCTCTTACTTGGAATAACTCTAACAGCGTTGCTACATTTCATTATGTTGTAGGAACAAAATAGAGCTCTTACTTGGAATAACTCTA
Organism: Prosapia bicincta; assembly: GCA_036971475.1. Lineage (NCBI taxonomy): Eukaryota > Metazoa > Arthropoda > Insecta > Hemiptera > Cercopidae > Prosapia > Prosapia bicincta. The sequence goes on from JBAIZL010000002.1 coordinate 171,678,955, forward strand.
ACAGCGTTGCTACATTTCTTCAGGTGGGAAGAGCAAGCTAGAGCTCTTGCTAGGACTAACTCTAAACGCGTTGCTACATTTTATCATGTGGTAGGAGCAACCTAAAGCTCTTACTTGGAATATCTCTCACCGCGTTGCAACGTTTCTTCATTTGGGAGGAGCAAGCTAGAGCTCTTGCTAGGACTAACTCTAACCGCGTTGCTACATTTTATCATGTGGTAGGAACAAGCTAAAGCTCTTACATGGAATAACTATAACAGCGTTGCTACATTTCAACGTGTGGGAAGAGCAAGCTAGAGCTCTTACTTGGAATAACTCTAACAGCGTTGCTACATTTCTTCAGGTGGAAGGAGCAAGCTAGAGCTCTTACTTGGAATAATTCTAACAGCGTTGCTACATTACATCATGTGGGAGGAGAAAGCTAAGCTCTTACTTGGAATAACTATAACAACGTTGATACATTTCTTCAGGTGGGAGGAGCAAGCTAGAGCTCTTACTTGGAATAACTCTTACAGCGTTGCTACATTTCTTCAGGTTTGAGGAGCAAGCTAGAGCTCTTACTTGGAATAACTCTAACAGCGTTGCTACATTTCATCATGTTGTAGGAACAAGCAAGAGCTCTTACTTGGAATAACTATAACAGCGTTGCTACATTTCTTCAGGTGGGAGGAGTAAGCTAGAGCTCATACGATGAATAACTCTAACAGCGTTGCTACATTTCATCAGGTGGGAGGAGCAAGCTAGAGATCGTACTTGGAATATCTCTAACAGCGTTGCTACATTTCTTCAGGTGAGAGGAGCAAGCTAGAGCTCTTAGTTGGAATAACTCTAACAGCGTTGCTACATTTTTTCATGTGGGAGGAGCAAGGTAATGCTCTTATTTGGAATAACTGTACCAGCCTTGCTACATTTCATCATGTTTGAGGAGCAAGCTAGAGCTAGTGCCAGGACTGAACCTAACCGCGTTGCTACATTACATCATGTGGGAGGAGCAAGCTAAAGCTCTTACTTGGAATAACTATAACAGCGTTGCTACATTTCATTATGTTGTAGCAACAAAATAGAGCTCTTACTTGGAATAACTCTAACAGCGTTGCTACATTTCTTCAGGTGGGAAGAGCAAGCTAGAGCTCTTGCTAGGACTAACTCTAAACGCGTTGCTACATTTTATCATGTGGTAGGAGCAAGCTAAAGCTCTTACTTGGAATATCTCTAACCGCGTTGCAACGTTTCTTCATTTGGGAGGAGCAAACTAGAGCTCTTGCTAGGACTAACCCTAACCGCGTTGCTACATTTTATCATGTGGTAGGAACAAGCTAAAGCTCTTACATGGAATAACTATAACAGCGATGCTACATTTCATCGTGTGGGAGGAGCAAGCTAGAGCTCTTACTTGGAATAACTCTAACAGCGTTGCTACATTTCTTCAGGTGGGAGGAGCAAGCTAGAGCTCTTACTTGGAATAATTCTAACAGCGTTGCTACATTTCTTCATGAGGGAGGAGCAAGCTAGAGCTCTTGCTAGGACTAACTCTAACCGCGTTGCTACATTACATCATGTGGGAGGAGCAAGCTAGAGCTCTTACTTGGAATAACTCTAACAGCGTTGCTACATTTCTTCAGGTGGGAGGAGCAAGCTAGAGCTCTTACTTGGAATAATTCTAACAGCGTTGCTACATTTCATCATGTTGTAGGAACAAGCTAGAGCTCTTACTTGGAATAACTATAACAGCTTTGCTACATTACATCATGTGGGAGGAGCAAGTTAGAGCTCTTACTTGGAATAACTGTACCAAAATTCCTACGTTATATGGTGTGCGAAGAGTAATATAGGGCTTTTACTTGGCGTAACTGTAACAGTATTGCTACATTACATCGTGTGGGACGTGCAAGTTAGATCTCTTTTTTGGAATAACTCTTACAAACTGCTACGTTGATGGTGTTGGTTGAGAAAGCAAGGGCTTAGGTTGGACTAACTCTAACAGCATTGCTACTTTTTATCATGAGGAAGGATCAGGTTACGGGCATCACTTAGACTAACTCTAACAGCGTTGCTACATTTCATCATGTGGGAGGAGCAAGCTAGAGATCTTTCTTGGAATAACCCTAACAAATGTGCTACGTTATATGTTGTGGGAGGAGTAAGCTTGGGCTTTTACTTGGAGTAACGGTAACAGTATTGTTACATTAAATCATGTTTGTGGAGCAAGCTAGAGCTCTTACTAGGAATAACTCTAACAAAACTGCTACGTTATATGGTGTGGGAGGAGTAAGCTTGGGCTTTTACTTGGACTAACTCTATCAGCGTTGATCCATTTCATCATATGAGAGGAACAAGCTAGTGCTCTTACTTGGAACAACTCTATCTAAACTGCTACATTATATGGTATAGGAGTAGTAAGCTTGGGCATTTACTTGGAATATCGGTGACAGTATTGTTACATTAAATCATGTTTGAGGAGTAAGCTAGAGCTCTTACTAGGAATAACTCTACCAAAACTGCTACGTTATATGGTGTGGGAGGAGTAAACTTGGGCTTTTACTTGGAGTAACTGTAACAGTATTGTTACATTAAATCATGTGTGAGGAGCAAGCTAGAGCTCTTACTAGGAATAAGTCTAACAAAACTGCTACGTTATATGGTGTGGTAGGAGTAAGCTTGGGCTTTTACTTGGAGTAACTGTAACAGTATTGTGACATTAAATCTTGTGGGAGGAGCAAGTTAGAGCTCTTACTAGGAATAACTCTAACAAAACTGCTACATTTCTTCAGGAGGGAGGAGCAAGCTAGAGCTCTTACTTGGAATAACTCTAACAGCGTTGCTACATTTCTTCAGCTGGGGGGAGCAAGCTAGAGCTCTTGCTAGGACTAACTCTAACCGCGTTGCTACATTTTATCATGTGGTAGGAACAAGCTAAAGCTCTTACTTGAAATAAATATACCAGTTTTGCTACATTACATCGTGTGGGAGGAGCAAGCTAGAACTCTTACTTGGAATAACTCTAACAGCGTTGCTACAATTCATCATGTGGGAGGAGCAAGCTAGAGCTCTTACTTGGACTAACTCTAACAGCGTTGCTACATTTCTTCAGATGGGAGGAGCAAGCTAGAGCTCTTACGATGAATAACTCTCTAACAGCGTTGCTACATTTCTTTTGGTGGGAGGAGCAAGCTAGAGCTCTTACTTGGAATAACTCTAACAGCGTTGCTACATTTCTTCAGGTGAGAGGAGCAAGCTAGAGCTCTTACTTGGAATAACTCTAACAGCGTTGCTACATTTTTTCATGTGGGAGGAGCAAGCTAATGCTCTTACTTGGAATAACTATAACAGCCTTGCTACATTTCATCATGTTTGAGGAGCAAGCTAAAGCTCTTTCTAGGACTAACTCTAACCGCGTTGCTACATTACATCATGTGGGAGGAGCAAGCTAAAGCTCTTGCTTGGAATAACTCTAACAGCGTTGCTACATTTTTTCAGGTGGGAGGAACAAGCTAGAGCTCTTACTTGGATTAACTCTAACAGCGTTGCTACATTTCATCATGTGGGAGGAGCACGCTAGAGCTCTTACTTGGAATAACTGTAACAGCGTTGCTACATTTTTGTATGTGGGAGGAGCAAGCTAAAGTTCTTACTTGGAATAACTATAACAGCCATGCTACATTTCATCATGTGGGAGGAGCAAGCTAAAGCTCTTACTTGGAATAACTATAACAGCGTTGCTACATTTCTTCAGGTGGGAGGAGCATGCTAGAGCTCTTACTTGGAGTAACTCTAACAGCGTTTCTACATTTCTTCATGTAGGAGGAGCAAGCTAGAGCTCTTGCTAGGACTAACTCTAACCGAGTTGCTACATTACATCATGTGGGAGGAGCAAGCTAAAGCTCTTATTTGGAATAACTATAAGAGCGTTGCTACATTTCTCCAGGTGGGAGGAACAAGCTAGAGCTCTTACTTGGAATAACTCTAACAGCGTTGCTACATTTCTTCATGTGGGAAGAGCAAGCTAGAGCTCTTGCTAGGACTAACTCTAACCGCGTTGCTACATTTTATCATGTGGGAGGAGCAAGCTAAAGCTCTTACTTGGAATAACTATAACAGCGTTGCTACATTTCTTCATGTGGGAGGAGCAAGCTAGAGCTCTTGCTAGGACTAACTCTAACCGCGTTGCTACATTACATCATGTGGGAGGAGCAAGCTAAAGCTCTTACTTGGAATTACTCTAACCGCGTTGTTACATTTTATCATGTGGTAGGAACAAGCTAAAGCTCTTACATGGAATAACTATAACAGCGTTGCTACATTTCATCGTGTGGGAGGAGCAAGCTAGAACTCTTTTACTCTGAATAACTCTAACAGCGTTGCTACATTTCTTCAGGTGGGAGGAGCAAGCTAGAGCTCTTGCTAGGACTAACTCTAACCGCGTTGCTTCATTACATCATGTGGGAGGAGCAAGCTAAAGCTCTTACTTGGAATAACTATAACAGCGTTGCTACATTTCTTCAGGTGGGAGGAACAACCTAGAGCTCATGCTAGGACTAACTCTAAACGTGTTGCTACATTTTATCATGTGGTAGGAGCAACCTAAAGCTCTTACTTGGAATAACTCTAACCGCGTTGCAACGTTTCTTCATTTGGGAGGAGCAAGCTAGAGCTCTTGCTAGGACTAACTCTAACCGCGTTGCTACATTTTATCATGTGGTAGGAAAAAGCTAAAGCTCTTACATGGAATAACTATAACAGCGTTGCTACATTTCATCGTGTGGGAGGAGCAAGCTAGAACTCATACTTGGAATAACTCTAACAGGGTTGCTACATTAATTCAGTTGGGAGGAGCAAGCTAGAGCTCTTGCTAGGACTAACTCTAACCGCATTGCTACATTTTATCATGTGGTAGGAACAAGCTAAAGCTCTTATTTGGAATTACTATAACAGCGTTGCTACATTTCATCATGTAGAAGGGGCAAGCTAGAGCTCTTACTTGGAATAACTCTTACAGCGTTGCTACAATTCATCATGTGGGAGGAGCAAGCTAGAGCTCTTACTTGGAATAACTATAACAGCGTTGCTACATTTCTACAGGTGGGAGGAGCAAGCTAGCGCTCTTACTTGGAATAACTATAACAGCGTTGCTACATTTCTACAGGTGGGAGGAGCAAGCTAGAGCTCTTGCTAGGACTAACTCTAACCGCGTTGCTACATTACATCAAGTGGGAGGAGCAAGCTAAGCTCTTACTTGGAATAACTATAACAGCGTTGCTACATTTTTTCAGGTGGGAGGAGCAAGCTAGAGCTCTTACTTGGAATAACTCTTACAGCGTTGCTACATTTCTTTAGGTGGGAGGAGCAAGCTAGAGCTCTTACTTGGAATAACTCTAACAGCGTTGCTACATTTCATCATGTTGTAGGAACAAGCTATAGCTCTTACTTGGAATAACTATAACAGCGTTGCTACATTTCTTCAGGTGGGAGGAGCAAGCTAAGCTCTTACTTGGAATAACTCTAACAGCTTTGCTACATTTCTTCATGTGGGAGGAGCAAGCTAGAGCTCTTGCTAGGAATAACTCTAACCGCGTTGCTACATTACAACATGTGGGATGAGCAAGCTAAGCTCTTACTTAGGTTAACTATAACAGCGTTGCTACATTTCTTCAGGTGGGAGGGGCAAGCTAGAGCTCTTACTTGGAATAACTCTAACAGCGTTGCTACATTACATCATGTGGGAGGAGCAAGTTAGAGCTCTTACTTGGAATGACTTTAACAGCGTTGCTACTGTTCATTATGTGAGAGGAGCAAGCTAGAGCTCTTACTTGGAATAACTGTACCAAACTTCCTACGTTATATGGTGTACGAAGAGTAATCTAGGGCTTTTACTTGGCGTAACTGTAACAGTATTGCTACATTACATCGTGTGGGAGGTGCAAGTTAGATCTCTTATTTGGAATAACTCCTACAAACTGCTACGTTGATGGTGTTGGTTGAGAAAGCAAGGGCTTAAGTTTGACTAACTCTAACAGCATTGTTACTTTTTATCATGAGGAAGGATCAAGTTAAGGCTGTCACTTAGACTAACTCTAACAGCGTTGCTACATTTCATCATGTGGGAGGAGCAAGCTAGAGATCTTTCTTGGAATAATCCTAACAAATGTGCTACGTTATATGGTGTAGGAGGAGTAAGCTTGGGCTGTTACTTGGACTAACTCTATCAGCGTTGCTCCATTTCATCATGTGAGAAGAGCAAGCTATAGCTCTTACTTGGAATAACTCTAACTAAACAGCTACAGTATATGGTATAGGAGTAGTAAGCTTGGGCTTTTACTTGGAATATCGGTGACAGTATTGTTACATTAAATCATGTTTGCGGAGTAAGCTAGAGCTCTTACTAGGAATAACTCTACCAAAACTGCTACGTTATATGGTGTGGGAGGAGTAAACTTGGGCTTTTACTTGGAGTAACTGTAACAGTATTGTTACATTAAATCATGTGTGAGGAGCAAGCTAGAGCTCTTACTAGGAACAAGTCTAACAAAACTGCTACGTTATACGGAGTGGTAGGAGTAAGCTTGGGCTTTTACTTGGAATAACTGTAACAGTATTGCTACAATTAACCATGTGTGAGGAGCAAGCTAGAGCTTTTACTAGGAATAACTCTAACAAAACTGCTACGTTATGTGGTGTGGGAGGAGTAAGCTTGGGCTTTTACTTGGAGTGACTGTAACAGCATTGTTACATTAAATCATGTGGGAGGAGCAAGTTAGAGCTCTTACTAGGAATAACTCTAACAAAACTGCTACATTAAATGGTGTGGGAGGATAAGCTTGGGCTTTTACTTGGACTAACCCTATCAGCGTTGCTCCATTTCATCATATGAGAGGAACAAGCTAAGGCTCTTACTTGGAATAACTCTAACTAAACTGCTACATTATATGGTATAGGAGGAGTAAGCTTGGGCTTTTACTTGGAATATGTGTGACAGTATTGTTACATTAAATCATGTGTGAGGAGTAAGCTAGAGCTCTTACTAGGAATAACTCTACCAAAACTGCTACGTTATATGGTGTGGGAGGGGTAAACTTGGGCTTTTCCTTGGAGTAACTGTAACAGTATTGCTACATTAAATCATGTGTGAGGAGTAAGCTAGAGCTTTTACTAGGAATAACTCTACCAAAACTGCTACGTTATATGGTGTGGGAGGAGCAAGCTTGGGCTTTTACTTGGAGTAACTGTAACAGTATTGCTACATTAAATCATGTGTGAGGAGCAAGCTAGAGCTCTTACTAGGAATAACTCTAACAAAACTGCTACGTTATATGGTGTGGGAGGAGTAAGCTGCGGTTTTTACTTGGAATAGCTGTAACAGTATTGCTACATTACATCATGGGGGGGGGGGGAGCAGGTTACAGCTCTTACTTGGACTAACCTTAACAGCATTGTTACATTAAATCATGTGTGAGGAGCAAGCTAGAGCTCTTACTTGGACTAACCTTAACAGCATTACTACATTACATCGTGTATGAGGAGCCAGCTAGTGCTTATATTTGGACTAACTGTAACATAATTGCTACATTACAACGTGAAGGAGATGGAAGTTAGAACTCTTACTTGGAATAACTCTAACAAAACTGCTATTTTATATGGTGTGGGAGGAGTAAGCTAGAGCTCTTACTAGGAATAACTCTACCAAAACTGGTACGTTATATGGCGTGGGAGCAGTAATCTTGGGCTTTTACTTGGAGTAACTGTATATGTATTGTTACATTAAATCATGTGTGAGGAGCAAGCTAGAGCTCTTACTAGGAATACCTCTAACAAAACTGGTACGTTATATGGTGTGGGAGGAGTAAGCTGGGGCTTTTACTTGGAGTAACTGTAACAGTATTGTTACATTTTAATCATGTGTGAGGAGCAAACTAGAGCTCCTACTAGGAATAAGTCTAACAAAACTGCTTCGTTTTATGGTGTGGGAGGAGTAAGCTTGGGCTTTACTTGGAATAATTGTAACAGTATTGCTACATTAAATCATGTGTGAGGAGCAAGCTAGAGCTTTTACTAGGAATAACTCTAACAAAACTGCTACGTTATGTGGTGTGGGAGGAGTAAGCTTGGGCTTTTACTTGGAGTAACTGTAACAGTATTGCTACATTAAATCATGTGGGAGGAGCAAGCTAGAGCTCTTACTAGGAATAACTCTAACAAATCTGCTACGTTATATGGTGTGGGAGGAGTAAGCTGGGGCTTTTACTTGGAATAGCTGTAACAGTATTGCTACATTACATCATGTGGGGGGAGCAGGTTACAGCTCTTACTTGGACTAACCTTAACAGCATTGTTACATTAAATCATGTGTGCGGAGCAAGCTAGAGCTCTTACTTGAACTAACCTTAACAGCATTGCTACATTACATCATGGGGGGAGCAGGTTACAGCTCTTACTTGGACTAGTTTCAACAGCATTGCTACATTACATCGTGTATGAGGAGCCAGATAGTTCTCATATTTTTACTAACTGTAACATAATTACTACATTACAATGTGTGGGAGGAGGAAGTTAGAACTCTTACTTGGAATAACTCTAACATAACTGCTACGTTATGTGGTGTGGGAGGAGTAGGTTAAAGATTTTTTGGACTAACTGTAACAGCGTTGCTACATTAGTTCGTGTGAGAGGAGCAAGCTAGAGCTCTTACTTGGAATAACCCCAACGGCGTTGCTACATCACATCATGTGAGTGGAGCAAGCTAGAGCTCTTACTTGGAATAACTGTAACAGCATTGCGACATTACATCGTGTAGGAGGAGCAAGCTAGAACTCTTACTTGTATTAACTGTAACAGCTTTGCTACAATACATCGTGTGGGAGGAGCAAGCTAGAGCTCTTACTTGGACTAACTGTAACAGCGTTGCTACAATACATCGTGTGGTAGGAGCAAGCTAGAGCTCTTACATGGAATGACTCTAACAAAAATGCTACGTTAAATGGGGTGGGGGGGAGTAAGCTAGGGCTTTTACTTGGACTAACTCTAACGTTTTTGCTATATTACATCATGTGGGAGGAGCAAGCTAGAGCTCTTACTTGGAATAACTCGATCTAAACTGCTAGGGTATATATTTTGGGAAGAGAAGCTACAGCTCTTACTTGGACTAACTGTAACATCATTGCTACATTACATCATGTGGGAGGTGCAAGCTAGAGCTCTTACTTGGACTAACTGTCGCAGCATTGCAACATTACATCGTGTGGGAGGAGCAAGCTAGAACTTTTACTTGGACTAACTCTAACAGTGTTGCTACATTACAATGTGGGGGTGGAGCAAGCTGGAGCTCTTACTTGGAATAACTCTAACAAAACTGCTACGTTAAATGGTGTGGGGGGAGTAAGCTAGGGCTTTTACTTGGACTAATATTTTTGCTACATTACATCATGTGAGAGGAGCAAGCTAGAGCTCTTACTTGGTGTAACTCTAACAATACTGCTATGTTATCTGGTATGGGACGGGTAGACTAGGGCTTTCATTTGGACTAACTCTTACAGCATTGCTACATTACATTGTTTGGGAGGATCAAGCTAAAGCTTTAATTTGGAATAACTCTAACAAAACTTCTACTTTATATGGTGTAGGAAGAGTAAGCTAGGGCTTTGACTTGGACTAACTGTATCAGTATTGTTACATTACGTCGTGGTGGAGGAGCAAGCTAGAGTTTGGACTAGTCGTTTATAGTTTAGATAGGTACTGAATCCGACTAACGCTTCAACTACCGTAGGTTCCTTTTGCACTAACAGGAACCGAATCGAGAGCGTTGTTGTGGGACAGCCTAGATCTTTGAAACATCAGAATAGCTTGTGATTTAAACATTTAATTATTTTAGAAGAAAGATTTTGAATATGTTTTTTAATTAAGTAAATAATTTTGAATCTACTATAGTAATCAATTATTTATGGCTGTTCTCCATATTTTGTTTTGTTATAAACTCATGTCATATTTACAGAATGTAATATTTTTTATCTAATGAGGTATTATGTTTACAGAGTCCTCAACCGGCAAAGGGGTGGCAAGGCGTAAGGGATGCTACTAAATATGGCAGTGCGTGTGCTCAAACCAATTACTTCAACCTTGTGAATGAAGCTGCAACGTTCGGAAGTGAAGACTGTTTGTTTGTGAATGTGTTCACGCCAACTGTAAGTTTCATATGCGTTGTGGCAAACCTATCTATAAATTGCTTCTATTGTGTGCATGTCATTAGCTGTTAATGCGAGATTCCTCGTTTCTTCCCTTCTCTCATATTTACACATATTACTAAAACTATATTCCCTACAAGAAACAAGTGAGAAATAGCAGTGGATACGTATATTAAAGTAAAAAAACCGGCATTTACATACAAGTACTGAACTCTATACACCATATTTTTTTTTATAAAATAGGGAGGACACTATTTGTATACTGAGTAAAAAAAAAAATATATATTACCAATAGGAACAAAGTTTCAGGGTTGGACATATTTGCTAAGAAAAAGGTAAGTCACTTAACATAAACTAGTCGGTTGCTGAAATGCGCCTTTGTCCAAGGCCTTGCAACAATGTACAGGATGATGATTGAACACGTGATTAGCTTTCTTTAGTATTCATATTGTAAAAGACCTCGTAAAGTCTGTTTCTTAACGTAAACTAGACGGTTGCTGAAGGATGTCTTTATCCAAGATCTTGCAACAAAGTACGGCATGTTGATTAAACACGTGGTTAGCTTACTTTAGTAACCTTATTGTAAGTGAGTTCAGAAAGTCTGTTTCCTTACTTAAACTAGTCGATTGCTAAAGAAAGCCTTTATCCAAGATCTTGTAACAATGTAAAGGACGTTGATTGAACACGTAGGTAGCTTACTTTAGTAAACTTATTGTAACTGATATCATAAAGTGTGTTTCTTAACGTAAAATAGTCGGTTGCTGATGAAAGCCTTTATCCAAAGTCTTGCAATAATGAACGCGATGTTGATTGGACACGTGGTTAGCTTAGTTTAGTAAACTTATTGAAAGTTAATTCACAAAGTGTTTTTCTTAACGTGAACTAGTCGGTTGCTGAAGGGGTCTCTTATTCAAAGTCTTGCCTCAATGTACGGGATGTTGATTGGACACGTGGTTAGCTTACTTTAGTAAACCATTTGTTAATGCGCTCATAAAGTGAGTTTCTAAACGTGAACCAGTTGGTTGCTGAAGGCGGCATTATTGTAGGTCTTGCAACAATGTACGGGATGTTGACTTTACTTTAGTAAAGTTCTGTAAGTGAGCTCATAAAGTAGGCTCATAAGTAGCTCATAAAGGCGATGTTAATAGCGCCCTTGTTTTGTGATTATAACCCATATTGATGTGAATTACGCCCATATTGTTGTAAACATAACCCGTATAAGTTGTAAATATAACCCATATTGTTGTGAATAGCCCCATATTGTTGTAAATATAACCCATATTGATGTTAATAGCGCCCATATTGTTGTGAATATAGCTCATATTGTTGTAAACAAAAAACATATATTTTTTTAAATATAACCAATATTGTTGTATATATATAACCCATATTGGTTGTAAATCAAACTCACGTAAAATAAGATGTAACTCATTACATAAATAGAGCAATTTTTATAACTTTAAATATTTTGTAACTTTAATAAATTATTTACTTAAATAATCTGTATTAAAATATTGCTTTACGTTTGCTACGGGCTAAATTTTAATGCCTTGTACAACAGGTATCTCCAGATGCCTATCTCCCAGTCATGGTTTGGATTCATGGGGGAGCATTTTTTGTTGGGTCTGGAGACCAAACCGGACCGGAATATATTCTGGATAAGGATGTTGTACTTGTAACTTTGAATTACAGACTTGGAGTTTTGGGTGAGTTTACAAACCTTAGTATATTTAGTTAGACTACTGCAAAAATAGTTTCATAGTTTAAACAATACTTAAATACTAACGGGAATTTTGCTTCATTAGTTCGAATGGACATGTTCCTCAGTTGGTAAGGTCTCTGTAATGTATCCGGACTGAGGGCAAAGTTAACACTACCGACTTACATTCGCAACTTTTTTCTTTGAAAGCATTCTAAACTTAGAGATCATTACAAGACATACGAGTATGTAGAAATATTGTAGCATTGTGATTAGTATATGCCGTCCTGACAACATCTGTAGAGCGTCATTCAGTTTGTAATCCTTGTATAAATGAAGAGCTGTAAGTTTTACATATATAAATGAAATGATATGTTTTGTCTTATCGTTAAAAGCACCGTAAACTTTATTTACCTCCTATCGCCGAATTATAATGAGGGCTTGTTGATGGTGATTACACAGCAATAGGTGAGTGCCACTGATGTGTTATGCATTAACTGTGTGTCAGAGAATTTTAAAATAAATGTAATATTAAACCTAGAAAATGTTTATGTTCTGCAGGTACAGTCAACAACAGAATTCATATCCAAACCTAATTGTCACCGGCTACAAGAATTTATATAAATTTTTAAACAAATATTTATATTTGCAGTTTCTATGTTGTACATCTTGGAGTTTTTCTTATAAATTACACTTTTGGTATCAACTTGGTCTACAATACACTGACCTAGTGCGAAACGCGTCTGGTGAAAAATATCAGTAAGTATTGTTTTTTACCAAATTGATACCAAAAGTGTAATATATATATATATATATATATATATATATATATATATATATATATATATATATATATTATATATTATATTATATTATATATATATATATAATATATAATATAATATATATATATATTATATATATAATAATATATATAATATATATATATATATATATATATATATATATTAAAAATATTTCAAAAACAAGAATACTTTTAATGAATATATTTATTCATAAATAGTAGAATAAATATATTCATTAAAAGTATTCTTGTTTTTGAAATATTTTTAATGTATTAACTATATTACGAGAAAACATATCACCTTATTCAATATACATATTTAACAAATATATAAGAGATGCGTCGTTTTTTGTACGGAAGATAGGTTTATAAAAACTGTTATTCATAGAGATGACCAGTCTTTACCAGTGTTATACATACACTGGCGCTCCAGCCACTCTAAAGCTTTGTGATTAGAGAGCATAAAGGACAGGTCTCGAGGTTATATAATAATGCTCTTGATTATTTAGTTAATAGATACTTGCACTATAATATATCCCTTAATGATCAAACACACAGTTTAAAGAGACTTTAATCACACAGCAAACTACCTCTGTTAGGAATTCGCTAAAAGGTTTAAACTTTATTTAAAATTCTTTTCAAAAACAAACGCTCGACCGTTGTTAATACACTGTGTAATCTAGAGACTAGTATGTTTCTCAATCACATGTTCGTTCAGGAGCACAGCCTTCTCAGACCTTCACAATCACGTGTTAGTTCAGGAGCACAGCCTTCTCAGACCTTCACAATCACGTGTTAGTTCAGGAGCACAGCCTTCTCGGACCTTTACAATCACGTTTTCGTTTAGGAGCACACCTTCTCGGACCTTCACAATCACATGTTCGTTCAGGAGCACAGCCTTCTCAGACCTTCACAATCACGTGTTAGTTCAGGAGCACAGCCTTCTCGGACCTTCACAATCACATGTTCGTTCAGGAGCACAGCCTTCTCAGACCTTCACAATCACGTGTTAGTTCAGGAGCACAGCCTTCTCGGACCTTCACAATCACGTTTTCGTTTAGGAGCACACTATCTCGGACCTTCACAATCACATGTTCGTTCAAGAGCATAGCCTTCTCGGACCTTCACAATCACGTGTTCGTTCAGGAGCACAGCCTTCTCGGACCTTCACAATCACATGTTCGTTCAGGAGCACAGCCTTCTCAGACCTTCACAATCACGTGTTAGTTCAGGAGCACAGCCTTCTCGGACCTTCACAATCACGTTTTCGTTTAGGAGCACACCATCTCGGACCTTCACAATCACATGTTCGTTCAAGAGCACAGCCTTCTCGGACCTTCACAATCACGTGTTCGTTCAGGAGCACAGCCTTCTCGGACCTTCACAATCACATGTTCGTTCAGGAGCACAGCCTTCTCAGACCTTCACAATCACGTGTTAGTTCAGGAGCACAGCCTTCTCGGACCTTCACAATCACGTTTTCGTTTAGAAGCACACCTTCTCGGACCTTCACAATCACATGTTCGTTCAGGAGCACAGCCTTCTCGGACCTTTACAATCCAGTGTTCTTTGAAAGAAGCAAGGCCTTCTTGATTCCAAATGTTACAATAGAAATGTCTGCGATTATTTTTCTTCGCATTGGCGCTGAATATATTTTCTAAGAACCAGTTAGAAACACTGACCAACATTTCAAATCTATCTATAAAAGCAGCTGGAAACACGTTTCATGATTTTTGGTTTCAGAATGGTGTTTTAGCCTGAAAAGAAGAATTTTCAAGCTTATTTTTTCCTGGAACGTAAAGCAGAAATTTCTTTCACAATGAGGCGAACAACGGTAACTTGATCCATGTCTAAATCCAATGCCATTTGTACTGGCGATATATTGAAGCTATTTGAACATTGGTAAATGTTTTCAACTTTTATATTACTCCGGAACACTATAAATAAGAAATTAACTTATAATTAAATTTAGATATATAATTTGAAGAACATCCTGAATAACCCTTTGCATAACAAAGTAGCGCTTTATATAGCAGGTGGGAATAAGTTAGAGACGATTTATAAAAGATTCTAGTATAACGTATGCAGGGTCCTACCCCGGTGTACTGGGAGGTACCCGAGAAGTACCTTCAAGACAGAAAGTAGATGGAAAAAGGTGATTGGAATTCGGGTAGAACTTCCGAAGAGAACAATGTTCTTCCAATGCCTAGATTTGTTTAGATCCGTTTGACTTACAGGTTTGGACCTCCAAGCAATTTACCATCAAGATGGAACGCTGTTACCATTTAGCCAAGCTATAAGGCCCTATCTACCGGAAATAAAGTGTGAGTCCTACACTTGCGTTATCTCTCTGCGAGGAACAGAACTGTGATGCATGTTATTAAGTGACTCTTGTACAAGACGCTGATGTGACGGATGTCCTTATGCTAGGGAGGGAGAAAGTGTAAGACCCTATCTGTTAGTAAGGCTATGGATGAGTGTGACTTCTTCCTCTGCTGCCCTTGGGTTGTCTCTCTGCGAGGAACAGAACTGTAATGCATGTTATTAAGTGACTATTGTAGAAGTGGCTGTTGTGATGGATGTCTCTATGCTATGGAGGGAGGTAGTGTAAGACCCTATCTGTTAGTAAGGCTATTGATGATTGGGCCTTCTGCCTCTGCTCACCTAACGTTGTCTCTCTGCGAGGAACAGAATTGTGATGCATGTTATTAAGTGACTCTTGCAGAAGTAGCTGATGTGATGGATGTCCTTTCGCTAAAGAGGGAGGAAGTGTAAGACCTTATCTGTTAGTAAAGCTATGGATGAGTGTGACTTCTTCCTCAGCTGCCTTTGGGTTGCCGCTTTGCAAGGAACAGAACTGTGATGCAGATTGTCAGTAGCCATATTTCTCATCTAATACTTTTCTCTACAAATCCCAGACTCAGATGTAAAGTAACAAAAAGAACCATTCCAAGCGTCTTCTTGTTCAGCGTAAATTTATAAGCTTTTATGTTATAATTTTCTTATAACATAATTTTCTACAAACTTTCTTCACTGAGGATGACGACAAATTAGTCGTTGAAACGCGTAAAAAATTGTATATTTGTGAGTTGTACCATATTTTTATTCTTTAATTATAACTTTCACTCACAAGCCAGCTCGAATATTATTTATAAGTATGGCACTCAAGTCAAAAGAGCTGAACCTACTACAATCTTTCTTCACCGAGAATGACGACAAATTAGTCTTTGAAACGCGTAAAAATTGTATATTTGTGAGTTGTACCATATTTTTATTCTTTAATTATAACTTTTACTCACAAGCCAGCTCGAATATTATTTATAATCTTTTATGTGTTTAACGATTTTTAAATTCATTATTTATGTTTAATTAATCATGGAAAACTTCGGCAAATGAAAACATTTTCCTAAAATGAAGAAAATCGTTTTGAATTTTAAACAGTGGATGAATATGTTGAGAACCATTAAATATACTGTATATGTATTACTAAGAGACACTTGTAACTTAAAGTCTAACTTGTATAATACTGTAACTGTAAAGATATGCATAGAAGCCTGTGATAAGATAAGGATGAAAACACTTCTAGAACTTATAAACACAAGACAAAAGTTCTGATTATGTAAAATATTTCTTGATAACATTTTCTATGTAGCTAGAGAATTCAAGTTGTTACAAATTTGAGGGTCTTCAATGAAACGTAATGAGGATTTTCTGAGGAATAAACCGTTATAGAACAAAATTAGAGTACTCTCTTAGTTCACTGGTTCACCCCATTTTTCGAAAATGCCGCTCTACCTCCAGTCGTGGAATATAACCCGAAATAAACAGGTAAAAGAAAAGCAATAATATTTTTTCCCAATGTAATTTGTTATGGCACAGTATATAAAACGCTATATTACGAGCCCCATTTTCTCTCTCTCACACACTCACTTTCTCTCTCTCTCTCTCTCTCTTTCTCTCTCTCACTCTCTCTCTCAAACAAACAAACAGGCGTCAGGTTAAACCTAACATTTGATTTAATATTTATTAGAGATTACCTTTAAATTATTTTTAAACAAAAATTATTATATACTTTGAAGCATGGAATATTTTAATTAAAAATATTATGACAACATGTTATACGCGTAAAAAACATCTGTATACAACAGCTACTGTTACTGGTACATTATGATATTTATACTTTATTGTACTTAAGCAATGACGTAAATTATATTACAATACTATTAAGTCCTTACCACCCAAATATTCTAACCTGTATAACTTTAAATATATAAAGTTAACTTATTACGGCCTGAAGTTATTTATCTGAAGTTGTACCTAACCTACACTACATAAACTTTGTACAGTGCGATTTGTTTACAAAAGCCTAAGCTAAAAGCATTTGAAATAATGCATAAAACACTTTTATTTTTTGGTTCAACCCTCTAAACAATTTTGGAAATACAAATTGCTATTTTCACTTATATACTATTTAATCTAGGAAACTTTTGGAAGTTAGCTAGTGCTAAAGCTTGCTATGCAAGACTACACGTTAGCTGCGCATCAGTGCGCGCATGTGCAATGCTTTCGATGGTTTGCGTTGCATGCACGATGAACTTTGCTTGCACGTTGACCTTAGCTTGCACGTTTAGCTTTGCTTACCAGTTGACCATTGCTTGCCCGTTGGCCTTTTCTATTAAGTTGACCTTTGTTTGCACATTAACATTTGCTTTCACGTTGTCCTTTCTTTGCACGCTGACCTTTGCTTAAACGTTAACCTTTGCTTTTACGTTTTCCTTTCCTTGCACGTTGACCTTTGCTTGCACATTGACCTTTCCTTGAGCGTTGATTTTGATTAAACGTTAACCTTTGCTTTTACGTTTTACTTTCCTTGCAAGTTGACCTTTGCTTGCGCGTTAAGCTCTACTTGAATGTTAACCGTTGCTTTTACGTTTTCGTTTCCTTGGACGTTGACCTTCGTTTGCCTACTAACCTTTGTCTGGACGTTGACCTTTGCTTGCACGTTAACCTTTTATTTCACGTTGTATTTTGCTTGCACGTTGACCTTTACTTCCCTGTCGACCTTTGTTTGGAGGTTGACCTTTTCTTGCAAGTTACCCTTCGCGTTAAACGTCGACTTGGCTTGCACGTTCACATTTGCTTGCGCGTACACCTTTGCTTGGTAGTTAACCTCTGCTTGCACGTTGGCCGCTGTTTCCACGTTGATATTTGCTTGCACGTTAACTTTGCTTTCACGTTGTTCTTTCCATGCACGTTTACCTTTGCCTACACGTTGACCTTTGCTTGGATGCCGGTCTTTGCTTGCCCGTTGACCTTTGCTTGCACGTTAAAATTTCCTTTCACGTTGTCTTTTCTTTGCACGTTGAGCTTTGCTTGCACGTTTTCCTTCTCTTGCACGTTAACCTTTGGTTGTACATTCACCTTTACTTGATAGTTGAACTCTGCTTGCACGTTAACAGTTTTGTGCACGTTGTATTTGCTTTCACGTTAATCGTTGCTTGCACGTTGACCATCGCTTGCACGTTCACATTTCCTTGTGCGTACACCTTTGCTTGGTAGTTAACCTCTGCTTGCACGTTGCCCGCTGTTTCCACGTTGACATTTGCTTGCACGTTAACCTTTTCTTGCACGTTGACCATCGCTTGCACGTTCACATTTGCTTGCGCGTACACCTTTGCTTGGTAGTTAACCTCAGCTTGCATTTTGGCCGTTGTTTTCACGTTGACATTTGCTTGCACGTTAACTTTGATTTCACGTTGTCCTTTCCATGCACGTTTACCTTTGCCTGCACGTTGACCTTTGCTTAGATGCCGGTCTTTGCTTGCCCGTTGACCTTTGCTTGCACGTTAAAATTTCCTTTCACGTTGTCTTTTCTTTGCACGTTGGGCTTTGTTAGCACGTTTTCCTTCTCTTGCACGTTAACCTTTGGTTGCACGTACACCTTTGCTTGATAGTTGAACTCTGCTTGCACGTTAACAGTTTTTTGCACGTTGTATTTGCTTGCACGTTAATCGTTGCTTGAACGTTGACTTTTGCTTGCTTATTGACCACACACAAACACACGCGCGCGCGAGCACACACACACACATACACACACACACACACTCACACACATACACACACACACACAGACACACACACAGTCTCACACAAACACATACACGCACACACACACACACAGACGCGCGCGCGTTCATTTTTAGATACTAATATAGTTGCACATTATCGATTTTATTTCCATATTTTCAGGATTTCTATCTACGGAAGACGACGTCTTGCCTGGTAACTACGGATTGAAAGACCAAACAGCCGCGCTGAAATGGATCAGAGAAAACATTAAGTACTTCGGAGGTAACAAAGATTCCGTGACAATATTTGGGGAGAGTGCAGGGGGCGGGAGCGTCAGCCTGCACACAATGTCTCCTCTGAGCGCAGGTGCGAAACTCATTCTTATTGGTCAATATTTTCCTTAAAATAACCCAAATTAACTTGATTTTAAATAGATATAGTTTTTTAACTTATAATGCCAATAATTCACTTCTTAAGTATTACCAAAAGTATTAATTGTTCTTCTATAAACAATTTTATCAAAAATGTTTGTAAACAGTTTTATCAAGAATATTTGTAACCAGTTTTACCAAGAACTTTTAAACAGATTTTAATAGAATTGTGAAAGTTTCTCTTAATGACCAAGAACAAGGTACCCAAATTAAATACAAAAAATAACTTTTTTAAAATAGCTAATATTTTTAATTATTATTTTTTTTACAATGAAAGAATCACAAAATATTTTGTGTTTGGCTTTCAGCATAATGAGATAATTTTAAATCAATCAGTCAGAGAATTAAAGGATTTGGAGACTTCCGAGGTTTTGTAGATTCTGATAGGGCTGGGATTGAAAAGTGTCCTTTTGCATTAAGACAGAAAATTTTTGTATTTAAGAGAAGTTAAGGTTTAGTGCTACTGGAAGTTTATTTTATCAACAGTACGACTGACATGTAATGGTTTACAAAATATAACATAACTACATTTTAGAAAATACTAGAGCTTCTAACAAACTAAGAACCATGAACACTTCCATCTAATTGCAATACTAAACTGTTGGCTAAAACGTAACTTAGAGGTTGGTAAAATATAAATAGTCCGGATTTTCTACCAAATACCAGATTGGCTGGTTTTTCATCATGATGAATGTACATAGTTTTATTTGAAAAAAAGATTGTATAAAACTAAATAGATTAAAATTTAGATATATTGAGCAAAATATAACGTAAACGCTTCATATAGTATTTTTGTGTCAATATTTACGCACATTTTATTAAAGGAAATTAAAAATTCAATCTGGGTGGTTGCAAAATTCTCCCCTACAACATTATCATTCGTTGTTATTTACATAAACGGAGAAATTTTCAAGAGGGTATTTAAATACTGCATTACAGGGTTGTTCCACGCAGCAATCGCATTGAGTGGTACCGGACATTGCCTATGGGCCACCTTCCCTCCCGGTATCTACAGGAAGAACGCAGAGAGGCTGTCAGGGTTTGTAGGTTGTTCTGAGGCTAAAGACTCCCAGCAGCTGGCGGAATGTCTCCGGAAGTTACCCCATGAGACCCTAACAAAAGTACTCCTTAAATTTCGTGTAAGTACTTTGCTTTGGAATTTTCAAATGTGACAAATACAACTTAACACATGTAGCTTTACTTACCCTGTAACGTGACATTCCTGACGTATTTCCTTACAGACTAAAAACAACACATTACTCTTGATTAGACTTGAGGGAGTTCGAACAGCAAAGCCAAAGATGTGAGGCAATATATAACTGAATTAGACTTGAAAAATAACATGAAATCGAAAAAGAGAATCTGATTTGACTCTACATTAATAAAAATGGTTAGGCTGTCTTATAACGCTAAAACTTCAGATGTTAAGAAAAACAAAACATTACGCTTTGATGATAAGCATAGCTAAGCTAGTGGCATCTATCATAGTAAGCTATCATCCAGTCTCGACTAAGCCCTCTTGGCAGCCACCCTCTAGCGACCGGTCTCAGCCAACACATCTGGACTTCTTGGCAGCTACATTTTCACGAACTGTCTCTACTAACACGTACAGCCCTCTTGCCAGCCATATTCTCACGAACTGTCTCTACTAACCCGTCCAACCCTCGTGGTAGCCACATTCTCACAAACTGTCTCTACTAACCCGTCCAACCCTCGCGGCAGCCACCCTCTAGTGACAGGTCTCGGCTAACCCGTCCAGCCCTCTTGGCAGCCACATTCTCACGAACTATCTCTACTAACCCGTCTTACCCTCGTGGCACCAACATTCTCAGGAACTGACTCTACTAACCCGTCGAACCCTCGTTGCAGCCACTCTAGAGCGACCTGTTTCGGCTAACCCGTCCAACGCTCGTGACAGCCACCCTCTAGCGACCGGTCTCGGCTAACCAGTCCAGCCCTCTTGACAGCCACATTCTCACGAACTGTCTCTACTAACCCGTCCAGCCCTCTTGAAGCCACATTCTCACGAACTGTCTCTACTAACCCGTCCAACCCTCGTAGCAGCCACATTCTCACGGACTGACTCTACTAATCCGTCCAAACCTCGTTGCAGCCACCCTCTAGCGATCGGTGTCGGCTAACCCGTCCAACCCTCGTGGCAGCCAACCTCTAGCGACAGGTCTCGGCTAACCCGTCCAGCCCTCTTGGCAGCTACATTCTAACGAACTGTCTCTACTATCCCGTCCAACTCTCGTGGCAGCCACAAACTCACCAACTGACTCTACTAACCCGTCCTACCCTCGTGGCACCCACATTCTCACGAACTGACTCTACTAACCCGTCCAGCCGTCTTGGCAGCCACATTCTCACGAGCTGTCTCTACTAACCTGTTAAAACCTCGTGGCAGCCACATTCTCACGAACGGTATCTACTAACCCGTCCTACCCTCGTGGCACCCACATTCTCACGAACTGACTCTACTAACCCGTCCAACCCTCGTTGCAGCCACATTCGCACGAACTGACTCTACTAACCCGTCCAAACCTCGTTGCAGTCACCCTCTAGCGACCGTTCTCGGCTAACCCGTCCAGCCCTCTTGTAAGCCACATTCTCACGAACTGTCTCTACTAACCCAACCAACCCTCGTGGCAGCCACATTCTCACGAACTGACTCTACTAACCCGTCCAAACCTCGTTGCAGTCACCCTCTAGCAACCGGTCTTGGCTAACCCGTCCAACCCTCGTGGAAGCCACATTCTCATGAACTGTCTCTACTAACCCGTCCAACAATTGTGGCAGCCACATTCTCACGAACTGACTTTACTAACCCTTCCAGAGCTCTTGGCAGCCACATTCTCACGAAATGACTCTACTAACCCGTCCAACCCTCTTGGCAGCCACATTCTCACGAACTGACTCTACTAACCCGTCCAAACCTCGTTGCAGTCACCCTCTAGCAACCGGTCTCGGCTAACCAGTCCAGCCCTCTTGGCAGCCACATTCTCACGAACTGTCACTACTAACCCAACCAACCCTCGTGGCAGCCACATTCTCACGAACTGACTCTACTAACCCGTCCAACCCTCGTGGCAGCCAACCTAAAGCGACCTGTCATTACTAACCCATCCAGCTCTCGTGGCAGCCACACTCTAGCGACCTGTCTCGGCTATCCCGTCTAACTCTCGTGGCACCCACTTTCTAGAGACCTGTCTCTACTAACCCGTCCAACTCTCGTGGCAGCCAGGCTCTAACGACCTGTCTCTATTAGCCCGTCCAACCATCGTGGCAGCCAACCTCTCGCGACCTGTCACTACTAACCATTCCAGCTCTCGTGGCAGCCAGACTCTAGCGACCGGTCGATTCCCCACTCATATCATACCTTGTAATTGCAGCAAAGCCCTAAACGCACCTACTTACGATTCCCAACACATCTCATACCTTGTAAATGCAGCTGGGCCCTAAACGCTCCTACCTACGATTCCCAACTCATATCATACCTAGTAATTGCAGCTAAGCCGTAAACGCATCTACCTACGATTCCCAACTCATTTCATACCTTGTTATTACAGCTAGGACCTAAACGCACCTACCTACGATTCCCAACTCATCTCATACCTTTTTATTACAGCTAGGACCTAAACGCACCTACCTACGATTCCAGTCTAATATCATACCTTGTCATTGCAGCTAGGCCCTAAACGCCCCTACCTAAGATTCCCAACTCATCTCATACCTTGTCATTGCAGCTAGGCCCCAAACGCCCCTACCTACGATTCCCTACTCATCTCATACCTTGTAATAGCAGCAAAGCCCTAAACGCCCCTACCTACGATTCCCAACTCATCTCATACCTTGTAACTGCAGCTAAGCCCTAAATGCTCCTAACTACGATTTCCCTCTCATATCATAACTTCTAATTGCAGTTTGGCCCTAAACGCACCTACCTACGATTTCCCTCTCATCTCATACCTTGTTATTGCAGCTAGGCCCTAACGCCACTACCTACGATTCCCGACTCATTTCTTACCTTGTAATAGCAGCAAAGTCCTAAACGCACCTGCATACGATTTTCCACGCATATCATACCTAGTAAATGCAGCTATGACGTAAACGCACCTACCTACCATTCCCCACTCATATCAAACCTTGTAATTGCAGCTGGGCCCTAAAAGCAATTACCTACGATTTCCCACTCATATTGAACCTAGTAATTGCAGGGAGCCCAAAACGAACCTATCTACGATTTCCTACTCATATCATACCTAGTAATTCCAGGGAGCCCTAAACGGACCTACCTGCGATTCCCCACTCATGTCATACCTAGTAATTGCAGGGAGCCCTAAACGCACCAACCTACGATTCCTCACTCATATCATGCCTAGTAATTGCAGGGAGCAATAAACGCACCTGCCTACGATTCCCCACTCATATCATGCCTAGTAATTACAGGGAGCCCTAAACGTTCCTACATACGCTTTCCCACTTATATCATAGTTAGTAATTGCAGGTAGGCCCTAAACGCTCCTACATACGATTTCCCACTTATATCATACCTAGTAATTACAGGGAGCCCTAAACGGACCTACCACGATTTCCCACTCATATAATACCTAGTAATTACAGGGAGCCCTAAACGTTCCTACATACGATTTCCCACTTATATCATACCTAGTAATTACAGGGAGCACTAAACGTTCCTACATACGATTTCTCACTTATATCATAGTTAGTAATTGCAGGTAGGGCCTAAACGCTCCTACATACGATTTCCGACTTATATCATACCTAGTAATTACAGGGAGCCCTAAACGTTCCTACATACGATTTCCCACTTATATCATAGTTAGTAATTGCAGGTAGGCCCTAAACGCTCCTACATACGATTTCCCACTTATATCATACCTAGTAATTACAGGGAGCCCTAAACGTTCCTACATACGATTTCCCACTTATATCATAGTTAGTAATTGCAGGTAGGCCCTAAACGCTCCTACATACGATTTCCCACTTATATCATACCTTGTCATTGCAGCTAGGCCCTAAACGCCCCTACCTACGATTCCCTACTCATCTCATACCTTGTAATAGCAGCAAAGCCCTAAACGCCCCTACCTACGATTCCCCACTCATCTCATACCTTGTAACTGCAGCTAAGCCCTAAATGCTCCTAACTACGATTTCCCTTTCATATCATAACTTCTAATTGCAGTTAGGCCCTAAACGCACCTACCTACGATTTCCCTCTCATCTCATACCTTGTTATTGCAGCTAGGCCCTAACGCCCCTACCTACGATTCCCGACTCATTTCATACCTTGTAATAGCAGCACAGTCCTAAACGCACCTGCATACGATTTTCCACGCATATCACACCTAGTAAATGCAGCTATGACGTAAACGCACCTACCTACCATTCCCCACTCATATCAAACCTTGTAATTGCAGCTGGGCCCTAAAAGCAATTACCTACGATTTTCAACTCATATTGAACCTAGTAATTGCAGGGAGCCCAAAACGAACCTATCTACGATTTCCTACTCATATCATACCTAGTAATTCCAGGGAGCCCTAAACGGACCTACCACGATTTCCCACTCATATAATACCTAGTAATTACAGGGAGCCCTAAACGTTCCTACATACGATTTCCCACTTATATCATACCTAGTAATTACAGGGAGCCCTAAACGGACCTACCTACGATTTCCTACTCATGTCATACCTAGTAATTCCAAGGAGCCCTAAACGTTCCTACATACGATTTCCCACTTATATCATACCTAGTAATTACAGGGAGCCCTAAACGTTCCTACATACGATTTCCCACTTATATCATAGTTAGTAATTGCAGGTAGGACCTAAACGCTCCTACATACGATTTCCCACTTATATCATAGTTAGTAATTGCAGATAGGCCCTAAACGCTCCTACATACGATTTCCCACTTATATCATACCTAGTAATTACAGGGAGCCCTAAACGTTCCTACATACGATTTCCCACTTATATCATACCTAGTAACTACAGGTAGGCCCTAAACGTTCCTACATATGATTTCCCACTTATATCATACCTAGTAATTACAGGGAGCCCTAAACGTTCCTACATACGATTTCCCACTTATATCATACCTAGTAATTACAGGGAGCCCTAAACGTTCCTACATACGATTTCCCACTTATATCATACCTAGTAATTACAGGGAGCCCTAAACGTTCCTACATACGATTTCCCACTTATATCATACCTAGTAATTACAGGGAGCCCTAAACGTTCCTACATACGATTTCCCACTTATATCATACCTAGTAATTACAGGGAGCCCTAAACGTTCCTACATACGATTTCCCACTTATATCATAGTTAATAATTGCAGGTAGGCCCTAAACGCTCCTACATACGATTTTCCTTTTATATCATACCTAGTAATTGCAGGTAGGCCCTAAACGCTCCTACATACGATTTCCCACTTATATTATACCTAGTAATTGCAGGTAGGCCCTAAACGCACCTACATACGATTTCCCACTTATATCATACCTAGTAATTGCAGGTAGGCCCTAAACGCTCCTACATACGATTTCCCACTCATATCATATCTAGTAAATACAGGGAGCCCTAAACGGACCTACCTGCGATTCCCCACTCATATCATACCTAGTAATTGCAGGTATTCCCTAAACGCTCCTACATACGATTTCCCACTTATATCATACCTTGTTATTGCAGCTAGGCCCTAACGCCCCTACCTACGATTCCCGACTCATTTCATACCTTGTAATAGCAGCAAAGTCCTAAACGCACCTGCATACGATTTTCCACGCATATCATACCTAGTAAATGCAGCTATGACGTAAACGCACCTACCTACCATTCCCCACTCATATCAAACCTTATAATTGCAGCTAGACCCTAAACGGACCTACCTACGATTCCTCTCTAATATTCTACCTAGTAATTGCAGGGAGCATTATATGCACCTATCTTCGATTTCCAACTCATATCATACCTAGTAAATTACAGGGAGCACTAAACTCACCTACCTACGATTCCTCACTAATATCATACCTAGTAATTCCAGGGAGCCCTAAACGGACCTACCTGCGATTCCACACTCATATCATACCTAGTAATTACAGGGAGCCCTAAACTAACCCATCTACGATTTCCTACTCATATCATACCTAGTAATTACAGGGAGCACTAAACTCACCTACCTACGATTCCCCACTCATATCATACCTAGTAATTCCAGGGAGCCCTAAACGTTCCTACATACGATTTCCCACTTATATCATAGTTAGTAATTGCAGGTAGGACCTTAACGCTCCTACATACGATTTCCCACTTATATCATACCTAGTAATTGCAGGTAGGCCCTAAACGCTCCTACATACGATTTCCCACTCATATCATATCTAGTAATTCCAGGGAGCCCTAAACGGACCTACCTGCGATTCCCCACTCATATCATACCTAGTAATTGCAGGTATTCCCTAAACGCTTCTACATACGATTTCCCACTTATATCATAGTTAGTAATTGCAGGTAGGACCTTAACGCTCCTACATACGATTTCCCACTTATATCATACCTTGTTATTGCAGCTAGGCCCTAACGCCCCTACCTACGATTCCCGACTCATTTCATACCTTGTAATAGCAGCAAAGCCCTAAACGCCCCTACCTACGATTCCCAACTCATCTTATACCTTGTAATAGCAGCAAAGCCCTAAACGCCCCTACCTACGACTTCCCTCTCATATCACAACTTGTAATTGCAGGTAGGCGCTAAACGCACCTACCTACGATTTTTCTCTCATCTCAACCTTGTTATTGCAGCCAGGCCCTATTGCCCCTACCTACGATTCCCGACTCATTTCATACCTTGTAATAGCAGCAAAGTCTTAAACGCACCTGCATACGATTTTTCACGCATATCATACCTAGTAAATGCAGCTATGACGTAAACGCACCTACCTACCATTCCCCACTCATATCAAACCTTGTAATTGCAGCTAGACCCTAAATGGACCTACCTACGATTCCTCTCTAATATCATACCTAGTAATTGCAGGGAGCATTAAATGCACCTACCTTCGATTCCCCTCTCATATCATACCTAGTAATTGCAGGGAGCCCGAAACGGACCTACCTACGATTTCCCACTCATATCATACCTAGTAATTGCAGGGAGCATTAAGTGCACCTACCAACGATTCATCCCTCATATCATACCTAGTAATTACCTAGTAATTGCAGGTGGGCAATAAAAGCAATTACCTACGATTTCCCACTCATATTAAACCTAGTAATTACAGGGAGCCCAAAACGAAACTATCTACGATTTCCTACTCATTTCATACCTAGTAAATGCAGCTTGGCCCTAAACGGACCTACCTACGATTTCCCAGTCATATTAAACCTAGTAATTACAGAAAGCCCTAAACTCACCAATCTACGATTTCCCACTCATATCATACCTAGTAATTACAGGGAGCACTAAACTCACCTACCTACGATTCCCCCCTCATATCATACCTAGTAATTCCAGGGAGCCCTAAACGGACCTACCTGCGATTCCACACTCATATCATACCTAGTAATTACAGGGAGCAATAAACTCACCTATCTACGATTTCCTACTCATATCATACCTAGTAATTGCAGGGAGCCCTAAACGGACCTACATGCGATTCCCCACTCATATCATACCTAGTAATTGTAGGGAGAACTAAACGCACCTACCTACGATTCCCCACTCATATCATGCCTAGTAATTGCAGGGAGCAATAAACGCACTACCTACGATTCCCCACTCATATCATACCTAGTAATTGCAGGGAGCCCTAAACGGACCTACCTACGATTCCCCACTCATATCATACCTAGTAATTGCAGGGAGCCCTAAACGCACCTACCTACGATTCCCCACTCATATCATGCCTAATAATTGCAGGGGGCAATAAACGCACCTACCTACGATTCCCTACTCATATCATACCTAGTAATTGCAGGGAGCCCTAAACGGACCTACCTGCGATTCCCCACTCATGTCATACCTAGTAATTGCAGGGAGCCCTAAACGCACCAACCTACGATTCCCCACTCATATCATGCCTAGTAATTGCAGGGAGCAATAAACGCACCTGCCTACGATTCCCCACTCATATCATGCCTAGTAATTGCAGGGAGCAATGAACACACCTACCTACGATTTCCCACTCATTATAAACATAGTAATTGCATTGAGCCCTAAACGCTCCTACCTACGATTCCTCACTCATATCAAACCTAGTAAATGCAGCTTGGCCCTAAACGGACCTACCTACGATTTCCCACTCATTATAAACATAGTAATTGCAGGGAGCCCTAAACGCACCTACCTACGATTCCCCACTCATATCATACCTAGTTTTTGCAGGGAGCCCTAAACGGACCTACCTTCGAAAACCCAACTCATATCATACCTAGTAATTGCAGGGAGCCCTAAGCGCACCTACCTACGATTCGTCCCTCATATCATGCCTAGTAAGTGCAGGGAGCAATAAACGCACCTACCTAAGATCCCCCACTCATAACATACCTAGTAATTGCGGGGAGCCCTAAACGCACCTACCTACGATTCCCCACTCATATCATACCTAGTAACGGCAGGGAGCCCTAACCGCACCTACCTACGATTCCCCACTCATATTATACCTAGTAATTGCAGGGAGCAATAAACACACCTACCTACGATTCCCCACTCATATTGTGCCTAGTAATTTCAGGGAGACCTAAACGGACCTACCTATGATTTTCACTCATATCATACCTAGTAATTCCAGGGAGCCCTAAACGCACTTACCTGCGGTTCCCCACTCATATCATACCTAGTAATTGCAGGGAGCCCTAACCGCATCAACCTACGATTCCCCACTCATATCATGAATAGTAATTGCAGGGAGCAATAAACGCACCTACCTACGATTCCCCACTAATATCATGCCTTTAATTTCAGGGAGCCCTAAACACACCTACCTACGATACCCCACTCGTATCATGCCTAGTAATTGCAGGGAGCAATAAACGCACCTACCTACGATTTTCACTCATATCATACCTAGTAATTGCAGGGAACCCTAAACGGACCTACCTGCGATTCCCCACTCATATCATACCTAGTAATTGCAGGGAGCCCTAAACGCACCTACCTACGATTCCCCACTCATATCATGTCTAGTAATTGCAGGGAGCAATAAACGCAAATACCTACGATTCCCCACTCATATCATACCTAGTAATTGCAGGGAGCCCTAAACGCACCTACCTACGATCTCCCACTCATATCATGTCTAGTAATTGCAGGGAGCAATAAACGCACCTACCTACAATTCCCCACTCATATCATACCTAGTAATTTCAGGTAACCTTAAACGCACCTAGCTACGATTCCCTACTCATATCATACCTAGTAATTGCAGGGAGCCCTAAACGCACCTACCTACGATTCCCCACTCAAATCATGCCTAGTAAAGGCAGGGAGCAATAAACGCTACTACCTACGATTCCCCACTCATATCATGCCTAGTAATTTCAGGGAGCCCTAAACGCACCTACCTACGATTCCCCACTCATATCATGCCCAGTAATTGCAGGGAGCAATAAACGCACCCACCTACGATTTTCACTCATATCATATCTAGTAATTGCAGGGAACCCTAAACGGACCTACCTACGATTTTCACTCATATCATACCTAGTGATTCCAGGGAGCCCTAAACGCACCTACCTACGATTCCCCACTCATATCATGCCTACTAAATGCAGGGAGCAATAAACGCACCTACCTACGATTCCCCACTCATATCATACCTAGTAATTGCAGGGAGCCCTAACCGCACCTACCTACGATTTTCACTCATATCATACCTAGTAATTGCAAGGAGCCCTAAATGCACCTACCTACGATTCCCCACTCATATCATGCCTAGTAATTGCAGGGAGCAATAAACGCACCTACCTACGATTCCCCACTCATATCATGCCTAGTAATTTCAGGGAGCCCTAAACGCACCTACCTACGATTCCCCACTCATATCATGCCCAGTAATTGCAGGGAGCAATAAACGCACCCACCTACGATTTTCACTCATATCATATCTAGTAATTGCAGGGAACCCTAAACGGACCTACCTACGATTTTCACTCATATCATACCTAGTGATTCCAGGGAGCCCTAAACGCTCCTACCTACGATTCCCCACTCATATCATGCCTACTAAATGCAGGGAGCAATAAACGCACCTACCTACGATTCCCCACTCATATCATACCTAGTAATTGCAGGGAGCCCTAACCGCACCTACCTACAATTTTCACTCATATCATACCTAGTAATTGCAAGGAGCCCTAAATGCACCTACCTACGATTCCCCACTCATGTCATGCCTAGTAATTGCAGGGAGCAATAAACGCACCTACCTACGATTCCCCACTTATATCATGCCTAGTAATTTCAGGGAGCCCTAAACGCACCTATCTATGATTCCCCATTCATATCATGCCTAGTAATTGCAGGGAGCAATAAACGCACCTACCTACGATTTTCACTCATATCATACCTAGTAATTGCAGGGAACCCTAAACGGACCTACCTATGATTTTCTCTCATATCATACCTAGTAATTCCAGGGAGCTCTAAACGGACCTACCTATCATTTTTTCACTCATATCATACCTAGTAAATGCTGCTAGGCCCTAAATGCACCTTCCTACGATTCTCCACTCATATCATACCTAGTAATTGCAGGGAACCCTAAACGCACCAGCACATGAACTCTCACTCATATCATACCTTGTAATTGCAGCTAGGTCCCTAATGCACTTGCCCATGAGCCCCCACTCATCTCATTAACTTGTAATTGCAGCTATGCCCTAATCGCACCTGCCCATGAGTCCCCATTCATCTCATAGCTTGTAATTGCAGCTATGCTCTAAACGCACCTGCCCATGAGTCCCCATTCATCTCATAACTTGTAATTGCAGCTATGCCCTAAACGCACCTGCCCATGAGTCCACACTCATCTCTTAACTTGTAATTGCAGCTATGCCCTAAACGCACCTGCCCATGAGTCCCCACTCATCTCATACCTTGTACTTGCAGCTATGCCCTAAACGCACCTGCTAATGATCCCCCGCTCATCTCGTAACTTGTAATTGCAGCTATGCCCTAAACGCACCTGCCCATAAGTAACCACTCATTTCATACCTTGTACTTGTAGCTATGCTCTAAATGCACCTTCCCATGAGTCCCCACACATCTCATACCTTGTAATTACAGCTTGGCCTTAAACGCACCTGCCCTTGGGCCCCCTCTCATCTCATACCTTGTAATTGCAGCTAGGCCCCTACTGCACTTGCCCATAAGTCCCCAACTCATCTCATATTTTGTAAATGCAGATAGGCCCCTAATGCACTTTCCCATGAGTCCCAAACTCATCTCATACCCTGTAATTGCAGCTAGGCCCTTACTGCACTTGCCCATGGGCCCCCACTCATCTCATAACGTATCTACAGCTAGGCCCTAAACGCCTGAACATGAGCCCCACTCATCTTATACCTTATACTTGCAGCTAGGCCCTAAACGTACCTGCCCACGATCCCCTAGATTTTGTCTATACTTAAACAATACAATGCTCTTTAATGATAATTTATTTGTTATTTTGGTTTTAGGTGTGGGATATAGATCCAATCATATCGTTTCGCCCCAGCATCGAACCTGCATCTGATGGGGCCTTCATGACAGCATATCCTTCACAATCAGTCTCGTCGGTTCCATTTATAGTTGGAATTATTTCTGGAGAGGGAGGCTTCCGTTTGTCGAGTAAGAAGTGCTTACGCTGTACATAGCTAATAACAGGCTGATTTTACATAACATAACCAAAATACTCTTCATATTATATCTTAACTTTTGTTATAATTAGAATTTATTTTTAATGTTATTTATTTATCTTACCAATCTAATGTCACACCTTCAGGTTTATAAAGAATTAACAATCTGATAAATTTCAAACATCACTTGCATTTATTTCTTTACACATTATACTAAAATTATATAAATATTTGCAGTGAAAGGATTGATATCTTAACTAACACTACAATGATAAAGGTGGACTTTGAGGCTTTAGATTTCTAATAAAATAACATAACAAAGGTAATAAATTCAGTATTAAAATTTTATAGTTGATCTCGGGTCGCTTATACGGGAACTTTGCTTCATAAATTAGAAATGGTGGAACTAGATTAAATTTTATAAATGGTAATGAAATTAAATTTGTTCTGAACTAAAATATAGATGTCTGTTAGCTACACTTATATTCAAATAATACTTATTGTTCCGAAGAGTCCCTGGAATCTTGGCCTCAGTTATCTTCTGCACTTACACTTGACACACAAAAAAAACTTACTTTCTTAACATTTTTAAAAAAACTTTTACGTCGCACTTTTGAAATTTTACTTATATAAAAAACTCTTTACGTAATTAAATCAATTTCTCCTTTTACAACACTTCCATCCTAGTCCCCACGAATCCGCCTGCCTTCCTCTGAGACTCTCCTCAAACTTTCTTTAACTACCCCGATCTTTTAGTTTTTATTTAAAAATCTAATCTTTCCCACTACCACAATACGTTCTTTGTAAGTTTCCCACAGTTCTACAATTAGCTTAACCTAACGGTACACGGTTATTTTCCCAGGCTATATCGTCCGCTGGATTTCCCTGTCTTAACCACTTTGGACCCTCTCTATTGTCTATGGTTGCGGCACTCAACCTATAGCTTTCCTGGAAAAGGATAGTGGATGGTACCTGCTTTGTCGGCACTTTACAAAACTATTTGTGTCTTTGCTAATCCTACAGATAATTATTTTAGCAACTAACTGAATTTACTCTAAAGCCTGGAACTTTATGTTATAATATAAAGCGTAAGATCTGCATACCTCTCCTTTCTAAATATCTCCTTTTTAGTGCAAAATATATTATGTATTAAAACACATTGCATACCTAACTCCTTTATTAATCTATAAAGGAGGAGGTGCCATTCAAAAAAGGTTTAATCACAAGCCTAGGAATTTTCAATATTAACTAAAAACTGTTCTATGAATATTCAACATTATTAAGCTACAAATAAATTTTTATGTGATTCGTTTTCATTAAAATAAAAGTTTTTTTTCAAAAATAACTGCTAAACTACATATATTAATTTAGTTATTTAACTTGAAATGTTGAAATAAATTGTATTTAATATGTTTTTAAATAGCGTCAAACATGTTTCCAGGCATTACAAGAAATGGCCTTGAAAAAGGCCTAAAAGAAATGAATGACAAGTTTTATGACGTCATGGATATGTCGTTATTTGTTCATGAGAAAACCGAATCCCCCAGAAGTGTGTTGAAAAAGATAAAGAAGTTTTACTTTGGCGACGGAAAAATTAACAAGAGCACATTGCAAGGAGCAATAAACGTGAGTATTTTGGTGTTTATGGAAGCTGAATGAGTTGCCTATGCTTTAGATGTTAAGGGAGGGGTATTTTTGTTATTGTAAAAATGCAACTCGGCAAATATTTTTTGAAATTCCATTTTAATAGTTTTTGAACTGTGTATTTCAATTTCATAGAAGCCACTTCATTATAGAGAAACATTTAGGTTCTAACTTTAGTACTGCATTACCTTAATCTGGTGCAACCTGCTGTAGGGGGGTGGGGATGACTGTGTCACAGTTTGGTGTCGCAGGTACTCGATAAGGCCAGTTGGTACCTCAAGAATGTCCGATAGGGAGCGCTTAGCACAGTCTCGTCCAAGTGCTTCAGATATACGCGTATAGGAGGCTACATAGGTCTTGTCAGGTATATTTACAATAATTATTTTGGTTTATACTCGAACTTATTAAAGTAATACGCTCCGATTCCCTCAGACATAGCTTCTCCCTGAGCACGCACGTCGCTTCACCTCCAGCCTTACATCTGGAGCTACACATTCATGGTCGCATTGGCCAAATGTACATGTGTAGTACACAATATGTCTTTCCAAGGCGTTTTGAAGAAATGGTTAGGCATTTGTAAAGCAAAACTTTCTCCATTAAGGGTTTGAATTGTTGGTATAAACGTACCTAGGCATAAATTGAAATAGTATTAGACTAAGTGGCCGTGCCTACTTTAGCTGGTCTAAATACACACATACAAATGAACGAGTAAAATCTACTCACAAGTGAACGAGTATAAACCTATATTTGTTCTTAAGGAATGAGACCATCCAAATATGCAACTCCTCCCTGTGTTTTCTCTTCATAGCGCCTTTACATTTGTTGGTTTGTCTCTTGAAGTGACGTAGTGTGGTACGTAGCGCACTGTTAGACGTAGAGAGTTCCATGATGGTACTAATACTAGATCAGCACTGAATACACTCACACTCTTGAAGTGACGTAGTGTGGTACGTAGCGCACTGTTAGTCGTAGAGAGCTCCATGATGGTACTAATACTAGATCAGCACTGAATACACTCACACTCTTGAAGTGACGTAGTGTGGTACGTAGGGCACTGTTACTCGTAGAGAGCTCCATGATGATACTAATACTAGATCAGCACTGAATACACTCACACTCTTGAAGTGACGTAGTGTGGTACGTAGCGCACTGTTAGTCGTAGAGAGCTCCATGATGGTACTAATACTAGATCAGCACTGAATACACTCACACTCTTGAAGTGACGTAGTGTGGTACGTAGCGCACTGTTAGTCGTAGAGAGCTCCATGATGGTACTAACACTAGATCAGCACTGAATACACTCACACTCTTGAAGTGACGTAGTGTGGTACGTAGCGCACTGTTAGTCGTAGAGAGCTCCATGATGGTACTAATACTAGATCAGCACTGAATACACTCACACTCTTGAAGTGACGTAGTGTGGTACGTAGCGCACTGTTACTCGTAGAGAGCTCCATGATGGTACTAACACTAGATCAGCACTGAATACACTCACACTCTTGAAGTGACGTAGTAAGGTACGTAGCGCACTGTTAGTCGTAGAGAGTTCCATGATGGTACTAATACTAGATCAGCACTGAATACACTCACACTCTTGAAGTGACGTAGTGTGGTACGTAGCGCACTGTTAGTGGTAGAGAGCTCCATGATGATACTAATACTAGATCAGCACTGAATACATTCACACTCTTGAAGTGACGTAGTAAGGTACGTAGCGCACTGTTAGTCGTAGAGAGTTCCATGATGGTACTAATACTAGATCAGCACTGAATACACTCACACTCTTGAAGTGACGTAGTGTGGTACGTAGCGCACTGTTAGTCGTAGAGAGCTCCATGATGGTACTAATACTAGATCAGCACTGAATACACTCACACTCTTGAAGTGACGTAGTGTGGTACGTAGGGCACTGTTACTCGTAGAGAGCTCCATGATGATACTAATACTAGATCAGCACTGAATACACTCACACTCTTGAAGTGACGTAGTGTGGTACGTAGCGCACTGTTAGTCGTAGAGAGCTCCATGATGGTACTAATACTAGATCAGCACTGAATACACTCACACTCTTGAAGTGACGTAGTGTGGTACGTAGCGCACTGTTAGTCGTAGAGAGCTCCATGATGGTACTAACACTAGATCAGCACTGAATACACTCACACTCTTGAAGTGACGTAGTGTGGTACGTAGCGCACTGTTAGTCGTAGAGAGCTCCATGATGGTACTAATACTAGATCAGCTCTGAATACACTCACACTCTTGAAGTGAGGTAGTGTGGTACGTAGCGCACTGTTAGTCGTAGAGAGTTCAATGATGGTACTAATACTAGATCAGCACTGAATACACTCACACTCTTGAAGTGACGTAGTGTGGTACGTAGCGCACTGTTAGTCGTAGAGAGCTCCATGATGATACTAATACTAGATCAGCACTGAATACACTCACACTCTTGAAGTGACGTAGTAAGGTACGTAGCGCACTGTTAGTCGTAGAGAGTTCCATGATTGTACTAATACTAGATCAGCACTGAATACACTCACACTCTTGAAGTGACGTAGTGTGGTACGTAGCGCACTGTTAGTCGTAGAGAGCTCCATGATGATACTAATACTAGATCAGCACTGAATACACTCACACTCTTGAAGTGACGTAGTGTGGGACGTAGCGCACTGTTAGTCGTAGAGAGCTCCATGATGGTACTAATACTAGATCAGCACTGAATACACTCACACTCTTGAAGTGACGTAGTGTGGTACGTAGCGCACTGTTACTCGTAGAGAGCTCCATGATGGTACTAATACTAAATCAGCATTGAATACACTCACACTCTTGAAGTGACGTAATGTGGTACGTAGCGCACTGTTACTCGTAGAGAGCACCATGATGGTACTAACACTAGATCAGCACTGAATACACTTACACTCTTGAAGTGACGTAGTGTGGTACGTAGCGCACTGTTACTCGTAGAGAGCTCCATGATGGTACTAATACTAAATCAGCATTGAATACACTCACACTCTTGAAGTGACGTAGTGTGGTACGTAGCGCACTGTTACTCGTAGAGAGCTCCATGATGGTACTAATACTAGATCAGCACTGAATACACTCACACTCTTGAAGTGACGTAGTGTGGTACGTAGCGCACTGTTACTCGTAGAGAGCTCCATGATGGTACTAATACTAAATCAGCATTGAATACACTCACACTCTTGAAGTGACATAATGTGGTACGTAGCGCACTGTTACTCGTAGAGAGCTCCATGATGGTACTAATACTAGATCAGCACTGAATACACTCACACTCTTGAAGTGACGTAGTGTGGTACGTAGCGCACTGTTACTCGTAGAGAGCTCCATGATGGTACTAATACTAGATCAGCACTGAATACACTCACACTCTTGAAGTGACGTAGTGTGGGACGTAGCGCACTGTTAGTCGTAGAGAGCTCCATGATGGTACTAATACTAGATCAGCACTGAATACACTCACACCCTTGAAGTGACGTAGTGTGGTACGTAGCGCACTGTTACTCGTAGAGAGCTCCATGATGGTACTAATACTAAATCAGCATTGAATACACTCACACTCTTGAAGTGACGTAATGTGGTACGTAGCGCACTGTTACTCGTAGAGAGCACCATGATGGTACTAACACTAGATCAGCACTGAATACACTCACACTCTTGAAGTGACGTAGTGTGGTACGTAGCGCACTGTTACTCGTAGAGAGCTCCATGATGGTACTAATACTAGATCAGCACTGAATACACTCACACTCTTGAAGTGACGTAATGTGGTACGTAGCGCCCTGTTACTCGTAGAGAGCTCCATGATGGTACTAATACTAGATCATCACTGAATACACTCACACTCGTGTACATATACAATTTTGACTATATATATTAGGTATTAATATTAACGTCCGATTGCTTGCAGATATGCACAGACACATCAATCCTTCACGGAATGGTCACATCTGTCAACCACCACAAAGGTCTGGTGTGCAATACTACTTTGACATCTTATATTAGGTAATAATATTAAGCTCCGATTGCTTGCAGATGTACACAGACGCAATGTTCCTTCACGGATAGGTCACATCTGTAAACCACCACAAAGGTCGTGTGAACAAATACAACTTTAACTATATAAATTAAGTACTAATATTAAAGTACGATTGCTTCCAGATGTACACAGAAACAAAGTTCCATCACAGAAGGGTGACATCTGTCAACCACCTCAAAGGTCTCGTGTACATATACTACTTTGACTACTTATATTAGGTAATAATTTTAGGCTCCGGAAGCTTGCAGATGTACACAGATACAATGTTCTTTCACGGAATGGTGATATCTGTCAACTACTACAATGGTCCCGTGTACATATAATACTTTGAATATATATCAAGTATTGTTTTAAAGTTCCGATTGCTTGCATATGTACACAGCAGCACTTGTTCCTTAACGGAATGGTGAAATCTGTCAACCACGACAAAGGCCCCGTGTACATATACTACTTTGATTATATAATATATTAAGTATTGATATTAAGGTTCGATTGCTTGCAGATGTACACAGACGCAATGCTCCTTAATGGAATGGTCCAATCTGTCAACCACGACAAAGGTCCCGTGTACATATACTACTTTGATTATATATATTAAGTATTGATATTAAGGTTCGATTGCTTGCGGATGTACACAGACGCAATGCTTCTTAATGGAATGGTCCAATCTGTCAACCACGACAAAGGTCCCGCGTACATATACTACTTTGAATATATATATATATCAAGTATTGTTTTAAAGTTCCGATTGCTTGCATATGTACACAGCAGCACTTGTTCCTTAACGGAATGGTGAAATTTGTCAACCACGACAAAGGTCCCGTGTACATATACTACTTTGATTATATAATATATTAAGTATTGATATTAAGGTTCGATTGCTTGCAGATGTACACAGACGCAATGCTCCTTAATGGAATGGTCCAATCTGTCAACCACGACAAAGGCCCCGTGTACATATACTACTTTGATTATATATATTAAGTATTGATATTAAGGTTCGATTGCTTGCAGATGTACACAGACGCAATGCTCCTTAATGGAATGGTCCAATCTGTCAACCACGACAAAGGTCCCGTGTACATATACTACTTTGATTATATATATTAAGTATTGATATTAAGGTTCGATTGCTTGCAGATGTACACAGACGCAATGCTCCTTAATGGAATGGTCCAATCTGTCAACCACGACAAAGGTCCCGTGTACATATACTACTTTGATTATATATATTAAGTATTGATATTAAGGTTCGATTGCTTGTAGATGTACACGGTGCAGCGGAGCGCGCACCGCACCGCCCGCGGGCCGTCCCGCCCCGCACGTTTTACCGGCGTGCTGCCTCCACCCTTACCCCACCGCAAGCTCAGAATTCTGACAGGGCCTATCCTAGCCAAACTAGGATACTGTGCAATGACCCGCCAAAATCTGCCAGAGAACAGGTCACTGGACTTTATTATAAAAAACCTAACTTGCTGAAATTTAACCCTTTGGGTTCGTATTTCCCGGGGAATGAGTTCTTTGAAGGCATCTTTTTGGCGAAATGACCCTTTGGTTTTAGGAGTGTGTAAGAAATCTGTTTTAAATAAAAACACTATTTTGTTGGCAAGTTAGTAAAAACTACATTTTTATTTTACCCTTAAATTTGAAATTACAGCACATTTTGCAATTTTGTTATTTTAACTAGCTCTTTAAAATATTAGCAATTCATTTCTGTTTAGAGAACATTTATTAGAGAAAACTTTATCTTTTCTTTTTTTTATTCTAAAATATACACATTACAATGTCAGTGGTAACTCTTTACTCAGTTAACCCTCTCTTTTACCCCTTCTATACAAAATTTAAGTAAACTTCTTACTGAATTTATATTAACACCAAAAGTTATAAGAAAAATACTTTTCAGTTATATTAACTGAAAAGTGTAATTTAATTATGTTCATTTAACCCTTCAATATTCAAAAACAAATTTGTTTCATTTTTTTAAAATAAAACTGTCTTTATCTTTGACAATACCTTTTTCAAACCCTTTGAAATAAACAATCCTTTTATGTGATTTTGCAAATCTTGAACATTTGATTTTAAACTCTTGTACATAAAATTAGACAATGGAACTTTTAAAACTTAACTTCATCAATAAATAACTTTAACCCTTTTAATTTAAAAACTGATCCTTTGAATAACATAAGTTATATCAATAAACAATTTTATCCCATTTAAAAAACCATTAAACTTTTGAAAAACATAAGTCATATCACTAAACCATTTTATCCCATTTAAAACACCATTAACCTTTTTGAAAAACATAAGTTATATCACTAAACAATCTTATCCCATTTAAAACATCATTAAACTATTTGAAAAACATAAGTTATATCACTAAACAATCTTATCCCATTTAAAACTATTAATATAAAAAAAAAAACAAGTTATACCAACCAACAATTTTTTATACTTCTATAAGTAATTAAACAAGCATATTACATCTTAACTTGAAATTCTTGGTCTAACAATTGATTTACTAGACCCACATAATCTTTGCTGAATATTTACTTTTTATTTTTATTGTCTACTTTAAATCAAAGAAATTGTTGTCATTTTAGTTTTGTCCCCTTTTCTCTATTTCACAACCCTTTTATTTTGATTCCAAATAATTTTGTAAACCCTTAAACCCCTTTCTATTTTAATTAAATCTGATTTATAAATGTTAATTAATTTTTCATTAATTAATTTTAATTTATTCCCATTAATTAATTTTAACCCTCTCTC
Organism: Prosapia bicincta; assembly: GCA_036971475.1. NCBI lineage: Eukaryota > Metazoa > Arthropoda > Insecta > Hemiptera > Cercopidae > Prosapia > Prosapia bicincta. The sequence goes on from JBAIZL010000002.1 coordinate 171,719,481, forward strand.
ATTTTATTAATTTTAATTTATTTCACAACCCTTTTATTTTAATTCTAAATAATTTTGTAAACCCTTAAACCCCTTTATATTTTAATTAAATCTAATATAAAAATGTTAATTAATTTTTCATTAATTAATTTTAATTTATTCCCAATAATTAATTTTAACCCTTTCTCATTTTATTAATTTTAATTTATTTCACAACCCTTTTATTTTAATTCCAAATAATTTTGTAAACCCTTAAACCCCTTTATATTTTAATTAAATCTGATTTATAAATGTTAATTAATTTGTCATTAATTAATTTTAATTTATTCCCATTAATTAATTTTAACCCTTTCTCATTAATTAATTTTAATTGCTTATTATGTATTAATTTTAATTAATTCTCATTAATTAACTTTAACTCTTTCTCATTTAATAATTTTACTTGATTATCATTTAATAATTTTAAATATTTAACGTTGGTCTAAAATACTAAAAAAAAAAGAAACCTTTTCTGTTGAATCATCTGTCTTATTTGACTTCTTTTGCACAAAACTCATAAAAAACACCTGTTTACATTTTATTCATTTATCGCTAATTTTTTATATTTAAAAAGCCTTTAATTTCTACCATTTACTTAATTAATTTCTTTCCAAAACAATTTATAACTTTCTCTATTTTAAAAAAAAATTTCCAATTTACTAACAATTTAATTCTATTTCATATTTATAAACTTGTTTGGAGGACTCCTCCATTTTGTGGTGGGAATATCCCCCACTAACCACTACCCCTCTAGTTCATGAATTAAACAAAGCCATTCTTTGAAATTCTTTACCTCCAAAAAGAAATTTTATTTGAAATTGAATTATTTAAAATGTCAACTTTCCCCAAAAATTGTTCAATATAGAAATTTTAATTTAATGAAAACGAGAGAAATTAACCTGACCTTAAACGCAGGGTTACTCCTAAATCCTGGTAGATTTTTCTTTCTTCTCCCTCGAGATCGTTTGTTTCTGGGGTGGCCATCTTGGTATGCGAGTGTCACCGGTCTTGACCGATTCCTGCTGCGAATTCCTTTGTCTACCCTTCCAGTACGTCTCTTCTGCGTTGACGTAGTAGAATTTTATATCCCGATTTTGAAATTTATAAAATTTTGCTCTCCCTTTTTCAGTTCTTAAGTTCTTATTGTTCAATTATTTATTTAATTATTTATATTTCACTGTTCATATATAAAAGGTTGATTTAAAAATTGACATTTAATTAAATTTGGATTTCTTCACTGTTCACTGTTTTATATAAATTTTGAAGCACTGTTCTTTATAAATTACTTTACTGACTAATAATTTTTCATATTGTTCACCTCTAACACACACAAACTTCTTAAGAACGCCGCCACATAGATGTTAAACTTTGGAGACCACTTTTGGAGAAGTTACTTCCTCCAAAAGGGTTCCTAACCACACGCGACTACATTTTAGCGACGACCCGTCTCGCGCTTAGCACGTCATTTTCCTCGTCGTCATTTACAGATCACAAATTGAAACAAAGGCTTGTGACCTGGAGCGACCAGACCGACGTCCTCCCTCTTTGAAGTCTCGAATAACGCTGTTTATTTTTCCCCGCTGGGCTTTCTCGTTCCCACGAGACGTATCGTACCAGGTTTTGTCAACCAATGGCGTGGCTTCTAAGATCTACGTCACGACATCATGCGATTTAATCCTCCGCTGGGCTTCCGCTTTCGCACACAAAGCAGGCTCACTCAAAAATGATCAAAATATTGTCTGTTTCTTTAATTTGGATTTAACTTTTCTATTTGGCGTTTTCACGAATTTTGGTACAAGGCATCTCCTTTCCCTCTTGACAAGCCGCGTCTTCTCGAATGTCGATGGTGATTGTAGGAGTATTTTGAGGTTTTCTCTCCTTTCCATGTAATTTACTTGATTTTTAAAATATGCAAAACCCCTTATCCCTTCTAATGGCTTTGCTTTCACATTTTCACATTACGAAATTTTAATATTATTGCGACGGTATTTGCTAATCAGAATTCTACCCATCGCAACGGACGCACTGCTCCTTAATGGAATGGCCCAATCTGTCAACCACGACAAAGGTCCTGTGTACATATACTACTTTGATTATATATATTAAATATTGATATTAAGGTTCGATTGCTTGCAGATGTACACAGACGAAATGCTCCTTAATGGAATGGTCCAATCTGTCAACCACAACAAAGGTCCCGTATACATATAGTACTTTGATTATATATATTAAGTATTGATATTAAGGTTCGATTGCTTGCAGTGTACAAATACTTCTTTGGCTATATATATTAGGAATGAATAATAAGGCTCGATTGCTTGCAGATTTACGCAGACGTAATGTTCCTTCACGGAATGGTCACATCTGTCAACCAACACAATGGTCCTGTGTACATATACTACTTTGACTGTATATATTAAATACTAATATTAATTTTCGATTGCTTGCAGATGTACACAGACGCAATGTTCCTTCACGGAATGGTCACATCTGTCAACCACCACAAAGGGCCCGTGTATATATACTACTTTGACTACAAAGGCAGTGTCACACTTGCTCCGATGTTTGGCAATAAAGTGGACGACTTTGGTAAGGTTTCTTAAACGTTTAGAAATTTTAGTTACCTAGGAATAGCGTTGAGTGATTTAATTTGTATGGACGATATAGGCCTAAACTAGCAAAATAAAATGTATATACGATACACATTAACAATTTATTGTTTACTGTATTCATTAAAATTGATACACCAATGTGTAAAATTAAAGAGATTGAATAATTATAAAATAAAAATAATTTCAAATACAATCTACACTTTTGACCAATAAAATACTTATTAATTCTCTGTAATGGGTTATTAATTTTATAGGCTGAAGTTTGTTTAAATTATTTAACAAGCTTTTATCTATGTATGTTGACCATTAGCCCCAGCAAGTGTATAAAGTAACTTTGATTTAGGTTAGTTGCATGGTTGTGGAGAGGCCACTGCGGAAGCAGCATTGTTCAATTTTTATGGTAGGGGCTAAATGTTGGAACAGCCTGTCGTTGAGTAGCCTCTCATACACCTTTGAGAGGTTTGGTAGGAGCAGCCCTGATGTTGTGGAGGAAGAGAGCTTTTGTCCCTGGTTTAAGGAAAAGGACTATTTTTGCTTCCTTCCACGATGTAGGGTAGTGACACGCTCCCAAGATCCCACTAAATAGATTGGTAATGGACAATGGTGCATGGTTGGATATGCAATTCAAATCAAGGGCTCTGCGAGTGTTTAAAATCATAATGGTTTGCGTCAGAGGTCTGGTAACGGGTGAAGTGGGCCAATTTGAAAGGTTTCAAGATAGTCATTTACAAGGATAACATGTTCGGCGTCATAGATGTTTGTATTATGGGTGAACTGATCTTCCAAGGAGTCAACGAACGTTTCAGCCTTATCCTCCGGGAAGTAAGTCAGACCCTCCCTGACCATGGAGTGGATTTTGGGGAGCCTTGAGGGCCTAGAACTGGCGATTTAGATTCCACAGAGCCATTCTCTGAGCTCCTGTGCATTCCTCCTCACCATGGGGTTTTAGTGGCATCTTTACTAGTTGGGTCTGTGAGTTTAGTTCCCTCTTGACAGATGGGGCCCGGGTAACTTGAGATGTTCCGTGTAATCGGCGCTTGTTTGCCAGCTCTGCCTGAATGTTGGGTGGGAGGAGACTGTTCGGATTTTGTCGGCCTCCCCGCTGCTGTTGATTGTGTTACCGTGGTTCAGACATGTTCTCAGAAGACTAGTTGAAGCGTCTCCTACAGGTTTTGGTAAACATCTTGGCTTGGGGTAGGTGACTTGCTACGGTGTTAGTAGAATGGGGTTGTGGTCGGAACTGATGTCGGAATACTTTCCTCAGTAGGTTTGACTATGGGTGATCGTGGGAGGGGGGTTTCCTTGCCTACATAGGTTTGTCAATCTGAGTCAATGCTCCTCCGTGGGCTCTTCTAAGACTACACCAGCCTGAGCTTCCGTTTGTTAAGGAGCTGTAGCCGTCCCAGGGACCAGTGTCCTTCTAGGTGTATGAGGAGGCGCCTGTCTTGCTACAGGTTTGCAGACTATCCCTGGCTAGGTGGTCCCCTCCACACTTGTGCATTTTGAAATGATTTATGTTGTTCCAGGAGTGGTGCATGCAGACACAATGCTCTACACGTTCTCTTTTGGCAATATGACTCCTAACATAAAACTCAACAAGGAAGATGTAGCTGTATCGGAGAAAATCGTAGAGCTGTTTACAAACTTTGCAAAGTACAGGTTAGTATTTAGATTATTTAAGAACGTATTAAAGTCAATTTTTATTGGAAACATTCCTAATCAATTAAAGAAACTACATAATGTGCCCAAAGATACATTATATGGGTTTTGCAACATTACCTGCTTCTTATATAAAACAATACTACCCTCCCCAAACATGTAATGACTCTAATACAAAATAAAATTACTAGTTTCCTATGAATATCTAGTTTTAGAAGAAGTGTCGTCGAGGTTTCCGAGAGCTTTTTTACAGTAAATAAACAGTAACCAGAAGGCAACATCAATGTCTGGATAAAATAGATGTCATTTATAAAAATGAGTATCCTTGGAATACTCTTCCCGGACTTTGGAATATTTCCCCGGTTGTTGGAATACTCCCCTCGCCCTTGAAATACTTCACCGTCCATGGAATACTCCCCCTTCTTATAAATAATCCCCCCCCGTCTTTGGAATACACCCCTTCTCCTTAGAAATCTCCCGCGTCCTTGGAATACTCCTCCATCATTGAAATACTCCTCTATGCTTGGAATACACCTCTTGTCCTTAGAAATCTCCCCCGTCCTTGGAATACTCCCCAGTCCTTGAAGTACTCTTCCGTCCTTAGAGTTTTTCCCCGTCCACGGAATATTCCCCCGTCCTTGAAGTACCCTCCATATTCATTTAATACTGCCCCATCCATGGAATACTCCCTTGTCTTTGAAATACCCTCTCCCCCATCCTAGGAATACACCCCGTCGTCCTTAGAAGTCTCCCTTGTCCTTGGAATACTCCGCTGTATGTGAAAGTGGCACTTTCCGGAATTATGAAGCTTTATTCTTTTTAAAATTCGCTTAAGCTAAAACAATTGTACTGTATATTTGTACTATAGAAAGTTTTAGAACCAAATATAATGTAGACCCACCAATAGAAATAAAAATTAAAAATAAGGGACCCAGGTTTTAACAAACTGTGCTAAGTTTAATAGAAGCATAAGGTGAAGGCAAATTGCCAAACCTCGGATGTAAGCCATTAACTTAAAGGCAATTTTAAGTCTTTATCCTTTTCATTTTATTAAACAAAGTCGTTAATCTCATCTGATTATTTTCTGAATGTTTTTATTAGTGTCTATATATATTGATTAGTTTTAATGGGCAATGTACTCGTATCTTAAAATGTTCTTTAGTAAACAAAATTCTTCCAGATTTCCCAGAACATAGCATATCTTCTTGTTTACTGTTTCATGGCGGACGTTTTGTGCAACAGTTGATGGTAGAACCTCTACTTCGAAACAAACACAATATGTTGGGGAAGTGTAAAGTAATGATGTCGTATACAGAAACAGTTAATATAAACGTTGTTCGCATTCTTTGTTGTGCATGACTTTTGTCAGCTGTTGTACTTCTTACATCAGGGGAAACTATTTAGGCTACTGACCACTTGTCAGACTTCGTATTGCAACTTTTGGATATTCCAGACACTTAGATCTTATGAGTCCCCTGTATTTGTGTTGTACTTCTTACATCAGGGGAAACTATTTAGGCTACTGACCACTTGTCAGACTTCGTATTGTAACTTTTGGATATTCAATACACTTAGATCTTATGAGTCCCCTGTATGTGTGTTGTACTTCTTACATCAGGGGAAACTATTTAGGCTACTGATTGTCAGACTTCGTATTGCAACGTTTGGATATTCAAGACACTTAGATCTCATGAGTCCCCTGTATGTGTGCTGAACTTCTTACATCAGGGGAAACTATTTAGGCTACTGACCACTTGTCAGACTTCGTATTGTAACTTTTGGATATTCAATACACTTAGATCTTATGAGTCCCCTGTATGTGTGTTGTACTTCTTACATCAGGGGAAACTATTTAGGCTACTGATTGTCAGACTTCGTATTGCAACGTTTGGATATTCAAGACACTTAGATCTCATGAGTCCCCTGTATGTGTGCTGTACTTCTTACATCAGGGGAAACTATTTAGGCTACTGACCACTTGTCAGACTTACGAATTGCAACTTTTGGATATTCAAGACACTTAGCTCTTATGAGTCGCCTGTATGTGTGTTGTACTTCTTACATCAGGGGAAACGCTTTATCCCTTTATTAGGCTACTGGCACTTGTCAGACTTACGTATTGCAACTTTTGGATATTCAAGACAATTAGATCTTATGAGTCCCCTGTATGTGTGTTGTACTTTTCCAAATGAGGCGCCTAAATTTCTTCTTTGTCTGTTGTACCTATAAATAGGCTTATATAATTTAATAAAAACTACTTTAAGTTTTTTCTAGAACCCCAACTCCCAAGAGGACATTTACATATTGGGAGCCAGTCACATCACCAGAACTGCAGTACTTACACATAAGTAACAGCGGCTTTGCAATGAACTCCTACTTCTTGAAAGAAAGGGTAGACTTTTGGAGCTCACTGGGACTAAAGGATAACCTAGCTGGGGTGGAGCCTCTACAAAAGAACTCGATTAAAGATGAGTTGTAAAATTGTGAATTTATTTTCTGAAATTATATTTTTGTTAACGTCTTAGTGTAATGTGCAATTAAATGTAAATGTGTGTATGAAGAAGAACTCTTATACCATACATCTGTTAATAATATGGAACTCTTTATAGATATGTTTAACGTTGTGGTAATAATTTAATAAACTTTATAATTTTATTGATCTTTTTATAAATTTATTACCTAACTGCACTTATTGTAATTTTTAATAAATATCTAGTTAAAAACATTGATTTTTCCAACTAGTTATTGCTTAGAACACATTGGTTAATGTTTGACGAATTAAAACAAACATTAAAAGGAAATTTGGAGAAGTTGCAGTGAATAAGATATTAACCCTGGACAGAAAAATGAGGTTAAAAATAAATTTACAAGTATTTAATCTTATATTAATGACTCATTTGGCTCCCAGGTCTGGGTCCTTGAAACCCAATGAGAAGGTTGGAGAAGCTAGCTAAATAAGCGCATATAGGCTTACGCAGCAACCACTGCCAAAAGACAGATAGATGGCACTGTCTGTCAGACATGCAAAGAGGCCAGCATAGGAAGGACTTACCATTAAGTGCCAATTCCACTTACTTGGGAGACACTTACTGCATTACGGATTTCTTTATATGAACCTGGCCAGTACCTAGGACTAGTACAATGACTAGTTGACAGCGAACCACCTGCAACTCTGCCAAGCACTTCTGACTACAGCGACCGATTCCCCATCCTTGTCTTGTCTTTACTGACATGATCGACGGCGAGGGCAGGCATTGTCTACAACGGATAGGATCCCTAACTGGTAACATTATATGTAATTTATCATTGATCTTTTTGCTATAATTTCTTAATATTAAGAAAAACATTCTTGCTAGTGAAGTAAACTAATATTAAGACAGAAATTATGATGCCTTATCCATTGTACCCTAGTAGATCTAATAGCAAATTATAGTATATGGTCTGCAACTTCAATTCTTATTATATGAGTCATACAGCTTCTCATGCTTATCCAGTGCTTGGTTTAAAGGTGTACTTTTATACCTCACACAACATAACAGGTTTAAGCATTACCCCACTTTTACAAAATTTTTAAAGGTGTAACAAGACTATAACACACTTCTAAAATGGAAATCAGGTAAAATATTTTTGTGAAAATTTGAAGCAGTTCAAGAAGTAATCCGTTTATAAGAAGATGATAGGTAATAAATTTAAAGGAAAGACTTAGATGTAAGTTAGAAGTTAAAATCTTTGTAGGATTGCTGTTAGAACTGGACAGGACAAGCATTGAAAGTAGATGATAATATAGCTGGCATTTATCTATTTAAAATAAGAATAAAATGAATGGATCTTTTTTGCAGTTGGAACAAAACTACATATTTTTCAATATCATTACTGAACCTTAATCGATACTTGAGTAATTTTTCACAGTTGGCATTTCTTAATATAATAATGGAATGGATTAATGATTTGACATAAGACCGAAACAAATAATACTGGTAAGTTATCGATTTTATTAATAATTCATTTAGCACACTAATGTAATATCCTTTCCATAGTAACTGTTCTGAAACAAAAAGTTTGTATTAAGGTTATAAAGTGATTCGATGGTTATAGAATTGTAACTTGAAGAATGACAACAGATGTAACCTGGAGTTACACTCCGATTTCAGTGATACCAGCTTCTTTCGGCCTCTCAGTCGTATCTCTCAAGAAGCAGTGCCGGAGCGAGCTCTATTTGTTTCATAACCGCAGCTCTTATCATTAATGATATAACTAATGCCAACGGAAGGGTTGAAAAATTGTTTCCTTAACATTTCACACTTCACTTGGCATCTGTGGTTTTCATTCTCTTTGGAAAATTTACAAGAAATATCTGGTCCATCTCTTTACTTTTGCGATCTTGACAAGTGTTGACAAAAAGTTAAGAAATCTTGGCCTTTTCATAAATCACTGCAAGCACAGGTCGTATGCTATTCTACCTGTTGTCACAAACCCAACTTCATTGCTTATATACACAACCTTTTTTAATGTGGCTACGTTTTTTTGACAACTCTGCGCTTTCCTAAGTAGGCCTATTACACATGCATCATGTATACTCACTAGGCACGGTTTGGACGATGTTGTGTTGCTTCAGCTCTCTGCTCTTGGTCATTTGTAGACGCATGCAAATGGCAAGAAAATGTCTAAGAGACTTGCAGGAAAGCTTTCGGAATGACTTCCCACAGTCTTCCATACTTCACGTACTACCTTCTGTAGACTCGACCAGCTCGCCTCTCACATCGGGCCATGAAGTGCACAATTAAAACCTAAAGGCCATTAAGAAGATTTACAACGAACTATTTCATACTCTGCGCTCTATAGTGGACTACTACATTGATAGTAGTGCCTTGCTGTTAGTCTGTGAGAGTTTGATGCTTGCCGGATGTTTGAGCATGTACATTAGGAAAGATGCCTCACTATTTGTATCCTTTACGTTGTTCTTTTTCTTACCAATGTGTTTTCTCCTCCTCTGTACACTTTTGGAGTTGGAATTATGTCATACAAAGGGAGCCTTTCTGGATGCTCTACAAACAAACAGATGTAAAAGTGTACAGAAGTAGTTGCAGCATATGTACTTCTGGATTTTGCACGAAGGGTATGTGATATCTTGTGGGTGTTTTCATGTAAGTCTGAACTTGATTCCTTTAGTGATAAATGTAGTGTCTACTGTCTACTTTGCTATATATTAATAATAAAACTGCTGTGTTTGTAAAGGGCAGTGTTGGCTAACTCTACTTAAATCTTTGTGTCATATATTCTGAGAGTTTTTTAACTTTAGTTTTTGGTGTGTTTTATTTAAAGTATTAAAACCCAATAAAACTTGAATTAGGTTGAATGATAAAATTTAAAACAAATTTTCAACAGAGTAATAAAATCATACTATTCTACAAAGCGTTTTCAGAGTGTATTAGAAAATAGAACTGAAATAAATATTTCGTGTACATTATTACTTTTTTATTGAAATTGCATCCGTTTCTAACGTAAAATAATGAACAGTTCTCATAGTCCCTTGAATTCGCTGTTACCAAATATGATTGCCTTCTCAACTTTCCAGATGTCTCGTTCATATATTTTCTGGTGTATTTTCTATTACTTTGATGGTGTCACACTCTGATAATGTTTCTGAGTATATTTTCTGATGTATTATTTTAAGATTACGAAATTATAATTGTTTGATCGACTAGACCACGGGTTCCCAAACATTTTTGTACCACGCCCAAGTGCTGAAAATATTTTTTCACACAAGTATGTGCTTGACAAAGACAAGTATATTCGAAGAACTGCCTGTGATACATTTTTAAATGTTTTATCCAAAATGAAATTTGGTCATTGTGACCCTTTTACCACAATGAACGTCAAACATTCGTTTCGCGACACTTTTGTACTATTATTCTTTTCAAGCTGTCATGTTGATTTAATTTAAACTTAACAAAATTTGTACAATCTTTACTTATATTTCTTTCATAAATTTATACATTTCATATAAATTTTATGAACATCATGGTCAATATAATTACCTATGTAAAAAAAATCTGAGATTTAAATTTTGATAAATTGTGTACTTGAATTTTAACTAAATGAGAATTAATTTTACTATTTTCCAACTGGTTTCCCCCCCCCCCATTTAGGAACCCATGGACTAGACTGTTGTGAAGTATCTAACAGTTGCTTTATGCTATAGCCTATTTACAGGAGATAGCTGATGCCTTAGACAAGGTTGTAAGAATTAATAGCGCAAATTTCCCTCATTGCAATAGTTAGTAGACATACTCGTACATACTGAAACAAATATTGGCAGCATTAAACTTTTAAGCACTGATGGATGAACCTTTGTATATTTTCCTCCTTTTTACTTCAAATCAATAAGAACAGTGAAATTGTATGCAATTTGTAAAATAATAATAATACTATATTTGTCTTAATTTAAAACAATTTAAATTTAAAAATTCAAGGGTGCACTTATTTATTAAAACAGGTTAAAGCCTTACCAGAAATAACAAACGTTTTTAAAGCAAACTTTAAATTGTCATTCTTACAACTACAATTGTATAACGAAACATTGAGTTTACCACAGTTTTATACAGGGTATACTATGAGCGCTCCTAATAAGAAAGCCCATTTTCTTTCCTCCATTTGCATAGAGATGGAAAGAAAAAAAGTAAGTTTAAATGCTTTAAAAAGTTTAAAATTCATTTTACTTTAAATAACAATAACTCGTGTTTTCAAAAAAAGAACTTATGCACAAAAAATAATAAACAGTTTTAAAAAACTGGAAAAGTATGAAAACAAATCCTAATACAAGACCTTAATTATTTCATTACAACTATTATTTTTAATTTAATAGCTTCTATAGACCTGCAATAGTCTTACAACTCAAGAGAGGCTAACTTTAAAATTAAATGATTTATTTAACTTAACAAAACATTTTACAGCCTGTATTGGTTTATTTATTGTAATATTTTCAATTTGCACCTAAATATTTATTAGAAGGCGAAAACATTAATATTCTACAAAAAATTTCAACAGACAATTGAAACTAATGATTTGGAGAAAGGCCAAAGATTAGCTTTTGAGGGAACAATGGAGTCACATAACAACAAAAATAGAAAAAGATGACAATTTAAAGCAGGAGACTTAGTATACCTGGAAAATGGAAACCGGCTACAAAAGGAAATTAGAACAGTTACGAATTGGTTCATATATTATATTGAAAAAAATTTCCGAATAAATTTATAAAGTTGATACAGGACATAAGAAGATAGAGTCAAACCTCTTTCATATTACTAAACCGACTACGGTGGTTTCACTGTCTGGGGGAAGACAATGTAAATAATCTCCTGTCGTAATTCTTAAATATGTATTTACCGTGTATGTAATCCTGTAACCCATGGAAAGTGGCATCCATCTGCAACGAGGGTGACAAAAGGAAAAATTTAATATCCATGTGAACATAAAGTACAATTATAAAAGACTAATTATAATTGAAAATACTGGAAATAAGAACATCAAATGTTGTTTTTATCATTTCAGGTATTAAATGAAATTTTTATCATAATGTTAAATCAATTGTAAGTTGTAAATAATTTATAGTTTGTATTAAATTATTATCATTTCATATACAAAACACAAACAGTTTTTTATTTCAAGAAATATAACCTTACACACATACTGCAACGGGCAATGTCACGTCACAGATTACTGTTGCAATAATAAAGAAATTTCAGGTATTTTGGAAGGGTTGTGTAAGACAGATTTCGAGGGGGAAAGAAATATAAAGGGACCTTAGGTTTGTGGTGGTTTAAGTAAAGGGTATAAAATAAAAGAAACAAAGCCTAATGGCTTACTTTACATACATTGTGAAAGGGAGAATTGGTCAAAATCAACCTAGAAACACGAACAACATTTGAGGGTATGCAGAATTTCAAAAGAAGAAGATGCCTAGCAACAGAAATCAAGAAAAAGCAAGATGAAAGAGTTAGACGATCATTAAGAAAACAGGCACAAATATCGATCGGTTTGGAACAGATAGTCACACGAGAAATATAAGATATGACGACCACATCACATGACCGAAATTACGTCATTTTTTGAAGCTTCGCCATTGGTTAAAAACAGGGAGCGAGGAAAAATGCTCGGTGACGGTTACTAAAAATCGACCTGGAGAGGGTAGCGTTACTTTGGACTTCAAGCGGTAAAGACGTGCTGTCGAGGCGCTCCGTTTTACAAGACTTTTACAGTTTGTAAATCGAAAAGTAAAACGAGAATATATAGGGCTAAAAGCTTGGAGTGACATCGCTGGAATGTAGTCTCGTGTGTTTTTTAAACCCTTTTGGGGAGGAAACTCTTCCAAAAGTGGTTTCCAATTTTAACATCAATGTCGCAGCGCCCTTGAGAATTTTGTGTGTTTGAGGTAGACAGTGTAAAGGGAAATAGAGTCAGTGAATTTCAAAATGTTGAACTGTGCTTCAAAATTTTAAAAAAAGGTGAACCGATTAAAATTAAATTTCCATTAAATTTCATTTTAAACAAACAAATTTTAACAACAAACAGCGAAATCTAAGTAATGAGTAAAACAATAGAAATTTAAAGACGGAGAGTGAGAGCAAAATTTTAAAGTGATTAAAAACTAGGTCTGGAATTCGTCAAGCCAACGCAGAAAGGACACGCAGATGGAGGGGAGGCTTTGTTTAGGCACAGGACGCTATCCAAAAAGATGACGGCGTGGGTGACGCCGACTATGTTGAACGAGTCCACTTCGCATCCAAGATGGCCAAGAAAGGAGACGGAGAAGAGGGCGTCAACCTATCTAGCCAGAGGAGAGATAAAAAATGGAAAGGTCAGACTTTAGCTTCTCTCTTTTTTAATTAAATTAAAAAATTGTATTGAAGATTTTTGGGGAACATTGCGGTTTCAAAAAATTAAACTTAAATACATTTTCTTTTTAAAAATACAAAGATATCAAGCCATGGCTTTGTTTAATACATAAACTAGAGGGGGTAGTATTCAGTGGGGGTAAGTCCCACCACAAGATGGAGGACTTCACCTAACAAGCTTTGTAGTTTTGAAATAAAAATAATTTATGGTAATTTGGAAATTTCAATACAGAAATTTATAAATTGCTTACAAAAGAAAATTAGTTAAGGAAATATGTTATGAACTTTGTGTCAAAGGAGCCGACTAATATGGCCTTTAAATGTAAATGTTTTTCTTTGTAGTAGTTAGACTAAAGGTAAAAAGTTGAAATTAATTAGTGAGAAATAATTAAAATTAAAAGGGATTAAATGGTTTACAAAATTATTTGATAATAAAATAAAGGGTAGTGAAGTAGAGAAAAGGGAACAAAATTATAATTTGAAAAAAATTCTTTGATTTAAAGTAAAGGTAAATTATGTTGAATGTTAACTGAACAAAAGAAAATAGGAAGTAAATATTTTAGCAAAGATTATGTGGATCTAGTAAATCAAATTTAGCTTAAGAATTTCAGATTTAGAGATAAGAAATATTTGTTTACTTACTTATAGAAATAGCAAATATTATTATGTTGTGTTTGAAATAAGTTCTGGAAGGATATCCAGATAAAGATAAAGGGTTAAAATTGTTTGTTGATAAATTTATGTTTTGAAAGATCAATTGTTTATTTTTTTTGTACAAGAGATTAAAAACAAAACTTCAAAATTTTCAAAATAAAAAAAAGGTTGATAGTAAATGTTTAAAAGACAGGGTTAAATGGGATAAAGAATTACCACTAAAATGTCAATATTAATTTTTTAGAAGAGTTAAAGTTAATTTAGGTAGGAAAGAAGATATAAAGTGAAGACAAATAAAAAGAATTGTTAAAATTTTAAGGCGTTGGTTAAAATAAGAAACATACAAGCTGTGATGTATAATCATAATTTAAAAATAAAACAAAAACCAATTTTTTACAAACAAAACAATAGTTTATTTATTAAAGCAAATTTCTTACACACTCCTAAAACAAAAAGGGTCATTTCGCCATAAACATGCCTTCAAACGAACTCCTTCCCCGGGACATGGATAGGCAAAGGGTTAAATCTCAGCAAGTTAGGTCTTTTAAATTAAAGTCCAGTGACTGGTTCTCTGGCAGATTTTGACAAACATTGCACAGTGTTCTAGCTGTTGACTAGGAACGGCTTGTTTCAAAATTTTTACTTTGCAACGGAAGAGGTAGGGGGCGGCAGCTGAGAGCTGGCTGGCTCGCTGGTTGGCCGTTGTGCGGGTACCGTTGCAGTGTGTTTGTGTGTGTGTGTGTGTGTGGGTGTGAGTGTAAATGTGTGTGTGTGTGTGTGCGTGTGTGTGCGTGTGTGTGTGTGTGTGTTTGCGTGCTGTATATAATATCTGTTAATTGTTTATAACATTAGGTCAGAGTCCAAAATTATTACCAAATAAATCATCTAATCTAATTAATTTACAAAAGCTTAATAATAATAATTAATAATTTTTTGAGCTACTAAATTATTTAGTAAAACTTATTAATTCTAATCTAATATAGAGCAATGGAAAAATAAAATGGTTATTTATCACACCAAATATTTTGAGTATTTTAAATATATTACATAATTGTACAGTTATAAATAAAAATTACAATGTCTACAATATTATTAATTGAATAAATTATATATTTTACATACATAAAAATAATTACAACTGTAGTTAATGAATAATGGTTAAAGCTGCCTAAAAACACATGAAGACCTGAGGTAAAATGAGATGAACTAGGGGGATTCTTCTGCTGCTCTGAGCATGCTGGAAAATATGCCCATAGACCTGTTGAGTAGCTTCGAAGGAGGGCCATCTTCAACTATCCTGCCTGACTGGAGCACTAATATACGATCACAGTTAAGGAGGCCAGACAAGCGATGCTACAACAAAATCAAAAAGGCAAAATATTATTCATTTGATTAAAAAGAATAAATACAGCAATGGAAAAAAGAAATCTTTAATAAAAATGTGAAGAAAAACTAAACGCTTGCTCTGCATATTTGTAGTACTATGTTGTGCTGGCATATAGACATTATGAATATTTTTTTTTTTAATTACTGTAAATGAAAATGTGAATTTGGAAAATATTAAATGGTTTGATAAATTTTACAACTGTTCACGACATTTTCCCTAGAATAATGTCTAAATATTGCTTCCTGAAACTTTCTCTGTTGAAAATGGCAAACAGAAGAGAAATTAGGTTAAAAATACATATTACATAACCTTAAAATAAATGAACTATGAGAATAGGTGGATAAAGAAATTATAAGAAAAAACAAAGCAAGAGTAATATGAGAGGTATATTAGCAGAAAGTTGGTGTGAAGTGAAATCTGTGAGTGAAATAGATATAGACATGGAAACATTATTACTGAATTTTCACAACAAAATCTATAACCTGCAATATATTTCAGCAACATTTTCCCACCATCAGTGATTAATACAAGTGACACACTAATAATAAATTTGTAAAATCATCCCTGAATGCAACATGGTTTGCTGAGAAATGCCTGAGAAAAAAATTTTATTTTAATAATAGAGCATTGATGTTTTTTATAATTTGCAGTTTTTCTGTTGTTCATTTTGAGGCTTTCTTTATTATATACTTTTTTATATTGCTTGGCAAAAGAACACTACTAAGTGTTTTGCACTAGATCAGTGCATTATTCAGTGGTGTAAGTCATGGACAAGATGTGTAGTGCGTCCTGAATGCTGAGGGATTAAGCAAGTCATGCCCACACATACATTCAATCCCACACCCCAGTCTATCTGTTCCATATGAGGTACTACTAGCACTTTAAAATTTTTATTTCTACTTTTACATACATAAATCTTAAATATCCCAGTAGGCCTACAATTGCCATTAAAATGAGTTTAAATAAGACAGAAAAATTTTATTCCAAGCCATTAAATGTTTAAATACAATGTGGTACTGACTTGAAAAATTCACATTTATTGCAATTATTGTAAAAATAATATTATTCTTTATATCGTATAGAATAATACGACAAGAAAGTTATCACAATTCTATTTATATGTGCATTTATTACTTATAGGCATATCGCCATAATTAGGAGTACTTTTTGAATTCTTCACTACTGCATTGTGATATTCCAATAAGCTATAAACAGTTAACAATAACAATAAAACATTGTTTATTAGATCATGTTATATACTATTATATGTATAGGGTGGGTGTCAATTACACTAATGTGAAAACGGTGTGATTTAATACACTTTTTACTTGTAAAATATTTGTCCAAACACTTTAATAAGAGACCCAGAGTTACAGGAGCATCAATTTCAAATATATTTTCTGTGAATCGTCTATTAGAATCATAAGGTTTGGAATCATAAATAATCTAAATTCTGCTAGTAATTCCTAGTTAATTATTTTTTATAAAGTTGTCACTTTCAGATAATTTCAATAGTTTGCTGAAACTAGTCCTTTTTGTAGTTTTAAGACCACTAACCAGTACAATTATTTGAACCCAGTAAATATTGTGATCAAGGTAGGACCTTGGTCTGGGCTGGGAGAGGAGAGCACTGCATCACATGTGTTGGCAACCATACCTGTAGTAAGACCACCCCATTACACAGATTTGTAAGAAGAAGAGGTTAGGATAAAAGGTTAGATAAGGTAGGTCTAAAATAAGGGAAAAGTGATTGCATAGTGCAAAAAAAATGATGACACTGTATTAAGAAAATGCCTCCTGATGAAGATTACCTGAAATACAGCCCTACTCATGTAAGAATACCAGAAGTAGCCATAATAACAGTAATAACCTAAACTTACAGCTATTGTAATGACGGTTCTACTGACGAAAGCTTTCGAAGCTGCTTGAAGCAACTGCTTCTCTGTGCTAGGGTCTAGAGAGCTTGTCGCTTCATCCATCACTAAACACACGGCATTGTGAAGGATCGCTCTTGCTAAGCACAACATCTGTCTTTGTCCGGCACTCAGGTTTTCTCCTCCTTCACGCACTATGCCATCTACAAATATCCATGAAAACTTATTTAGGAAGACACCATGATTACATATTGCATAAATGTCTCTCACTTTATGGTTTGCCATACACACTGATTACAAAACTGAACCATCTAACATTTTATTAGACCATTAGAGGAAATCCTTTATAAATAAGGTTGTTTTATCAATGGATCTACCCAATAAACTTTTGAAACAATGTTTTTTATCCCACTCCTTAGCTAATACACTTAGCCAAATAAAACTAAGCAAAATGAAAGCCTTTTGTATAACATCAGTTTCCAAAATATTTACCTCATTATTAACACACTACTTTAGCCATGTTTTTGGTAGAATGCTTGCCACTCACTTTTCATAATGACATTTATATTGATATAATCCTTGTTAAAATCAATGAGTTTATTCCAATAAATGGCAGCATATTAAGTAAAGTTAGATATTGTCCAAATATATGATTCAAAAATTTAGCAATAGGAGTTACCTCTGGATTAAACAAGCGACACCTAAAAACAAGATACTGATAAAGAAAAATTGCAAGAGAAAATGTTGTCTTGCATAATGTTACTTTCATTACTTGCCTGACCCTCTATTTACTGCAGGCTGTTTAGGTTTTACTGACATTTTGGACAAAGAAATAACATGGCTGATTACATTATTATCCTGATAAAGGTTGCAATAGCGGGAATAAGTCTGAATATCTTAGATAATGCAACAAGAGTGTGTCAGAAGTCATCACTACTTTTGGATGACCCATTCTGATAAAAGCAAAGGAAATGCATATCCTTGGAACAAAACATATCTTAAACGCTTCTATAGTTCAAATTATTTTATAAAGATAAACTGTCAAAAGCAAACAAATAATTGAAAAATTATAAAGTAAAAAATGTATTTATAAATTATTAATTTATCAGTAGGTCTGATTAGTACCATGTATTTCAATATCAAATACAAGACTATTAAAGGTTGATCCAAATTGGATATATTTTACACATTTTACTGCTATGTGGAGTTCATAAATTGAATTTTTATTCGACCCACTGTATCTTCACTGTTCAAAGTTCCAAGTTTGACCGACAGAATCTTTAATCCAGCTGCCTGTATTCCAAAGGTCTTAGAATTTACCATCAATTATAAAAACCTTTATATATTTTATAAATGTTTTAAACAAGATATTTTTTTTAACCTCATTTCTTTTTAGTTGTTTTACAGCTTATTCAATTTGTTGTTATTGCAAGGAAAATTTATTATGGTAATTTTTTCTATTTTTGGCCGAAGTATTTTTGGTCATCTAGTTAAACTTGCAATTTTGATTAAAACTAACAGGTTGTATGTCACAATGCAATGGGGTGTTCTCTAGCAATTTAAAAATAAATATTTCCCTACTTCTCATAAAGGAAATATAATCAAGTGAGGTAATTTCTTAAATATCATTTGCCTATATTTCTGCCAGAAATTATCTGGAATAAAGTGAAGTAAAAAGTGGCAATACTAAGAAATAAACCCTAAACCTTGAAATGTTTGCTGCTATTTCAAATCCTTAAGATTATTTATAAACAGGTTGTACACCCTGCCAGGTAGTATCCCCCAAATATTCAGTTTTTGCATTAAAGTTGCTTAACTGAGTTAGTGGAGTTCTTACTTACCTAAGCCACCGAGCTGTGTTGAGACCACCTCTTTCATCTGTGCAAGATCTAAACAGGACCACAGTTCCGAATCTGAGAACTCTCCTTTTAAATCCAAGTTTTCTCTGTCAAACATTGCATTAATTCTTATTTGTTTCTAAGTACTTCAAAATTAATTCACATTTCAGATCTAACACGTTTAAAAAAATTATATTTAGGTTTTATTATAGTTGATTTATAAAATATTCTATTATATCAGTAATAACCCCCACTATAGTTACAATGAAAAAATACTTGTTTATCCTTTATTATTACCTGTGAAGGATATGAAACATTATTAATGTAGCTTAGATAAGCCAGGGAGATAAAACTCCCTGGTAACGTATACAGGGATGATATGAGTAGAGCTGCAAACTTGTTTATCCTCTAATATTACCTGTGAAGGATATGAAATGTTGTGAATGTAGCTAAGATGAAGGAGGAATATAAAACTCCCTTTAATGTATACAGGCGTGATATGTGCAGGGCTGCAAACTTGTTTATCCTCTATTATTCCCTGCGAAGGATATGAAACGTTGTGAATGTAGCTATGATAGTGTAGGGATATAAAACTCCTTGGTAAAGTATAGACAGGAGATATGTGCAGGGCTGCAAACTTGTTTATCCTCTATTATTGTCTGCGAAGGATATGAAATGTTGTGAATGTAGCTATGATAGAGTAGGGATATAAAACTCCTTGGTAAAGTATACACAGGAGATATGTGCAGGGCTGCAAACTTGTTTAACCTCTATTGTTGCCTGCAAAGGATATGAAACGTTGTGAATGCAGCTAAGATTAAGTAGGGAGACAAAACTTCTCGGTAAATTATGCAAGAGAGATATGTGTAGGGCTGCAGACTTCTTTATCCTCTATTATTGCCTGCGAAGATTATGAAATGTTGTGAAGATAGCTAAGATAGAGTAGGGAGATAAAACTTCCTGGTAAAGTATACAGAGGAGATATGCGTGGGTATGTAAACTTATTTATCCCCTATTATTGCCTGCGCAGGATTTGAAACGTTGTGAATGTTGCTAAGATAAAGTAGGGAGATATAAAACTCCCTTGTAAAGTATACAGGGAAGTTATGTGCAGGGCTGCTAACTTGTTTATCCTCTATTATTGCCTGCGCAGGATATGAAATGTTGTGAATGTAGTTAATATAGAAAAGGGACATAAAACTCCCTGGTAAAGTATACATGGAAGATTTGCGCAGGTCTGCAAACTTGTTTATCCTCTATTTTATTATCTGTGAAGGATATGAAACGTTGTGAATGTAGCTAAGATAGAGTAGGGTGATGAAACTTACTGGTAAAGTATACAGGGGATATTTGTGCAGGTCTGCAAACTTGTTTATCCTCTATTATTGAATGCGAAGAGAATGAAACTTTGCGAATGTAGCTAAGATGAAAGAGGGATATAAAACTTCCTTTAAAGTATACAGGGGAGATAAATGCAAGGCTGCAAACTTTAAGTAGGCCTACTAACACCTGTTGCATCTGCTTGTAAGCAAAAGAATTATTTAGGGTAGATTGTATTAGGTCGTAAAGATCCTCTGGTGGTGGAAATATAAGGAAAGTATGATAACACAAGAGCAAGATCACTTCTCTGAAGAAACAAACATTCCGTAACAGTACATAGAAACAATATCATAAAGCGGTGTTAAGCAGTAACATTTCGGGTATTAAATGTGGTAAGATAGGCCTATGTATGATTCCGTCTGCCAGGCACTGGTTGTCCCCTTCCTCCTCTGCAGTTGCCAGGTTGGTCCAGTGTGAATGTTAAACCCTCATTAGTTACATCAGTGTAGATGACGATTGCACAATATTCATATATTGTATTATGCATCTGTAACTGTTATGTGTGTTGTAATTGTGCTCTTTTCCAAGCAAATTAAAGTATGAAGTTTTTTTATAATCTCTTCTACTTCAAATGATATTGGTAAAAACCTAAATCACAGGCTAATATTAAATACATTGAAAACTAGTTTTATTAAGGTTTTATAGTGAAGCCCAGCAAAGAAAATAATGACAATTCTTGTCCCTCAATTCCATGTTTCGAAACAATTTATTTCTTATTTTTATATTTGAAACACTTTCCAAGCTAAGCATGAAATCTTCATTACTGTTGGAGCAAACCAGTTGGATGTTTTAGAATAAAATATACTCTTTTTAATAAATAAAATTACTGTAGGACAAGGTTTGTCCACACTGTTATTGACTTGATAAGGGTGTCATAGAATCAATATCAATTTGCTAGTTATAGATTCGCAAAGGATATACAATTCCAATCACTGTGGATGTGATCTAAGCCGGTTTAGGAGGAAAGTGAGCCAAAGGTATTTTTTAAATACCTATCAAATAACGCAACAAAGAGGCAATATAACTTCCAATATTGAAGAAAGACTGTTCTTACAACTCAAAGAATGCTTTTATTTTGCACTTCAAGTATACAAAAACACCAGTGTCATAGCCCAGTTGTATGTGTATTTGTATAGTTATTTATATCAGAGAGATAATAGAAGGGTTTTGTTCTGTTAACCACTTGATTTAAACACTACAGCACAGCTCATTTTTACCATCATTGATGCATTGGTCAATGTACGCAATCCCTGGTTCAAGTGTACTGGTTTGTGCACAGATGGGGTAAAACCCATGTGAGGAAACTTAACAGCACTAGCAGGAGAGACAAATAATAAGACGCCACTAGCTACTATGGGTATACCAAGAAATCTAATTTCCTTTTACCATGAAAGCCTCATAAAAGCTAGGGCTCTTAAGATTAACCTACTTGATGTGCGAAGATATAGGAGGTAAGTTAAAGACTCTATTCTCACATATATAGGTGTAATAGTTATCTCGAGGGAAAATTTTCAACAATCACTTCAAACTGACATCAGAAGTGTTTTATGTTACTAAAGTGAAAACAATGACATGAAAACTTATTTGATGATGAGAAATGGTTTTTAATAATGGCTTATCTAGTTGGCATTTATACAGTGTCAATATACAGAAGCTTGAACATCAAGATCCACACACAACAGCCTTCACAGCTAATAACCAGATTAACCCACACAACAGCCTTCACAGTTAATAACCAGATTAATACACACAAGAGCCTTCACAGCTAATAACCCGATTAATTCACACAACAGCCTTCACAGCTAATAACAGGATTAACTCATACAACAGACTTCACAGCTAATAACCCGATTAACCAACACAACTACCTTCACAGCTAATAACCAGATTATCTGACACAACGGCCTTCACAGCTAATAACCTGATTAATCCACACAACTGCCTTCACAGCTAATAACAGGATTAACTCATACAACAGACTTCACAGCTAATAACCCGATTAACCAACACAACTACCTTCACAGCTAATAACCAGATTATCTGACACAACGGCCTTCACAGCTAATAACCAGATTAACTCACACAACAGCTTTCACAGCTAATAACAAGATTAACGCTCACAACAGCCATCACAGCTAATAACCAGGTTAACTCACACAACAACCTTCACAGCTAATAACCAGATTAACTGACACAACAGCCTTCACAGCTAATAACAAGATTAAATCACACAACAGCCTTCACAGCTAATAACCAGATTAACTCACACAACAGCCTTCACAGCTAATAACCAGATTAACTCATACAAAACAGCCTTCACAGCTAATAACCAGATTAACTGACACAACAGCTTTTACAGCTAATAACAAGATTAACTCACACAACAGCCTTCACAGCTAATAACCAGATTAACTCACACAACAGCCTTCACAGCTAATAACCAGATAAACTTACACAACAGCCTTTACAACTAATAACCAGATTGACTGACACAACAGCCTTCACAGCTAATAACCAGATTAACTCACACAACAGCTTTCACAGCTAATAACAAGATTAACCCTCACAACAGCCATCACAAGGTAATAACCGGTTAACTCACACAACAGCCTTCACAGCTAATAACCAGATTAACTCACACAACAGCCTTCACAGCTAATGACCAGATTAACTAACACAACAGCCTTAACAGCTAATAACCAGATTAACTCACACAACAGCCTTCACAGCTAATAACAAGATTTACTCACACAACAGACTTAACAGCTAATAACCAGATTAACTCACACAACAGCCTTCACAGCTAATAACAAGATTAACTCACACAACAGCCTTCACAGCTAATAGCCAGATTAACTCACACAACAGCCTTCACAGCTAATAACCAGATTAACTCATACAAAACAGCCTTCACAGCTAATAACCAGATTAACTCACACAACAGCCTTCACAGCTAATAACCAGATTAACTGACACAACAGCCTTCACAGCTAATAACAAGATTAAATCACACAACAGCCTTCACAGCTAATAACCAGATTAACTCACACAACAGCCTTCACAGCTAATAACCAGATTAACTCATACAAAACAGCCTTCACAGCTAATAACCAGATTAACTGACACAACAGCTTTTACAGCTAATAACAAGATTAACTCATACAAAACAGCCTTCACAGATAATAACCAGAATAACTCACACAACAGACTTCACAGCTAATAACAAGATTAACCCTCACAACAGCCTTCACAGTTAATAACCAGATTAATTCACACAACAGCCTTCACAGCTAATAACCAGATTAACTGACACAACAGCCTTCACAGCTAATAACCAGATTAACTCACACAACAGCCTTCACAGCTAATAACCAGATTAACTCATACAAAACAGCCTTCACAGCTAATAACCAGATTAACTCACACAACAGACTTCACAGCTAATAACAAGATTAACCTCACAACAGCCTTCACAGCTAATAACCAGATTAACTCACACAACAGCCTTCACAGCTAATAACCAGATTAACTGACACAACCGCCTTCACAGCTAATAACCAGATTAACTGACACAACAGCCTTCACAGCTAATAACAAGATTAAATCACACAACAGCCTTCACAGCTAATAACCAGATTAACTCACACAACAGCCTTCACAGCTAATAACCAGATTAACTCATACAAAACAGCCTTCACAGCTAATAACCAGATTAACTGACACAACAACTTTTACAGCTAATAACAAGATTAACTCATACAAAACAGCCTTCACAGCTAATAACCAGAATAACTCACACAACAGACTTCACAGCTAATAACAAGATTAACCCTCACAACAGCCTTCACAGTTAATAACCAGATTAACTCACACAACAGCCTTCACAGCTAATAACCAGATTAACTCATACAAAACAGCCTTCACAGCTAATAACCAGATTAACTGACACAACAGCTTTTACAGCTAATAACAAGATTAACTCACACAACAGCCTTCACAGCTAATAACCAGATTAACTCACACAACAGCCTTCACAGCTAATAACCAGATAAACTTACACAACAGCCTTTACAACTAATAACCAGATTGACTGACACAACAGCCTTCACAGCTAATAACCAGATTAACTCACACAACAGCTTTCACAGCTAATAACAAGATTAACCCTCACAACAGCCATCACAAGGTAATAACCAGGTTAACTCACACAACAGCCTTCACAGCTAATAACCAGGTTAACTCACACAACAGCCTTCACAGCTAATGACCAGATTAACTAACACAACAGCCTTAACAGCTAATAACCAGATTAACTCACACAACAGCCTTCACAGCTAATAACAAGATTTACTCACACAACAGACTTAACAGCTAATAACCAGATTAACTCACACAACAGCCTTCACAGCTAATAACAAGATTAACTCACACAACAGCCTTCACAGCTAATAGCCAGATTAACTCACACAACAGCCTTCACAGCTAATAACCAGATTAACTCATACAAAACAGCCTTCACAGCTAATAACCAGATTAACTCACACAACAGCCTTCACAGCTAATAACCAGATTAACTGACACAACAGCCTTCACAGATAATAACCAGAATAACTCACACAACAGACTTCACAGCTACTAACAAGATTAACCCTCACAACAGCCTTCACAGTTAATAACCAGATTAATTCACACAACAGCCTTCACAGCTAATAACCAGATTAACTGACACAACAGCCTTCACAGCTAATAACCAGATTAACTCACACAACAGCCTTCACAGCTAATAACCAGATTAACTCATACAAAACAGCCTTCACAGCTAATAACCAGATTAACTCACACAACAGACTTCATAGCTAATAACAAGATTAACCTCACAACAGCCTTCACAGCTAATAACCAGATTAACTCACACAACAGCCTTCACAGCTAATAACCAGATTAACTGACACAACCGCCTTCACAGCTAATAACCAGATTAACTGACACAACAGCCTTCACAGCTAATAACAAGATGAAATCACACAACAGCCTTCACAGCTAATAACCAGATTAACTCACACAACAGCCTTCACAGCTAATAACCAGATTAACTCATACAAAACAGCCTTCACAGCTAATAACCAGATTAACTGACACAACAACTTTTACAGCTAATAACAAGATTAACTCATACAAAACAGCCTTCACAGCTAATAACCAGAATAACTCACACAACAGACTTCACAGCTAATAACAAGATTAACCCTCACAACAGCCTTCACAGTTAATAACCAGATTAACTCACACAACAGCCTTCACAGCTAATAACCAGATTAACTCATACAAAACAGCCTTCACAGCTAATAACCAGATTAACTGACACAACAGCTTTTACAGCTAATAACAAGATTAACTCACACAACAGCCTTCACAGCTAATAACCAGATTAACTCACACAACAGCCTTCATAGCTAATAACCAGATAAACTTACACAACAGCCTTTACAACTAATAACCAGATTGACTGACACAACAGCCTTCACAGCTAATAACCAGATTAACTCACACAACAGCTTTCACAGCTAATAACAAGATTAACCCTCACAACAGCCATCACAAGGTAATAACCAGGTTAACTCACACAACAGCCTTCACAGCTAATAACCAGGTTAACTCACACAACAGCCTTCACAGCTAATGACCAGATTAACTAACACAACAGCCTTAACAGCTAATAACCAGATTAACTCACACAACAGCCTTCACAGCTAATAACAAGATTTACTCACACAACAGACTTAACAGCTAATAACCAGATTAACTCACACAACAGCCTTCACAGCTAATAACAAGATTAACTCACACAACAGCCTTCACAGCTAATAGCCAGATTAACTCACACAACAGCCTTCACAGCTAATAACCAGATTAACTCATACAAAACAGCCTTCACAGCTAATAACCAGATTAACTCACACAACAGCCTTCACAGCTAATAACCAGATTAACTCATACAAAACAGCCTTCACAGCTAATAACCAGATTAACTGACACAACAGCTTTTACAGCTAATAACAAGATTAACTCATACAAAACAGCCTTCACAGCTAATAACCAGAATAACTCACACAACAGACTTCACAGCTAATAACAAGATTAACCCTCACAACAGCCTTCACAGTTAATAACCAGATTAATTCACACAACAGCCTTCACAGCTAATAACCAGATTAACTGACACAACAGCCTTCACAGCTAATAACCAGATTAACTCACACAACAGCCTTCACAGCTAATAACCAGATTAACTCATACAAAACAGCCTTCACAGCTAATAACCAGATTAACTCACACAACAGACTTCACAGCTAATAACAAGATTAACCTCACAACAGCCTTCACAGCTAATAACCAGATTAACTCACACAACAGCCTTCACAGCTAATAACCAGATTAACTGACACAACCGCCTTCACAGCTAATAACCAGATTAACTGACACAACAGCCTTCACAGCTAATAACAAGATTAAATCACACAACAGCCTTCACAGCTAATAACCAGATTAACTCACACAACAGCCTTCACAGCTAATAACCAGATTAACTCATACAAAACAGCCTTCACAGCTAATAACCAGATTAACTGACACAACAACTTTTACAGCTAATAACAAGATTAACTCATACAAAACAGCCTTCACAGCTAATAACCAGAATAACTCACAAAACAGCCTTCACAGCTAATAACCAGATTAACTGACTCAACAGCCTTTACAGCTAATAACCAGATTAACTGACACAACAGCCTTCACAGCTAATAACAAGATTAACTCACACAACAGACTTCACAGCTAATAACAAGATTAACCCTCACAACAGCCTTCACAGTTAATAACCAGATTAATTCACACAACAGCCTTCACAGCTAATAACCAGATTAACTGACTCAACAGCCTTTACA
Organism: Prosapia bicincta; assembly: GCA_036971475.1. Taxonomy (NCBI): domain Eukaryota; kingdom Metazoa; phylum Arthropoda; class Insecta; order Hemiptera; family Cercopidae; genus Prosapia; species Prosapia bicincta. The sequence goes on from JBAIZL010000002.1 coordinate 171,746,741, forward strand.
GCTAATAACCAGATTAACTGACACAACAGCCTTCACAGCTAATAACAAGATTAACTCACACAACAGCCTTCACAGCTAATAACCAGATTAACTCACACAACAGCCGTCACAGCTAATAACCAGATTAACTCACACAACAGCCTTCACAGCTAATAACCAGATTAACTGACACAAAAGCCTTCACAGCTAATAACCAGATTAACACACACAACAGACTTCCCAGCTAATGACCAGATTAACTGACACAACAGCCTTCACAGCTAATAACCAGATTAACCCATATAACAGCCTTCACAGCTGATAACCAGATTAACCCTAGAGGACTCGCCCTGATATTCGTTACACCAGAGCTCGCGGGGTAATTTTTCACCCCAACTAGTTTTCAGATCAATATCAGTAAAATATTTAGTGTTATAAATAAAAAAAATTATTAAAACATGTTTTGTTATACCATAAAAGGTATGAACAAACTCATGCAATATTATTTCCTTTTTTATATGTCAAAACACTCTTCATATACTTCAACTAAATGATCTTTACAAACACTTATCCCACAATTATCACAGCATTTATTGCTTTTGTCCTAGCTCTAAGGGCAAAAATCACACCTGTAATAAAAATGATTGTTTGTAATATTGTCAAATATAAAGCTAGCCTATATTGTAAATAAACGTTTTTTGTTACAATAATCATGAAAACAAAATATTTCATAAGCAATAATAGTTTACAAACACAATATTTATCAAAACGTAATACTTGTAAGAGGTCTTGACATTTTACATGTTACTATATGCAAACCAGTTCTGTCTGTTGTCCTTGAAATTTTTAGGGACTCGTGCGGGGTAAAAACTTTCCCAGTTGTTGGAACAATAACTTCAAACCATAATAAGTAAACAAAAACGGTCAAACTACCTGATGTAGAGACTGAAATAGATACAAGGTGAGTCAATTAGAAGGTATGTAAGGGGTGGAAGAATTTCAGGATTTGCAACAGTTTTATAATCTTTGTTGAAAACTCACTGGGAGAATAATTACCCCGCGTGGGTCCTCTAGGGTTAACTCACACAACAGCCTTCACAGCTAATATCAAGATTAACTCATACAACAGCCTTCACAGCTAATAAACAGATTAACTGACACAACAGCATTCACAGCTAATAACAAGAATAACCCACACAACAGCTGTCACAGCTAATAACAAGATTAACTCATACAACAGCCTTCACAGCTAATAACCAGATTAACTCACACAACAGCCTTCACAGCTAATAACAGGATTAACTCATACAACAGCCTTCACAGCTAATAACACGATTAACTCACACAACAGTCTTCACAGCTAATAACCAGATTAACTCATACAACAGCCTTCACAGCTAATAACAAGATTAACTCATACAATTGCCTTCACAGCTAATAACCAGATTAACTCACACAACAGCCTTCACAGCTAATAACCAGATTAACTCATACAACAGCCCTCACAGCTAATAACAAGATTAACCCACACAACAGCCATCACAGCTAATAACAAGATTAACTCATACAACAGCCTTCACAGCTAATAACAAGATTAACCCACACAACAGCCTTCACAGCTAATAACCAGATTAACTCACACAACAGCCTTCACAGCTAATAACAAGATTAACCCACACAACAGCCTTCACAGCTAATAACCAGATTAACCCACACAACAGCCTTCACAGCTAATAACCAGATTAACTCACACAACAGCCTTCACAGCTAATAACCAGATTAACTCCTTCAAGAAAAAGTTGGTTTGTTTGTTTATAAATTCAGCAGGAGAGTTTATCTGTGATCATTTCTTGAAGAAAGAGAAATACCTTCGATCCCCAGAAGTGGTTGCTACATCTTTCTTCTTGGAAGCCCTTAAAGAGAGTTCCAATAGATATTTCTTCCAAGATTATTACAAATTTGACTAGATCAAATGTTTTTGAGAACCTCGCCAAATGAGTTGGAAATACGAGAGAGTTGGGGTCGTACAAGACAGTTTTGTTGATCAAACAGTAAACAGTTCCATGAAATCTGATCATTGATTCATTCTGGATTGGATATAAAACTCAGAATTCAATGACCTCTCAGCAAGCTTTTCTGTCTTTGATGCAATTTGTTACAAGTTACTTCTGTGAAAAAGTTTGTTCTTTAAAAATAAACATAGAAAAAAAATAATTGTAAGGAGTATTTAAGAACGAGATAAAACTGAATCTCAGGCAAGCAACAAATACAATTTTGTTTTCACCTATGCATTATACACAAAATTGTAATTTGCAGTAATTGGTTTATTTATGCAGTTACTAGAAGGTTGTAACCCCCTGACATATAAAAAATAATTTGCTTTGTAGATAAAATTTACCAATCTTTTTTAACTTCAAAATTTGTATGTTTAATTTCATGAATACAATACGAATATCTAATTCTTGCTTTGTAAAAATAAAAAATATGCAGTAGTATCAATCTACAATAAATGACAGGTTGTTAGATAGATTTCTGATTCTATTCAGTTTTTCTCATCTGTCACACTTCATTCCTTCTCAAGACATATGTGGGATGCACTTCATAATATAGCTTACATTAAATGATATTATATTATTTCATACAATAGCTGATTTTGTGCAATAGGTTATATTGTAGAACAGTGGTTCTAACACATAGGTTATATGTTGCTTTATTAATTGTACATTAGTTTAAAATCTTATTATTCAATATTTTTAGCAGTTACTAAATATATTAATTTATGTATCAATTCATCCTACTAAAATTTATTCAGTATAATGATAATGAGTTATAACGATAATGGGTAGGGAACATCTAATAAAGATTTTTTATAATGAATACATTCTTTTATTATTACCTACATAAACAATATTCTATTGTCTACATTCCTCAAAAGAAAGTATCCACTTCTGCCATCCGGTCCCACTGCCTGCTAGATTTTAACTTTTTAAATATTTCATCTAGCATATATTTCATCTTATTTATAAACTAGATATATTGTTTATAAGTGTGTACAATATACACACATGAAACACCATAAGTCATAATAAAAAAGACATTTAATAATACTTACCGAATTGTTCCACTAAACATAATTACATCTTGAGGAATTACAGAAAGACAAGACCTAAGCCGTTGTAAAGGTACAGCAGCAATGTCGATTCCATCTATATAGATGTTCCCTTCATAAACAGACACCATATTAAATAGCGACATAACCAAAGACGATTTCCCACTACCAGTCCTTCCACATATTCCAACCTTACAAAACAGAAGACTTTTATAAATTACAAGTACTTCGTTTAGTTACTCTAAACACAAAATGCTGATTGTAGCACACTAACTTATATTACCTTCTGACCAGCTGGAATATGTAGATTAAGGTTAGTAATGACAGGCTCTCGGCTTGTATCATAACGGAGAGAAACACCTTGGAACTTGATGTCTCCTTTCTGAGGCCAACACAAAGGAATTATACCTTGTAAACATTAAAAACACAAAAGTTTCAATTTTATTTTATGGTCCATAACCATTATAAAAATATCACCAGAAAAAAACTGAAATTCATGGAACTATTTACTATACTTTTAGTTTAAGAAAAACTAAAAGAAAGTTCTAAGATCAAAGCAATGAAAAACAATGATGTCAGTTATAAAAAATTTTTTAAAAGAGAAAATAAAAGGAATAATTTTGTTTAGTGAAATAAATATAATATTATATTATTATAAAAATAATATACTTTCCTAGACGTTTCATATACAAAGTATATTTTTTCGTACAACACAAGGGCTGTCAGAAAAACAGCCCTACTATTTATATAACTACTAGTAGGTACATTGCTAATCTTTATTTAGCTAAAGAGGGCTGGACTTACCAGAAGGGGTGACTACAAACTTATTTATATCCCAAATGCAGAATTTTAAAACTCCACTTTATTCCACCCTAATTCTTGAAATTGACAAAATGTAAATTAACTTGTTCTTAATTTAAATGTTTTCCAAATTTAAGAAGCACTCAATGAACATAAAGAAATAACGCATCAATAAGATTTGTATGAATGTTTGTTCAAAACTGTTTGGATAAAAACAATGACTAGTCTATTAATGCACTATTTGAGAAAAGGTTCATTTCTCAAATATATCAATGTTATATAGTCATAGAACGAAATTATAAAGCATGGAAAAATACCTAATGATACTTCTGAAGAGGGGTTTAACCAGTGGTATAAATAATACCTCTGATACTCCTGCTGTCAAAGGGTGCATCAGGTCTAGGGATGGATGAACAAAATTATAAAGCATGCGAAAATATTTAATGACGCTTCTGATGAGGGGTTTAACCAGTGGTATAAATAATACCTCTGATACTCCTGCTGTCAAAGGGTGCATCAGGTCTAGGGATGGATGAACAAAATTATAAAGCATGCGAAAATATCTAATGACGCTTCTGATGAGGGGTTTAACCAGTGGTATAAATAATACCTCTGATACTCCTGCTGTCAAAGGGTGCATCAGGTCTAGGGATGGATGAACAAAATTATAAAGCATGCGAAAATATCTAATGACGCTTCTGATGAGGGGTTTAACCAGTGGTATAAATAATACCTCTGATACTCCTGCTGTCAAAGGGTGCATCAGGTCTAGGGATGGATGAACAAAATTATAAAGCATGCGAAAATATCTAATGACGCTTCTGATGAGGGGTTTAACCAGTGGTATAAATAATACCTCTGATACTCCTGCTGTCAAAGGGTGCATCAGGTCTAGGGATGGATGAACAAAATTATAAAGCATGCGAAAATATCTAATGACGCTTCTGATGAGGGGTTTAAACCAGTGGTACAAATAATACCTCTCAAACCCTTGCTGTCAAGGGGTGCATCAGGTCTAGGGATGGATGAACAAAATTATAAAGCATGCGAAAATATCTAATGACGCTTCTGATGAGGGGTTTAACCAGTGGTACAAATAATACCTCTGAAACCCCTGTTGTCAAGGGGTGCATCTGGTCTAAGGATGGATGAACAAAATTATAAAGCATGCGAAAATACCTAATGACGCTTCTGATGAGGGGTTTAACCCGTGGTATAAGTATAACCTCTGATACCCTGCTGTCAAGGCATGCAACAGGTTTAGGGATAAAATTATAAAGCATGCGATAATACCTAATGACACTTCTGATGAGGGGTTTAACCCATGGTATAAGTATAACCTCTGATACCCTGCTGTCAAGGCATGCAACAGGTTTAGGGATAAAATTATAAAGCATGCGATAATACCTAATGACACTTCTGATGAGGGGTTTAACCCGTGGTATAAGTATAACCTCTGATACCCTGCTGTCAAGGCATGCAACAGGTTTAGGGATAAAATTATAAAGCATGCGATAATACCTAATGACGCTTCTGATGAGGGGTTTAACCCATGGTATAAGTATAACCTCTGATACCCTGCTGTCAAGGCATGCAACAGGTTTAGGGATAAAATTATAAAGCATGCGATAATACCTAATGACACTTCTGATGAGGGGTTTAACCCGTGGTATAAGTATAACCTCTGATACCCTGCTGTCAAGGCATGCAACAGGTTTAGGGATAAAATTATAAAGCATGCGATAATACCTAATGACACTTCTGATGAGGGGTTTAACCCGTGGTATAAGTATAACCTCTGATACCCTGCTGTCAAGGCATGCAACAGGTTTAGGGATAAAATTATAAAGCATGCAAAAATAAATTTGATTAAAAATGCGGGTCTGTTTCATCACATACGTTACTATAACCAGTTCCGTCAAATGTAATTGGGGAAAGATAAAACTTTATTTATGTTATAAACTATTTCAAAAATCTACTTTTACCAATTTGAATAGTAAAATTACTAATAAATATAATGTTTAATTTAGGATTAAGGTTTTTGTATTGCTATTTGTTAGCTTTTTACCACAATTCCTAAAAACACATTTCACTGCGTGAAAGCTGAAATCAAAATGAACAAGTCCTAGGAATTTCTACAGTGGTTTCAGAATAAATACAATAAAAAAATTCCCACTAACCCCTTCACCCCATTCAACAATGTAGTACTGTAGGATTACAGACAAATATGGATAGGTGAGGGTGTTGTGGGAAGTGTTATCTACACCACTGGGTTTAATCCTCAAAGCCTCTCATTGTTACTCTGACATACATAATTTCAAAAATGAACAATTCTGAGTAACAAAGTAACTACTAGATATAAAATAGTTCTCTAACTACACTCAATCAACAACTTCATAATGTATACTACCTTGTACTCTGTAATCCTCACTGGGGGCCATTGCATACTGTGACACTCTCTCTACAGCTCCCATATACATCTCCATGTCTGCCAGGAACTTTACTACCCAGTTCAGATATATTGGGACAAGCAAAGTATAATTTATTGCCAAACCCACTAATGCTGGAGTTACTAATGATGGAAATGCATATGCTGACAACAGTGACACAATCATGGCAACAAAAACAATAAGGCCTCCAAGATAATCCTAAAAAATTACAAGTTTAATTTTATATAACAAGTATTTTATTTTTTAAATTTTATTTAATAAGTTTGTAATTGAAATTGAATATTTTCTTACGTAAAAGTATAAAAAAATAATTTTAAACAATATACTTTTTGGTTGTTTCATTTCTACCTGTTACACAAACAACATTTAAGTAGTTCAGTTTGTCATATCTTCCCATCACAAACTGCTGGCTTCTTCAAGCATCAGGTACACTTGTACAGAAACAAATTTACATTGGAACTTGATAATACCTAGATACATAGTTGCAATTCTACAACAAATAATGATCTACCCACATATTAACATTGGGTCTCTAAAACCAGTTCAAACTTTCTATTGGGATCGGAAAAATAGAACTGTAAGTGATAGAAAAACATCCAAATTCTAGATTTTCGAAAAACATATTGCAACTACCCTCCATTTATAGTCATCATAAAAAATGTTGGATCTATTGACTTTCACTCAAAGAATGGTTATTAAAGTTATAAAGGAGAATGGCTTCATAAAATTTGAAAAGTTTTATTAACTTTGGACAATTGCTCAGGCCATAATTGTAATGACTTGTATCTACCTAACATTGAAATTGTATATTTTCCCTTCAAATGCAACGTTCATAATATAGCTGTTGGGCCAAGGCATATTTCACTGATTAAAAAGAGAATAGAAAAAACAATAAATATAATTAATGATACTTTTAATTATTTTGCATTAATTCTGGCTAAATGCCGTCTTATAAGCTTTCTTGCCGATTTTTATAAGTTGTCAAGTACTGAGACTTTCTTATCCTAGAAAGAATTGAGTAGGGTAAACAATTCTGTTATGTAAACAATATTTTATAAATTTCAGATGTTCATATAATTTTCAAATATATTGTGTTGATGTAAATTTGAAATGTTTGTATATTCAGCTATTTTGAGTTTTTTAATAAATATCAACTACATGACTGAGTCCTCAGTTTTTAATTTTAAATTCCATATTTTTTTATTTTTTACAATAAATTCTGTAGGTTATTTCCAAGTTAAATAAATATAGGAAATAAAATTTTCTTCCATTGTATATAATTTTATTTCAGGTTTAAATTTATTTCAAGTTTTTTAAATAGCCGTAATGAATGGTCACCAAGCTGAGGTCCTTCAAAAACTCCTTCCCCGAGATAAAACAAAAGTGAGGGTTAAATATCAACAAATTGGTTTTTTTTTCATTCTATGTAAAGTCCAGGGGTTCACAGGCAAATTTGGCATTTGGTAAATCCCACATGTTTCAAATTTTTACTCTGGTGGCTAACCTCCAGGTAACTTTTGAAGAAAACCACCCCAGACAAATTGCGCCTGTCACAGTGTTACCAACAAGGATTACATAATCTTAGAAAATAAAGTAGATAAGTTATTGTAACATTATTTAACCCCATCCTCAACTTGAATATAATAGTTTACACTTAAACACGTGTATATCAATACATAAACATTTCCCTGCATAAGTAGCACTTGTAGGGACACAAGCACTTAAATATAGTGTGCAGTTTTTCTTTAAATGAGGACAATAATTTCAGAAATGTAACTATAATCACCTCAAACTGTATCTTATAATTACAGGACATATCTCCGAAAACAATCATCCTTTCAACAAAACGTTAGTGGTACCATAGACAAATGTTTACATATTAACATATAAACACAAATTACAAACATATTAAACAAACAAACACAATACAAAGCACACATACTCTTTGATACTATCGAAAACCTACCTTCAAAACCGTCACCGCTTGACCCGACATCTCCAAGCAGAAGACACTGATGAAGATCGGCACATAGCGATCGAAAACATTCTGTCTCAGTAAGTTTTAACAAATTTACTAAATTTAAAGTTCGGATAGTCATAAACTATTGTTTAAAGATAAGATTAATATTAATATATGATCAAGTGTATAGGTCAAATTATTATTACTTCCAACATATGTCTAAAATTTACATTTGCATTTATAATTAAAAACATTTAAAAATATAGTTGATATAAAATTTAAACAAATGATAATATAATCATAAAGATTTACTAAATTGTAACATTTAAAAACATCACTTTAACCTGTCATGTTTATTTCAACACATGAAAATTATAGATACTATACCTGTTTAGCTTTAAAATTTACATATTAACTGAGATGCCGTCTTCACGTGAGCTACTAATTTTGAACTAAAAGCATTCGTAAATATCTTAATAATTTAACTTGCCAAAACTTCGCCGACAGATCTCATATCCACAAACCAAAACTACAAAAACATAACATCTAACCAACAAATTCTGGACAAACAAAACAAAAATAACCAACAATGTGATACACAAACATTCCAAACTACACTCAACACACATACTCAACAACCAATTTCATTATAACTAATAAACACTTTTTCACGCTATAACCCTCAATACTCTCTAAAAACACAGCTACATCCTTACCCTAAAATACCACCCCCACCCTAACCTAAAACAACCAAGAGGTCAGTTATGGTCTGAGTTGACAATGGGACACATCTCCTGAAATGGCTGTCCTCAACAATCATAAAATTAAGAGCTACTATAGACAAGTGTAACATATATGTTAAAGTGATTTTCGTTATCAGACTTACATTATTTAAAAACAATAGTTAGAAAAATATGTTACCTATTTTATAAATATTATTATTATTTATTTTTTACTTACCAGACAAATTCCTAACCACCTGTTACAAGAGTTAATGATAAGGAAAGCATTTGTGTGGCTGTTAAGTTTGTGGAAAAACGCATTTGTAAAACGCCTTTGTTGGCCAAATGCTCGTATTGTCTCCAAGCCTGTGAGCGTCTCAGAGAAGTGTGACAGTATTGGCGTACGAGATAAACTGTCCAACCTTTGCAACTCTCTAAAACAATTACACAGTTCAAAATAACTGTAAGAAGATTTCAATAAAAGATACAGCAATAATTTTGGTAAAAATATAGTCATAATGACGTTAATTTAAAAAAAATTTTTGTTTTCAAATTACTCGTTTTAATGAATAAAACATGAATATTAACTTTTTTTCTGTGGAAAATACGGAAGTTACTTTTTCACATTTTAAATGTTAGGTTGTAATGGCATGTAAAGTCTTGTTGATATTGTTAAAATTTTTTTTTTCATTTTTAATTACTCATTTCAATGTATAGAACACTAATATTAACTTTTTACGCAGAAAATACAAAAAGTTAATTTTTTTTGCAAATTTTTAATGTGTTTTGTAGCTAACATTTACAATGTGAAAAAAGTAACTTTTCGTATTTTCCCGCGGAGAAAAGTTGATATTCGAGTTCTACACATTAAAATGAGTAATTTAAAAACAAAAAAAAAAATTTTTTTATCCAACGTCATCAAGACTATATTTTTACCATAATTTGTTTAACAATACATCAGACTATCCAAGACGAGATACTAAATGACCAGTTTATATAGAGTACTTCTTTCAAAATTACTCTTAATTACTTACAAATTATTTATTGCAAATTTACAAATTACTTTCACACTTTCCCATTCTGACTACTCAAACGGCAAGGAGTCTTGGTAAATGACACTTGCCTATAAGAAATAAATATTAAAATAACTCCCAACATTGAAAAATAAGTTGCATAATATATCCAGAAAGAGAACAGTTAAGTACTAATCCAAATTAATACAAACTACAACGGTTCGAAAATCAAGAAGATCGGGTAATCAAAAAGATTCTAAATATCCCAATATATTGATCTGAGCTGTAAGACAGTAATACATTGATGTAGTGCCTGTATGCTTACTGTAGCTAATGATGTAATGTCCTGTGTACACTGCCTCTGGTTTTTGGGATGGTGTTCAGTTCATAGTCTTTCCTCTGAAAATATCCTTGGCCAATAAAGGACAGCAACACACTTTCTTCTTCCTTCCTGCATGCAAGACAGTAATAAATTGATGTAGTGCTTATATGCTTACTGTAGCTGATGATGCAATGTCCTGTGTACACTGCCTCTGGCTTTTCGGAATAGTATCCAGTTCATAGTCTTTCCTCTGAAAATATCCTTGGCCAATAAAGGACAGCAACACAGTTTCTTCTTCCTCCCTGCATGCAAGACAGTAATACATTAATTTAGTTCCTGTATGCTTACTGTAGCTGATGGTGCAATGTCCTGTATACACTGCCTCTGGCTTTTCGGAATGGTGTCTAGTTCATGGTCTTTCCTCTGAGTATATTCTTGGCCAGTCAAGGACAGCAACACAGTTTCTTCTTCCTCCTTGCATGCAAGACAGATGCAAGTGTTTGCCAAGTTAAAATGGTGCAGGTAATGCTGTCACTAGATTCCCTATCCTTGCTCTCTTGGCAAATCTGGTGACTCTTCAGGTAAAGAGAAGGATCTGTTGTTTTCTGCAACCAATGTAAGGTTTGATCTTTAATTGCATTATTTCAGTGGTCCACCTCTCTGCAGTAATTACATAATCCACCCTTGCCCTACAATGTGTGTCTGGAGTTGGAGTCTCAAACACAGTTGGTTCATTGGAGTCCTTCGTTATGCGATTTGCTACCTCATTTCCGATTACTCTGCAATTAGCGGGAACCCAGTGGAGCAGAACTTTCTTTCCCAGCATTACTAAAGATTGAAGTATGTGCTGCATCTCATTCACATGGGAGGAGTTCTCAAGCCCATGGGAAGTAAACACCTGCAGTGTAGAACTTGAATCAGCGAGAACTCAAATGTTTTCTTCACTCCTAAGGGTCAAACTGGTGACCAACGCTGCATTGAGAGCAAGTAGTTTAGCACCCATGCTTGACTTATTGAGGTATTAGGAGCTCATACTTTTATTGCAATATGGCAGCCTAAAAACTATATAATAATCATTTTAAATATCAGCGAGTGCTCATTATATTTCCAATACTAAGCTCCAAGTAATGGCGCAGGCACAGAGGCAACACATTGTCTTGACGATTTAGTGCTGAATCGTAGTACTAACATTTACTGTAATTTAATATGATGTCATTGTAGTAGAATATTTTCGACATTGGAATTGTAAATTGTGTTTTTGAAACAACAAAACTGTTCTACTTATGGTGGTTTGGTCACACGACAGTTTAGATTAGTGACATTTCTTCCTTTGCAACTTAGTATGAACTACGCTTGAGATGTTGCTTTTCTATGCCAGGTACGCCGGACAAAACATTTGAACAATGGAAATCCTCTATGACAACAGCTGCAGTTTGTTATAACTGAATGCCATTGAAATCCATGTTTCTTTATATTTCCAATACTGTTTACTCTTGTAACTAATGTTAATAATAAAACAAACTTCAGTTTCTTCAGAAAAATATATGTCTATGAGTGACAAGTGACTGCTCTCAGATACAAATATTTTGCTTTAGATAAATCACAAGGAGGTCAGTGTTTTTAAACATTTCAAGGCTGCCTGTGTTACATACTATTGTAGAAATGCCTCTCCTATCTCTGGCTAAATTTTAAGTAGAGGTAGTAGTAGTTATAAATAAAAAAGTTGAAGACATCGAAATGGAATTAAAAGCTCTATTGTCTAATATTTTTAGGATATCAAAGAGGGATTGAGAGGAAAGTAAAACAAAATCTTGTGAGAGAAAAGCTTACACTTCACTTTAGAAGAGTGAAATAAATATTTGTTCATTCTGGCCAAATAATGAGAGGACCTCCTTGAAAGCTTAAATGATATTTACCGGTCTCAAATATCTAAATATCTGTAATTTTAATAATTATACATATATTACACTTTTAATTGTCATAAAATGAGTTCATATTAAGTTGAATATATTTTTATGTAATTAAAACAAAAATATTTTGGCCACTACAGTTCTGAATAATTTCAAGTGATACTCATTTGCAATTTTTCTTTAAAAATGTTATCAAAATCTAGTAATACTTCAAAGTCTATTCAAGCTTACCTTGAAGAACATCGGTAAAACTTCTGCACCATAAAGTAAACAAGACATATAGGTAAAGCAACGATAAGAAACCATGGTGTGACTATTGAGTTAACAAGAATTGCAGAGAAACAGAGAAGCAAAAACTGCATCAGCCGTTGAATAGAAGTTGCTATTTTCTGTGAAATAAATATTTAATTACACTTTTAAAAGTACAAAAACGTTTTAAAATTAGTACAGTAATACCCCGTACTAGGTGGGACCGAGCGATAACCGTGTAAGTTGAATTCGTGTAAGTAGGGTATAATTTTACATACAATCAGATAGGGATCATGTTTAATTGGGACAAAAGACTAAAAAAAGTAATAATTTAGAAGGAGAATGGGTATTTATTCAAATTTTAAATACATAATACAACAAATTATTATATTATATACATGCATATGGCAAAGAAGTGAGTAAAAAGAATTATTTTGGCAAAAATTACATATAGTCATAAAATCTAAATACAATCTAGTAAATTTGTTTGAAGAATTGAAGATCTTTCTTCTCCCGCAGAATTTCCTTGTAACTCGCTAATTTTTTTGTTTTGTGGCAAAAGTATGCTCATCGTTGGAGTCTATGTTTTCCAAAACTTGCTCAATTAAACTAAAGCCTTTTGTCAAGTTTCTAACCATCATTTCATCTTCTACTTCAACTGGGTCTAAAGAATCTGCGTTTTTTAAGGTTGCTCTTACTACACATTTCTATGAACTCATAAATGAATTGTCAGCTCCTGGTTGTGTAAATCCAGCAGGCCTTCAACGTCATTATTATCACCATCCACTTCTAAATTGAGTTGTCTGGCGAAACCGACAACTTCTTTAATCACATCAGCAATTTCATCAGACGCTGGCACTGATTCCGCTTGAGATAAACACACGTTTTTCCAAACGCCATCCAACGTTTTTTTGAAAAATCTCATTCCAAGATTGCCCAATGATTCTCAAAACATCTAAAACATGGAATTGATTATAAAAGTCTTCAACAGAGAGCTCGTTGTTCTGTCACATAGCTTCATGCAATTCCACAAATGATCTTCTTGTGTAATAAGCTTTAAATTTTTTGATGAGTCCCTGATCGATCGGTTGAAGCAAACTAGTTGTGTTTAGGGGCTAAAATATCATTTTCATGCGTGTGTTTAAATTAGTTAAAATGGTAATAGGTTCGCCAGGTGCATTGTCAATTAATAGGAATTACTTTAAATGGAATTTGTTTAGACCGACAATAATGTTCGACTTGAAGTATGAAATGATGACCAAAACCGTCCTAAAAAAAGCTGTCACCCAAGCTTCTGATTTGACTTCCAAATCAAGGTAGGTTTAGAAATATTTTTAAAGCCCTTGGATTTTCTGAGCGATAAACTATGAGAGGTGCCAACTTACAGTCCCCAGCTGTATTTGCGCCAACCATCACTGTCAATCGGTCTTTGGCACCCTGAAAATGTGAAAATATTTTCTCTTCATGAGCTATAAAAGTTATCTTAGGCATTTTCTTCCAGAACAGGCCAGTTTCTGCGTAACTCGGACAGCATGATATAAAACCGCATAACTTGTGAATCGTTAGATTCATAGACGGGGTATTACTGTACTTATTCTTATACTGTATGAGAACTATTTCTAGGCAAGTTACAAATCTAGCAGATGATAGGACATATCTTCCACCATAATGTATTCGTACAACATTAATGTAAGTGCTAATTTTAGAAAAGAATTTAATAACTGAAGTTCAAAGTATAAAAGCAAATGCAGCAAAATCTGCTCAATAATATGGTAATATAGGACCAAAGTTCAGCCAAATTATGGGTTGGTTAACCCTAGGACTAAGACAAACTGCAAATTATACCCATTTTCATATGATTTTAGTGGTAAGGTTGTGATTTATTTGCGGTTTTAATGGTTGATTAACCTATATATATATATATATATATATATATATATATATATATATATATATATATATGTGTGTGTGTGTGTGTGTGTGTGTTATTGTAGTTTTCACAAATCAATATTTTGTTAACAGAAATCAATAGCCTACAGCGGGATTCTTTTTCACAAATAAAAACATATTATATCTTATGCTTTACATCACTGGTTATGTGTAAGTTATTTGCTGTTGTGATAATAACCTAAAATCAGTGACCCTTGTTTGGCTAAAAACATGAAGATATTAAAGAAAGGATGTTTTATTTTGCCTAGGACTAAGGCAAACTGCAAATTATACCCAATTTCATATGACTTTAGTGGTAAGGTTGTAATGGTTGATTTGCGGTTTTAATGGTTGATTAACCTATATATATATATATATATTTATATATGTGTGTGTGTGTGTGTATTATTGTTATGTGTGTTATAGTGTTATGTGTGTGTTATTTTAAATGATGAAGAAATTGGTTTTAATAATTTGGACCAACTGCGGTGTAATTTTTAATTACAAAAACTTGTTATTTATGTCCTGATAAGTCATGTAGTAATTTTCTCCGAAAATGATTGCTTTGCAATCAAGACGTACATCAGGACATAAATAAAAAGCCTTCTCCGGGACTAACAGCTGAACAATGCACTGACCTAGTGTGAAACGCATCTGCTGAAAAATATCAGTAAGTATTGGTTTTTTTTGCCAAGTGATACCAAAAGTAGTAATATAAATAAAACGTTTTTGTGGTTTAAGAGGTTTTACTTATTTTTGATTGGGTATGTTACTTTACAGATATATTTATCTTATAACTAGCTGTTTTAGATAGCACTTGTATTAAATAACTGCTAGTTAAGGAGAACAAGAACACACCTTTGAAAATGACTGTAACTAAGAAAATAGCCTGCACAACTTGTTCATAGATTTCCTTTCTTCATATAGGTATTTATTCTTACGTCTATTGTATACACGTACATAAAAATATCTAAATTATGGATAGTCATTGGATATTCAAATACAATCCTCAACAAGAATGAAATTATTTAATATCTCTAACAACGAATTTATTTTAAAGTTTATAGTTCGAATTTAATTAAATATTATTGTAAATTAACTATTTATATTAAATTTATGACCACTGCTAAGTTATATTTAACCAATGCATAGCACTTTGACCTACCTTGTCAATAACACCAAGATCTGTAGAAAATCTGTTCATTATACGACCTAGTGGTGTTGTTTCAAAAAATCTTACAGGGCACTGAAGCAGGCCAAGTAACATAGCATCATGCAGGCGCTCCCTTCCTTTGGCTCCACAGTATTGACCCAACCCATTACTCAGCAATGATAAGAGAATTGAAGAAACTGAAAGTCCTCCATAGATGCTTAAGTATTTTAATGTCTAAAAAAAAGTTTCTTCATGTTAACAAAATTTATCTTGACCTATATTAAATATGAGAAAAAGGTTGTGTAAAATTTGTTAAATTTAAAATTTTGTATTTTAATATCATAGATTTTGTTGTTCTTTAATTCAAACTTTATAATATTACTATTTCACTGAACTTACAATGAAAGTAATGTTTTTTAAATAACTAAGATCAGACTTTTCAACAGCTTTTGGCACATTTGAATAATCAATCATCAATACAAGTTTGTTTCAATGAAAGAGTTATTAATGGGATGTATTGCAACAAATGAAGGAATTAATTATCAACTGATTATCAAATTGCCATACAAATAAAGTGCAGAAATAAATTTAAAAACAAACAACAATCTATGACTTGGAAATAAACAATCAAGTTTATTGCCATTTGTTATCAAACAATTATTTGTGCATCTTTAAACAGTAACTAATGGAACAACATTTCTACTTATAAATTAAATAAATTATTCTTGTTGATTTTGATAACCATGATGTTCAGCAAAACATTTACATTTAATCTTAATAAATTATCGACTTGACAAACTTATTTAGGTAACTTTAAAATTTTCCTGATATATAGGGTTTTCCTCATTAAGTTACAGGGGCGCACCCAGGATTTTGTCAGGGGGTCAAAACTACAACGGGGCCGGGGAAGATAAACAGTCATAGAGGTCAAGGATTATTGTTATGATTATACAAATGGAAGTTAAATAACTGTTAAATCATTAAACAATCGCCTAATTTTAATATTTCCCCATAATTATCAATTATCAAGTAACTTGAACGCTTATTTTATTTCAGCTTAAGGTGCCAACTCAAAAACTGCATATTTTACCGCAAAGTGAAATGTTAAGATTTTTTTTAAGATTAATGATACATTTAACTCCAACAAAAAAATGAATACATGGTGGTGCAAAGAAATTGAAACTCTTCGGAAAGACCGCATCATGGCCAGGAAAAAATGGAAAAAATTAAAATCTTCAGACAGCCGGGTAACATATAATAGATGCAACGCCCTTCTTCGGAAAGCAATCATTTCAGCAAAAAGAAGATCATGGAGGAGCTTCGTTGGATCCATGAATGTAAATACACCGTCCAGTACAGTCTGGAAGCGATTTAGAGCAATAAATGGCGAATCCTTGCGGAAGGTTGCTGCAATCACGAATACGGGCGGCGAGTTGTTGACTGATGATGTCCAGAAGGCTGAGGAGTTCAAGAGATTCTATTCTGCAAGGTCTGGGCGCAAAATCCCTTGGCCGAAGCGCCTCACTCCACACGAGCAAATGTTAACGTGCCGGTCAGATCTTCTATGTTACTGTGATGACCTGGATGACAAGGCCATCCTCATGTCAGAATTGGAGTACTGCTTAGCCGACTTGAAAAGCGCAGCTCCAGGAGATGACAACATCCATAATGAAATGTTAACTCACTGCTCGGGAAGGATGAAAGAGCTAATGTTAAGCACATTCAACTCCATTTGGGATTCGGGCGAGATCCCTCAGAATTGGAGGACTAGCAAAGTCATACCGCTTCCTAAGCCAGGGAAAGATAAATCGAGGATTGCTTCGTATCGTCCAATAGCTCTAACATCGTGCCTAGGCAAACTAATGGAACGCATTGTTTGTAAGAGGTTGTCATGGAGATTGGAATCTGGGAACATGCTGGCTGATACACAATTCGGCTTTCGACGTCACAGGAGCACCACAGATGCGTTACTATACTTCACGAGTGAAATATACAAAGGTTTCGAACGCAAGCATTGCACTGTAGCGGTGATGGTGGACTTTGAAGCTGCATTTGATAAAATCCCCCACAAATCCATTGTACTTCAATGCATGAAGCTCGGCATTAAGGGTAAAATGCTTAAATTCATAAAAAACTTTTTGTGTGACCGGCTTGTGGTAGTCTCAGTCAACGGGGCAGATTCCTCGTCGTTTCGCATGGAGAACGGAATTCCTCAGGGCGGAATAATTTGCCCGTTACTATTCAATATAGCATTGCATGACATGGCCAAGGATTTCCCCAGGGAGGTTCGCAGCATGACCTTCGCGGACGACGAGACCATTTGGGTGACGTCTTCCGACGGGGTGGAGGCTTCCCTCAGGATGCAAGAGGCTCTAGATGCACTGTCAAATTGGTGCTCCAAATGGTCGCTCTCAATATCAGTGGATAAAACCGAGTGCACGTTATTCACCAGGCGCAACAATCAAGCCACCTTCATCCCCGAGCTAACTATCAACGGAAAGGCACTGAGATTTAACAAAAACCCAAAATTACTGGGAGTTGTTATGGACCCTAAACTTCGCTGGGGTAGTCACGTGAACTATGTCACAGAGAGCTGCTCTTCGAGACTCAATGCTCTAAAAGCGGTTGCAAGTCGTAACTGGGGAGCCGATACGCCAACCTTGAGAATGTTCTACCAAAGTTACATAAGATCTAAAACAACGTACGCCTGCGAAGTCTGGGGATCTGCTGCAAAAACGCATCTAAAGAAGATCGAAGCGATCCAAGCGGCCGCCATTCGACTATGTTTGGGATGTACAAGAACGACTCCTGTGGCAGCCATGGAGACGGAGCTGGATATAGAACCCATTCCTGTCTTTATAGACAGTCAAATATGGTCGAAGTTTCTAACTACAGCTGCTAGAGGCTCAAGTTACCCTCTGCGTGTTATACTCAATACAAAGTGCCGTGTAAAACAATCTTTCTGCCACAAAATCAACTCACTGATGGAATTGATGCCGGGATACACCACCCCTGAACAAATCCCCACGTTCTATGAGGAACCTCCAAATGACTGGCCTGAAATGATTATAAATCTGCAACTACCTCACGGCGGAAACAAGGGAGACCACAGAGAAGTGCTGAAAGCGGAGACTCTTGAAATGATTCGAACCCAGTACGATGGATACATAAAAATTTTTACCGACGGATCCCTGGATAAAGAACTAGGCATTTCTGGAGCAGGGTACTACAACGAGTCGAATGGAGATAGATTTTTCATCCCAGCGAACTCCAGCTCAAGTATGGATGCAGAGCTGCTCGGTATTAACGCCGCATTGTCGAGCTGTCTGGGGATGATGGCCAAGTCAAAGATATGCATCCTTTCGGACTCTAAGTCAGCTCTACAGTCGCTGGCTCATCCCTCCACTGGACCATATTCATTCCGTATAGCAGAAATCAGGAGGTTGATAAAAAAGATCAATTGTGACGGAAACGAAGTCTGCCTTCAATGGATCCCTGCCCATGTTGGCATTCCGGGCAACGAGGAAGCGGATGCAATAGCAAAACAAGCTTCTAGAATGAAGCCCACAAATAAGGAGCAGCACTCCCTACTGCACTGTAAAAATGCCGGGAAAAAGTACTTTAGAGACGCCTGGGCTGCCCGGTGGGAAGCTGAAGCGACTGGACGACACCTGTTCCATTTGCAAAACAAACTTGCGTCGGCCGACAATTACAGAGACATCAAACGTCAAGTCGCGACATTTGCGGCAAGAGCCAGGACGGGACATCTGGTCACGGAGGCTTATTTATACCGGTTTAACCTTGCTGAATCACCTTTGTGCGCTCTTTGTGATGAGGAGCAAGACGAAACCATCGAGCACATTCTTCGGGATTGCACTTACCCCATCCCGGCGAGGGACCACATGAGGGTTGAACTGGAGAAGTGGCAGGACTTCCTCCTGAACAGAGGGCTGTGGAGTTTGGCGTTCCGAATATATAGTGGACATCGGGCTATCGGCTACACCTAGAGCTGGACGCCTGGACTAAGAAGTACAAGTACAAGTATGATACATTTAAAAATTGCTTAACATTAAAATGCTACTTAAAGCCTAATAAGGCTCTTAAAACAGGATACATGAGACACAAATAAAAGTAATAAAAACATGTGTTTTATCCAACGGCGCGTTTAGAATAAATATAGGCCCTTCAAATTTACAGCCCGCTCAGTAGAGGAAATACTGACTCAGAGAATTCAATTTACAAGTAGAATATTATTTTCTACTATTATTTTGTCGTTCGTATTACCCTACACCTAAATTTCAGTTAAACATATAATATTTTTCTTGTCAATAAAATTTATTTATAAATTTTCATTTTTTTTTATGCTAGGGGGGGCTGGGCCCCTTTGGCCCCTCCCTTGGGTGTGCCACTGTTAAGTTAATCTTCACTGAGACAGTTACATCAGATGACAGTGAATCAGTGCTTCAGAAAGTTTTTTTTATAAATTTATTTAAAGTTAATGTTTGGAAATTTGTTAATTTATTAAGTATAAACGTCAATGATAATTGTTAAATACTTAGAAATGATCATAGAGATCTTTACATATCATTTTAAATGCTCAGAGTGTATTTACAGGGTGGTAATTGCTGACTAGTTGATGTGTAATAATGTGTAGAGAAACACAAATGGTCAAAGCCAATTGTCCCTGATAATCAATTCTTCACATAAAAATCCAATGGTCAATAAATTAGGCTTTGCTTATCAAAGTGTTAGATATCATATTTTGCTGTAAAAACATATTTTATCCTGTGGCATAGATAACACGCCTTTGTGGCAGGATGACCCCATCATACCAGATCCAGGGGTCATAAACAAAATTACGAAGGAAGTGAAAAATAAATTTTATTAAAAATGCCGCCTAGTTACGTCATATTCCTTACATTTAACAATTGGGCCAAATGTATCTGAGCGAAAATAGAATTTCGAGAACAAAAATAACTGGTAAATATGTACTTTTTTAGGGCTTGGTTGTACTTAGAAAAGGTTTAAACTTTCCAATAGACAGCATTAAAGATCTACAACTTTATTAGCACCAATAGCAAGAGGAACTCTCCCTCTCACCTCCATATCACAATAAGTGACATAGTACTGTAGGTGTGGATAGGGGGTTACTGAAACCAACTACTTGGAGTGCATCTCATTACCTCCCATTTGGTTTGGTAATAGGAACAACACAAATCCATACATAAAATATAAGCAATAATCTCTTAACAAATTACACACCTCTAAATTATTATGCGATGAAGAATCATCTGTCCATTTACTAAGCCAAAAGTCTGTATATACTCGAAGGCCTTGCCACGAAATGGTTGATATTATGTACGTTAGGCCTAAAGCTATACCACAAGCGCTTAAATAGGTGAGGTATATTCTTCGTTGAATTTTACCATACTCTCTCTCCTCTGGTCCTGTTTGAGCCATTCCCCAATCTACTATGAGAAATTAATTCAACATGTTACTATAAATTATGTATAATCCTATGATAAATCCTGAATAATACACATTTTAGTTAAACCTGAAACTGGCCACCAAATATATCTATTATTTCATTTCCTTCATTTTATTTTTAAAGTATGTTTAAAAATTCAGTAATTCTGCAAGAGGCAAAGGGTTTTTACATTTCTTGCAGAGCTCTTTTTTAAAAAATCAACAAAATTATAAACAAAAACCTAAGCCTAAAGAGTTATGTATCATTATTTTCATAACAAAATTTACTATTTTCAAAATATACAATAAATTCTCAAAATATTTTCTCATTTTTTATTATGAGAGAAATGAAAAGACCTGATTTTGTAAAAAAATTTTGTCACTTTTCTCTTTGTATATTTACCAAAAGCAATAGAAACTTGTATTTTTGGGGACATAGATTTTAAGGTTTCTAAATAATATTGACTTATTCATCCATTTGGAAAAATAATGATGTTAACATAACACTCCTGAGCAAACAGTATTGTTAGTAACTCTCAGCAATGAACAATGCACTGACCAGGTGTAAAACCCGTCTGTCAAGAGAAATCAGTAAATAGTGGTAGTACAAATCATTATTTACAACATGTCCCATATTTATCAAACAATCAAAAAATATATAATTATTATGGGGTTTTATATGCAAGTAAAACGTTAAAACACGAAATATGAAAATAGGTAAAAGTAAATGAATATGAAATTATTACACAAATAAATATTAAAAACTTTTTTCATCAAACTCAAAATTGTATCTAAAAATAAGTGATAGTTGAGGATCTAAAACACTGCTTCAGAGCCAAGATAAACATCAGAGGCAAGTAGTCGATGGATACTTTCCCAATTTATTCTCGCCATATTTATATGTTTATTACACTTTGATATTACTTGCAACCAGAATTTTTGTTAACTAAAGGTTGTTAAATTGTTAACTTACACTTGGAGGAAACGTTTTTGTCTTACGACTTCTTCAGTATCGTACTTTTGCCGCTAAGATTGCTGCAGTTGTGCTTCTTTGGTACCAATGTTTGAAAGTTAAAAGTGATGTGATTGAAGAGTATGTATGATCTGTGTCGTGTTTGTTCATTTAGGATGTCAACTTTATATGCCTGTATATTTCATATTGTAATTCAATTGGCAATATGAAATATACAAACATAGCAACGCACATAAAATGACATCCTAAATGCACAAACACGATACAGATCACACATACTCTTCGATCACATCACTTCTAACTTCTAAGAGTATATAAGAGTGAGTTGTAAACAGTCACTCTAACCATCCCCCACAACATAAAATGGCTGCTTACAACTCACTCTTATACAGAATGCTAAAACTACCTTTACAAAATGGAGAAAAAGCCAAAGAAAAAAAATACATCAAATAGCCCAAAAAAATTGATACAATAAAAAAAACTATAGATAAATTTGAAATTTAAATATTAAATAAATTCAGACAACCTAAAATCGAATTAAAACAACAAAATGGACCACATTCACATACACAGGATACAACATAAAAGAAATAGCTTATATACTAAAAAATAATAATATTAACATAGCTTACATAAACATAATCAATAAAATAAACCAACCAGAAAAAATAGGTCGAATGCCCAGACTGAAACAAAATATACAAGAACAAACATACACTCCCCACATAAGAAAACATACACCTAATAAAAAAAAGAACAAAAAGGCCTCAAAATGATGATCTGGGAACAACTACAAATATATAAAACCAAAAATAATAACTTTATGAAGTTAATATATTACTATTGTAAATACTTTTATCCACCACTAAGTGCAATAATTTTACCTTGTGTGATGAGGCACCTTTCGGTCATTTGACCATTGTCGAATCACTGATGAATTTTTCTTTATTTTTCTGGTGTGGATGTTCGGTCCGTGATGTTGGTATTTGTTGACGTTACACTCATTTTCTTTTGAGTTGCGTGTATAATGTTTTGGAATAGTATGTCTTCTGTATATTTTGTCTGTAGGTTCATTAAATTGTTGTGTATGTTTTTTATAAATGTGGTATTTTTCTAGTGAGTTTAATTCTATTGGGTTATTATTTATTTCAAGTATGGGTAGGTTATTTTCATAATTTGTTATTTCATGTTTGTGATAATTGGTGTGCTGCAACGTTTGATACTTTTATATTTTTATTTTTGAATGCTCTGTAATGTTCTCCAAATCTTATTTTAAACGATCTTGTAGTTTTCCCTATATAAATGCGTTGCAGTCGTTGCATGTAATTTTGTAAGTTCCTTATAGGTTATGTAGGTTTTTCTGTAATTGTTTTGTGGTTTGTGTTATTGAGATATTTTGTTGTTTGGTTTGTATATCTGAGTGTAGTATTCTTTGTTGTATATATTTGTTAATTTTTCTATTTTGTTATTGGTGTAATTATATTTTAGGTAGATTTTTTTATTTTTATTATTTTTGTGTTCAAGTTGTAGTCTTATACAATAAATTTACAAAAAACCTAACCTCAACACAACACTATAACCTGAACACAAAAATAATAAAAATAAAAAAATCTACCTAAAATATAAATACACCAATAACAAAATAGAAAAATTAACAAATATATACAACAAAGAATACTATACTCCAACATACAAACCAAACAACAAAATATCTTAATAACACAAACCACGAAACAATTACAGAAAAACATAACCTATTAGGAATTTACAAAATTACATGCAACGACTGCAACACATTTACATAGGGAAAACTGCAAGATCATTTAAAATAAGATTTGGAGAACATTACAGAGCATTCAAAAATAAAAATATAAAAGTATCAAACGTTGCAGCACACCAAATATCACAAACATGAAATGACAAATTATGAAAATAACCTACCCATACTTGAAATAAATAATAACCCAATAGAATTAAACTCACTAGAAAAAAACCACATTTATAAAAACATACACAACAATTTAATGAACCTGCAGACAAAATATACCGAAGACATACTATTCCAAAACATTATACACGCAACTCAAAAGAAAATGAGTGTAGCGTCAACAAATACCAACATCACGGACCGAACATCCACACCAGAAAAATAGAGAAAAATTTATCAGTGATTCGACAATGGTCAAATGACCGAAAGGTGCCTCATCACACAAGGTAAAATTATTGCACTTAGTGGTGGATAAAAGTATTTACAATAGTAATATATTAACTTCATATATATTAATATATATATATATATATTGGTTAGTTCTAGTAGAGCTTAAAGCTTATTTAGAAATTTTTGGACTAGATAGAAGACTGACAGACTTACCTAATGACAATAGTCCAAAACTGCAATTTCTTGGAAATAAATAAATAGACACATATAAAAACTTATCACACTATTGAAATATTTCGATCAAAAATTAACTTTGTCAATCAAAAAAGAGAAAAAGAAAAGAATGAAGTTATCCACAGGTGTGTATAAATATCCAAATGTCACAGATTTATAGTTTATGATATAGTGCTATATGAGATATGTATAAATATTGATTATTTGAAATGGTCTGTCAGAAGGAAGGTAAATGGAGTTGTTAAAAATGATAGAAGTTAGGGGGAAGGTAAAAGGAGTTTTATCTGATGTTGAGGTTAGGAGACTCTCTAGATTTGGTGTACCACTGGTATGATAACTCCCATCTTCTCAATTCTGAAGGGTTGCAATCAGGGGGGAGGGCCTTAATTATTTTGGTGGTATAACAATCATTGAAAGATATGATGTTGTGACTAGCAGTATGTTGAGTGGTTGGCCTGTCTATGTTCATGGTTCCAATATCATGTCTGTGGCCATTCATTTTGGCCATCTGGGGTAAGGCCTATGTACTGTGGCGGGCCAAATTTACATTGCAACTGGTATATTACATTTTTGGATGTACAAGTATGATGACCCTGAATCTTGAAGTCCACATTGGTTGCTAGGCTATGGAAACAATTTGTTGGGATGTGTATTGGACATGAAATGCATCTAGGTCACGGAAAGGAGCCATGAGAAAGTTTAGGCGGTTTTTCAGTACTTGGATCTGGTAATTTTTGATGTACTCAAATATTTTTCAAATTAAAAGGTTGTCTGAACCTAATATGTAGTGGTTTTGAGAAAAGATCTTTGGTGTGGGTGGAAGCTTGAAGAATCTTGAAGCCATCCTTTAATATTTTGTTCAGCTTCTGTAGGCCTGGATGGTAATCTATAATTAAAGACAGTTTGTTGTCTTCCATAGGTAGTTTGGGTTCATTAGATGATTGAGTTAAGCCGATTTGATCCTCCCGACAAGTTGTTTAGAAAAGCTCTTTTTGGAAACTAGTAAGGTCTTTCTATTAAATTCCTCCAATGCTATATCGTTGGAACAAATTCTCTTGCACCTGATTGCCTGACTGTATAGTATGGACCTTTTTATATTCATAGGGTGGTTGCTATTGAAATGTAGGTATTGTAAATGGTTTGTCGGTTTGATGTGGACACCTGTATAGATATTCCCATCTCTGATTGTTACATCTACATCTAAGAAGGAGATTGTTTCTGTAGATTTCTCCCAGGTGAATTAAAGTGTAGGGAATAGTGATAAGTCCTTCAAAAAACTTTCCAGCGTTGAGATTCCCTGTGTCCAAATTACAAAGATGTCGTCTATATATCTGTACCAACATGCTTCGATATTACCCATGTACAGATTTGCGTACGACGGGGCCATCCTGTTCCTTTTATTTGCAAGTAATTCTTTCCCTCAAATTGAAAATTATTCTTTCCAAGAATGAATTTAGTGAGGTGAACAAGGAAAGGTGTATTGGGGTAAGGGTTGTCTGAGCGTTTGTTGAGGAAATTATCGAGAGCTGATAGACTATGTGAATGAGGGATATTCATATAAAGAAAGGTAACCTCTTTTTGATTGACAAAGATTATTTTTGATCGATATATTTCAATACTGTGATAAGTTTTTATATGTGTCTATTTATTTATTTCCAAGAGATTGCAGTTTTGGACTATTGTCATTAGGTAAGTCTGTCAGTCTCCTATCTAGTGCAAAAATTCCTATATATATATATATATATATATATATATATATATATATATATATATATTTAGGTTAGTTCTAGTAGAGCTTAAAGCTTATTTAGGAATTTTTGGACTTGATAGGAGACTGACAGACTTACCTAAAGGCAATAGTCCAGAACTGCAATCTCTTGGAAATAAGCACATATAAAACACTTAATACACTTTTATTTGAAATATTTCGATCAACATGATCTTCTTCAGTCAAGAAAGAGAAAAGAAGAGAGAAAAAGACAAAACAAATTGTTTTGTTTTTTTCTCTCTTTTTTCTCTTTCTTGACTGAAGAAGATCATGTTGATCGAAATATTTCAAATAAAAGTGTATTAAGTGTTTTATATGTGTTTTATATGTGCTTATTTCCAAGAGATTGCAGTTTTGGACTATTGCCTTTAGGTAAGTCTGTCAGTCTCCTATCAAGTCCAAAAATTCCTATATATATATATATATATATATATATATATATATATATATATATATATATATATATATATATATATATATATATATATATACACTACTTGTTTAATACATAACATAACTTTTATAATAAAGTTACATAGAACTTATGATTTCATTATAAATAATTTTAACTAAACCACTGTACAACTTACAAACTTCCTCATCGTCGAAGAAATCGTCACTGCAGTCTGAGGTAGTAGACGATAACCGATGGATGGTGTGTCTCTCAGGTTCTGGTAACACAGAAGATCTGCATAGAAAATGAAATGCCAGGCTAAAATTATACATACCAGTAAACTAAATTTTTATAATGCATTTTAATTACATTATTTGCTTGTGGAAATTGTCTACTTATCAAATTTATTCAAATTTAAAGAATTTGTTAACAAATTACAACTTGAAAGAAACATTAAGCATTTATTTTTAATTTTATTCCATTATATTGAAACAGAGAACCACTACTACACTCCTGAAATAGAGAATATAGGTATATGTCCAATAGGCTATTAAGGGCTTAATGAATTCAATAGATGCAATCACTACAACCATTCAATGTTTTCTTTAGACCCCAATTCTATCACATGGGCGGGGACCGAGACATTTGACCCATGTTGTGTTGCTCAAAGTGTACTTAACCCCTTATGTCAGTCGCTGTGTGTGTGAATCCATACAGATAAGTGTTACAGGACGTTAGGTGGGTTGAGTTTAAGGGGTCTTGACAAGATCTTGCCTCTGGCACCAACAACCACGTTACGGCCTTAGTTGATACTATAGCAAATCCTGAATAACAAGACAATACCAACATTCAACAAAGAAAATAAAAGACCTATGCATTTAGTAATTCTTAAAACTAAACAAAATATTCAATGTCCTAAACAGTTTTGTTCTGCATGGAACTGTCAACATTAAAATTTGTAAAATATTATAAAGTTGGATTGGTCTGTTTTTAAACTCTTAAAACACTAAATAAATTTTTTATAATTAATTACTTCCATTGTTTTAATGTTCTTAAATGTGGCATATGATTATCAAATAAAACCTACACAATATAAAATCAATAGAAGAAAGTAACACTTTTATTATACTCACTTATAGATAATATACAGTACGTGAATATAATTTATATAAACAGTAAAACTCAGCTTTGCCGAATTATAGTAGATAGACCTGATTTTAGATACCCAAAATTTCAGAATACTAAAGACATATTTGTAGGGTTTTGAAGTATTTTAATAATCTGGACTTGTAACAAAGTGCAGAAACATGATTATTACTCGTGGTATTGTTAAAGTAAAACCATTCTCCAAATATTCTAATAGAAGGTGTAAGTATACCTTTGGTATATATTATAACACACAATTGCAAATAATATAATATATACATACTAATACATTCTGCCACACAGTTATGTTCCAGGTGAAACAGAGTCACAGCTAAGCCCTAACGGAAGTACTAATTTTGATTGCATGCCTTTTCAGTTTCAAGTAAGCAACAGAAGAATAGTTGTATGCCATTCCTTCCATAGCCTCACTAACAAGTTATGTTCCAGATGACACAGGGGCACATCCACAGGGTCACAGCTTAGCCACAATGGAAGAACTAATTTTAATTGCATGCCTTTTCAGTTTCAAGTAAGCAGCAGAAGAAGAGGTGAATGTCATTCCTGCCATAGCTACACTAACACCTTATGTTCCAGGTGACACAAGGGCACATCCACAGGGTCACAGCTTAACCCCAACAGAAGTACTATTTTGATTGCATGCCTTTTCATTTCAACTAAGCAGCAGAAGAAGATGTGCATGTCATTCCTGCCATAGCTTCACTAACACCTTATGTTCCAGGTGACACAGGGGCACATCCACAGGGTCACAGCTTAGCCCTAATGGAAGTACTAATTTCGATTGCATGCCTTTTCAGTTTCAAATCAGCAGTAGAAGAATAGGTGCATGCCATTCCTGCCATAGCCTCACTAACACGTTATGTTCCAGGTGACACAGGGGCACATCTACAAGGTCACAGCTAAGTCCCAACGAAAGTACTAATTTTTATTGCATGCCTTTTCAGTTTCAAGTAAGCAGCAGAAGAATAGGTGCATGTCATTCCTGCCATAGCCTCACTAACACTTTATGTTCCAGGTGACACAGGGACACATCCACAGGGTCACATCTTAGCCCCAATAGAAGTACTCATTTTGATTGCATGCCTTTTCAGTTTCAAGTAAGCAGCAGAAGAAGAGGTGCGTGTCTTTCCTGTCATAGCCTCACTAACACTTTATGTACCAGGTGACACATCCACAGGGTCACATCTTAGCCCCAATGGAAGTACTAATTTTGATTGCATGCCTTTTCAGTTTCAAGTAAGCAGCAGAAGAAGAGGTGCATGTTTTTCCTGTCATAGCCTCACTAACACTTTATGTTCCAGGTGACACAGGGACACATCCACAGGGTCACATCTTAGCCCCAATAGAAGTACTAATTTTGATTGCAAGCCTTTTCAGTTTCAAGTAAGCAGCAGAAGAAGAGGTGCATGTCTTTCCTGTCATAGCCTCACTAACACTTTATGTTCCAGGTGACACAGGGACACATCCACAGTGTCACATCTTAGCCCCAATGGAAGTACTAAATTTGATTGCATGCCTTTTCAGTTTCAAGTAAGCAACAGAAGAAGAGGTGCATGTCTTTCCTGTCATAGCCTCACTAACACTTTATGTTCCAGGTGACACATCCACAGGGTCACATCTTAGCCCCAATGGAAGTACTAATTTTGATTGCATGCCTTTTCAGTTTCAAGTAAGCAGCAGAAGAAGAGGTGCATGTTTTTCCTGTCATAGCCTCACTAACACTTTATGTTCCAGGTGACACAGGGACACATCCACAGTGTCACATCTTAGCCCCAATGGAAGTACTAAATTTGATTGCATGCCTTTTCAGTTTCAAGTAAGCAGCAGAAGAAGAGGTGCATGTCTTTCCTGTCATAGCCTCACTAAGAAGGTATTTGTAAGGTAATATCCCTCCTTATCCCTTAGCATAAGGTGATACAAGCCCCTAGGGTTCCTGCATGCCAGGTTTTTCATCTTGCTCTTAGCTCGACACTTGCCGTACTGTTTCATTTCACTATCTCCTGATGCTCTATGGAAAGAGTTTATGAGCTTGGTAAATGGGAAATCAATCCCATTTCCTTCACTCACAGTAGAGATTCTAACCGCATGCGCATTTGAGATGGAGGCAGCTCACTAGAGTTTGGCTGCCACCAGGGGTGGGCGAGTGATAGGGGCCCAGACCGGAATGAAAAAAATCATAGTACACAAAGTAAGTTTTCCTAGTTGGCAATCCTGCTGTAGAATCAAATGCCTAATTGAATATTTATGTTTCATCTGTCAAAGAAATAGACATTCAGTTCAGTATGTTGTTTATTTTAATCAGAACGTTCAGATTTGTAACTGAGGACAGTAAATCTAAATTTATATTAAAAAATACAACCAGGTTTAATAGTAATCAATCTGTGATTGATGACAATGGTGTACTTCCATAGATCTGTACCATAGATTCTATATAGATCTGTACCCTGCCTATTACATACAGTGTAAAATAATATGTTTTTGATCCAATACATTTTCATTTTATATTTAGTGTATATAGATCTGTACCCTGCCAATTACATACAGAGTAAAATAATATGTTTGTGATCCAATAAATTTTCAGTTCTTACTTTATTGAAGAAGATGACATGAGCCTCCTGAGAAGGCTGTGGTCCTTAAAATTAACACTTGTAGATTCTGATGATCCATTTAAATTTCTGAAAAAAATATTATGTATAAATAAGCAAATTTTTGAGGGTTACAATTAAGGAATTCTTAATAATAGATTTGTTACCAACCTGGGTGTAGACATTGACAATAACTGGCGAAAAATACTTCTTCCATTTTGAGATGATGTAGCATCAAAGGTATACGTCCTGGGTCTGAAAAAAACATCAGTTTAAAAAAAATTCTTTCTTGGAGTTAAATTTGACTGATATTTTTTGTTCTTTTTTGCTGTTTACAGCTTCAGTTCATAAGAATACTGTTACCTATGAAGAATACGTAAACTATTGTGATTAACAATAATCTAAGGGTAGTCAGGGACATAAAACCTTACTAATAGGAAAACTATATTATGAGGAAAGGATATTGCATCAATGAGTCACACATTTATAAACATATCAAGGTGTTTACCAAACACCATGACACTCCTATCCATGAAGAATGATCCAAGATAGGCAGAATACAGGTAAAACTGTGTAATGATCATAATGATCGCCTCCTATCAGGAAAGAGGGGCATAGCCCATTGTCTGAGAAGGGTGGATTACCTAAACTAGACCTGTTTCCTCTATGATCAGGATCTTAGATAGATGTCTATTTGCTATGCATATAAACAAAGCTTACCTATTATAATGAGAATATTTTCAGAACTGTCATGCTTTATATTTGTTAATCTTTTTATCATCTGCTGAATCTTTTTAAGGTAGACATTTTTAACAGCTGGAGTTTACATAATTCATTTTTTGAAATATCCCTCTCTCTCTCAATATGAAAAAACGAGTTTAGTTATGGTGATGTTGATAAAAAAAAGCAATTCTTGATTTTGAAGATCCAAATAAAAAACATGGAATTAGATTAATAAACTGAGGTAAAAAAAGCAGAATTAGAAGCTGTGTAAAATATGTTTAAAATATTGGTGTTAACAACATTCTTCTACAGTTCATTACTTTTTTGATACAAGCAAAAAATAGAAAAGAAAACGCTATTTATAAGATGTAGGAAACAGGATTTGGACTATCCCTACAAACATAAAGATAGAAATAGCATTCCTCTTTAGTTTTGTAGGACAGGCTTGCGTGATCAAGATTACTTCACTGATATATGTACCAGCTGTTTATCAGGAGCAGGAAAATTTACTACCTATGTTTTTTCAACAAATAAAATGATAACAAAGATATACTAGGTCGGAGATGATTTGTATAAAGTAATATTATTATTGGTCTCAAAAAGAATCCTTGCCTGAAACTCTGATGAATACTTGGGGATGAAGATTGTCTAACTACAGGATACATATGTTGTGACTGGCGAGCCTGCAGAGATGTCGCTCTAAGGACGGCTCTATGCCTGACAGGAAGCAATGAATTACTCATGACTGACCTAGTACGTCTCTCCAACAGTTCTTCCTCTTCACATTCATCTGTGGGGAGGGGTAGATCATGTGCAAAGTATCGAGATCCTGAAAACGTTCCCAACCTTTTTCGGAAAGGTATAAACAATGGATGAGCCTGTAAAAGTTTAATTTTTACGTAAGGTCTGGATACTCACAATTACAAATACATAATTATTAATGATGGTATAGAGTAGAAAAATTTAGAAGAAAATGAAAAAGAGACACAATATAATAGATGTGGAATCAGCGTTATTTAATAAAATCATATTGCATTAATTACGGTCTTATTTTAAATGCAGTGCATGAAAATATATACTGTTTTAATATGGTGGCAATGTTTGCTTTTATGAGTTTGTTATATTTAATGCCAGGAAAAATTAGTATTTCTGTAATTTCCCAAATTAAAATGTTGGCTGCTGTAAAATAGATTTCCAAGAAAGACCCGCATCACAGATAAATGACTTGTTGACTATTGCCTCCAGAACAGCAACGCACGTGTTGCTGACTTGATCAACGGCTCAGTTACTACCTACTTTAAATCCTTTTAAACCTATTTAATCCATTCTATATATTCTGTTAGCATATATAATATAGAGATATAATCTCAGCATATATCATTTCTTTAATTGTTCAGCTAAGTTGGCAACGCTTATACTTTTCCACATTCTGATTCAGTCTATGCTGTCTTGAAAAATAACTAGCTTTAAAATATTCAGTAATGTGTTTTTATAGAAGGGATAACAAAACTGGGCTCTGTCCATATCATGCTCTATTGGTTAACAATAATAATAATAAAAGCCTAAAAGCAATACTGTGTCTTTGTACTTTTAAAATTTTCAGATTTATACTTATTCGCCTTATTTTTTTCAGTTCTGACTTTTGTGGATGTTTATGTTTTCAAAATACAAAATAAATTGTTAACAGTGAACTTTGTAACTACAAAACAAACAATCACAGAAGAGGCCAAGCTACTCCTCAAGAAGGGGATCTGTGATTTTATTCCATTTGAATTAATCAAGACATCAAATACAATCAAATAATAAATTTTAATTGGTTTTTCAATGCAGCATATTCTAAGTAGGAGGTTTATTTTTCAAATTGTAACATCATCTTCATCATCTTAGATGATGTTGCATATTAAAAAAGATCCAGAAAACAAACGGGATGTTAAAAAATTTTAAAATGTAAAATATGAATAGAAATCATTTTAAAAAAGTTGTATTTAAACTGAAATCCATGGATGAGCATGACATCTGTTTTCACAAATTGGAACTGCCAGGCGTGCTGCGCAGTTCGGATGCGCGGAAAATTAGATAGCCGCATACTACGAACACAACCTCTTCCTATCGAGATGTAGACCGATACGCATCGCCTTCTTAACTTTAGAGATGCAAGAGCAAGGGACGCCTTTAATTTTTGTATAGTATTTTAATCCAAATTTTGTTTTTATTAGAAGAATTGTTGCTGCCTTAAGAAATGCCTTAAGATTAGATGTTACTGTCGGAACGCTGAATGGAGAGATCTGTACAAAAATAATTCTTGTTGCATCACCATGATCACAAAAGCATCTAAGTTATAACTTTAAAACATTATGTGTTAAAAAGAAATAACATTCAAAAATATAACTTTAATCTTTCACGACTTTACAAGCCAGTTCTCAGTTGTAAAAGTGTAAAAAGTATTAGTGCAATGTAATAACTTATTTAAAGTCAAATGTGCAATTTTAAATACGTCTTAAATATATGTGAAGCAATTTCAAATTAAATGTCACGGCCCTGCCATAGATTTTTATATAGTGAGATCTCTTAAATTAAGTATGTATGCAACGAGCATAAGCCAACATTTCAAGTGTATGTTTATTTGTAATTTTTAATTTGCTGAAGTAAAATTTGATTTATTTGAATTAACATTTGTCTCTAAATCATTTATGTAATACATCATTCTTGTTTCAACTGAACATTTGACATTGCAGGTCAATCTTTAATTACGTAACGAATTGCTGCAATCTTTAACATCACTTAATTCATTAAGAATTAATGTCACAATAAATTTATCACGTTACAAAATAAAATAGAAATATTTCATAGGCACGAACTTCTTGTGAACAATGCCACATCGGTAGAAAAAAACAATCAGCATGGTTTTGATTTACGATTTTGACATCCGAGTTTTTTTCGAACAAGAGGATCCCTGCGTTGCGTTTCTGAACTTTGACAGTTTGTTTCTGGGTCGTACGAGAACACCCAAGATTCATCGCTGGTAATAACGTTGTCAAGAAAATCTTTATCTTCCTTTACGCAAACCAAAATTTCTTGCAAAATTTCCACCTGCCACTGTTTTTGTTCCTCGCTCAAGACATTCTGCACCAGCATCATTCACACTTTCCTCATCGCAAGATCCTCTGTTACAATGGCTCCGACTGAAAGGCCGGTCTACTCACTGATAAGGGCGATTTTTAAACGCTTGTCAGAGCTCAAAACTGTTTTCAATTTGGCCACCTGATCATCAGTTCAAGGAGTCGTCGAGCGTCCGACGCTGTACTCGTCTTCGAAAAGCTCCCGGCTGTCCTTAAACATTTTGTGCCACTCACAAACTCTTGTGTGGCTTGAAGCATCATCCTCATAAGCCTGTTTAATGAGTTCAAGGGTCTCCCAAGTTTAAAGCAAAACTTCACCGCGTAGCGTTGCTCGACGGTCCACTCCATGCGAGCATGATAACAGCATAAAAAATCACACATCACAAAAATCCACCTCCTGCCTCAACGCATGTCCGCAAGCAACTGAATTAAAATGCGGCTGAGTGGTGGGGGATCCCTCTACCGAAACCGTTGAGGATACAGCGAACCAGTCACGATACTTATTGATTTGACAATATACATCCTAGGGGTCTGCATCCTAGAATTTGTCATTCCACCCTCATCCATCTCCAAACTAACAGGACTCACAACACAAATTCATCCTAGGGGTCTGCATTCTCTACATGTAGCTCTGGGGGAACTGCAATTTGTCATTGTTAATTGAAAGCTAACATTGCTATTAAACAATAATGTTTTCTAATTGAGTATGACTACCATTTTTATTTCTAATTATGGAACCCAGTTTATTTAAAGTCTCACCCCTCCAACTTGTCCTGAAACTTAGGTCAACTTACAGAGTTATTCCCATACATTGCCACAATCTGATGAGTTTCGACAGCTGCCATTTGTTTACAAAGTTACCCAGTATTACAAATGTATACCAAAACATACTAACTTAAAAACACACCTCATATATTTAATTAATTATTAATGTGAATATTTAAAACTTCATAAATGTGAATATTTAAATCTTCCTCAGCTAATTTCTTACCACATGATCTGCCCTCCACGTTCCATCAAGAAGATTACGTTGTTTTAATTGCTGGCCAATACGTGAGACTAGTTTAATCAACTGCCATCTTTCTCTCGCAGTACGTCCTTTATGAGCCTCATGTGCTGTGGCTCCCTTACGCCACTCCCCTACCAAGCCCATGCCCCCTCTTTCCACTTCATACAGTCCTCCACAGGCCTTAACACAG
Organism: Prosapia bicincta; assembly: GCA_036971475.1. Classification (NCBI taxonomy): domain Eukaryota; kingdom Metazoa; phylum Arthropoda; class Insecta; order Hemiptera; family Cercopidae; genus Prosapia; species Prosapia bicincta. The sequence goes on from JBAIZL010000002.1 coordinate 171,782,121, forward strand.
CCTTCTTCAAGAAGAATAATCTTTATACGAAGAAAAAATTATACAAATTAAATTATTCATACAAAAAATATAAATACTAACATTTTTAGTTAGATATTTACTTTTATGTATACAATCCAAAAAAGAAGCTTATAAGTTGTACATCAGCATAATATTTTACAATTAATTCCTCTTTATTCCAGTTTACTAAATTATCTTTACTAAAATTAATTTTAAAAGAAAATTAAATTATTTTATACTATAATGTGTGTGGTTCAACTATTAAACTAAAGTATAAAACTAGGTTAAAATGGGGCAGAAATATTCCTAAATCATTTTGGAATTCTAAGAAATGTTGCACCTTGGGATAAGTTTAAATTAAATGAAATACTACAAGGAATTAATGGCATGATTGTTTAAACTCCAGTATATCCAAAAATGTCTGATCCTGACTACAAACTATCAAGTTTCTTATAATAAATTTCTTATACTAATGAAACAGTTGTTAAAAACAGATGATTTATAAAGGGCCTTTTATCCCAACAGTTTTAGTCCCTTGTGTATAGTGGAAAACATTTCGCCACTTTTCTTTTATACCTGAGTCTCCCATTATAGTATTTTGGGAAAGTATTTATAGATAGTACAAATGACAGACAAACATTTATGACTTATTTTTAATGTTTAGAAACATGTAATTGGTAATAAATCAAGAAACAATGAATAGCCAATTGTCAAAAGCCATGCAGATGTCGATTGAATCAAAAGTTCTCCTCTTTTAGTGCATTTTTAAATGATGTTGATATGTAGAATTTTCTTAAGAAATTAGTAAATTATGTTCTTTATTCAGTAATACTTACATCTACCTGATAACTAGACTGTAAACAAGTCACAAAACTACATTTTTGTAATGGTTTAGAACAAGAACAATACAAACAAATCATGAAATGAACAATGATGGTAATTTTTGTATTCTATTTAAATTATACCCACTAATTATAGTTTCCAACATTTACAATCATTTTAGGTATTTATTGTTTTTGAATCTGGGATCTACATTATGTAAAACTCTGTTGAAATTTGATCCAGTTTAATTTTAAAAAATTGTTTTTAAGACAAACACAATTCTTTTATATGTAGATAAAAATGTCAATCTATACAATTAATTATGTTATCAATTTATTTTAAAATTGTATCACGTTACATTGCTATCATATACTATCGGATTACCAAAAATTGTGTCCCCAATGTATCTGAATTAAGAGTAACTAATAATTTTTAAATATTGTAGATTTACATGGATATATTTGTCTTAAAATTTATCTAAGAAGGAAAATCAGGTGCTAAAACTGACTTTGTTCTTAGGTGTCATTAAATCCATTTCTTTTTTCAAGTACTCAAGGTCAAGACTTGCAAACTTTTTTTTGATTTAATTTTTTTTTTACTTTTGTGGTAAAGAACACATATAACTTATCATCATTTGATAATCAATGCTTACGGGTTAAGCAGAGTTAAGAGAAATATATGAATCTCTCCTTGTAGTGGGAGGTAGTGGAGAACCATGGCAGGGTAGAGGCAAAGGTTGAGCGAAATTAAGAGAAATACATGAATCGCTCCTTGTAATGGGAGGTAGTAGAGAAGCATGGCAGGGTAGAGGCGAGGGTTGAGCGAAATTAAGAGAGATATATGAATCTCTCTTTGTAATGGGAGGTAGTGGAGAAGCATGGCAGGGTACAGGCCAGGGTTGAACGAAATTATCAGAAATATATGAATCTCTCCTTGTAATAGGAGGTAGTGGAGAAGCGTGGCAGGGTAAATGTGAGGGTTGAATGAAATTAAGAGTAATATATTAATCTCGCCTTGTAATGGGAGGTAGTGGAGAAGCATGGCAGGGTAGAGGTGAGGGTTGAATGAAATTACGAAAAATATATGAATCTTTCCTTGTAATAGGAGGTAGTGGAGAAGCGTGGTAGGGTAGAGGTGAGGGTTGAACAAAATTAAGAGAAATATATGAATCTCGCCTTGTAATGGGAGGTAGTGGAGAAACGTGGCAGGGTAGAGGCGAGCTTTCAAGTCCTGCTCTCTACAAGAGACACAGATCCTGGCCATGCTATTTGTTTTTAGAAGACACCTAAACACACATATCTCTAATTTCAACTCTATAAAGGGTATAATGTTTTTAGACATTTGTATGAGGCTACTGAACAATTACTCAAAATTAAAATGTGTAAATGACAAAATCCTTTGTAAAGTAAATAATGTTATTTATTTAAAATTTATATGTTTATAATGTTTATTATCATAATTTACTTTTACTTGGAATTGTTACAATACCTGGTGAGCATAATGAAGAAACTGTAAAGAATGTGTAACCAAAATAACAGTCCGCTTCTGCTTGGTGTACAACTTCTTAATTCCATCATCAAACACTTGCTGAGCCACTTGATGATCTAGTGCAGAGAATGGATCATCCTAAACATAACCATATGAAAGTTGGTTTCATGATCAAAGTATTAATAATTTAAAGTAAACTATCTATAACTGAAGATATCTCACCAATATAACGACGTTTGCTTTAGAATACAATGCACGTGCAATGGCAACTCTCTGACGCTGTCCACCTGACAAATTAATCCCTCGCTCTCCAATATCTGTCATATCCTTCCCTGGTAGAATATCTATATCAGGTTGCAAAGCAGTTGCAGAAATTACTCGGTTGTACCGCCGAGCTCGGTATGGTCTTCCAAAAAGTATGTTATCTCTCAAACTTCCATTCAGCAGCCAAGGTTTCTGCGATACGTATGCTATACTGCAACCTCTGGAACACAATTTTAAAACATGTCTCCCAGTACCAGAATATTTACAATAATAATGGTCGAATACTTATTAAAGGAAAAGAAGATAAATTATAATCAAACCTAATCAGGAGAGAAACATAATACACCTTAGTGTAGTTAAAAAGGCCTCATTGGGAAGGATTTATTTCTGTTGGAAACTAAGATTAACTTTATTTTCATTATTCTTAAAAATATCATTTCATACAAGCATTTTCCTGTCTTGATTACACCCATTATTTGATAGTACTTATAAGTAAACCTCAAAGAAGGCAAAGAAAAATATGTTAATATAAATTATAACTAACAAAAATTTGAATATCTAATTAAAATTTCATTAATATATCAAATACTGACCTATAACTAACAAACATTTATGCTTTTAACTTAAACTTCATCAGTATGATTAATGTGTTGCTAAACATTCATGTTCTTGCCCCTTAACCTTGAAATTATTACTCATACTTCAAGACTAAGTTAATGTTGATTTTATTTTAATTAACATTAAAACTACCATTATGTTAATGTAAGTTAACACTTACTAACTTCATGGTTTACTAAATCTAGAGCAGCTGATCACTTACATGAACAAATAAAAATAGGTGTTAAAAAAAACCTTAAAACAGAAACTTTTAAACATCTCTTGTTAGTATGAGTCTATGTTGAGAAATAGATAAACCTCAAAATTTCAATTTCCAGTTTTAATGTGTTGGTTCTTAGTGAGTGTGGACAGTGCAGCTTATGTGTGTGGAGCACAACATAATCAGAAATATGCCAAGTTGCATACACCATGTGAATATGTAACAATACTTCCTAAACATAATACAAACTCACTTATCCCAAATGGCTGTGCCTTTGATGCAGTGGATTTCCCCGAGCATTGCTGATAAAAGTGAAGTTTTTCCACTTCCAATCTTGCCAACTATGACTGTCAGCTTTCCTGAAAACAAATATATTTTTTAATAAAAGTTCCTTGATACATCACTATATAAACGTAATATGAAGTCTGAATCACGGTGGGTGAGTCATATATATTTGTTGTAACAATGTGTTGCGGAAGCTGGAGATATTTGACAGAGTATGACCGAGTAATTGCGTTACGATACTGCATCTGTTCTAACATACTGTTAACTTCACTTGACATAACTTTCAGCAAAACCTGTTGATAAGTAAATATTGCGCAAATTAAATTGCAAGGTAATTACTTTAAATAATTACGTGGGAGAGAGGGAAATTCAATATATCTCATTTATACTGATAAACGTTACACTGATCCTGAGTAACAGAACACGTGAGTATGTCTTGTGATATATAGCATTTATCTTTAGCGAAAGTAACAATAACATAGAATTTTGCTTGTTAGTCAATATGCAAATTTTTTTAAAAACAATTTCTAATATTCTCCATAACCCCCCCCCCTAACAGAATCGAAGCGTTTTTCTACAGTTTAGAGCATTGTACTTCAGCCAGGTCAAACGCAAAACTAGCCTTATATAAGTGTATAATGTAAAACAGTAATACATGATTATTTATCTAAGATATATTTTTCTTCCTAAAATTGTCGAAAAAATATTTTTCACCTTTTGTTAGCCCATGATGTTTAGGCCTTTATTAAATCATAATTATGATAATTAACTGTCTAATTGTCAGTATATTTTACGTCATAAAACTAAAATTTAATAATAAATGTTTCTATTTACTAAATTAAATATATTTACAAATAAAAAAGATTCCATTTGAAAGATTCAGGAAACAAATCAAACAGTATAAGTAACCAAGCTTATATCAATACAGGGTTATAATATTTTAATTTAAACCTCTAAAGTTTATTTATAAATTGCCATTCTTATTTTTGGAGTCATTTACTTTTTTAAAAATATTTTAGTTTGATTAACATAGGAAAGTACAGTACAAAGGCTCTAGATAAGTGCTCTACACCACAAGGTCCCTCCTAGTTTCTAATAATAAAAACATATTCATTAAGGCGACTATTGAATGAGATTTGCTTAAAACATTCAGTGAATGCTTAAAAACTTCTAATATATTGTTGTCACACCAGCTATAATATCGATATCTCTCACTAGGATTCATTCTTTCTAGAGCCCACTGTTAGAAAGGAACAGTTTTGCTGTCATTGGCAGACTTTGCCATTTTTTTTTTTTTTTTTTTTTTAACTTGGGAGCGGGTTTGAATTGCCCGAAGCACTGCTACCTTAAGGTATATTGTACTTACCTCCCTGATCTAGTCAAATAACCCCTTCCCTCTTACCAGGTTTAGGAGTTTCCTGACTAGAGTTTTACCTTCAGCATCCACCAAAGCCGTTCCATCACCAAAGAGGTTGAAGCGCCTCTCAGCAAGTACTCCACATCTGTAAATAATGTATGTGGCAGTCTCCTGTTCCTGCCCGCACAATCTGCACACTGGTTCATCCTTGTAGATACCCATTTTATGCAAATGTTTCCTTAGTCCACAGTGTCCCGTGAGTAGTCCTGTGGCTATCCTTAATTCCTGCCTAGACAGATAGATGAGACTCTTCTGCAGCCCCAAGGAAGGTCTCCTAAGGGTTAGCTTACTGTGTCTCATCCCTTCGGCCCTGATCCAGTGCTCACAGTGTCTTTCAGCCATCCACCTTCGCACTGTCATCCTGACCATGGATTTGGAAATACCCACCGCAGGTTCCGGTCCAATCAGGGGAGTCGAGGACCCCTCCCTGGCCAGCGCATCTGCGGCTTCATTTCCAAGTATTCCCCTATGCCCTGGCACCCAACCAATCTTGACTTGATTGTGCCTTGCCAGAGCTTGTAGGTTAATTAGGCACTCCCTGACTATGGCCGAGGTGACCACGTGTCCGTTTAGTGCCTTAATTGCTGCCTGACTGTCGGAGAAAATAGCAATCCGGGCCCCATGTGTTTCCCTTCTCGCTATCTCTCCCAGACAGGCAGAGACTTTGCCATGGTGCCGCCCCTAGGCACAATTTGGTCGCCTGCCCCTTTGCGAATTTATTGGAAACGTCCCAACATAATATAATGCTTTTAATTCTTCACCATACGAATCCATTTTCATGCCTGTTCAAAGTAATATAGATAAGATATTATTTAAAGACTTTTTATAAAAATAAATTAAAAAATTTATTTTGGTTCCATCAATAAAATTAAAAAACAATAAAATAAAAGGAAGTTTTCTATTCTCAGGGGGAGGGGCGCCCCCTGCTGGATCCGCCACTGATTTAACTGAGGTTCACATTATGACATTCACCAAATTTAACTAGGTACTATTACTATTGTCACTAAAACTCATCGGTACAAAAAAAAACGGCTGTCGCCTGCCGCCTCCTCGAGGCTGCGCCCATAGGCACGTGCCTAGTGTGCCTAATGGGAAGTCCGCCACTGTTTGCTGTTACTAGAAAGACCCCAAACCCAAAATACAATCAATGATGTAGTGCTCATCTTCTTTCCCACAACCAAAAACCTTAATGGAAAAATCGAAGATGAGGACCATATTGGTCACATTTTTCGACAACGAGGGCTTCATTTATAAGCTTCGATGTGCCTGCAAATCAAACAGTGAATGTCATATTCTAAACAGATGTTTGTATTATATTAAACCACCGACTATACATCGTGCGTCACATAGAAGCATCAATGCATGCAACTTGGAATGACAAACTCACCCCTTTTCCCCAGGTTTTAATCCTACCAACTTGTTTCGTCATTTTAGGAGGACTTTGAAGGGACTTGAATTTGAATTTCCTGTTGTGACAGAGGTTCAAGAATTTGTAACAGAAATTTTGAAAGAATTTTCCAACAATTTTCAGAAGCTATATGAACATTTTTAATAGTGTGTTAAGTATGGTGGCGACTATTTCAAAGATCAATAAGGTTATTTCCAATATGATTCTGTTTTTATGTTTTCATTACATCATTCACCAAACAATTTAACACATGCCTTGTATAAAATTAACTAATTTTATCATAAATAAATACACTTATGTCATCTAAATGAAGTGGTTTAAAATTTTGCTTTACTAATATAATTACACGCAGTTTGCAGGTTTTACTACTCTGAAAGAAAGCAATTTCTTGTGTTTATTTCAATAGGATTCGAATTTATAGTAAAGCTATGTGGAGGGAACTTTTTTCTAACCCCTCTGCCATACCTCTTGGTATATCAAGCGAAGTGATGTTTAAGGTAGCATGAACTTGGTCTGACCAAGTAAACTTTCCATTTTCAATGGACACAACAGGAGCCTGTTTTTTGCATTCTATTACTTCTTCTCCATCTTCCTCTGGTTCCTCCTGCTCCGTTATATTGCCTAATCCAAATACACTGTCTGTGTTACTTCGTCTCTAAAATAAAGCCAACATTTGTTAATACAGTGTTAGGTTTACTAAAATTACAATATGAATAAAATTTACAGTTTTTGTGTTGTACATCTTGAGGTTTTTCTATATTTACTCTTTTGGTATTAACTTGGCAAAAAAACACACCTACTAATATTTTTCAGCAGACGGGTTTCGCACTAGGCCAGCGCATTATTCAACGCTGTGAGTCAGGGACAAGACTCCGTAACTCACAGCATTGAATAATGCGCTGACATAGTGTGAAACGAGTCTGCTGAAAAATACCAGTGTGGTTTTTGCCAAGTTAATACCAAAAGTGTAAAATATGAATAGTTCATATTGCTAGGAGCTCCTGTGCTTTATTTTAGTATATCATACCAAATTATGACGATTTTTCCCATTTAATTTTCCTAACCAAAGAGCAATTGACTAATATGGAAGTTAAAATCAAGTTCCAAAAACAAGTCATACATTGTAGTTTTGTGCCAAATGTAGAATAAATGTTCTTTGACCTATGAGTTTCATAAATATTGGTTATATCAATTGGATCTACAATAACATTAAAAGAATGAAAAAGAAACAATACTCGTGGGGTTTTTATGCATGATTGTAATGGAAACTCTTACATTTATATTAGAAACAATACTTCTAAAGAGATTGTTCTTCCAAGAATATTGGACAAATATTTCATCAGGTATTTGAGTTTCCAAAATGTAAACTTATCATAGACAAGTAGCTTATTCACCTTGGCGTCTAGTACAGAAATTGTTTCAATTTTTTCTTCACGACAAAGCGTAGATGAAGCATCATCAAGGTCGGTAATGGGCAGCACACTACTAGTCTCTTGAAGATTTAAAAACTCTTCTAACCTCCTTGTACTAACCTACACAAACAAAAACATATCGGATTAATTTTTTAAAAAGTGATCTTTTGAAATTTTAACTCAAGCTCCAAAATGGTCACTTTAAAAGAAGTACACTTTGTTGTGAGAGTTATGGTTCAACAACAAAGTAATTGCTACTTTCAAAAGTGGAAGTTATTAAAAATATAATAAACTTATTTCTTATTTTATTTTTTAACTACTGATTACCTCAAGTCAGGTTTTGTTAAATATTTTGTATATCTCAACATGAATAATACCTACACCAAATATCATCTAAAACTAGAATCCCAATCTTTCAAAAAACCTAAGACAGAAAAAAAACAACCATAGATATCCATTTCTAATTCTGTTTGAAAAAAAACTATAAATATTCTACTTTATTTCATAAGTAATTATTGCGTAACTGAGTGAAAATTTTTAACTTATTTTCTGACGTTGTTTAAAACAATCGTTTCATTAATGAAGCTACTGAGTAACAGGTTGGCTTCTTCAATGAACCGATTGATTCGAAACCCTCCAACAATTAAGCTAAAAGTTTTTCTCAGCTACCCAATAATTACTTATGACTTATCCAGTGAATTCAAGATGATTACAAGCAACTTTTATTTTATTATTCAGCTGCATCCAGTTTTAATTATCCTCAAGTTGCATTGTCATTGTCAAGATATTTGACAGCAATAATAGCAGCCTTAGATTTTTCAAGTGTAAGATAATCTATCTTTACCATGATTATTAAGATAACCTTCTAATAGTTGAAATAATGATGCAGATAGTTCACACCATGTTTAGCACACTTTGGAGCATTTACAAAATCCCTATCACAATGCAATTCAATATTGCACTAACCTCCTGCTTTGGATATGAGAAACTAATGTGTCCAAACAACTATCATTTAAAATAATGCCAGCCATTTGGCACATAAGATCCTACAGAAAGCTGTTGATATCCTATCCTGCTCATAGAAATCCGGGGTTTGATGGATCCTAAATGTTTAAACCTATTACCTTCTTGCATTTTCAATAATTTAGTTGCATTAACCACCGACTGACATTTCCGCTGACTTGATTTTATTAAGTTACTTGCGTCAAGTTTCTGGCACATGATGATCACTAGAGACTAGATTATATGCAATATAAAAAGCTCAAAATATGCATGAAAAATGCTTAAAATATACATGAAAACCTTATTATATGAATGTAATAATAAGTATGAATAATATATATGAATATAATAATAAATTAATAAATAATTAATAATTTCTTTTGATATTTTATTTCTAAATCAACATAATTATCAAATCACAATGACTTAATCAGTACTTTTACTATCTATGTATTAATTATTGCCTGAATTAAAACATTCTACATTTTGCTACTATTGTAAACATAAACGATCAGGTACTGTTCCAAATGTTCGGTAGTAAAGTTGTGTCTTTGACCGCTCAAAATATTTTTATAAACAGAATAGGGCTGTTCAACATCAACTGAACTAAGTAGGCAATTTTTGAATTCGGGTGCTATTTTGGCACTTATTACTTCTGGCAAAAGCTCGCCTGTTCCATTTATAAAACTAATTATTTGACACAATGGTTCAAAGCCTGGATTACTGTTCAAAATGTTTTCAAACTTTTCTTTAAGTTTGCTCGGGAATTTTTTTTCTCACAAACTCAACAATATAAAATATTGCCGTTATATGTAAATGTTCCAGGACAGTCAGCTATCCACAAAACGACATTTTTTTCCGGGGGGCATGGTGCACTACAATACACGTAAACTAAATGTAAACTGAAACAATGAAACATTGGACGTAGGACACAGTGAATCAACTTGTGGTGACACGTGCGGTACAACAGTGGTGGGGATCAAGCAAGGTGGGGCGGCATAGGCCTGTTCGCTCCTGTTCAGTTCGCTAGCACAAGGTTGCGGTCACTCAAGTGCGGTGAGAATACTACACCGTATTGTTGACTTCCAAATATTGTTAATAAAAGCTATAAGACGCACTTTCAGCAATGGTCTGATTGAGACCTTCATATGATCATATGAAAATGATATGCAACAATCAGCTGTTATTACCACTACCATAGTAACATGCTCTTCTGGTGATATCACCTCTTTCCTTCAACCTATTTTGTTATAAGACTGTTTACCATAGGTGTAATTTAAACCAATTACTATGCCAGGCTTTGAGGATAGGACTATAAAAATAATAGATGGAAGGATCACAACCCCGGAAATACTACACCCGTGGATTCCTTCTTAGCTTAATGGGATTAACAATAGTCAAGAACTTATAATATTGCTCATACGTTCCTCCAAGACAGACCAGCGAAGATATTTAGTAGAGCTAGCATCATGCCATATCATTAACATCATTAATCATATTGATGACATAGTTGTCAGAACAGTCCAACACAATTACAAATTATGTTATACTTCTTCTCGCAAGTTCCAGATTAGTCAAACATTCAGTTCTTTCATACGGATTAGCTTAATCATCCATCATTGCACGTAACCAAACCTCCACAAACCAATGCTATATAAATATGTCAACCAAATTACAAATACCATAAAAACTCTAAAAGCAACAAGTTCCATAAAACCAAACAAAATGAAGATAACAAAACTTCAAATCACATCTTACCCAATCACCCATCATTGCACTTAGCCAAATATTGCTGAACCAAACCTCCACAAGCCAATGCTTTACAAATATGTCAACCATATTACAAACTCTATACAAACTCTAAAAGCAACAAGTTCCATAAAGCCAAACAATATGAATATAACAAATCTACAAATTACATCTCATACAACAATCATACAACTTTCAACAATATACTCATACGTACCAAGGCTGAAATTATGATTGGTACAGTGATGGGAAAGATGAACAGCGGAACAGTTAACTGGTTGAAGAGGGCTAAGCCGGTAAATACATCAGCTGTTTGCAAGGAGCCTTCTTGCAGTAAATAGAAGACTGCTAATGTGATGAGAGTGATTAAAGCCGATGCCGCATGTGTTAGAAAAGCTGTGACAAAATTAACATTTAATATTAAAACTTGTTACTTTATTTTTCATCACACATTTTTCTATAAATCACTATTCTTAAATTAAAATATTTGACTAGCAGTACTAAAAGAGCCGATTGATAATGTTTTTCATGAATGTGTTTCGCTTTAGTTCAATGCTGTGAAACACAAAGTGGATTGGTTGCTACTATGTGCTTATAGATTGCTAGCTCAATGTATTCTATTAGTTGTTTTGGTATTATGTTTTCAAAAATTGTGTTAGATGTTATTAATTTGTCATTTCAAATCTATTAAGGTTAGCAGTTATGGTATCTATATTTTACAATTTGTTGGATATTGTTTTATACCTTGATAATGATGGTTGGCAAAACATTCAGAGCAGTGTATAGTTAAAAGCGGTTCTTTTTAATATTTACAAGGAAACATACAAATTACTAATTGAAAATAAAATGTGAAAAAAAAATTTATCGATAGCTCTGTTATTATTACCTTAAAATAAAAAATATATTTTTATAATATTAATTATAAAGAAATTGTTATATTATGTATTAATAAATTCTGTATATGTATAGAATATTAATAGACAATCGAGGGAATTCATTTAATGTAGGCATTATTGGAAGCATCCTTTAGTCAGTTTTTGTGTCATCACCTGCTGTCCTACTATATTACTCAAATGAATAACTGGCAGTTAATAGCTCTGAAGATCACTTTGGTGGATTCATGTCATGACAAACAAATAATAAGAATGGCAAAAAGACTATATTTGGAGAATTATTTCCATAATTATGTTCAAAACATCTGTATGATACTAATTTAAAGATGTGAAAGGAAATTTTGATAATTCCAAATTCATAATAAATGAAACTAGATTAGTTTTTAATGAAAATGTTATTTGTTGATTCCATCTTCATGTGAGCTACTAGTTATCACTTAACACTTTTAAATGTTTATAAACTTGCCTATAGTAGCACTTGCTTATATTTGTTGAGGATGGCCGTTTCGGGAGATGTGTCCCATTGTCAACACAGGTTAACTGATCTCAAGATTTACGTAGGTTAGGGTGTTAGGGTGGGGGTGGGATATTATGGTGGTGTGGATGTATTTTTGAGTATTAGGAGTTATGATGTCAAAATGTGCATGTGAGTTGTAATGTAATTGTGTATTGAGTATGTGTGTAGGGTGTAGTTTGAAGTGTCTGTATATTTCGTATTGTTCGGTTGTGTAGCGCTGGTTATTTTTGTGTTGTTTATGAAGAATTTGTAGATTAGATGTTATGTCTATGTAGTCATGTTTTGTGGAGTTGAGATGATCGGCGAAGTTTGATTGGTAGTTATTGTTTGTTAGTGCTTTTATATGTTCTTGGTAACGTATGTAGAAGGACTTCCCTGTCTGGCCTATGTCAAAACTGGGGCACGAGCTGCAAGTTAGTTTGTAAACTCCAGTGGCGTTGTAAATATCGTCGATTTTGTTGTTGGGTTTAAATTGTTTATTGAGAGTGTTGTGTGTGGAGTAAGCTATTATGTAGTTGTATTTTCGTAGTATGTTGGTTAGATTGTGAGTTTTGGATGATCTGTATGGTATTGATAAGTATTTTATGGGATTGTCCTGTTGTTTGGTTGTATTTGGGTTATTAAGTTTATTATTTAGTTTACAAACTAACTTGCAGTTCGTGCCTCAGTTTTTACATAGGCCAGACAAGGAGGTCCTTCTACATACGTTACCAAGAATCATCTCAGCTCCACAAAACATGACTACATAAACATAACATCTAACCTACAAATTCTTCATAAACAACACAGAAATAACCAACGCTACAAAACCGAACAATACGAAATATACAGATACTTCAAACTACACCCTACACACATACTCAATACACAATTACATTACAACTCACACGCACTTTTTGACATCATAACTTCTTATACTCACAAAATACACCCAAACCGCCATAATATCCCACCCCCACCCTAACCTACGTAAACCTTGAGATCAGTTACGGTCTGAGTTGACAATGGGACACATCTCCCGAAACGGCCGTCCTCAACAAATATAAGTAAGTGCTACTATAGGCATGTTTATAAACATTTAAAAGTGTTTAGAAAATGTTATCTAATAAAACACAAAAATTTATTCATTCCAAAAATTGGAAATTTTGTAATTTTAAAAAATACCAAATCAATAAATATCAGTCCGTTGAAGGCATAAAGGTATATTGAAATAATTTTGGAAATACATATTTGATCTTAATGTATAAAATTACACTGAGTATATTTTGTTAAACTTACTCATCAGTGCCCAATACAATGAGTCTTTGTCTAACAATTTCAATTCCATTTTTCTAGTTTTTAAAATTCTTTGAGCAAAATCCATCTCCCAACCACATAACTTCAAAAGTCGTATACCTTGGAGAACTTCGTTTGTTTGTCTAAGACGTTTGTCACTCCATTCCTGCAAAAGAAATGAAAGTTTTTAATGTTAAAGATATTTATAATTCTATCCAAGAAACTCTAATTGTAATTCAGTTAGCACGGTCAAGAGTTTTTACAAATATGAATTATAGGATACACATTTTAACCCTAGAACAGTTGCATCTACTGTGCAGCTGATTCCAGTCGTGTGACTCGCATTTAAAAAATGTTATTTTAATTAGTGAATGTAATTCTTATGTTTTTTAATTTATTTTATCATACTATAAGATGTATAAGGAATATTAAAAACACATGGACCACATCTTTATTTTATTGTAAAATAATTTAATAATGACAACAACATAAATATGTATCTTTTACGAAAAAGAAGAATACAACCACAATATATATATATATATATATATATATATATATATATATATATATATATATATATATATATATTGATATTTTACGTTGTCCATTATTTTTCCGTTGCACTAACTTTATGAAGTTGATATATCACTATTGTAAATACTTTTATCCACCACTAAGTGCAATAATTTTACCTTGTTATGATGAGGCACCTTTCGGTCACTTGACGATTGTCGAAACACTGATTATTTTTTCTGGTATAGATGTTCGGTCCGTGATGTTGGTATTTCGTTTATTTCTTGAGTGTAATTTAGCGTATTTAGGTGTGATATTAAGTGCTATGCATTGTTTAATAAAATTTATTCTGTTGATGCAATTTTCGAGTTTGATTTTGAGGTTAAGATATTTCCTGTAGAGTTGTTTACCTTGGTAGGTGTTAACGTAAAATATCAAGATTTTAACACCTACCAAGATAAACAACTCTACAGGAAATATCTTAACCTCAAAATCAAACTCGAAAATTGCATCAACAGAATAAATTTTAATAAACAATGCATAGCACTTAATATCACACATAAATACGCTAAATTACACTTAAGAAATAAACAAAATATCAACATCACAGACCAAACATCTACACCAGAAAAAATAATCAGTGATTCAACAATGCTCAAATGACGGAAAGGTGCCTGATCACAACAAGGTAAAATTATTGCACTTAGTGGTGGATAAAAGTATTTACAATAGTAATATATCAACTTCATATATATCGGGATATTTCATGTTATCCATTATTTTTCCGTTGGACTGACTTTATGAAGTTATTATTATTATTTGTAATAATCACACACAGAAATACCATAAACTATAACAATAAATTAAAATACCACACAAGACTACCCATTCAAACCATGTGCATCAATATTAACAGGCAATCCTAAAATCAACAAACGTAACACACCATTTAGACCACTAATAAATTTCAAAACAGCATCATCTTACATAATTGCAAAAATACTAGACATAATAATAAGAACTAAAATACATATCAACAACACATACAATATAAAAAATGGATACGAATTAATTAATCAAATAAAAAACCAAAAGTAACACAAAAATAATTAGTTATGACATAAACAACGTGTACCTTAGTATCCCAATAGAATAAACCATAGAAATAATAAAAAACAAACTAATACACAATAACGAAAAAGAAAACACAATAAATAGTATTATTACACTAATCATATGTAAACCAAAATTACTTCCAATTTAACAATAAATACTATAAACAAACAACTGGACTCCTCATGGGATCACCCATATCATCAGTCATGTCAGAAACTTATCTACAACACTTTGAACAAATAATAATTCAACCTATACTAAACACACATAATATTTTGCTATGGACAATATACTTGTAATATACCAACCTACCATTCACAACGAACACATCATAATACTAAAAAAATTAAATACATACAGAGAAAACAAACAATTCACCTTCAAAACTGAAACAAACAGAACAATTAACTATCTTGACATTACATTAAATATAAACAGTAATAAAATAGAAACTACAGTACACAGAAAACCAACTTCCAACAACACCAAAATACATTACAAATCTAACCACTCTTGGACACACAAAATTAACACTTAGAGTAATATGATAAATAAAGCAATAAAGTACATACAAGATAAGAAACAAAAATTATATGAAGAATTAGATAACATTACAAAAATAGCAATAGAAAATGGATACAACAAACACCTTATAAAAAACATATACAATAAATTTACAAAAAACCCTAACCTCAACACAACACTACAAACTGAACACAAAAATAACAAAAATAAAAAAAATCTACCTAAAATATAAATACACCAATAACAAAATAGAAAAAATAACAAATATATACAACAAAGAATACTACACTCCAACATACAAACCAAACAACAAAATAATAAAATATCTTAATAACACAAACCAAACAAAAAATAATAAAATATCTTAATAGCACAAACCACAAAACTAATACAGAAAAACATAACATATCAGGAATTTACAAAATTACATGTAACGACTGCTATGCATTTTACATAGGAAAAAGAACCAGATCATTTAAAATAAGATTTGAAGAACATTACAGAGCATTCAAAAATAAAAATACAAAAGAATCAAATGTTGCAACACACCAAATATCACATAAACATGAAAAAACAAATTACGAAAATAACCTAACCATACTTGAAATAAATAATAACCCAATAGAACTAAACTCACTAGAAAAATACCACATTTATAAAAACACAACAATTTAATGAACCTAGAGACAACATATGCAGACGATGTACTATTCAAAAACATTATACACACGGTTCAAGAAGAAACAAGTATGACGTCAACAAATACCAACATCACGGACCGAACATCCACACCAGAAAAATAAAGAAAATTAATTCAGTGATTCGACAATGGTCAAGTGACCGAAAGGTGCCTCATCACATAAGGTAAAATTATTGCACTTAGTGGTGGAACAAATTTATATATATAAAGTTATTGTTAATTCTAAACAATTGTTCCACCACTAAGTGCAAATACTTTTACCTTTTGTGATGAGGACCTTTCGGACACCTGACCATTAGTCAGTGCAATGGAAAAATAATGGACAACATGAAATATCACAATATGTGTGTGTGTGTGTGTATATGTGTGTGTGTGTGTGTGTGTGTGTGTGTGTGTGTGTGTGTGTGTGTGTGTGTGTGTATGTGTGTGTGTGTGTGTGTGTGTGTGTGTGTTGTGTTGTTGTTGTGTGTGTGTGTGCGTGTGTGGGTGCATGTGTGTGTGTGTGTGTCTGTGTGTGTGTGTGTGTGTTCAAACGGGCAAAAATGCTGTTTGAAGGCTTAAAAGCCTTTTGGTTTTAATAATATTTAAAAAAATTTTTTTTAATAAAAAATATTCTAATAAAATGTCACAAAACTAAAGAAATAATAATTATAAAACAAATTTTTACAGTAAAGCCAAATCATTTTAAAAGATTTTACAAACTAATCGCAAAGATCAAAGTCAAAGAAGATAAAGGTAGGAGTGGGAAAGAACGTTCTGGATGCAAGATGCGAGTTCAGTTGAATTGGGAGATTTGGATTCGAGACACCGGGCAGATTAGATATACGAGCAGGTGTTGTTTTAAGTTTTCTTTGACATCATCCTGGTGGGCTAAAGAGTTAAGATTCCTGGTGGGAATCCTTAGCCCTGCCAGGAACAAAAACTGTTAGTACAAATTTCTCAATGTAAAATAAGTGCAGTAGAGTCATTAGGAACGGAACTATAAAGCTTTCAAAATTAACAGATAGCAGGTAATTTATAATATGTATTTCACTCGTAATTATTAAATTCAGAAAGAAGAAGAGATTGGAGTATGCAGCCAATTCACTGGAGAAGAGGGACTCATTGCAAGAGCACAGGAGAGGAGATGGAACATTCCTGAACCATTCCGGGTGGGATCAGAATCCTTTTGGTGGCAAAAACAGGCGACTGAAGATAACCGTTTCCTTCAAAGAAGAGATTGCAGTATGCAGCCAACTTACTGGAGAAGAGGGACTCTTCGCAAGAAAACAGGAGAGGAGATGGAACATTCCTGAACTATTCCGGACGGGATCAGTATCCAATTGCTGGCAAAAACATGTGACTGAAGATGACATTTTCCTTCAAAGGCAAGTCCAATCCAGTCATGCTTAACCTTTGCTTCTTAAAGTATAATTTCGAGTAAATTTGTTAAATTTTAAAAAAACAATTTCAAGAACAGATTTGGTTTTACTTAAATTCATTTAAAATTGGTCAAATATAAAATTATAGACATTTATTATATTTTAAAATATAAAGGTTATACCTATAAAAAGATATATAAAGAAAGATATTTCACGTAAATTCTTATAAATTTATAGTATAAAATAATCTAATATATTTTCATTTAAAAAAATGATAACTTTTTAGCAGAAATATATACATAGGGGAATAGAATTATTTAATATAATAAAATAATTATAAATTACATAAATATAGGATATGATTGTTGAGTAAGTAAGATGCTATTGGGAATTGAATCAGAAGTAAAGAATAAGAGTGATTAAATATTTAATAGCGGGAATTTCATATAAATTAAACGCTAAGTTATATATATAAAAAATTCAAGTTTATTATCATATTATATAAAATCCACTGGGAAAAAATTAAAGCAAAAGCAGGAAGAATGTTACTTTAATTTGTTTTATAAAGAGAGTCAAGCCAAGGAGTGGCAAGGAGTTATTTTAATTTTTCTGCAAATATTAAATTTCTTCAGTGAATAATATTAATTTTATAAATAATTAAAACAAATAAATTATTCAACAAATTAAACATCAAATAGACTTTAATTGATATGAATTTACTACAGATATTCAAGACAAAATATAATTATTTGGATGATGTTGTGTTAGGGGTAAAGGTGCTAAATTAAATAAATAATTAATCCGATTAAAAAATTGATTTTCCAATTAGCTGTTGTTAGGATGATTTAGCTAAATGACATGCAGTTTTACACTTTCTTACTAAAAGGTTTCAAAGTACCAAACTCCTTAGGGAGACCTAGGATGAGGGGCAGGATCAACTAGTTATTAGGAAAGGTAAGTCCTAATACTTACCAGGTAAGGAAGAGTCTCGGAGAATAATATATAAATAAAGATGAATGACGAAGGTTGAAGAATAATAGGGGAAAAAGAAAAAGGGTGTAATTGAATTATTGAAGGAAATAAATAAATAGTAGGTAAGGAGTAAATAAATAAAAAAAGTAAAAATAAGGATAGTTAAGTATAGATAATATGTAAAGAAGGCCCGTTGCAGTGTGTGTGTGTGTAAGATGGCCAAAAACCATCTCAAAATATACAGATTTTACAATAGAAGGCAAAATCAGTAAAGTTATTTAAAATAAAGATTTTAAACGCAACAGTGGAAGTGAAAGTTGAGGGCCAAACCTGTTCGCTATCAGAATAAGTAAACAAAGTCGGTCTACAAGGGCTGGTTTTAGCCATCAAAACGAAAGAGGGGGAACCCCGTTGTAGGAGAAAATTGAGAGAGGTGATTCAGCGCTAGACGAAGACGGACATTTCCTTCTGGACCTCCAGAACCATGGACTAGCAGATGGCGTTCTGTGGCTAAGCCTTAATCCAAAGCCCAAGATGGAAGTGGAGATGGTCAGCTCGTCAACGGCCACGAGTCGAATATAAATTTTTGCAATGTAACTAAACAGTATTAAAGACGGCCTTAATTTCGTTCATTTGCATCCGTTTAAACAGTCCAGACTCCAGGGAACCACCTTTGGGAGAAGAGGAGCGAGGTGCAGTGAAGATTTTTGGGGCAAGTCAAAATTTTAATAACAAAATAACTATTTAATAATTTAAATACAAATTTCAAAATTATAAATACAGTTTTCATTAAAAATAAAATTATTATCAAACTGATTTTTCATTAGAATAAAAAATATATAAGTAACTGACTTTTTATTTGAAAAGTATCTAAATGGTGGAGATTAAAAATAAATCGTTCAAATTTAAATTACTAGTATCAAGATTAAAGTTTATCAAATTGTTACAAGGTCAAATTTAACAAGTTAAGACAAAGAAAATCCAATGTCATCATTAAAATTATATATTTAAATTCAACAAGAAAAATTAAATGAGAATTGCAATAAAAAAATTTAAAGTAAAATCGCTTTAACTTGGTTAATATTTTTTATTTTATGTTCATTAAAATTACCAGTGTTTAAAATATGTAATATTGAAAATCCTATAAAATTGTTGTACGAATCTTTTGGATTTATATTTGGGAGCACACATGTAAATTGAAATTTAAATGTTTTGAAAGTAAACTTGCGCTTACTTCTGAAAATAAAATAATATTCATGAAATAAAACCACTTAATATAAATATTTCTCATATTTCATTCAAAGTTGTACATTTTATAAATTTGAGTTAGAAGAATAATTTATGTACTTTAATCAAAACAACAAGAACACTTGAGAACCATTATAAGCTATTTATCTTTATTTTAAGTAAAAACTGCTTTTGTTAAGAGAAAATAAAATAAATCTTTGAGATAAAATTGTCAAGAGTCAATTTTAATATTGTATTGTTTAAATTTCAAATTAATTAAAAATCAAATTAAAACTACAAAATGTTTAAAAATTATTATTAATAGCCTGTGGTAAATCAGTAATAAAATTTCTAGAATTTTTCCAACCCTTTTAAAAAATAAAAGCAAACGTTTCAAATCAAGTTAGAAAAAAGAATTCTAATAATTAATTATGCAATAGCAAATAATTATATTCATTTTAATATTGATAAAATAATTAATAATGAGTTTAAAATCTATCTAAATGAGATAGAGCGTTATGGTTGGTTTTTTAAATGAAGTCCAGGGATTTTATTCACTGGCAGATCATGCTTGTCACACTACAGGTACCAGGACATAGTAAGACGGGTGGGATCATATTTTGACCGCGGCTGAACTGTCGCGTTTCGGCTCTACAGCACCCATCATCAGTAAGTCAATATAGAGTGCAAAACTTACACGGCTGAGAGTGTCGTTTCAGGGGCAGGACGCGAGATTAACGCCAAAAGAAGCGAATTCATTTTGGCCACGGCAGTGTGTGTGATATTTAACTTTATCCATTATTATTCCATTGCACTGACTTTATAGAGTTATTATATGTTGATTGTAAACAAATATTCCACCATTAAAGGGCAATTAATTTTTATGTTATGATGAGACACCTTCGGTCTCTTGGCCACTGTCGAATCACTGAATTATTATTCTACGAGTAACTATATATATACTCGTGTATATATATATATATATATATATTTATTTATTTATTTATATTTAAATACAAATCCAAAAGATAAAAAACTTCTAATGGTTTTATAAAAGTATAAATTAGACTTTAACACGTTTACCATAATATAGCTATCCTAAAAAAAATCTCATTTTAACTTTCAATAAAACGAACAGTGCTAAATTTTGAAAATCACTAAATGTAGACTTTTTTTTGAAAACATATTACTTTTTCACTACAATAACGAAGATTAAATTTAAATAACTAAGAGATGAACATAAAACACCTTATAGCCAATGTAAATTGAGTCAATTTTCATTTGGACATTTCAAACAGGTCATTTTGTAAACTCAACTAGTATCTGTCAAATTTCATTTGTAAAAAAAAAATTCCAAGATTTCAGTGGGGAGTTGGCATTTTTTGCTTCACCTTTTTAGTGCCAGGTAGGTGCAATATAATATTCTTTTGTCTTGTACGAACTGCTTGGGTAGGTTCAGCTATTTTCCATTTGGTTTTATCTTTATCTACAAAGTTCCCTCTGTAAGCGAGAGGAATATCATCAACTAAAGTAGAGTTTCTAGCATCATCATCCGTTGGCCTTCTTCCTCTTCCCTCTGTTCTGTGTCAGTATTTCTAAACAGATCATCAGCTCTTTCTTCTTCTGGATCAGCTTCACTCCCAATTTCAACAATGTGCGACTCATATTATGAAGGACAGTCGTCAAAGGCTGCTAAAACTCTGTTTATTCCACTGTCATCCATGGTAAAGCTTATTTAAATATAAAATAACAATCTACTCTACTTTATATCAAACCAAATAACTCATAACCTAACAAGACTCTCACAAACAGTCCCTGTGGGTCACGATGACCTGCACGTCACTATCACGGCTGACAGCAACACACAGTCTAAGGAAAAATAAGCAAATAGTGTAGTAAAGAGTGAAGTAGGATGGTACAATGATAGGGGACTGGGCAATCAACGTCAATGAAGGAGTGGGAGAGGAAGAAAAAGCTGTATGGGTCACCATGACCGGCAACGACCGTTCTAGGGTTAATACAGGAGTAAGTATTTTACATTCATTAAATATGACTTTTATCTGTTATAATATTATTTATTAATAGATTAAATAAAAACAACTTTTAAATTTATTTTTCCATTACCAATCTAAGCTAGTATTTCACTTATATATCACTTGCCTATAGTACAACTTACTTTTTCTAAATGAGGATGGCCACATCGGTAGATGTGTCCCATTTCCATCTCATACTGTGCTATTGATCTTAATCGGTTTGACATTGGATCGCACTCCTGAAATGACTATCCTCACTTAGGCAAAAAGTAAGTGCTACTATAGGTAAATTATATATGTTTAAAGTGTACAAATAACTGAGTTTTGTCCGTGACTCACATCATTGAACAACGTGTATAAATTACTGAGTCTTGTCTGTGACTCTCTTCATTGAACAATGCACTGACTTGGTGTGAAACGTGTCTGCTGAAAAATATAAGTAAGTAGTTTTTTTGCCAGGTGATGCCAGAAGTAGTAATTTATATAATAAACCTCAATATGTACAACACAAAAACTGTGAGTACCATAAGCGTCGCGTCGGGGGGGCACAAGGGGGCAAGTGCCCCCCCAACTAATTGAAGCGTTTAATTTTTTAATTGTTATATATCTAAAGAAAGAAACCAGTTTGTTAATGATTTTTATATTCATTTATATGTTCATTTGTAAATATATTTAAAGATACACATATTAAAAATCTAAATAATATTGCAAAAATAATACACTAAAATTAAATAGATAGTCAGTTTAAGATTCTGTAATTCTTATGGATTAAATATAATATAATTTTACTATAGTTTAGTATAATAATGATTTTATTTAATAAATTTAAAAATTAATCGGTACAACTTTAAAAAATTTGTAGAATTATTAAAGAAAGTATAAATGTTATAACTATATATTTATAATGTGAACGATTTTAACTCATTTTTTTATAAATATAAAAAATATTTTGACATCTTATAATAAATTATTAATAAAAAAAATAATACGACCATTATTTCTATTATATACAAAACACAATTACATTTAATGAACTAAAGAAAAAAAAGGTCGGCGCGCGCAACTGTCATTATGTTTTACGCCAAAGCAACTCGTATTAGACAAAACTTTGCTCTTCTATATTTTTGTATATGTTTTTATTAGAAATTTAGATACATTAGTTGTGTTTGGTATTACGATTATATCCCGAAGGAACAAATATCAAGAAATATACGTAATATTTGTCCTTCAATATCAAAACTAAAATCATCAAGTCGATGTCATACCCGAAAAAAAGTAATTCGTTCAAAATCTGCTAGCAGTTCAGCTACTTCCATAAGCACAATAAAAACATCTTTAAAAAATTCATTTGAAAATGTTGTTAATCAAGTTAAAATGAATAAACAATCATCTAGTGAAAATACATCATTTTCAGATGAGACTGTATGTTCTCCAGTATTAAAGTTACAACTTAGCACGGAATTATTAGAACCTTTACATGAAAATAATTCGGAAGGTAATAAGGAATCTATTGTTGACATTGTTGATGACGAGTTAAATAAAACATGAACAAAGATTTTGAAATCAGGGCTTGATAAAAAAGTTCTGAATAATTTAATGAAATCGTATAAAGATTGTGTAATTGTCAGCAGCTCAAACCACCAAAATTGAATCCAGAAATTTTAGCAAACATGTGCGTGAAGCCCCACCATGCTGCTCTTCCCCTAACTCTCCTCCTCTGCCGAAGCCGAAGTCGAAGGTTAAAGCGTACATGGCGCCAGTCTGCTACGGCGCAGACTGCTACGTACAAGAGAACTGAAAAATTAAACTAACAAAAAAAATAAAAACTGTACACAAGGGATAGATGTTAAAAACCGTAACTGTAATGCTAAAACACAAAGGTAAAAAACAAAATAGTTAACTCAAAATCTCACCAAAACAATGAGTTTTTAATAAACAAACACACTAGTTCACAAAAGACTAGTTTCGGCGACGATGTCGCCATCCTCAGTACTTGGCTACGACTATTTTGTTCTTTACCTTTGTGAATAGTTCTCACTAGCTAAGCTCTAATTAACTAAAAATGTAATACTAAAGTTTTACATTGAATAATATACAACAGGCCCTTTTACACTATTCTCATTTTCTATGATGTAATTAACCTTTACGAATGAGAAAATCTAACATAATTTACTATGAATGATTTATAGTAATATTATAGTAAATTTTATTGATTACACATATATTTCAGATGAAAAAATGAAAATGTATTTTGATTTGGAAATATAATAATACAGAAACTATTATTCAAATGATACAAAAAAAGCAGAGCCAGGACGATGGTTTGGGGGGCTATGACCCCGGGGGAGGAACCTCCCTGGCGAAATTTTGGAAATTTTTATCTGTAGAATTATATATTGTATGTTATTTTTGCAGTTAAAATTACACAATTGTTGGGTTGTCGGGAAGCTGTTTTGCTAAAAAAACTAACGCTGTTTTATACGTTAATATATTTTTTGCTGAAATTTATTAGTTTTGGGGGGGACACAAGCCCCCCTCTGGCTACACCACTGAAGCAGAGTTTATTGTATCTCCATAAATCACAGTTATGTTTAGTATGATGGAAGAATAGATACTGAATTATTAAACTTACGGAAATAGTTTTGCAATTTGCAGACATGCTTTTGCCAATTAAAAACTGTAACGGAGTCAGAATTAAAATACAGCATGTAGCTCCAATTATAGCACTGATTCCCAGTTTGCAATAAAGCAAATACATAAGTACAGCAATCTGTAACAGATTTTAATTATCAATAACTTTTAATAATTCAACCAAATTACTTGTAAGTAGTAATAATTTTTTTCTCTATGATAATGGGAAAAACTTTCACATTTGAACTTAGACAAAGAACTTACTGAACTAATATTCTAACCAAATTTATGAAAAACTTGCTGTGAAATAATATTTACAATAAGGATATCTTCATCAGGGTTGAGATAAGTTGTTATTTTACCAATTTCAAACATAAATAATACTGTAAGTTAGCAATAACATGCTTCAACACAAAACAAATAACTCTCTCATCATACACTTGCCTGTCACACTCAGTCTAATTTATGCATTCTCTTTCTGTTCTCTGTCATATTCTCATGTTATACATATGTTAATACTTTACTATAGGACAACTGCAATCAAATGAAATGAACTGGGGGTCTGGTCGCATGGAGCACAATATGTTTCAACATAAAAGAAATAACTCTCTCATCATACACTTGCCTATCACACTCAGTCTAATTTATGCATTCTCTTTCTGTTCTCTGTCATATTCCCACATTATACATATGTTAATACGTTACTATAGGACAACTGCAATCAGATGAAATGAACTGGGGGTCTGGTCGCATGAAGCACAACATGCTTCAACACAAAACAAATAACACTCTCATCATACACTTGCCTGTCACACTCAGTCTAATTTATGCATTGTCTTACTGTTCTCTGTCATATTCCCCTATTATACATATGTTAATACTTTACTATAGGACAACTGCAACCAGATGAAATGACCTGGGGGTCTGGTCGCATGGATCACAACATGCTTCAACACAAAACAAATAACTCTCTCATCATACACTTGCCTATCACACTCAGTCTAATTTATGCATTCTCTTTCTGTTCTCTGTCATATTCCCACATTATACATATGTTAATACTTTACTATAGGACAACTGCAATCAGATGAAATGAACTGGGGGTCTGGTCGCATGGAGCACAACATGCTTCAACACAAAACAAATAACTCTCTCATCATACACTTGCCTGTCACACTCAGTCTAATTTATGCATTCTCTTTCTGTTCTCTGTCATATTCTCATGTTATACATATGTTAATACTTTACTATAGGACAACTGCAATCAAATGAAATGAACTGGGGGTCTGGTCGCATGGAGCACAACATGCTTCAACACAAAACAAATAACTCTCTCATCATACACTTGCCTGTCACACTCAGTCTAATTTATGCATTCTCTTTCTGTTCTCTGTCATATTCTCATGTTATACATATGTTAATACTTTACTATAGGACAACTGCAATCAAATGAAATGAACTGGGGGTCTGGTCGCACGGAGCACAACATGCTTCAACACAAAACAAATAACTCTCTCATCATACACTTGCCTGTCTCACTCAGTCTAATTTATGCATTCTTTTTCTGTTCTCTGTCATATTCTCATGTTATACATATGTTAATACTTTACTATAGGACAACTGCAATCAAATGAAATGAACTGGGGGTCTGGTCGCATGGAGCACAACATGCTTCAACACAAAACAAATAACTCTCTCATCATACACTTGCCTGTCACACTCAGTCTAATTTATGCATTCTTTTTCTGTTCTCTGTCATATTCTCATGTTATACATATGTTAATACTTTACTATAGGACAACTGCAATCAGATGAAATGAACTGGGTGGTCTGGTCGCATGGAGCACAACATGCTTCAACACAAAACAAATAACTCTCTCATCATACACTTGCCTGTCTCACTCAGTCTAATTTATGCATTCTTTTTCTGTTCTCTGTCATATTCTCATGTTATACATATGTTAATACTTTACTATAGGACAACTGCAATCAGATGAAATGAACTGGGTGGTCTGGTCGCATGGAGCACAACATGCTTCAACACAAAACAAATAACTCTCTCATCATACACTTGCCTGTCTCACTCAGTCTAATTTATCCATTCTTTTTCTGTTCTCTGTCATATTCTCATGTTATACATATGTTAATACTTTACTATAGGACAACTGCAATCAAATGAAATGAACTGGGGGTCTGGTCGCATGGAGCACAACATGCTTCAACACAAAACAAATAACTCTCTCATCATACACTTGCCTGTCACACTCAGTCTAATTTATGCATTCTTTTTCTGTTCTCTGTCATATTCTCATGTTATACATATGTTAATACTTTACTATAGGACAACTGCAA
Source organism: Prosapia bicincta (assembly GCA_036971475.1). Classification (NCBI taxonomy): domain Eukaryota; kingdom Metazoa; phylum Arthropoda; class Insecta; order Hemiptera; family Cercopidae; genus Prosapia; species Prosapia bicincta. The sequence goes on from JBAIZL010000002.1 coordinate 171,808,903, forward strand.
TCAGATGAAATGAACTGGGTGGTCTGGTCGCATGGAGCACAACATGCTTCAACACAAAACAAATAACTCTCTCATCATACACTTGCCTGTCTCACTCAGTCTAATTTATGCATTCTTTTTCTGTTCTCTGTCATATTCTCATGTTATACATATGTTAATACTTTACTATAGGACAACTGCAATCAGATGAAATGAACTGGGTGGTCTGGTCGCATGGAGCACAACATGCTTCAACACAAAACAAATAACTCTCTCATCATACACTTGCCTGTCTCACTCAGTCTAATTTATGCATTCTTTTTCTGTTCTCTGTCATATTCTCATGTTATACATATGTTAATACTTTACTATAGGACAACTGCAATCAGATGAAATGAACTGGGGGTCTGGTCGCATGGATCACAACATGCTTCAACACAAAACAAAAACTCTCTCATCATACATTTGCCTGTCACACTCAGTCTAATTTATGCATTCTCTTTCTGTTCTCTGTCATATTCTGAGTTATATATGTTAATACGTTACTATAGGACAACTGCAATCAGATGAAATGAACTGGAGGTCTGGTCGCACAGAACTGAACATGCTTCAACACAAAACAAAAAGCTCTCTTATCATACTTGCCTGTCACACTCAGTCTAATTTATGCATTCTCTTTCTGTTCTCTGTCATATTCTGACGTTATATATGTTAATACGTTACTATAGGACAACTGCAATCAGATGAAATGAACTGGGGGTCTGGTCGCATGGATCCCAACATGCTTCAACACAAAATAAAAAAAAACTCTCTTATCATACACTTGCCTGTCACACTCAGTCTAATTTATGCATTCTCTTTCTGTTCTCTGTCATATTCTGACGTTATATATGTTAATACGTTACTATAGGACAACTGCAATCAGATGAAATGAACTGGGGGTCTGGTCGCATGGATCACAACATGCTTCAACACAAAATAAAAAAAACTCTCTTATCATACACTTGCCTGTCACACTCAGTCTAATTTATGCATTCTCTTTCTGTTCTCTGTCATATTCTGACGTTATGTATGTTAATACGTTACTATAGGACAACTGCAATCAGATGAAATGAACTGGGGGTCTGGTCGCATGGATCACAACATGCTTCAACACAAAACAAAAACTCTCTCATCATACACTTGCCTGTCCCACTCAGTGTAATTTATGCATTCTCTTTCTTTTCTCTGTCCTTTCTCATGCTATACATATGTTAATACGTTACTATAGGACAACTGCAATCAGATGAAATGAACTGGGGGTCTGGTCGCATGGATCACAACATGCTTCAACACAAAACAAAAACCCTCTCATCATACATTTGCCTGTCCCACTCAGTGTAATTTATGCATTCTCTTTCTTTTCTCTGTCCTTTCTCATGTTATACATATGTTAATACGTTACTATAGGACAACTGCAATCAGATGAAATGAACTGGGGGTCTGGTCGCATGGATCACAACATGCTTCAACACAAAACAAAAACTCTCTCATCATACATTTGCCTGTCCCACTCAGTGTAATTTATGCATTCTCTTTCTTTTCTCTGTCCTTTCTCATGTTATACATATGTTAATACGTTACTATAGGACAACTGAAATCAGATGAAATGAACTGGGGGTCTGGTCACGTGAATCACAACATGCTTCAACACAAAACAAAAACTCTCTCATCATACACTTGCCTGTCCCACTCAGTGTAATTTATGCATTCTCTTTCTTTTCTCTGTCCTTTCTCATGTTATACATATGTTAATACGTTACAATAGGACAACTGCAATCAGATGAAATGAACTGGGGGTCTGGTCGCATGGATCACAACATGCTTCAACACAATACAAAAACTCTCTCATCATACACTTGCCTGTCAAACTCAGTGTAATATATGCATTCTCTTTCTTTTCTCTGTCCTTTCTCATGTTATACATATGTTAATACGTTACTATAGGACAACTGCAATCAGATGAAATGAACTGGGGGTCTGGTCGCATGGATCACAACATGCTTCAACACAAAACAAATGACTCTCTCATCATACACTTGCCTGTTACACTCAGTCTAATTTATGCATTCTCTTTCTGTTCTCTTTCCTTTTTCATGTTATACATATGTTAATACTTTACTATAGGACAACTAAAATCAGATGAAATGAACTGACGAGTCTGGTCGCAAGGAGCACAACATGCTTCAACACAAACCCCTACTTTTGAACAAAATATTAAAAAAACAAAAGCATCTTATTTTGTCAATAAAACTGAACTGAAGGCATCTATAAAGTATTAAAGAAAAGGTAAATAACCATTGAAGGTCGCAGTGATGCCAAACCTTCAGGCATAACATATCCCATGAAGGTCGCTTGTCCTCTGGCATGACAACTTTGTCGTTAAAATGAACACTTTCTATAAAAAATTCCTGGTTTTCATTTTGAACCAAATTTTTACTTAATGCAATTCATATTACTGATGTGGGTTTTCATTTCCCTACTATACAATTTACAGTTTATGTGCTTTGGACAGAACGTTTTGTCCGTATAGTCAAGTTTCCATTTCATAAAAGCCCTATCTCAAACAGCTGAAAAAATCTTATTTAAGTAATTATGCCCAATAATATTTCAGATAGGAATTAATAACTTATAATGATCAAAATTATAAAATATGCAAAACATTAAAATTTGCCATGTAACAACAGTTTTACTGTATGTACTGTATGTTTTAAATATATTTGATATACCTTAAGAGGAATAGCCCAGATATAATGACCAATCCAATAACAAGACATTACGTTATATGAATCTTCAGAAATAAGGTTCGTTGTGTTGCCAGTCTTGCTTTCTTGTACTGACTCATCATCTTTACTCCAACCACTGAGTCTTAAGGTTTTGCTGTATACTAAAGCCTTGAATAAAAAATAATCTATAAGTAATCATTTGGCATAGAATTTATTGTTTGAATAGAAACAAATGTAAATAGTATAGTAGAGAGAGCCAATGAGCACCAAATTGGTGTTATATAAGTGCAAACTTTAATAGGTACAACTTCTCAAAATTATCTAAAAAGGTGCTGCATTTTTAAATATTTACAACCATAATTTATTTACATATATTACCTTTTGATTTCTTCTTTCTTGGTTTTAAATCACATGGATTACACTAATTAAAATTAATAAAAATCTTTTGATATTTCAAATCTATATACTTCATCTACAATAACACATTCTACAACCAGAAAGATGGACTACCTATGGGCTCCCCCATAGCTAGCATCTTAGCAGAAATATTCATACACCACATTGAACAAAACCACATTTTACACAACAATAAATACTCAGATAACATAATTTACTGGTACAGATACGTCGACGAGATCATAACAATATATAAAGGCAACACACGCAGAGCACACATATTTCTAAAACACCTAAATTCCATACACCCTAAACTAACATACACATCAAAACAGAACAACAAAACTCCCTCAACTTCTTAGACCTCATAATTAAACGAACAGACAAACGAACACATAAATTCAACATATACCGAAAACCCACCAGTACTAATACGACCATACACAGTTCCTCAAACCATCCACACCAACATAAACTAGCTGCTTACAACACCATGATATATTGCCTACTTAAAACACCGCTAGACAAAGATGAACACTACCAGGAGTTAAACACCACAAAATATATAGCACAAACGAGCGGATACAACTCAACAATGATTGACAAATTATACAACCGCCTAAAAAATAAACATAATAACCCAAATAAAAACACACAAGATGACAATCCCATAAAATACTTATCAATATCATACAGATCATCCAAACCCACAATCTAGCCAACACATTACGAAAATACAACTACAAAATAGCTTTCTCCACACACAACACTCTCAACAAACAATTTAAACCCAACAACAAAATCAACGACATTTACAACACCACTGGAGTTTACAAACTAACTTGCAGTTCATGTCCCAGTTTTTACATAGGCCAGATAGGGAGGTCATTCTACACACGTTACCAAGAACATATAAAAGCACTAAAAAACAATAACTACCAATCAAATTTCGCCGATCATCTCAACTCCACAAAACATGACTACATAGACATAACATCTAATCTACAAATTCTTCATAAACAACACAGAAATAACCAACGCTACACAACCGAACAATACGAAATATACAGGCACTTCAAACTACACCCTACACACATACTCAATACACAATTACATTACAACTCACATGCACATTTTGACATCATAACTCCTAATACACACAAAATACACTCACACCACCAAAATATCCCACCCCCACCCTAACCTACGTAAACCTTGAGATCAGTTACGGTCTGAGTTGACAAAGGGACACATCTCCCGAAACGGCCGTCCTCAACAAGCAAAGTAAGTGCTACTATAGGCAAGTTTAAAACATTTAAAAAGTGTTTAGTAATAAAAATCATTTTCAGGAATTACAGTAGTTTAATATTAGTTAAATCTGTTCGAAGATACAAGATCTGTTCAAAAAAGACCGAGCTTTTGAAATAACATCTGAATTGTGTACAATTTACATTCATATCATGATACACCTAGAGCTATTCTTCTAAACTAAACAAGATACAGTACTGTACAGCTTGATCAGTTAGCAAACACCTACAGTATAGGCATTGTATTGAGCATAAAAAAGTGAAAATAAAGGGTTTTGTTGAGAGATATTCTAACATTTTGCTTTGTTATGGGTATTACTTAAGCATATCAATATGGAGGACTGTATGAGCTATACAAAATATTATAAATGGTTTAAAATCAGTCATATCATCAATTGATAAAAACCCAAATTCAAGACATCCTTTGATGTCAATAAATAATGAAAACATTGACGATGTTCAATCTGTGATTTGTGGTAATATTTGTTTAATTATGATGGAGGTTGTAGTAGAAATTGGATTGTCATAAAATTTTGACAGAGAAATTTGGCATGGATTGCATCTCAACAAAAACTGTACCATGTGTCAACATTTGTAAAAACCATTATTGTGCAAAAATTGCTTTATCAAGGTAATAGCAATAAAACAGGTTCCCATGTTACAGAAACATAGCTCTAGTTTACAAACAAATATGATATTGTCATACTGTAAGAAAAACTCTAGTGTTATAAATTTTACAGTTGTTTGCTAGTTTTCAAAAATAATGTTATTCATTCAAGTTACAATTACAACAACTGACCAGTCAGGACATTGCTCCTCAGTCAGTAAGGGTTGAACTGATCTACCTTCTTATAAAACGTCCCACAGTTCATACAAATTTCAATACAATGAAAATTCTTTGAGTTAAGTATTTTGCCCTATTTTATCTTTAGAAAACAAAAATCATACCATTCAATGTTGCTCAATTATTTTGAAAATCTCAAGTGAAATGTCATTGTTTACTACAGTATTGAGGTTATAAGAAACCATTTCAATATATTTGTTATCAGCTGATCACAATATCAAAAGCTAACAAACATCCCATAGAAATTTTTCACAAATATAACCAATAGTCTCCTTAACAGGTCCTCCTCGTGTCTATAATATATTGTAATACCGGTATACCTTAATTATTATACAATATTATTATTTACTATTTTATCACAAAGTACTACCAATATTTAATAATTGCCATGTAACAGATTTGTCAGCTGAACAAAATTAATTTAACTTGAGAAACCAACCGTAATGGGATAGTCAGTGCTAATTACAGAGACTAAGGTAAATGCAACGAATCACAATATATCACAACATTTATATTATTAAATCAAAAGAAATCTGATATTTAAAGTAATACCTGCAAAGCAGTCTTAAGTCGAATCCCTTCGACATTCAATATATGTGTGCTAGCCTGCGAAAAACTGCCCTGAGCCAAAGCACTGATGAAAACTATAACAGCCATCACATATCCATTGCTTAGCAGTTCCTCCGTTGTGGTGTAATGCTTCTCATACTGCAACATAACATTAGTATTACAGAGAGTCACTGTAAACATTCAATATATGTGTGCTAGGCAGTGAGAAACTGTCCTGAGCCAGAGCACAGATGAAAATTATAACAGCCAACACATATCCATTGCTTAGCAGTTCCTCCGTTGTGGTGTAATGCTTCTCATACTGCAACATAACATTAGTATTACAGAGAGTCACAGTAAACATTCATTGTATGTGTGCTAGGCTGTGATACACTGCCTTGAGCCAGAGCACTGATGAAAACTATAACACCCTTCAGATATCTATTGCTTTGCAGTTCGTCGGTTGTGGTGTAATGCTTCTCATACTGCAACATAACATTAGTATTACAGAGAGTCACTGTAAACATTCAATATATGTGTGCTAGGCTGTGATACACTGCCTTGAGCCAGAGCACTGATGGAAACTATAACAGCCTTCACATATCCATTGATTGGCAGTTCCTCCGTTGTGGTGTAATGCTTCTCATTCTGCAACATAACATTAGTGTTACTGTGGGTCACAGTAAACATTCATTATATGTGTGCTAGGCTGTGATACACTGCCTTGAACCAGAGCACTGATGGAAACTATAACAGCCTTCACATATCCATTGATTGGCAGTTCCTCCGTTGTGGTGTAATGCTTCTCATTCTGCAACATAACATTAGTGTTACTGTGGGTCACAGTAAACATTCATTATATGTGTGCTAGGCTGTGATACACTGCCTTGAACCAGAGCACTGATGGAAACTATAACAGCCTTCACATATCCATTGATTGGAAGTACCTCCGTTGTTGTGTAATGCTTCTCATTCTGCAACATAACATTAGTATTACTGTGAGTCACAGTAAACATTCATTATATGTGTGCTAGGCTGTGATACACTGCCTTGAACCAGAGCACTGATGGAAACTATAACAGCCTTCACATATCCATTGCTTAGCGGTTCCCTCGTTGTGGTGTAATGCTTCTCATTCTGCAACATAACATTAGTGTTACTGTGGGTCACAGTAAACATTCATTATATGTGTGCTAGGCTGTGATACACTGCCTTGAACCAGAGCACTGACGGAAACTATAACAGCCTTCACATATCCATTGATTGGCAGTTCCTCCGTTGTGGTGTAAAGCTTCTCATTCTGCAACATAACATTAGTATTACTGTGAGTCACAGTAAACATTCATTATATGTGTGCTAGGCTGTGATACACTGCCTTGAACCAGAGCACTGATGGAAACTATAACAGCCTTCACATATCCATTGATTGGCAGTTCCTCCGTTGTGGTGTAATGCTTCTCATTCTGCAACATAACATTAGTGTTACTGTGGGTCACAGTAAACATTCATTATATGTGTGCTAGGCTGAGATACACTGCCTTGAACCAGAGCACTGATGGAAACTATAACAGCCTTCACATATCCATTGATTGGCAGTTCCTCCGTTGTGGTGTAAAGCTTCTCATTCTGCAACATAACATTAGTATTACTGTGAGTCACAGTAAACATTCATTGTATGTGTGCTAGGCTGTGATACACTGCCTTGAGCCAGAGCACTGATGAAAACTATAACACCCTTCAGATATCTATTGCTTTGCAGTTCGTCGGTTGTGGTGTAATGCTTCTCATACTGCAACATAACATTAGTATTACAGAGAGTCACTGTAAACATTCAATATATGTGTGCTAGGCTGTGATACACTGCCTTGAGCCAGAGCACTGATGGAAACTATAACAGCCTTCACATATCCATTGATTGGCAGTTCCTCCGTTGTGGTGTAATGCTTCTCATTCTGCAACATAACATTAGTGTTACTGTGGGTCACAGTAAACATTCATTATATGTGTGCTAGGCTGTGATACACTGCCTTGAACCAGAGCACTGATGGAAACTATAACAGCCTTCACATATCCATTGATTGGCAGTTCCTCCGTTGTGGTGTAATGCTTCTCATTCTGCAACATAACATTAGTGTTACTGTGGGTCACAGTAAACATTCATTATATGTGTGCTAGGCTGTGATACACTGCCTTGAACCAGAGCACTGATGGAAACTATAACAGCCTTCACATATCCATTGATTGGAAGTACCTCAGTTGTTGTGTAATGCTTCTCATTCTGCAACATAACATTAGTATTACTGTGAGTCACAGTAAACATTCATTATATGTGTGCTAGGCTGTGATACACTGCCTTGAACCAGAGCACTGATGGAAACTATAACAGCCTTCACATATCCATTGCTTAGCGGTTCCCTCGTTGTGGTGTAATGCTTCTCATTCTGCAACATAACATTAGTGTTACTGTGGGTCACAGTAAACATTCATTATATGTGTGCTAGGCTGTGATACACTGCCTTGAACCAGAGCACTGACGGAAACTATAACAGCCTTCACATATCCATTGATTGGCAGTTCCTCCGTTGTGGTGTAAAGCTTCTCATTCTGCAACATAACATTAGTATTACTGTGAGTCACAGTAAACATTCATTATATGTGTGCTAGGCTGTGATACACTGCCTTGAACCAGAGCACTGATGGAAACTATAACAGCCTTCACATATCCATTGATTGGCAGTTCCTCCGTTGTGGTGTAATGCTTCTCATTCTGCAACATAACATTAGTGTTACTGTGGGTCACAGTAAACATTCATTATATGTGTGCTAGGCTGAGATACACTGCCTTGAACCAGAGCACTGATGGAAACTATAACAGCCTTCACATATCCATTGATTGGCAGTTCCTCCGTTGTGGTGTAAAGCTTCTCATTCTGCAACATAACATTAGTATTACTGTGAGTCACAGTAAACATTCATTATATGTGTGCTAGGCTGTGATACACTGCCTTGAACCAGAGCACTGATGAAAACTATAACACCCTTCAGGTATCTATTGCTTTGCAGTTCCTCCGTTGTGGTGTAATGCTTCTCATTCTGCAACATAACATTAGTATTACTGTGAGTCACAGTAAACATTCATTATATGTGTGCTAGGCTGTCATACACTGCCTTGAACCAGAGCACTGATGGAAACTATAACAGCCTTCACATATCCATTGATTGGCAGTTCCTCCGTTGTGGTGTAATGCTTCTCATTCTGCAACATAACATTAGTGTTACTGTGGGTCACAGTAAACATTCATTATATGTGTGCTAGGCTGTGATACACTGCCTTGAACCAGAGCACTGATGGAAACTATAACAGCCTTCACATATCCATTGATTGGCAGTTCCTCCGTTGTGGTGTAATGCTTCTCATTCTGCAACATAACATTAGTGTTACTGTGGGTCACAGTAAACATTCATTATATGTGTGCTAGGCTGTGATACACTGCCTTGAACCAGAGCACTGATGGAAACTATAACAGCCTTCACATATCCATTGCTTAGCGGTTCCCTCGTTGTGGTGTAATCCTTTAAATACTGCAACATAACATTAGTGTTACTGAGACTTAGTGTAAACATACAATATATGTGTGCTAGCCAGCAAGAAACTGTCCTGAGCCAGAGCACTGAGGAAAACTAAACAGCCTTCACATATCCATTGCTTAGCAGTTCCTCCGTTGTGGTGTAATGCTTCTCATACATAAAAAATCTGAATGAGACAGAAACTGAGTTCGATACATCTATATTTATAAACATACTTTTCTTGTAGATAATATATGACAATAAGTTTATTTTATTGATAATTTCTTTATGATAGCTTATTTATATTAGTTTCCATAGTGATATATTTATAATTCCAATTTATTTACCCGCCTCAACCACTTTGTATACAAAATAGAAGCTTGGACACCTACATACTTAAGCATTATTTTATTTTTGTTCCATTTTCAAAAATGTTTGTATTTTTCTGAATAAACTAAGGTACATAGAGCATATATTTTATGAAAACTTATTTATTTTTTTTTGTAATACAGTAGAACCTCTCAAACTCGACACAATGTGGACTTAAAGGTTGTCGAGTTTTGAGGATGTAGAGTTTTAGGGAACTTAAATAAAAATAAGTAGGAGTTGGATAAAAACGCTTATTTAGAGTATTAAAATTGTACGTTTATTGATTTATTATATACAATTATATATTTATATCAACATTTATAACTTATAATCAAAAAATTAAAAACAAAAAATTGAGACAAAAGGCCTAGTAGAATCTGAAAATACAGTGTTCATTACAATTATTACTGAAGCTGTTTATGCTGCTTATAAAAAGTCCATCACAGTTAGTTATGGGAAGTTTTCTGAACACTAGAAGAAAAGTGTAAAAGTAAACTTACTGAAGTCGTTTGAAACCCTGTGATTCAAGACTGCTTTTCTGTCTCCACACGGCGTCTTGCAGCTTGATCACAGAGTCCCCTGAGGAACATAATCTCCATTCCAGTCGCATTTTGCTGCTCTAAGTACTGTAATATCCCTTCAATAAATTTCACAGCCTCATTGTGGCTAACTTTTCTTTCTTGTCGATGGTCCTCTTGCTTTTCTTCTTCCGAATTGTCCCCTTCTACGTCACACCCTTTGACAGCTGCGATGATTTCATCTTCTCCTAATGGTTCTGATGCTCCGTCGAGATCCATCCATTCATTGACATCATTGCTTGAAGACTCTTCACACCCTGGGATTTTTTTCATGAGTTCAATTAAGTCGCTATTTTCAGAATTGATTCCATCGTCACCCGACAAATCATTGCCTGCGTGATCTAGAAGTCTCCTCCAAGAATGAATGAGGGTTATGGTCCCAAGATCGATCCAAAATTGAGAGACACATCCAATGACATCTAATAAATCAATCTTCTTTAGTTTAGCCGTTAGCTCGTCACCCGATTCCAAGGACAACACCAAAGATGACAAAAGCTTACGTCTGTAACTTCTCTTTAACGCTGCCAAAGCTCCTTGGTCCATCGGTTGACAGAGAGACGTGACATTTGGAGGTAGAAACATTGCTTTAATGTCTTTGTCCTGTAAATATTGCACATCAGGGTGAGTCGTAGAATTATTGAGAATCAGTAGAGCTTTCCTGGGAAGATTTTTTTTCTTCAGAAACTTCTCAACCTCGGGACTAACTGTTGAAAAACCACTCTTTAAAAATTGCTTCGCTCATCCATGCATTAGATTGATTTCTATACCAAAATGGGAGTTCAAAGTTGCCATCACTTGTGCATCTGGCAGTTTTAAATGCTCTTGGTTTTTTTGCTTTTCCAATTAGCGCTAATTTGAGTTTGTGATCTCCTGTTGCATTACTGCAAGTAAGAATAGTTACATGCTCCTTACTTCTCTTAAAACCTGGTGCAGTTTTTTTCTTCTCTCAGAGCTAAACTTTTAGTAGGAAGCATTCGAAAGTTTAGTCCTGTCTCATCTGCATTGTAGATTTGATCACCTGACAGTCCTTCTTTTTCAATAAACTCGTGTAGTTTGGTCTTGACGTCACTCACCTTGTTAGGGTCAGCTGACAGTTTTTCCCCACAGATACTGAGCAGCTTGATTCCATATCGTTGTTTCCACCTTGACAACCAACCATTGCTCGCTGTAAATCCAGGCTCTCCTTCGTGTCCTTAGATTGTTCATAAAACTGAAGAGCTTTCTCTTGCAGGATGGGTCCAGATATAGGCGTTCCCTTCTCCCTGAGCACACGGAACCATTGGTAAAGGGTTTCGCCGACTTTTTCGAACTACGCACTTCTCATTGTTTTTCGTTCGTATATGGCAGAGCTGTGCTGTATATATTGGATTGTATTTGTATAAACTAGATTTTAATATAATATTTACATTTGTTGATTCCATCTTCGCGTGAGCTACTAGTACAAAGGGACACATCTCCCGAAACGGCCATCCTCAACAAGCAAAGTAAGTGCTACTATAGGCAAGTTAAAACATTTTTTTAAAGTGTAAATAATAGTTACATAAAACATTATTTTGTGTTTTGTGAAATTTCAAGTTGAGAATTTTAAAAGTTTTAAAATTATCCTGCATGAATGAAAATACATAAATTTATGCTGCTAAATGATTGCAGTACATAAATGCCTTACGTGCGTTTATTAAGATCAAACATCCATACCACATAAGAATTGCTCATAAAAAGTATTTTGTTTACTATCTTAGAATTCGTTTATTAAAAGTTAAGATTGTCAAAGATTAGAACTCATCTTCACCTTTAAAATCCAACAGAATAAAACGCAATGCATTTTATCAATATGATTTATTGAAATACTGTTTATTTCATTTTGCCTTTTAAAATAAAAAAGAAACTTCATTTAACCTTTTTTGATAAGAAATTTTTATTAAATTAAGTTCTGGTTTTAATAGTTCTACAAAAATTGAACATACTTAGCATGCGCACTAGTCTCAATAAAGAAAAATAGCATGTATTTCAGGTGAATTTTTAAATAATAAAAAGTAAAAACATTTTTATGCATCATATTGGTTTTTTCGACCTTAAATAACTCACACTGATTCCACTTTAATAAAACTTATATTGGTTATTTCACCGTATTTTTTTGTCACACCACTAAGTGCAATTAATTTTGTATAAGATACCTCATGAATTTTGTATAAGATACCTCATGTGATGAGGCACCTTTCAGTCACTTGACCATTGTCGAATCACAATAATAACTTTATAAAGTCAGTGAATCGGAAAAATAATGGACAATGTTAAATATCACAATATATACATATATATTTTACATTATATATATATATATATATATATATATATATATATATATATATATGCTGATACGTATTCCTTCACGGATGGAAAAATATGATGAATAGTTATTATCTGGAGTACATCCGTTCATTCTGCAGTGCATAAATCGCAGTTCCGACTTTTTGCTAGAATCTCATCTAGCATTGACAAGGTGAGCCCTACAACAGTCAGTTGAATGGTTCACCTCGTCAATGCTAGATGAGATTCTAGCGAAACGTCGAAACTGCGATTTATACACTGCAGAATGAATGGACGTACTCCAGATAATAACTATTCATCATATATATATATATATATATATATATATATATATATATATATATATATATATATATATATATATTTATTTATTTATTTATTTATATATATATATATATATATATATATATATATATATATATATATATATATATACATATATATATGCTGTAAAAAAATAATAGTTTCTGGTTCATTTAGTAGTCAGCGAATAAATCAAGTCACTTAATTTTTGAAACTGGACAAAACGATGTCTCACTGTACCTACATTCCTTGAGGTTGTAGAAGTGATGAACTGGATGACAACTGCAATTCCTAGAGGTGGAATAAAGCCCACACCATCTCCTAGGAGTTTGTACAGACCACCAAGCAAGAATTTCTGCCAGTAGCAGCAACAATAGCATCGCCATAAACTTGCATGACCATTGGTTCGCAGCTAAAAATTAATGATAATAGTTTAGCACATATTATAGAATATATTGAAGTAATATGGTTTTCAATTTACTAATATTTTAATTCGCTAAACTCAAAAAGTATGAACACAAAACATAAAAGGCAAAATGTTTCCAAGAATAATAGGTGATGTTACCGGTGTATTTAGAGTGAAGTTTTTAGTTTCAGTAGATTATTATACTATAATTAAAAATACTTAGTTAAGTGAATACGTAAGGACTTACTTGGTGACGTGTTTTGAAACAATTGTTCCTTTTACGAAGCAAAGCCTCTACTAAGCCCTATGTATTCACTTAGTAAAGTATTTTTAATTATAGTTTAATCAGTGAGTTCAAGATGATTACATCAAGAAACTTTAGACTTTTATAAATGTACTTAAATAATAGTTTGGTAAGTTGTAACAAATCTACCTTTAATAATGTATTAGCTCTACTTTAGAGTTTCTTCAAACATATTATTTGATTACATCTTCTCTTGAGCTCTAGTTTTTGACTAAAAACAAATGAACATATGTTATTAGGTTACACTTGCCTACGTGACTATGGTCTGGTAGACAATGTGACAAAACTTCCGAAACGGCCGTTCTTAATAATACAACGGTATGCTTATTAATATATGTTAGTACTAAATATATTAAAAACACTATATCTAGAGAAAAAAAAGAATTTTCACGTATTATAAAATATTTCCAGTGAGGAAAATCATTTTTACTAACAAAATATATTTTTACTCAGTTCCATGTTATCCTGTAGCATAGTCTATTTTAACCCTGTACCGGTATCACCTTGGCTGTTGCCAGGGACTACAACTACAAAGTTTTTAATTAGCATACAAACAAGAAAAAACTATATCTGAGCCCTGTATATGTAACTCTCACCTGTTCCTTAGCGTAAACAAGATTAAACTTTTCAAACTGTATACCAGCCGTTTCCTTGTCTGGTAACCGACCTAAGTCCTCAAGCTCCAATGGATTTGTGTATCCAGCTGTTAGCAAAGGTGTAAGCCAGTAAAAAGTTACTTTAGAGAACCAAGACGCACTGTTGTGACAGTAGCTCTCAACTCCCTTAAGTTTATGTTTTGTGTCCTTCTGGCCCAGAAGACGCAACTGGAAAAAAGTAAACAAAAATATTATAAGATAAATGTATTGAGAGAGTTGTTGTGATGTCTAAGGGCACAAAGTGGTCAATCGAGTGATAGAGTGAGTTGTTGTAATGTCTAAGGGCACAAAGTGGTCAATCGATTGATAGAGTGAGTTGTTTTAATGTCTAAGAGCACAAAGTGGCCAATCGAGTGATAGAGTGAGTTGTTGTAATGTCTAAGGGCACAAAGTGGTCAATCGAGTGATAGAGTGAGTTTTTGTAATGTCTAAGAGCACAAAGTGGTCAATCGAGTGATAGAGTGAGTTGTTGTAATGTCTAAGGGCACAAAGTGGTCAATCGAGTGATAGAGTATAATGTGAGTGTAGATTTATAATGTAAATCAAACGCATTTTACTTTATATAATTTAACAAAAGAATTAAATAGTAGTAGAAAGTCATTCTTTACAGCAATGTTTTATAAAATCTCAAGTCCTGGTATTAGGTCTAAGGTTATAACGAAGCCAAATGGTTCAAGATGCTTGTGTGGGTAGTGTTTGTGATTGGCCTCCATGTAAATGAAATGCACTAAAACATAATAGATAAGTCTTAGTGGGGGTTGATCTAAATATATAAAGCAATGTTACCAATTCATATGATGCTTACTAACTGGTGTTCCAGCTTACTTAGTTCCACATTGAGTTTGCAAGCCTTTTCTTGGTAAAATACAAAGTCTGATATAAGTTGTAGAGAGAAATGCAGCTGTCCATCTAAAGGTCTAGTGGGCAGGTTGAAGGCTGATGCAGCAGGGTCTGAGGGTCTAGTGGGCAGGTTGAGGACTGATGGCAGCAGGGTCTGAGGGTCTAGTGAGCAGGTTGAGGGCTGATGTCTGCATGGTCTGAGGGTCTAATGGGCAGGTCGAGGACTGATGGCTGCAGGGTCTGAGGGTCTAGTGAGCAGGTTGAGAGCTGATGTCTGCATGGTCTGAGGGTCTGGTACTTAGATAAGGGCAAGCAGGAGTGGAGAAAGGTCCAAGTGCACTAGTAAACTGACCTATTCAGAAGGTTTATTTTGATGGTACAGATAACTGAGTCATTCAAAAGGTTTTACTGGTTTTGGTAGATATGAAAGAGCGGGCAAAACATAGCTTTGCTGCAACATTCATTTCGTCCTAGAGGTAGGTTAGTAACCAAGTTACAATAAAGGCTGGGTCTAGGATGCCAAGAGTTTGAGAGCAGGGCTTCAGCTGAAACTAAATAGTTCCCCTCTAGTATTTCCTTAGTGTAGAATCATCATGAGTCACAGCGACTGGCTAGTAAGACATATTAATTTAAACTCTCTTTCCAAAGAGTAATTTTGTTCTATTATATAAGAACAGGTGGTATCATCATATACAAATGCAATTATTCAGGATAACTTTTAAGTTCATTAAAAGGTTTATGGACTCCTCTAAACTATTTCTTTTTTTATTTATTGGATGCACTAAAAACCCTTTTATGGAAATCTCTCTTAAAACAAACCCTTTTATGTGGCTGGCTTTTTATGTAAATTACGTCTCACCCACTCCTTAGTGGACATGCGTTATCTTCTCTCAAATAAAATAAGATTGCAACATGAATATTTAATTTTTTTAACAGAGGTAACACATCTCCCTATAGCGGCAAGCAGCGCTTTCTTTACTGCGTGTTCTAACATCAACTGGAACTCAACTTGTGCCATGAACTGCAACACACTAATGCCCTTTTTTCTTGCAATACAACAATCTGTATACACACACTCCATATGCAGCAATATTAACTATCCAGAATAAAAGGTGTGAGTATTTACAACACAAACGTCTTCATGTTTTCCAAACATTCCCCTAGCTGTTTATACACTGGTTCAATTCATTATTTAAAAAAATACCCTAGCATTTTAATGAAAGCTTTATCAATTTTAAGTAGCTACTTCCATTTCACAAGAGCAGCTTGCGTAGCACTCAGTAACAATGGAACTGAGCTCTCTATTGAATTACCTTATTTCTTATTTCATTTCCTAGAGTAAATATTAACATGGATTGAGAACTTCAAGAGTTATAAGCTTGTTAATTATAGTTATTAATCCTTAACAGAAAAGTTTCCTGCATTAACTGACTTTGGTATCTACTAATTCTAGCTGCAAAAGGGGTTTGCCACCACCACTTGTGTAAACCATATCCTCTGGACGTTTGTGTGTGTGTGTGTGTGTGTGTGTGTGTGTGTGTGTGTGTGTGTGTGTGTGTGTGTGTGTGTATGAGTGTGCGTGCACGCGGGCATGTTTGTGTGTGTGTGTGTGTGTGTGTGTGTGTGTGTGTGTGAGTGTGTGTGTGTGTGTGTGTGTGTGTGTGTGTGTGTGTGTATGAGTGTGTGTGTGTATGTGTATGTGTATGTGTGTGTGTGTGTGTGTGTGTGTGTGTGTGTGTGTGTGTGTGTGTGTGTGTGTGTGTGTGTGTGTGTGTGTGTGTGTGTATGTGTGTGTGTGTGCCCGTATGTGTGTGTGCGTGTGTGTGCCCGTGTGTGTGTGTGTGTGTGTGTGTGTGTGTGTGTGTGTGCACGCACGAGTGTGTGTGTGCGCGTGTTTTCTTGTATAATAATCAAAAACAGCTGAGGTTATTCAAATACAAGAATGGCATATATGGTTATTATATATATGGCATAAGTGTAAAAGCAATATCAAGCAATGTTTAGGAGGGAGAGATTTATTTGAAATAATGAAAACAATATTGAGGTATTATTTAAAAATCCATCTATTGTTTAAAATTGTATATAAAGTGTATATAACTAGTAAACAATAATTAAAACAGTAACTGCAAAATCATTATCCTTGTCCTGTTCATATATGGATCTGTTAGTAGTATAAAAAGCAGTATTTTGGATATCAGTGCCTATTTTGGTCTATAAACACTTAAATACAAGTATAAATTTTATACTAATCATAAATGATCAGTTAATACAAAATGTGTCCACTTTAATGAGGTCTGTTGTTACTACCTCTTCCTACAATACATTGTTAGAAATACCTAAAAGCAGACTTACAAGAAAAAGCCCTTTGGTTTATACTGACATTATTTACATATTGAGAGCATTGTGTCCAGCTTTAAAAGCTTCTAATAAAACTGTGTAACAGGAACAAGTTCTTAGTAATGTGAAAACATCTGTGATGACATCACATGTTTGATGTGCAACATTCAGAATGTGAACATTTGTGTTGATGATTCAATACTCTAAACATTAATTACTCCAATTTAGATTAGATTGCTCCAAATGTAAATTGAGTTTAATGCTGTATACTTCGCAAACAATTGCCTGCCAGGGAAATGTTATCTTCAAAGTTGTATTTATGTTTTTTGTAAGCCTACAAATTAAGACCTTATTCATAAGAACTATTGTGCAACGAAACTTTCTTGTTTTAAAGAGAAACCATCGTAATTACAATTAGTCAATGGTTGTTGTAGATTAAGCAACCTTTCATTAAGCTATAAAGTTATATTTAGCTATGAATTCTAACGGACAAGCATTATTCTTTAATTTCTTCCAATTCCTTCTATTAGCTCTCACTCTCCTTATATAAACCTTGTTCCAATTTTCAAACGTTAATAAAATACTTTTTATTCATCCACTCAAGTGCAAAAATATTTTTTTAAACTTGCAGTGGATTACACTTGATGTTAACATAGTTTTTTCAAATATGAATTCATTAATTAAATTTAAGAATGAGTTAATTTAAGTTTTATATGGGAGAAAAACTTTTGAAAACTGGGCAAGGTATGCAATATAGTTATTTATTCCCATTTGGCTTAATAAGTAATAACATATGATTTCATAAAACAGATAATAGACTTATATGTTATAGGTTAGGTGGCAGAACAGCTGTTTAAACACAGGTTTTGCTACTTTACTAAAATTAATTATTTAATCAAAACTACAATAAAATTTTTCTTCCTTGACCTAAGTAGGAATTGACTACAAAGTGTTTGATTAAGTTACTTGTTAATGCCTAAATTCAGGACTTATTTAAACTTATATGCAGGTTACCACAATGATATTTATAAAATTTGGAAAGTATTAAAACCAATACAAATTCAATTCTTATTTTTGTCATCGTCTTTTTTTATTTAATCGCTTAAAGAGGCATAAACAATAGCTTATTTTAGGAAATATATAAGATTATTTGATACATAAAAATCCTGCACGTTTATTCACAATTAAATTTGAGTTA
Organism: Prosapia bicincta; assembly: GCA_036971475.1. Taxonomy (NCBI): domain Eukaryota; kingdom Metazoa; phylum Arthropoda; class Insecta; order Hemiptera; family Cercopidae; genus Prosapia; species Prosapia bicincta. Next base: position 171,827,629 of record JBAIZL010000002.1, read on the forward strand.
TAGGTATTCGGAGGGGGGGATGATTTTACAATATCTGATATTTTGTTTTTATTACTATTATGGGTTTAGGCTAGTCTGGTATTCATTAGAATTATTTTTAGTTTATTGCCTCGAAATTTGAAACCGAAATATTAAGAACGAATCGAAAATGACGAGTTTATGTAAAATTTCATTAAATGCAATGGATCGAAAATTTTACAAATCTATTTGGGTATGTGCGTATTTTTTAATAAACCCGTCGTTTCTATTAATAAACTAATGCGTTTGTTTTAATAAACCAGTGCGTTTGTTTTACTAAATGGTGTGTTTGTTTTATTAACCGAGTGCGTTTGTTTTAATAAATCAGTATGTTTGTTTTAATAAACCAGTGTGTTTATTTTAATAAACTAGTACGTTTGTTTTAATAAACCAGTGTGTTTGTTTTAATAAACCAGTGCGTTTGTTTTAATAAACCGGGTACGTTTGTTTTAAAAAACCAGTGCGTTTGTTTTAATAAACCAGTGTGTTTGTTTTAATAAACCAGTGTGTTTGTTTTAATAAACCAGGGCGTTTTGTTTTAATAAACCAGTGTGTTTGTTTTAATAAACCAGTGCGTTTGTTTTAATAAACCAGTGCATTTGTTTTAATAAACTAGTGTGTTTCTTATAATAAAACAGTGTGTTGGTTTTAATAAACTAGAGTGTTTGTTTTAATAAATCAGTATGTTTGTTTTAATAAACCAGTGCGTTTATTTTAATAAACTAGTACGTTTGTTTTAATAAACCAGTGTGTTTGTTTTAATAAACCAGTGCGTTTGTTTTAATAAACCAGTGCGTTTGATTTATTTAAACAGTGCATTTGTTTTAATAAACTTTTGCGTTTGTTTAATAAACTAGTGTGTTTGAATAAACTAGTGCGTTTGTTTTAATAAACTAGTGTGTTTTAATAAACCAGTGCGTTTTAATAAACCAGTGCGTTTGATTTATTTAAACAGTGCATTTGTTTTAATAAACTTTTGCGTTTGTTTAATAAACTAGTATGTTTGAATAAACTAGTGCGTTTGTTTTAATAAACTAGTGTGTTTTAATAAACCAGTGCGTTTGTTTTAATGAACTAGTGCGTTTCTTTTAATAAACCAGAGCGTTTGTTTTAATAAACCAGTGCGTTTGTTTTAATAAACCAGTGCGTTTGTTTTAATAAACCAGTGTGCAGTGAGATTTAGAGTAAACCGTTTAAATTGTTACCGTTGGTAATCAATATACTTTATTAACAAAGATTGTTGAGTAAGCCTATATTTGCGAGGAACATTTCGGTACCAGATTTGTTTGGTTTAGAGAATCGCGTTGGTCACGTGGGTTATGTCTATGTGACGGTGTAAACATTTACCCTGCATGGCAAGGAGATAATATTGCACCAATCGTGTTGCCCCAATGTACTATTTAACCGAACTGCAAATTAGGGGATCGAGGGCGACGTGACAGTGCATTTGTAAACCTTATTATTGCACTGGCTTGCTTATCGTTAATCTTTAATTAAGGCAAAATAATTTCAGTGAAAGAATTACTTTCATTGAATCATGTATCCTGTATTGTATAATGCTTTAGTAGGTATACATTAAAGAGCATTAGCCTAGATGATCATAACTATAACTGTCAAAAGAATTTAACTTATTTTAATACTTTGGATTTTAGTTTGGCCTATAGAATCTTATTTCAGTATGCATATAGGACACCAAAGCCTTTAATGCTCCCTGACGTGTTTCAGAAACTACATTGCCATCATCAGTGACGAACATTCTTATGAATACAGGGAGCGAATGTTCGTCTCGGATGGTGGCAACGTAGTTCCTGAACGCTTCTGATAACATTTAAGACTTTTTTGCTCTGACAATAAAGTCTAGTGTTTTATATATACATTAGAATCACGCTGGGAGGAGGATCCTGTTTTGAATGGGTAACCGAGCGGGAGTTTCCATAACAACGAAATACTGGCTTGGCCGCTTACTTATATAAGTGACTGTCCAACGCGCATAAGGCTAGCGATTTTTCTTACAGTGATTCTACTAAACTTGAGGCTTAGGCAAGAACCAAACCGTGCAGGGTTTGGCGTGTTCGCACTCAGAACCATTTCTCTGGCTGCACAGATTGATGTAAAGTACGGACAATGTTTAGGAAATGGCTCGGGATACAAAAGCTATACAGAGCCTACAGTGCAGGGTTTGAAGTGTTCGCACTCAGAACCATTTCTCTGGCTGCACAGATTGATGTAAAGTACGGACAATGTTTAGGAAATGGCTCGGGATACAAAAGCTATACAGAGCCTACAGTGCAGGGTTTGAAGTGTTCGCACTCAGAACCCATTCTCTGGCTGCACAGATTGATGTAAAGTACGGACAATGTTTAGGAAATGGCTCGGGATACAAAAACTATACAGAACCGACAGTGCAGGGTTTGAAGTGTTCGCACTCAGAACCCATTCTCTGGCTGCACAGATTGATGTAAAGTACGGACAATGTTTAGGAAATGGCTCGGGATACAAAAGCTATACAGAGCCTACAGTGCAGGGTTTGAAGTGTTCGCACTCAGAACCCATTCTCTGGCTGCACATATTGATGTAAAGTACGGACAATGTTTAAGAAATGACTCGGGATACAAAAACTATACAGAACCGACAGTGCAGGGTTTGAAGTGTTCGCACTCAGAACCCATTCTCTGGCTGCACAGATTGATGTAAAGTACGGACAATGTTTAGGAAATGGCTCGGGATACAAAAACTATACAGAACCGACAGTGCAGGGTTTGAAGTGTTCGCACTCAGAACCCATTCTCTGGCTGCACAGATTGATGTAAAGTACGGACAATGTTTAGGAAATGACTCGGGATACAAAAACTATACAGAGCCTACAGTGCAGGGTTTGAAGTGTTCGCACTCAGAACCCATTCTCTGGCTGCACAGATTAATTTAAAGTACGGACAATGTTTAAGAAATGACTCGGGATACAAAAACTATACAGAACCGACAGTGCAGGGTTTGAAGTGTTCGCACTCAGAACCCATTCTCTGGCTGCACAGATTGATGTAAAGTCGCTAAGAAATAAAATCGCTTCTTTCTCTGCAGATGCGTTATTAAACACGTTTTGACTTCTTGACGATGATAGCTGATTAAACCGAAAACAAGTGACGAACATTCGCCGTTAAATGAAGCAAAACCAGAAGTGTTCAATGAAAGATTAAAATATCCTTCTCGTGACTTTAAAAGGACTTCCAAACGAGCTTTATTAAAAATACTTCACATAGGTGGTTGTATATTGTCATGATTTTAAGTAAATGGATATTTTAGTTTAATATAAATTGCTCACCATCTGAAAAATGTTCTAGAAGTTAATTTTGCAATGAAAGAATTACTCTTAGGCGGGTAGCAACGAATAAATTGCAAGTTCATTGCATACAATCTCTTTAATAAACTGCGTTAATAACAAGGTCTTAGTATAGTCTGAACAGGTGACATGCTCTCCATAAAGACATGTAATATAGTGAATACATCTCTGCAGGGGAATGCCAGTATACTACAACCGTTCATGAGAGCAAATCGATCATAAAGGCAGTGTTAATAAGTAATCTATCATCACGACGAGATCTGAACAGCTGACATGCTCCCCATAAAGACATGTAATATAGTGAATATATCTCTGCAGGGGAATGGCAATATACTACAACCGTTCATGAGAGCACATCGATCATAAAGGCGATGTTAACGAGTAGTCTAGTATCACGACGAGAGCTGAACAGCTGACCTGCTCTCCACAAAACATGTAATATTGTGAATACATCTCTGCAGGGGAATGCCAATATACTACAACCGTTCATGAGAGCACATCCATCATAAAGGCAGTGTTAACGAGTAGTCTAGTATCACGACGAGAGCTGAACAGCTGACCTGCTCTCCACAAAACATGTAATATAGTGAATACATCTCTGCAGAGGAATGCCAATATACTACAACCGTTCATGAGAGCACATCCATCATAAAGGCAGTGTTAACGAGTAGTCTAGTATCACGACGAGAGCTGAACAGCTGACCTGCTCTCCACAAAACATGTAATATAGTGAATACATCTCTGCAGAGGAATGCCAATATTCTACAACCGTTTATGAGAGCACATCCATCATAAAGGCAGTGTTAACGAGTAGTCTAGTATCACTACGAGAGCTGAACAGCTGACCTGCTCTCTCCACAAAACATGTAATATAGTGAATAAACCTCTGCAGGGAATGCCAGTATACTATAACCGTTCATGAGAGCACATCCATCATAAAGGCAGTGTTAACGAGTAGTCTAGTATAACGACGAGAGCTGAACAGCTGACCTGCTCTCTCTACAAAACATGTAATATAGTGAATACATCTCTGCAATGGAATGCCAATATACTACAACCGTTCATGAGAGCACATCCATCATAAAGGCAGTGTTAACGAGTAGTCTAGTATCACGACGAGAGCTGAACAGCTGACCTGCTCTCTCCACAAACCATATAATATAGTGAATACATCTCTGCAGGGGAATGCCAATATACTACAACCGTTCATGAGAGCACATCCATCATAAAGGCAGTGTTAACGAGTAGTCTAGTATCACGACGAGAGCTGAACAGCTGACCTGCTCTCTCCACAAACCATATAATATAGTGAATACATCTCTGCAGGGGAATGCCAATATACTACAACCGTTCATGAGAGCACATCCATCATAAAGGCAGTGTTAACGAGTAGTCTAGTATCACGACGAGAGCTGAACAGCTGACCTGCTCTCCACAAACCATATAATATAGTGAATACATCTCTGCAGGGGAATGCCAATATACTACAACCGGTCATGAGAGCACATCCATCATAAAGGCAGTGTTAACGAGTAGTCTAGTATCACGACGAGAGCTGACCAGCTGACCTGCTCTCTCCACAAAACATGTAATATAGTGAATACATCTCGGCAATGGAATGCCAATATATTACAACCGTTCATGAGAGCACATCCATCATAAAGGCAGTGTTAACGAGTAGTCTAGTATCACGACGAGAGCTGAACAGCTGACCTGCTCTCCACAAAACATGTAATATAGTGAATAAACCTCTGCAGGGGAATGCCAATATTCTACAACCGTTCATGAGAGCACATCCATCATAAAGGCAGTGTTAACGAGTAGTCTAGTATCACGACGAGAGCTGAACAGCTGACCTGCTCTCTCCACAAAACATGTAATATAGTGAATAAACCTCTGCAGGGAATGCCAGTATACTATAACCGTTCATGAGAGCACATCCATCATAAAGGCAGTGTTAACGAGTAGTCTAGTATAACGACGAGAGCTGAACAGCTGACCTGCTCTCCACAAAACATGTAATATAGTGAATACATCTCTGCAGGGTAATGCCAATATTCTACTACCGTTCATGAGAGCACATCCATCATAAAGGCAGTGTTAACGAGTAGTCTAGTATCACGACGAGAGCTGAACAGCTGACCTGCTCTCCACAAAACATGTAATATAGTGAATACATCTCTGCAGGGGAATGCCAATATTCTACTACCGTTCATGAGAGCACATCCATCATAAAGGCAGTGTTAACGAGTAGTCTAGTATCACGACGAGAGCTGAACAGCTGACCTGCTCTCCACAAAACATGTAATATAGTGAATACATCTCTGCAGGGTAATGCCAATATTCTACTACCGTTCATGAGAGCACATCCATCATAAAGGCAGTGTTAACGAGTTGTCTAGTATCACGACGAGAGCTGAACAGCTGACCTGCTCTCCACAAAACATGCAATATAGTGAATACATCTCTGCAGGGTAATGCCAATATTCTACTACCGTTCATGAGAGCACATCCATCATAAAGGCAGTGTTAACGAGTTGTCTAGTATCACGACGAGAGCTGAACAACTGACCTGCTCTCCACAAAACATGTAATATAGTGAATACATCTCTACAGGGTAATGCCAATATTCTACTACCGTTCATGAGAGCACATCCATCATAAAGGCAGTGTTAACGAGTTGTCTAGTATCACGACGAGAGCTGAACAGCTGACCTGCTCTCCACAAAACATGTAATATAGTGAATACATCTCTGCAAGGGAATGCCAGTATACTACAACCGTTCATGAGAGCACATCCATCATAAAGGCAGTGTTAACGAGTAGTCTAGTATCACGACGAGAGCTGAACAGCTGACCTGCTCTCTCCACAAAACATGTAATATAGTGAATACATCTCTGCAGGGGAATGGCAATATACTACAACCGTTCATGAGAGCACATCCATCATAAAGGCAGTGTTAACGAGTTGTCTAGTATCACGACGAGAGCTGAACAGCTGACCTGCTCTCCACAAAACATGTAATATAGTGAATACATCTCTGCAGGGTAATGCCAATATTCTACTACCGTTCATGAGAGCACATCCATCATAAAGGCAGTGTTAACGAGTAGTCTAGTATCACGACGAGAGCTGAACAGCTGACCTGCTCTCCACAAAACATGTAATATAGTGAATACATCTCTGCAGGGTAATGCCAATATTCTACTACCGTTCATGAGAGCACATCCATCATAAAGGCAGTGTTAACGAGTAGTCTAGTATCACGACGAGAGCTGAACAGCTGACCTGCTCTCCACAAAACATGTAATATAGTGAATACATCTCTGCAGGGTAATGCCAATATTCTACTACCGTTCATGAGAGCACATCCATCATAAAGGCAGTATTAACGAGTAGTCTAGTATCACGACGAGAGCTGAACAGCTGACCTGCTCTCCACAAAACATGTAATATAGTGAATACATCTCTGCAGGGGAATGCCAATATTCTACTACCGTTCATGAGAGCACACCCATCATAAAGGCAGTATTAACGAGTAGTCTAGTATCACGACGAGAGCTGAACAGCTGACCTGCTCTCCACAAAACATGTAATATAGTGAATACATCTCTGCAGGGTAATGCCAATGTACTACAACCGTTCATGAGAGCACACCATCATAAAGGCAGTGTTAACGAGTTGTCTAGTATCACGACGAGAGCTGAACAGCTGACCTGCTCTCCACAAACCATATAATATAGTGAATACATCTCTGCAGGGTAATGCCAATATACTACAACCGTTCATGAGAGCACATCCATCATAAAGGCAGTGTTAACGAGTAGTCTAGTATCACGACGAGAGCTGAACAGCTGACCTGCTCTCCACAAAACATGTAATATAGTGAATACATCTCTGCAGGGTAATGCCAATATTCTACTACCGTTCATGAGAGCACATCCATCATAAAGGCAGTGTTAACGAGTAGTCTAGTATCACGACGAGAGCTGAACAGCTGACCTGCTCTCCACAAAACATGTAATATAGTGAATACATCTCTGCAGGGGAATGCCAATATTCTACTACCGTTCATGAGAGCACATCCATCATAAAGGCAGTGTTAACGAGTAGTCTAGTATCACGACGAGAGCTGAACAGCTGACCTGCTCTCCACAAAACATGTAATATAGTGAATACATCTCTGCAGGGGAATGCCAATATTCTACTACCGTTCATGAGAGCACATCCATCATAAAGGCAGTGTTAACGAGTAGTCTAGTATCACGACGAGAGCTGAACAGCTGACCTGCTCTCCACAAAACATGTAATATAGTGAATACATCTCTGCAGGGTAATGCCAATATACTACAACCGTTCATGAGAGCACATCCATCATAAAGGCAGTGTTAACGAGTAGTCTAGTATCACGACGAGAGCTGAACAGCTGACCTGCTCTCCACAAAACATGTAATATAGTGAATACATCTCTGCAGGGTAATGCCAATATACTACAACCGTTCATGAGAGCACATCCATCATAAAGGCAGTGTTAACGAGTAGTCTAGTATAACGACGAGAGCTGAACAGCTGACCTGCTCTCTCCACAAAACATGTAATATAGTGAATACATCTCTGCAATGGAATGCCAATATATTACAACCGTTCATGAGAGCACATCCATCATAAAGGCAGTGTTAACGAGTAGTCTAGTATCACGACGAGAGCTGAACAGCTGACCTGCTCTCCACAAACCATATAATATAGTGAATACATCTCTGCATGGTAATGCCAATATACTACAACCGTTCATGAGAGCACACCATCATAAAGGCAGTGTTAACGAGTTGTCTAGTATCACGACGAGAGCTGAACACCTGACCTGCTCTCCACAAACAATATAATATAGTGAATACATCTCTGCAGGGTAATGCCAATATACTACAACCGTTCATGAGAGCACACCATCATAAAGGCAGTGGTAACGAGTTGTCTAGCATCACGACGAGAGCTGAACAGCTGACCTGCTCTCCACAAAACATGTAATATAGTGAATACATCTCTGCAGGGTAATGCCAATATACTACAACCGTTCATGAGAGCACACCATCATAAAGGCAGTGTTAACGAGTTGTCTAGTATCACGACGAGAGCTGAACAGCTGACCTGCTCTCCACAAACCATATAATATAGTGAATACATCTCTGCAGGGTAATGCCAATATACTACAACCGTTCATGAGAGCACACCATCATAAAGGCAGTGTTAACGAGTAGTCTAGTATCACGACGAGAGCTGAACAGCTGACCTGCTCTCCACAAACCATATAATATAGTGAATACATCTCTGCAGGGTAATGCCAATATACTACAACCGTTCATGAGAGCACATCCATCATAAAGGCAGTGTTAACGAGTAGTCTAGTATCACGACGAGAGCTGAACAGCTGACCTGCTCTCCACAAACCATATAATATAGTGAATACATCTCTGCAGGGTAATGCCAATATACTACAACCGTTCATGAGAGCACATCCATCATAAAGGCAGTGTTAACGAGTAGTCTAGTATCACGACGAGAGCTGAACAGCTGACCTGCTCTCCACAAACCATATAATATAGTGAATACATCTCTGCAGGGTAATGCCAATATACTACAACCGTTCATGAGAGCACATCCATCATAAAGGCAGTGTTAACGAGTAGTCTAGTATCACGACGAGAGCTGAACAGCTGACCTGCTCTCCACAAACCATATAATATAGTGAATACATCTCTGCAGGGGAATGCTAATATACTACAACCGTTCATGAGAGCACATCCATCATAAAGGCAGTTTTAACGAGTAGTCTAGTGTCACGACGAGACCTGAACAGCTGACCTGCTCTCCACAAAACATGTATAATAGTGAATACATCTCTGCAGGGGAATGCCAATATTCTACAACCGTTCATGAGAGCACATCCATCATAAAGTCAGTGGTAACGAGTAGTCTAGTATCACGACGAGAGCTGAACAGCTGACCTGCTCTCCACAAAACATGTAATATAGTGAATACATCTCTGCAGAGGAATGCCAATATTCTACAACCGTTCATGAGAGCACATCCATCATAAAGGCAGTATTAACGAGTAGTCTAGTATCACGACGAGAGCTGAACAGCTGACCTGCTCTCCACAAACCATATAATATAGTGAATACATCTCTGCAGGGGAATGCCAATATACTACAACCGTTCATGAGAGCACATCCATCATAAAGGCAGTGTTAACGAGTAGTCTAGTATCACGACGAGAGCTGAACAGCTGACCTGCTCTTTCCACAAAACATGTAATATAGTGAATACATCTCTGCAGGGGAATGCCAATATACTACAACCGTTCATGAGAGCACATCGATCATAAAGGCGATGTTAACGAGTAGTCTAGTATCCCGACGAGAGCTTAACAGCTGACCTGCTCTCCACAAAACATGTAATATAGTGAATACATCTCTGCAGGGGAATGCCAATATACTACAACCGTTCATGAGAGCCTATCCATCATAAAGGCAGTGTTAACGAGTAGTCTAGTATCACGACGAGAGATGACCAGCTGACCTGCTTTCCACAAAACATGTAATATAGTGAATAAACCTCTGCAGGGAATGCCAATATACTACAACCGTTCATGAGAGCCTATCCATCATAAAGGCGATGTTAACGAGTAGTCTAGTATCACGACGAGAGCTGAACAGCTGACCTGTTTTCCACAAAACATGTAATATAGTGAATAAACCTCTGCAGGGAATGCCAATATACTACAACCGTTTATGAGAGCACATCGATCATAAAGGCGATGTTAACGAGTAGTCTCGTATCACGACGAGAGCTGAACAGCTGACCTGCTCTCTACAAAACATGTAATATAGTGAATACATCTCTGCAGGGAATGCCAATATACTACAACCGTTCATGAGAGCACATCCATCATAAAGGCGATGTTAACGAGTAGTCTCGTATCACGACGAGAGCTGAACAGCTGACCTGCTCTCCACAAAACATGTAATATAGTGAATACATCTCTGCAGGGAATGCCAATATACTACAACCGTTCATGAGAGCACATCCATCATAAAGGCGATGTTAACGAGTAGTCTCGTATCACGACGAGAGCTGAACAGCTGACCTGCTCTCCACAAAACATGTAATATAGTGAATACATCTCTGCATGGGAATGCCAGTATATTACAACCGTTCATGAGAGCACATCCATCATAAAGGCGATGTTAACGAGTAGTCTCGTATCACGACGAGAGCTGAACAGCTGACCTGCTCTCTCCACAAAACATGTAATATAGTGAATACATCTCTGCATGGGAATGCCAATATTCTACTACCGTTCATGAGAGCACATCCATCATAAAGGCAGTGTTAACGAGTAGTCTAGTATCACGACGAGAGCTGAACATCTGACCTGCTCTCTCCACAAAACATGTAATATAGTGAATACATCTCTGCATGGGAATGCCAATATTCTACTACCGTTCATGAGAGCACATCCATCATAAAGGCAGTGTTAACGAGTAGTCTAGTATCACGACGAGAGCTGAACATCTGACCTGCTCTCTCCACAAAACATGTAATATAGTGAATACATCTCTGCATGGGAATGCCAATATTCTACTACCGTTCATGAGAGCACATCCATCATAAAGGCAGTGTTAACGAGTAGTCTAGTATCACGACGAGAGCTGAACAGCTGACCTGCTCTCTCCACAAAACATGTAATATAGTGAATACATCTCTGCATGGGAATGCCAATATTCTACTACCGTTCATGAGAGCACATCCATCATAAAGGCAGTCTTAACGAGTTGTCTAGTATCACGACGAGAGCTGAACATCTGACCTGCTCTCTCCACAAAACATGTAATATAGTGAATACATCTCTGCATGGGAATGCCAATATTCTACTACCGTTCATGAGAGCACATCCATCATAAAGGCAGTGTTAACGAGTAGTCTAGTATCACGACGAGAGCTGAACATCTGACCTGCTCTCTCCACAAAACATGTAATATAGTGAATACATCTCTGCATGGGAATGCCAATATTCTACTACCGTTCATGAGAGCACATCCATCATAAAGGCAGTGTTAACGAGTAGTCTAGTATCACGACGAGAGCTGAACAGCTGACCTGCTCTCTCCACAAAACATGTAATATAGTGAATACATCTCTGCATGGGAATGCCAGTATATTACAACCGTTCATGAGAGCACATCTATCATAAATTCAGTGTTAACGACGCCAGAACCGACCACTTCTCAGTGATTTACGTGCGCAAGCAGTTGAAGTGGTTCCTGTTTTAGCGTCAAGTGCAAGTTAACGTTATAGGTCTGGTCAGTGTTCACGCCTCCTTACAGAGGCTGCTTTACGTCACAACAAAGCTGAACAATGCATGCTGTTATTTTCGGACTAAAACTTAGAATCTTGCATAAACATAGAAAAACTAACAAAATGATACTGTAATTTTTAAACGAGATATGGTGTAACTGGGACTTGTTTTATATTATCTTTTAAATTTAAAAAATATATTTTAGTACATGTTATTTAGGACTTTAAAAACACTTGACATAAATGGGTCAACTTCAAATAGTTTGATTTTACATATGTTATTCTAAACACAATGTAACCAGAAGTAACACAAACCATGAATATTTAACTTAAGTTGTTAAGGGTCCATTAATATTACAATCACTTTACCTCACTTGCCGCACTCTTTTGTGCCACATTGGTAAACAACAATATTATAATACAGCTAAAAAGAAGCATAGAAAACCTAATTTTTTCGAATTAACTAAACAATTGTTGTAATGAAAAACTTGATATACATTTTCGCAGGAACTTACGCCGAGTTTTCGCGAAATTATAGTACTTGTAATTTTTTGTGTGTAGTCTTATTTAACGTTTTAACCGTGAAATTCTTTATTTACTTAGATATATTTTTAACAACAAAGTAATGGGCAAGGGACGTCAGCTAACCCATTGCTGCATACAAGAATTAGATCTCGTTTAAAAAAATGATTAACACATTCAGTTCTATATATTTTGTGCATTGAAGTCGTGTTGATATTTTGCCAATTTCAACCACTACTTATGGTTTACATGTAAAACCACTTAAAAACGAAAGTTCGCTAAAACCCTACGTCCACCAAACACGTGCTTTATTTTAGGTGTCAAATATCAGACAAAATTAAGACAAAAGGTGGAAACAAGCATCATAGAATTGTGTTAGTTTTGCTATTAAATGTCTTATGAGCGTAATGAACACAAACGTTTTGAAACGCGTGTTTTGTTTGACTATTCCAACTATCGCCTTGAAATAAAAGACTGTAAGGATTAACAATACAATTTCTTACTGAAAGCAGTTTCTGAATTCAATAACAAAACAAACCAGTTCTCTGGAACCTATCTCTACCTGACGTTCTTTACAGCTCAATAAGAGAGTGTCTTATAACACCCTCGTGTACCTCCTCTGGAAATGTGTTACAACTTTCGCTGATACAGTTCTTTAGGAAAGTGTCTACTTATAACACCCTCGTGTACCTTCTCTGGAAATGTGTTACAACTTTCGCTGATACAGTTCTTTAGGAAAGTGTCTACTTATAACACCCTCGTGTACCTTCTCTGAAAATGTGTTACCACTTTCGCTGATACAGTTCTTTAGGAAAGTGTCTACTTATAACACCCTCGTGTACCTTCTCTGGAAATGTGTTACCACTTTCGCTGATACAGTTCTTTAGGAAAGTGTCTACTTATAACACCCTCGTGTACCTTCTCTGGAAATGTGTTACAACTTTCGCTGATACAGTTCTTTAGGAAAGTGTCTACTTATAACACCCTCGTGTACCTTCTCTGAAAATGTGTTACCACTTTCGCTGATACAGTTCTTTAGGAAAGTGTCTACTTATAACACCCTCGTGTACCTTCTCTGGAAATGTGTTACAACTTTCGCTGATACAGTTCTTTAGGAAAGTGTCTACTTATAACACCCTCGTGTACCTTCTCTGGAAATGTGTTACAACTTTCGCTGATACAGTTCTTTAGGAAAGTGTCTACTTATAACACCCTCGTGTACCTTCTCTGGAAATGTGTTACCACTTTCGCTGATACAGTTCTTTAGGAAAGTGTCTACTTATAACACCCTCGTGTACCTTCTCTGGAAATGTGTTACAACTTTCGCTGATACAGTTCTTTATTAAAGTGTCTACTTATAACACCCTCGTGTACCTTCTCTGGAAATGTGTTACAACTTCCACTGATACAGTTCTTTAGGAAAGTGTCTACTTATAACACCCTCATGTACCTTCTCTGGAGATGTGTTACCACTTTCGCTGATACAGTTCTTTAGGAAAGTGTCTACTTATAACACCCTCGTGTACCTTCTCTGGAAATGTGTTACAACTTCCGCTGATACAGTTCTTTAGGAAAGTATCTACTTATAACACCCTCGTGTACCTTCTCTGGAAATGTGTTACAACTTCCGCTGATACAGTTCTTTAGGAAAGTGTCTACTTATAACACCCTCGTGTACCTTCTCTGGAAATGTGTTACAACTTCCGCTGATACAGTTCTTTAGGAAAGTGTCTACTTATAACACCCTCGTGTACCTTCTCTGATACAGTTCTTTAGGAAAGTATCTACCTATTACTCTAAAGTGTACCTTCTCTGGAAGTGAGGTAGAATCTTGCTACAAAGCTAAAAAAAGGCAGCGGGGCGAGGTGCTCTGTACGCGGCGCCACGTGCAGTGAGCAGTGCTCTACTTACGCGGACATGTCCCTTTATTTCAATTTGATTTATTGAGCATTTAGATTGGCCGTAATTAGAGCAAGTGTCGACACAGCAAGCCCTCGGCCAAGTGTGTAAGCAAAACGTTTTCGCTCTTCGGTACCACCCCTCGGGTGCGTTACAACTTTACTCTTTCCGACCTATTGCGTCCCTCCCGAACATGCTTAACTGAAGGCAGCCATGTGCAAACATATTCCCCATTGTGTTTACAGATTGACGGTTATGCAGATCATTTCATGTAGTGCGCAAAAAAGCGAAGAGAACACACGTTATCAGCTAACCAGGATTTACGTTCTAATAATAAGATGAATGTAAGCACAAAAACATTTAGCAAGATTGTGTGTGTGTGTGTGTGTTGTGGGTGCGCGCGCGCATGTGTGTGTGTGTGTGTGTGTGTGTGCGCGCGCGCGAGTGTGTATAAGGAAATATAAGTATATGAACAGGGAGAGCAGTATTTACTAAGAAATTCAGGTTAAATGCTTCCAAGAAATAACTCAAGGTTATGCAATCTCCAAATATCACTTACATGCGATTCTAAACATAAGGCCTATTTCAACCTCTGTCACAGCGATGCTATCTCTTGGATAGTTGCTCTTTGTAAGTTATACATCTGCAAGAGATTCTACAAAACTGCTCTATTTTTCTGCATGCTATAGTGACGTTTCACCTACAATTTCAATTTTTTTTCAGACCAGAGGGGGAACGTGTATCTTGCACGAGTTCATATCGAATGAGTAAAAACGTATAAAATTTTGCTGCGTGACTATCAACAGAAATTTAATACACCTACTCGTATCGATTATCGACTTGCATAAGTTGGTTCGATATATAATACCTTCATGTAAATATAATAGTCAAGGTCAATGTAAACGATACAGCTTTCTTTGAGTGATGCGAATGTTACCAAGCAGCTATAAAGACCCTACATTCTTATATCTCATATTCTCACTTCAATCCGATACAAACAACACCAAGAAGACATCACAAAATAGATTACGTCTTTTACGGACGTATTGCACACGTATTTATTAATATCTTAATTTACTATAAACTTATACTGTACAAACTGGCTTACAATAATATCATGAAAGTTTCGGATTTACTTTAAAGTTACAATTTTGGCGAATTTATAAGATTTCTATAGCCGAGGAAAGATTTTTTTTAATCCACAGAATCATGCATGTCGGGCTACAAGGGAAAACCCCTAGAGTGACGCTCCCTGGGGAAGACCCAGCTCGCGTTAGTCGCCTACACCTGATCACATTCTCGGAAGCAGATGCCTGAGATATTACGCCGAGTCCTCGGAAAGTTATACCCACAAAGTAGCAAGCTATTATATCAATAAGACAGAGCCGTAGACAGCGACCTTTTCCTATAAGGGCTTGCTAGAATTACACCTTTTAAAAACACTAGAGACCAAAACAGGATTGCGAATCTCAGCCACAAGTAACAATCCTTTATCTTACTTTATTGTTTGTACTTTAAACCCTTTAAATATTTAGCTAAGGGAATCTAACCACCGGACCGTCCTTGTAAAGCAATTCCGCGTTAAACAATATTTCCATAGAAATAGTTGTGACCAAACAATAAATCCACCTCTATTTTTTTCGTATTACATATGTTACTCAAAATGTAGCAAACGAAAAATAGAGGTTCAAGCTCAGATTATTAATCTCCGTACAAAAGCTT
The DNA here is from genome assembly GCA_036971475.1 of Prosapia bicincta. Taxonomy (NCBI): domain Eukaryota; kingdom Metazoa; phylum Arthropoda; class Insecta; order Hemiptera; family Cercopidae; genus Prosapia; species Prosapia bicincta. The sequence continues at coordinate 171,843,483 of JBAIZL010000002.1, forward strand.
TCACGCGATTGTGAGCAGACTCATTTCCTCATTTACATGTTACTTAAATATAGCCTACATTGTAAACAAGACACAGAAGGAATGAGCTTAGCCTTATAAAATCGCTTTTCGTTTTACGAGCATGATAACCATAGGTTCTAAGGTTAGGGGGGAAAGAAAATACAAGAAGATGAAAAACATATTGAAACATACCTTAATTCAGTTTTAAAACAGAATAATGTTTACGATTTATATATACAGGGTCCTCCAAAAAAATTGCCTTGATTTTAAAAAATTCGCAACTCAAAAACTATTGAGGATAATTTATTAATTACAAATTGAAATTGTACAAAAAAGACGGGAGTTTTATATCGTATAGGAAATGCCTAACCTATACGAGTATATCGACGGAGCCTTGAACTCAAAATACCAAAAACTACCATTCACAGGATACTGCACTAACGGTTACGCCTCTATGCATAAAATTCAGCTAAAACAACAAATAAAAATAACAGATATATCAAAGTGAAAAGAATTTTGTTCTTTAATGTTAAATGAAACTGATGACAATCCAGATTTTTTAAATCAAGTGTTGTTTACGGACGAGGCAACGTTTCAGAAATGATTCAACGCACTTAATGTGAAATCGACTACAGATTCGATGTCTGCCTAGCCAGAATGGGTCCACAGTACCTAAGGTAAAAAAAAAAAACTCTCGACTTTCCTGTACAGTTTCCGTTTGTATTAATTAAAGTATATTTTATGGTTTTTTAGTTACAACTTTTTTAAATCAAGGCATTTTTTGATGAGCCTATAGTCCTATATAATTTTACTTCTTTATTTCACTGACTAAGTTTCTTTCGAGATAAAGAGGCTTATATTGAATACAATAAGGCGGTGTGAGTTAACCCTGCCAGAAAAGACGCTCCACGAGAAAGTAATTTGGTATTCTTGCCGCCGGATGCGAAAGGTTAATGAAATAGTTTGCTTCTTACTGGGTTCTTTTCCCAGAACGACATTCCTGCGCCGACTCGTTGCGAGGAACTGATTGTGTGGTTTTGCCCCGTTGTAACCTTGTTTTGCTACCTTCAAGCAAACATTTGAAGTCAGAGAGAGTGAAAATGCGATTATCTTCCCTGAAATCACCGTTATATCTATTAGGAATATTGCTATTAATTTTGAGTATAGTGCGGACAACGGAACTTCTGAAACATGTTACATATTGAGAATCCTTGATACATCAACAGCTTCTGCATCCGATATGTCTACACATATTTCAAGAATGTTTGTTATTTCATACCGAAGCTATTTTATCTAATATCGACCGTCTCATGCAAGTCAATGTTTTGACATTCTTATGTTTGTAGCAAAGTATTTATACTGACCTTCCACTCCTCCTTTCGCCTACTGCGATCTCTCAAGGTCAAGTTCACGGTTACATGGTCCGCACTATACCCTACATTTTTTCTGCCTTTCCTGACATCAAAACTTTATTTTCTTTGACTCGTTTCGGATTAACTACATTATCAAAGGTTTATACTATAGGCGTACTCTTTCATTTCTAAAACTTTAAACTATATTTTTATTATGCACTTTAAAGTTTTAATAATGTACGAGTAGGCTACGTAAAGTTTATTCTAAGAACAAAGTTTAAAGCTTTGATAATGATAGCGTAGAGTTTAAAGTTCTGTTCAGTGTCACTAATGATTCTTAGAATACAACTAAAAGTTTATTGTGGGTATTTTGTCATGCTTTGTGCTCCTTTTACTTGCTTTCTTTTCCATTTCTCTATATTTGTGTATGGAAAAACGTTTTATGGCTTTACATATATGAGGTCGCATCTGACTCATAGAGGCTGGATAATAATGTACGGATAGTAACACTGTACATGTCGTTATGTAATACTACTGACAAAGTAAACGACAATAATAATGATCTTAAGTTGACGATGTATTTTGTTGTGTCTGTTATTTGTGGACGCCTGATCTAAGGAGAGCCAATGAGATAGACTAGCTTGCCTCTCGAGGGAGTTATGAAGACAGCCCTGATTTAAGGAGAAGCACTGAGAAGGACTGGCTTGGCTCTCGAGGGAGATGAGTGGACAGCCCTGATCTAAAGAGAAACGATGAGACAGACTAGCTTGCCTCTGGAGGGAGTTATGAAGACAACCCTGATTTAAAAAGAAGCACTGAGAATGGCTGGCTTGACTCTCAAGGGAGATAAGTGGACAGCCCTGATCTAAAGAGAAACGATGAGACAGACTAGCTTGCCTCTCGAGGGAGTTATGAAGACATCCCTGATTTAAGGAGCACTGAGAAGGACTGGCTTGGCTCTCGAGGGAGATGAGTGGACAGCCCTGATCTAAAGAGAAACAATGAGACAGACTAGCTTGCCTCTCGAGGGAGTTATGAAGACATCCCTGATTTAAGGAGCACTGAGAAGGACTGGCTTGGCTCTCGAGGGAGATGAGTGGACAGCCCTGATCTAAAGAGAAACAATGAGACAGACTAGCTTGCCTCTCGAGGGAGTTATGAAGACAGCCCTGATTTAAAAAGAAGCACTGAGAAGGGCTGGCTTGGCTCTCGAGGGAGATAAGTGGACAGCCCTGATCTAAAGAGAAACTATGAGACAGACTAGCTTGCCTCTCAAGGGAGTTATGAAGACATCCCTGATTTAAGGGGCACTGAGAAGGACTGGCTTGGCTCTCGAGGGAGATGAGTGGACAGCCCTGATCTGAGTGCCTCTCAGATCTTAGTAGAAGTCATGAGACAGACTAGTTTGGCTCTCGACGGAGATGCATGGACAACACTGACCTAAGAAGATGCCTTGAGGAAAACTGGCTTGGCTCCCGAGGGAGATGAGTGTACAGCCCTGATCTAAGGAAAAGCAATAAGAAAGACTGGCTTAGCTATCGAGGGAGATGCGTGGACAGCCTTGATCTAACAAGAATCGTAGACCGCCCTGATCTAAGAAGAGGCAATGAGAGAGACTAGTATAGCTCTTGAGGGAGATTCGTGGACAACCCTGAACTAGAAGGAAGCACAGAGAAAGACTGACTTGGATCTCGAGGGAGATGCATGGACAGCACTGACTTAGAAAGATGCCTTTAGAAAAACTGACATGGCTCTCGAGGGAGATGCGTGGACATTACTGATCTAGAAGAAGCAATGAGAAAGACTAGCATGGCTCTCGAGGGGGAATCGTGGACAGCCCTGACCTAAGGAGAAGCCTTTACAAAAACTGCCTTGGCTCTCGAGTGAGATTCGTGGTGAACAATGCCCTGTCTAAGTCGGAGCAATGAATCTTTATACCAAATGTTTTCACTTTTTTCACGTAGATCGCCATTTAGCAGATTTCGGCATTATGTTATGTGAATATGTAAGAGAAGAAAGAAAATATTGAAAAAGAAGAGTGGCGACAAGGAAAATCTGGTTCTTACGGCTCAATTCCTTGTCACAGACTTCAAAAACAGATCCTCATGTGGGCAATCTCTACGAGTGGAACATACTGTCTCACCTGAAACTACGAGTGGAATATACTGTCTCACCTGAAACTACGAGTGGAATATACTGTCTCACCTGAAACTACGAGTGGAATATACTGTCTCACCTGAAACTACGAGTGGAACATACTGTCTCACCTGAAACTACGAGTGGAATGTACTGTCTCACCTGAAACTACGAGTGGAATATACTGTCTCACCAGAAACTACGAGTGGAACATACTGTCTCACCTGAAACTACGAGTGGAACATACTGTCTCACCTGAAACTACGAGTGGAACATACTGTCTCACCTGAAACTACGAGTGGAACATACTGTCTCACCTGAAACTACGAGTGGAACATACTGTCTCACCTGAAACTAAAACCGTACTAAGTACTATGACTTGTTTTACGTTGGAAAAAAGCAATTATTATTCAAGGCACTTGTCTGTTCCCCCAGTGCGCTAACTGCCATTTATGTATGTATTGAATAAACATTCAATAGGTAACGCTTGCGTCACCATCCTTTTTAAATATTTGCAACATATTATACTCTACAGTTCCTAGAAGCACCGGCGCGGCGGAGCCTCTGATCTACACATATGGGACGGTGCATAACGTCACCATTACATCCTTTAGATATTTGCAACATATTAGACTCTACTGTTCTTAGAAGCACCGGCGCGGCGGAGCCTCTGATCTACACATATGGGACGGTGCATAACGTCGCCATTACATCCTTTAGATATTTGCAACATATTAGACTCTACAGGTCTTAGAAGCACCGGCGCGGCGGAGCCTCTGATCTACACATATGGGACGGTGCATAACGACGCCATTACATCCTTTAGATATTTGCAACATATTAGACTCTACAGGTCTTAGAAGCACCGGCGCGGCGGAGCCTCTGATCTACACATATGGGACGGTGCATAACGACGCCATTACATCCTTTAGATATTTGCAACATATTAGACTCTACAGGTCTTAGAAGCACCGGCGCGGCGGAGCCTCTGATCTACACATATGGGACGGTGCATAACGTCGCCATTACATCCTTTAGATATTTGCAACATATTAGACTCTACAGGTCTTAGAAGCACCGGCGCGGCGGAGCCTCTGATCTACACATATGGGACGGTGCATAACGACGCCATTACATCCTTTAGATATTTGCAACATATTAGACTCTACAGGTCTTAGAAGCACCGGCGCGGCGGAGCCTCTGATCTACACATATGGGAGGGTGCATAACGTCGCCATTACATCCTTTAGATATTTGCAACATATTAGACTCTACAGGTCTTAGAAGCACCGGCGCGGCGGAGCCTCTGATCTACACATATGGGACGGTGCATAACGACGCCATTACATCCTTTAGATATTTGCAACATATTAGACTCTACAGGTCTTAGAAGCACCGGCGCGGCGGAGCCTCTGATCTACACATATGGGACGGTGCATAACGACGCCATTACATCCTTTAGATATTTGCAACATATTAGACTCTACAGTTCTTAGAAGCACCGGCGCGGCGGAGCCTCTGATCTACACATATGGGACGGTGCATAACGACGCCATTACATCCTTTAGATATTTGCAACATATTAGACTCTACAGGTCTTAGAAGCACCGGCGCGGCGGAGCCTCTGATCTACACATATGGGACGGTGCATAACGACGCCATTACATCCTTTAGATATTTGCAACATATTAGACTCTACAGGTCTTAGAAGCACCGGCGCGGCGGAGCCTCTGATCTACACATATGGGACGGTGCATAACGTCGCCATTACATCCTTTAGATATTTGCAACATATTAGACTCTACAGGTCTTAGAAGCACCGGCGCGGCGGAGCCTCTGATCTACACATATGGGACGGTGCATAACGACGCCATTACATCCTTTAGATATTTGCAACATATTAGACTCTACAGGTCTTAGAAGCACCGGCGCGGCGGAGCCTCTGATCTACACATATGGGACGGTGCATAACGTCGCCATTACATCCTTTAGATATTTGCAACATATTAGACTCTACAGTTCTTAGAAGCACCGGAGCAGCGGAGCCTCTGATCTACACATATGGGACGGTGCATAACGACGCCATTACATCCTTTAGATATTTGCAACATATTAGACTCTACAGGTCTTAGAAGCACCGGCGCGGCGGAGCCTCTGATCTACACATATGGGACGGTGCATAACGTCGCCATTACATCCTTTAGATATTTGCAACATATTAGACTCTACAGTTCCTAGAAGCACCGGGGCACCGGTGTGTATGATATGGCCCAGAGGTTTCCACACTATAGAACTCATGCTTCCCCTCCCTTATACTTTAGTCTCTATGGTGTAGTCCAGGGGTTCTCACAACACAAGACTCTAATAACCCCTATCCTAATATTTTAGTGTGTATGGTATGGCCCAGAGGTTTCCACACTATAGAACTCAAGCTTCACCTCCCTTATACTTTAGTCTCTATGGTGTAGTCCAGGGGTTCTCACAACACAAGACTCTAATAACCCCTATCCTAATATTTTAGTGTGTATGATATGGCCCAGAGGTTTCCACACTATAGAACTCAAGCTTCCCCTCCCTTATACTTTAGTCTCTATGGTGTAGTCCAGGGGTTCTCACAACACAAGACTCTAATAACCCCTATTCTAATAATTTAGTGTGTATGATATGGCCCAGAGGTTTCCACACTATAGAACTCAAGCTTACCCTCCCTTATACTTTAGTCTCTATGGTGTAGTCCAGGGGTTCTTACAACACAAGACTCTAATAACCCCTATCCTAATATTTTAGTGTGTATGATATGGCCCAGAGGTTTCCACACTATAGAACTCAAGCTTCCCCTCCCTTATACTTTAGTCTCTATGGTGTAGTCCAGGGGTTCTCCCGCAGACCTGAAATATTGAGAACCCCTGTTTTAAGACCACTCGTCTACCTACCGGGCTAGCTGAACCCTCTCCTTCCCTCACCAATCGTTCCCTATCCCTCGAAGTCCACAACAGTTGTAATATGAGGCCGTAAAGTAACTCCTCTTCCTCATAGTGAAAGAGATGGTACATATGTAACCCTATGGTTAATATAATACCGTTAAGTAAAAAGCATTTTAACAGTTATTTAAACGTATCATTTAATAAAATATTTTAAACCCAATCAAAGAAACTGATGTGAAGCACTAGTTTTCTTTCAACGCTCAAAACTATATAATTTTTATATAAGGTCAAAAATACACTGAAATGTAGCGCTTATTATGTAAATAACAGTTCCAGTTCAGATTTGCATAATAAATAATTTCAATCCATTGTTTGCATACACTTAATGCTCAATGGTGGTCTTTTTAAAAGCTGTGATTCTAATTAAAACGTTACTGGACTGGCGTTCCGGTGACGTCACAGTTCTGAGGCCCCATCACCCTAATTCATTCTTTAACAGGAAACACTCCAGTCAATTATTTGTAAAGCGACTCGAAAGCGATCACACGCCTTATCAACACGTCCTGGAGGACCGGAAGCTGGCCTACTTGCAACGGAAACACACATGGAAGCGCCAGAAGTGATCTGCCACCATGACAACAATGGTTGGCCTTTGTGTGTGTCTAATTTATATTATAATTGGCCATCCATATACCGCGGCGCGAATGAAGGTTTCGGGAAGTATTTGTCAAAATAAATATACGATTAAATCAGGAACTTATACACAGGATGCAACATAAATAGTTCACAAAATTACGGAATTTCGTAGGTGTGATTTACAATGTTAACTTTAAATGTTACAATGTTACTAACTTTAAAATGTTGCTTCGTTCAGGTTTAATTATTTTACACGCTGATATAAGTGGTAAAATTAGCAACGCGCACAGAAATATCATTTATTTAGTAGAATCCAAGATTTATGAAATGCACGTCAAATTTATCAAACTGTTGTTTTTAACAGAACTTTTGAACTTCCTTTTCCACACAAACATTCGTCATTTAACCTCTGCACATACTGTACAGTCACGGTTGTAGACGTGTTGCTTGGCAGGCCACTGGGAATGGTGTTTGCCTTGATAAGGCTACACGAAGCTGGAATGTCGACTTCTTTGCACCCTTACTATAACACCGCTTCTTGTGCTAATGCAGAGAAGTCACTGAGTGGAACATCTACATAGGCCATATAAACTGAGACCCGCAATGGCATATGATTCTGCTCTCAAACCTAACTTATATACATCAATCAAACAAATACTCTACACAAACAGCAATGAAACAACAATAAACTCGTTCCAGCAAGATCTAACAGCTTTTATATTCCACTACAACGGGAGAGGTTACAACGCAGTCAGCTGGGTTTAATCGGGTGTATTTATACATGATTTGGTACTTTATCCTAACCAGTCTTACATACAGCAAAGTTACAGCCGTAAGTGTAAGCGATAAGCTGTAAGTAAGTGTAAGTTATACGTCGGTAAATCTAAGCGGATAAATGGGTATGTATAAATGAGTTGTGGACAAGTGTAAGGTTTAGGCGGCTAGTGAGTAAGTGTCAGATGTGAGATAATAAGTTGAAGCTGTAAGTGGATACGTCTAAGATGTAAGTTGGTACATGTTAGTGGGTAAGTGAGTATAATCTGTAAATGGATAGGTCTAAAAGATTAATGGGTAACTGTAAGCTGTAAGTGAGTAATTGTAAGCTGTATGTGGATAAGTCTAAAAGGATAAGTTGGTAAGTGCAAGCGGTGAATGGGTTAGTGTAAACTGTAGGTAGGTAAGTATAAGCTGTAAGTAGGCAATTCTTAGCTGTAAGTAGGTAAGTGAGTAAGTGTTAGCTGTAAGGGGATAGGTCTAAAAGAATAAGTGGGTAAGAGCAAGCAGTAAGTGGGGTATTCTTAGCTGTAAGTGGCTAAGTGAGTAAGTGTAAGACGTAGCTGGGTAAATGTAAGCTGTAAGTGGGAAATTCTTAGCTGTAAGTGGGTGGTGAGTACATGTGAGGTGAAAAGTATAAGCTGTAGGTTAATTAGTGTAAGCGGATAAGTGGGTAAATGTAGGCGGTAAGTGAGTAAGTGTAAACTGTAAGTGGGTAAGTGTAACCAAATAGCGGGCAGGTGTACGCTTTAAGTGGGTAAGTAAGTGGTAAGTGAGCAAATGTAAACTGTTAGTAGGTAAATGTAAAAGTTAAGTCGATAAGTCCAAGCGGTGAGTAAGTGCAAGCGGATATGTGTAACCGGTAAGTGGGCAAGGGTAAGCGGTAAGTGGGTATGGAACTGCACACCAACTCGGTTCTGGTTATACTTATTTTAAAGGTTCTATAGCCTAAGAGATAAAATACGATTCAGTATTGAGATGGGTTACCTCACATAGTATAGTGACGAAATCGTTGAACGCCAGAGCGTAGCACAGAGTGGACGCCACGGCTGCAGTATGCGGTCGCACATGATGCACGCCCAGGCCGACGTCCAGCGAGTCGTAGAGGCTGAGGCCGCGTACAATGCCGCAGCACATCCAGAACAACCCCGTAAGAATGACGTACTTCGGTTCCGCTCTTGCTTCGACTTTTGTGTACAGCAGCTGCACCAGGAGCCAAGTCAGAAGGGCCGACCCACTTACTAAGTACTCTACTGCCCCGGAGACGCCCAAGAGGACGTCGCAAAGTTCTGCAAGGTGTGTCAGCAGGAGAATCAGAGACAGCACCGACCGCAAAGAGTGGCCGACGAATAAATCTGCTTGGAATCCGTTTGACCTGGAAAGAAAGGACAGCATGAGGAGAATGTTTGCCAATAATACAATCCAAAACTAATTGGTAAAAAGCTAGCTTATATTAGCTATTTCAAAGTAAAAATTTGTACAATATAGAAACCAGTTTCTTTTGTTTGGTGTTGGTTCTACGAATCCTTACAAAACTTTAAATTTTAGAATATTCATTTTAATTTGTCTTAGGTGCCATTTTGTTGAACAAGGTTTCCGCTTTGGAGAGTTGAACAGAGCTGAAAGTTTTTCCATTACAAGGGTATAAATGTCTCATAATATTTTTTTATATATAATGTCCATATATTATAAAGGACACTGAAAAGCAAAGTGCAAAGGGAGGACTAGGTGAAAAATAAGGGTTATTTCGATAAACAGGCTGTGAATTTAAAAGCAAATGAATGCTGAATGTTTTGAAAGGTTATCGCACTTCAAAGGGCCCAAGTTTAAAGAAAGGACAAAGGTTCGAGAAGGATATTTGAACAAGGCTTGCAAACAGAAGAACGCCAACAGTTAACTGCTGTAAATAAACTAAGTCAGACTTGTTAATGTCCAACATTAGCAACGGGTAAAGGATATGAAGGCTCACGCGTGTAACAGTATTTTTACATTTTTATAATTGCTACGTTTTTATCTAAGTCTATGAGTTTTCATTTTATTGCCACCTTGACTATTGTTCCAACTACAAATAATTCAGGAGCACTTGTATCGTACCTTCAAAATTTCTATCCAGGTTATGGTAAGCACATCATACACCAAACATTTTAGTAACTAGTGTGTTGTAACGGGAGGCGGAGATGTGGAGACTAGTAGTATAGGACTGTGCTACAGCAGCGGCTCCGAGATGCCTTAGTGGAAAGAGGAGGAGGAGGACGTACAGGTGGTAGTAACACTATGCTACAGCAGCGGATCCAAAAAGCCCTAGCGGGACGAGAAGGAGGAGGAGGTACTAGTGGTAGTAATATTGTGCTACGGCTGCGTCCCCCAGATGCCTTAGTGGAAGCAGGAGGAGGAAGAGGTACTAGTGGTAATATGACTGCTCTAGAACAGCGTCTCCGAGAAGCCATAGTGGGAGGTGGGGGAGGTACTAGTTGTAGTAAGACTGTGCTAGAGCAGCGTGTCCGAAATGCCTTAGTGGGAAGAGGAAAAGATACTAGTGGCAGTAAGACTGTGCTAGAGCAGCATCTCGAGCTGCCTTGATGGAAGGAGGAGGAGGACTAGGATGAAGATTTACTAGTCTTAGCAACACAGTGCTAGAGCAGCGTCTCTGAAATGCTTCAAAGAGAAGAGGAGGAGGTACTATTGGTAGTAAGATTGTGCTAGAGCAGCGTCTCGAGATGCCTTAGTGGGAGGAGTAGGGGGAGGACGTTCTAGTGGTAGCAAGACAGTGCTAGAGCAGCGTCTCTGAGATACTTTAGCGGGTAGAGGAGGAGGCACTAATGGTAGTAGGGCTGTGCCAGAGCATCGTATCTGAGATGCCTTAGTGGGAAGAGGATGAGGAGGAGGTGCTAGTGGTAGTAAGACTGTGCTAGAGCAGTGGCCTGGAGATGCTTTAGTGGGAGGAGGAGGTGTTATTAGAGTAAGGCTGTGGCTAGAGCGGCGTCTCCGAGATGCCTTAGTGGGAGGAGGAGGAGGAGGTACTAGTGGTAATAAGACTGTGCTAGGGCAGCGGCTTCGAGATGCCTTAGTAAATAGAGGAGCAGCTGTGGACAAGAGTATTAATAAGACTGAGCTAGAGCAGCATCTCTAAAGTGCCCTAATAGGAAGAGGATGAGGAGGAGGTACTAGTGGTAATAAGACTGTGCTAGGGCAGCGGCTTCGAGAAGCATTAGGTAAATAGAGGAGGAGCTGTGGACACGAGTATTAGTAAGACTTTGCTAGGGCAGCGTCACAGAGATGCCTTAATAGGAAGAGGATGAGGAGGAGGTACTAGTGGTAATAAGACTGTGCTAGAGCAGCGGCTTCGAGATGCCTTAGTAAATAGAGGAGGAGCTGTGGATACGAGTATTAGTAAAACTGTGATAGAGCAGCGTCTCTGAGATGCCTTAATAGGAAGAGGATGAGGAGGAAGTACTAGTGGTAAAAAGACTGTGCTAGGGCAGCGGCTTCGAGATGCCTTAGTAAATAGAGGAGGAGCTGTGGACACGAGTATTAGTAAGACTGTGCTAGAGCAGCGTCTCTGAGATGCCTTAGTGGGATGAGGATGAGGTACTAGTGGTAGTAAGACTGTGCTAGGGCAGCGGCTTCGAGAAGCATTAGGTAAATAGAGGAGGAGCTGTGGACACGAGTATTAGTAAGACTTTGCTAGGGCAGCGTCACAGAGATGCCTTAATAGGAAGAGGATGAGGAGGAGGTACTAGTGGTAATAAGACTGTGCTAGAGCAGCGGCTTCGAGATGCCTTAGTAAATAGAGGAGGAGCTGTGGATACGAGTATTAGTAAAACTGTGATAGAGCAGCGTCTCTGAGATGCCTTAATAGGAAGAGGATGAGGAGGAAGTACTAGTGGTAAAAAGACTGTGCTAGGGCAGCGGCTTCGAGATGCCTTAGTAAATAGAGGAGGAGCTGTGGACACGAGTATTAGTAAGACTGTGCTAGAGCAGCGTCTCTGAGATGCCTTAGTGGGATGAGGATGAGGTACTAGTGGTAGTAAGACTATGCTAAAGCAGTGGCTTAGAGATGCTTTAGTGGGAGTAGGAGGAGGTATTAGTGGTACTAAGACTGTGCTAGAGCAGCAGCTCCGATATGCATTAGTGGGAGGAGGAGGTACTAGTGGTAGTAAGACTGTGCTAAAGCAGTGGCTTAGAGATGCATTAGGGGAGCTGTGGACACGAGTATTAGTAAGACTGTGCTAGAGCAGCGTCTCTGAGATGCCTTAGTGGGATGAGGATGAGGTACTAGTGGTATTAAGACTGTGCTAGAGCAGCAGCTCCGATATGCATTAGTGGGAGGAGGAGGTACTGTGGTAGTAAGACTGTGGTAGAGCAGCGGCTTCGAGATGCTTTAGTTGGAGGATGAAGTGCCTTGGTGGGAGGAGGAGATGTAGAGACTAGTTTTAAATCAGTCCACGGTTTTCCAAAGCAAATACTGTAATTGCTAACATTCGCAAGAGAAGATCGTTTCGGTAAGATAATATTTCCACGATCACACGTTGCACCTGGTTACTTAAACACTCGTGTAAGGAGTAACGTCTGTCTGACCTTGAACTGATGATTTAAATACTCGTGACTTTAATTTCAATTAGAATTCCTGCGTTAAAACATTTTTGCTGTGGAGTTACGCACGGCCTGGCGTTTTAGAAAAGCGAATGCAGTTTAAACATGTACCACAAACTTAATCCTAATAACATTTTGCGATATATTAAGCAAGGAGACCTAACCTGGTTCTACAAACGTGTCTGTAAATCCATGACTACCGTTTGTTTGCATTTCCAACTTGCAGAATAAACGCAGTCACTATAGCAACAAACAAGCTACTGCAATATACGGTCCGAGTTGGTAATGTAACACATAGGGGTTCCTCATTTGTACAATAAAATATAACACTATAATATATGCAAGTGTGTATTGTTTTTATTACTGAAAGCAATAATTTGGAGAATTATGCTTTTATTCTTTTTATTTTCCCCCTTATTTTCATTATTTAATTTACTTCCGCTTCTGGGATTCGTTGGAAACACTTTCACGCTGCTTGAGCGTAGTTACATTCTCAACTCTGTGCCAAGTAGTGCCAAGTCAACTAGTGTGCCCTCTTCCACTAGTCCCAAGTGATTCGGGAAAAGCGGGCGAAACCAAACATCTGGTTGGAGTAAAGCCCTGTTCAGGGGGCTTGCCCGCCTTTGGGCTCTTACAGACTGGTACCACTGGGCGGGAGTCACCAGTTTGAGGTTAGACTAGTAAGAGGGGTATTTTCACATGAAGGCTTGCATATCCCCCCCCCCCACATTGACTTCCTTCGGACGATAAGATTTAATTAAAGGCGATGATCTAGATGCTCTTAGTCCTCATTCTTCACTTTCTCCCATCATTCTTACCATCTAAAGAGGATGAATTCTTCAGGTATTTGACCCTGCGTATTTGTTTAACAATCAATCCTCCCCATACACTCGACTTCCAGAGCAGGGGCGTTTTCTTATTTCCAAACCTTTCCTTGAGCTTCACAATCGATATTTGTCGAACTGACTAGTTACATTGAAACGGTATAAACTATCTCTTGTAAATCGATAGCAATTACTTCATATTGATTGTTTCACGCAACAAGTTGAGCATTGCGTCCTCCTCCTACAAGGAAATGATGAGAGCACACAGTGTCTATCTCCTACAAGGAGATGATGAGGGCACACAGTGTCTATCTCCTACAAGGAGATGATGAGGGCACACAGCGTCCTTCTCCTACAAAGAGGTGGTGAGCGCATACATTGTTCTTTGAGCCCGATGGACTTGTTTTGGGGGAGTGTTTCTGAAACCTAGACTTTGTTAGTTGAATAGCTTTATTTATATTACACAGTAAGTTGTTGTTACTCACCTGTGATTGGAGCAGCGTAAGTAAGTAAGCACCAGGAGCGTGACGTAAGCATAACAAGAAAAACACGCCGTGTTGATCAAGCTCACGTGACAGGTAGTTCGGTTGCCGGCAAACGAGTCGTCACAGAGGATATCCATCAGATTGCATGCCTTAGTCTGGGACTGGAGGCGGTGTCGGCCGTGAAAGCATAGCAGGTAAACCTAAAACAGTCATTGCGGCTTTAGGCTAAACATGCTACTGAAGTTTAGGTCAGCAATTTTGAGATTTTTGATGTGTGGTGCTTTGAGTGCTGTGTCTGTTTTTAGGTTGCCAAACTCTGGCTACTGTATGTTCAGAATGTGTTTGCGAGTGGTGAACTGTTCACGTGAAAATAACGATTTCGGCAACCCTATTGGCTGAGTGACCACGTGACAAAAGGTCCTGCCGCCCGATTAACCGTTAGTTTGGAAACGTCCAGGGTTACATTTGCTCGTCTGTTTATTGTGCCTGACATTTTTTAGTTGTAAGTGACAGTGGAATAATTTACTATCTTTGATTGGTATATTTGTCTTTGTGAGTTTGTGGTGTTGTTGAATTTTAAGAATTAAGTTTTAAACAATGTCATCACCAAAAAAAGTGTTTTTCAATCGTTAAAGAAAAAAAGAAACGGGTAAGCTCAAGTCTCCTACAAGAAAACGCAAAACCAAAACGATTTTTAATAATATGGATAACTTTTTAAAAACAGGTAGGCTATAAGAAGAAAAGTGCATGAGTTATTTTAAAAAAATGAACTTCCGACTTTAAATAAAGTAATAAAGTACTACACTTAGTTAATACCGACGAACAGTTAGGCTTACCTAACCTAAGACGAACCACTTTGTTTCACATATTAAAAAAGCTAAACTTCATGAGAAACGTAACCGTAAAAGTATGCTGTTGGACAAAGAAGATATTATTCTATGGAGAAGAGATTACTTGAGAAAAATAAAAGCCTATCGCGAGGTCGTACGATTTATTATTTAACGAAACGTGAGTCAATGCAGGCCATACGAAATCAAAGGTTTGATCAGATAAATCAGTCTGTTCCAGTAAAGATAATTTTCTGAAAGGTCTGTCAGCGGGTTTAAAATGTCTAACTGGAAAGGGTAAGAGACTTATTGTCACTCATATTGGGTCACAAAAAAGTTTTTTAGAAGATAAACTGTTGATTTTCGAATCAAAATCGATACTGACTACCATTCAGAAATGAATGGTGAAATTTTTAAAGAATGGTTTTCCGCGATAATACAGAAATTGGACAACTGCTTATAGTAATGGACAACGCTCCGTATCATTCTGTACAAGTAGAGCGCTTACCTACGATCCTTTGGAATAAGCAACAAATTCGAAACTGGTTGACTGCCAAAGGGATTTTTTCAGATGAAACCATGTTGATGGTCGAATTACTAAAACTCGTGTCCTATCATATGCCAAAATACAAAAAATAAGTTAACGATGAAATTGCTAAAGAAACAAATAGAATAGTTTTAAGAACCCCTCCATATCACTGCGAATTAAACCCAATAGAAATGGTATGGGCTGATTTTAAAGGTTATGTTGCGTCTAACAATACAACTATTAACAATAAAGAGGAGACTAATAAAAACTTGTAGCATAAATTATTGAGTAGTCTTATTACTTTCATTAGTCTACAATTCTCTTTTCCGAATGATTAAGTGTACCAGTGTAAGACGTAGCCCTAATTGCCGATGCATGATTGTGAACCGGACTCATAGCTTACTGTCCTTTGCACGTGTTCGCCTCGTGATAGTGTTTACATCTGGTGCAAACACATTCTGAACCGACTGTAGAAGCAAGATCAAATTCAGAAATGTAAGTCTTGGGCTGGAATAAATAAAAAGTATTTTACATGTGAAAGAACAGTTATTAGTTGGGGTGGATGGAAGGTGGGACACTGGTTAACTTACTTATCCCTGTTTAGCTATTCCTTGCAAGGTTTATATTATACTACAGCTCCACAACAGAGTGGTCCAACTTATTTAAGGCTAATTATCTTTCATTCATAGTTAACATCGCCATGTTAATAGGGCCTTGTAAGTGTGTAATGACATTTTATAAATCTAAAATGTGTGTGTGTGTGTGTGTGTATATATATGATTGCGTGCGAGCGTGCATATGTGTGTGTGTGTGTGTGTGTGTGTGTGTGTGTGTGTGTGTGTGTGTGTGTGTGTGTGTGTGTGTGTGTGTGTGTGTGTGTGTGTGTGATTTGCATGTGAGTGCATGTGTGTCCGTGTGTGTGGACGGACTTTGCGTGCGTGCGTGAGTGAGTGTGTGTGTGTGTGTGTGTGTGTGTGTGTGCGCGCGCGCGCGCGTGCGTGCGCGTGTGTGTGTGTGTTGCAAAGGGCAGTTTGTCCTTTTGTCCTTGCAATCTACAGATATTAAAATTTTTATAAATTTGAATTTCACAAAGCAAATTGTAAATAGAAAATGTTAAAAAAATTTTATTAAAATGTAAGTAGAGCAAAGCATATAATTACAGAGTGAAAAGCCAATATCTTATAAAGTAATAAAAATAGTAATAAAAAATTGTAATTAACAAATAAATTTGACCAACCGAGAGTGTACTGCCGATAATTAAGTGCAGGAAAATAACTAATAATTACTAGCTAGTGAACCAGGCCACCTACAGCTACCATTGACATTTCTAAATAACTAGTAAAGTATAAAAAAAAAATCAATAGTGCAATAATAAACCATAAAACTTTATTAGGACAAACATTAGAGCACAATTAAATAAAATGGACATTAGGAATTTAAAGAACGATAAGAGGCCGTCAGACAAGATGATTCATGTAACAGAGAAACATACTTCGACAAGAAAACAAACTGATAGAGTCGTATGACCAAACAGCTGGAGGAGGAAGCTACGACGAGGCCAATATAAACGTTACCGCACGGCTTTTTAGAGGAGTCGGAAAAAATACAATTTTAGGAAGTGCCGAAGGAAACTATACAGGTTTTCAGCTAGGCAAAACAGTCGACGGGCCATATGGCGTCTACAGGAACTCTTCTATCGTAAATTTACAGTTATACACTCTTCTATCCAGTTATACATTGGGATTCGGCAATCGGTACTTCCTTTTCGTAGAAATGTAACTCAATCGCTACGACTTACCAAGTTTTTGCTGTACCAAAGGATCCAGGGAGAAGAAAGAAGACATCCGCCTCAACCAGATCCAAGGACCAGGAAGAGGGGATGACAGGAAGTGGCAACTTTGGCAAGTCATTTTTTATAGTCAAATTATCAGTTTAAATTTTAATACACTTTTCAGAAATTACTAATTTCAATTTTTTATTCATAACGAAATAAACATTGGTTTCACTCTTAGGAAACTTGTTAAATAGTATTTGAAAAAAGTAAATAATTTGTCTCAGATGTCATTAAATTGTGTAAAATAGTTAAAATTAAATGAATTAAGTCAGTTTCCAAAAAGGAAAAGGTTTTGCATGTAAATTATCCAAATTTCATAATAAAGTCTCTAGAACGGCTTAATCATGAAGGAACCAACAAAAGAATAATTAATTAAATTTATTAGGGTGGTTTTGACTACAAACTTGGTCATTTTCAATAAGACTAAAAGGGAAAGACTACTACCATGTTTGTAGCAAAGTATTTATACTGACCCTCTACCTCCCGCCTCGCCTACTGCGATCTCTCAAAGAAAGGTGCACGGTTACGTGGTCCGCACTATACTCCATATGTATGTTTCAACCTTCCGATCATGATAAATACGAAATGTACAACAAGGGTTATTGGTTAAATATTACGTATTGTTAATTTTACAACTTTCCCTAGTCACGTGACCACAACCTTTTAATGCTTTTACTCTTCGAAGGAGGAGTCATCAAGCCTTTTTAAGAGTCACACATAATTAATAGACATAAATAGGGATTAATACACGTAATACGGGAAAATACCAAAAGACAGCATGTTATTTGAGTGTCTTGCGACTAAAAGAAGTCGGTTGTTCTGGTTCATTCCGACTCTCAACTGCCTCTAGACCACAGAATAATGGAGGACGATCTTTTTTACTATCTAGTACCTCTGCCCCCACGAATCCAACCTCAAACTCGTGACGCCCGTCCGGGTGAGGTGTCACGGCAGTGGTACCAGTCTGTAACAGTATTCTCGCCTTGCTGTAAGACCTAGACTGGTCACCGGCCCGCCACTTGACGGGACGAACTCCAACCAGTGACAGCCGTTCGCCCGCTTTTCCAGATCTACTCATACGAATAGAGCCTGCAAAACGGCGAAGTCTCCGTACTCCCAATATACTCCGTCTGATTAGTTCGGTCTAGATAGTTCAATCGGACCTTTATGTACTCTTGGGTGGTATTACCTAAGGGCCGGACTGGGGTCTTGATCCTCAGCCTCCCCTAATAGACTTTGAGTGCAGTACCAAGGGAGAAGGCAAAAGGACCGAGGCAGTAAAATTACCCCTGCTTCTCGCATTTTGCTTTAACCGTTAAAGTGAATTTAGTAAACTTTGAAGACGCCGTGACAGGAGCACTCTAAGCGCGCTTCTTTCATTTCATTTCGGTAACCGGAAATGAACTGGCCGAGTCTGTCATACTCTCGATGCTAATAATGGCTTTAATTTGCCGTCGTTCAAGTCTTATTGCAACTGATTGCAATCCCCCCTCATACGCTTCTCCCCCCTTCTTTACATCACTCCCTTAAGTCTGGCAGCTCATGCAGATAACGACGCCAGCGCTACTAGCGACGAAATCTAAAATCATGAATATAAGGTCAATATCTCGATACAGTTTAGTCCTGGAACTTGTACACTTGCGAAACGTTGCACTTTCTATACACGTTTCTGCACTACGTTATGGGACACAACAACCGCATTGTTCATGAGAAAAGACAAAATGGCAATAAAAAAAGGAAAGTCAGTCAGCCAGTTCACATGTTAAAAAGAAACGTTATCCCCAAAAATAAAAACCTTTTACCGTCTGCTCCAAGATTTCTCTGACTGACTGCCTAGTCAAGCTCCATCTTTGCAACAACCCCAACGTTGCTGTTCTGCAGTTGAAGTGTTGTTTTAGTGACCTTATAACAAAAACTCTCATCTATTTGTTTTTTTTTTTTAATTCACAAAATATAAACACACAATGACAAAACGTTTCTTCTAAAAATAATATTTTTCGAAGAGTATTTAAGAAATAAATTTTCAAATAAATTAGAAAAGAAAAACACGTTCCCAGTTTCTGTTTTTTCATTCCAAATTTTTAAAACCAGACAGTTTTAAACATACTATATAAGAGTGGTATGAATAAAATTAAAAACAGGAAAATTGTTTTTTTACACAAATTCTTCGTTTTGTAGACTCTAAGGCAAGCAAAAGGATAAACAAATGTATAAAAAAAAATTTGTAAATAATTTAATTCCGATACAATATGCGTATAAAGTCTGTGAAGAAGAGTGCAAAAAAAATTTTTTTGTTTAAAAACAACACAGAACATTTGAAAACATATGGCAGTCGTGACAGATGTGAAACCTTGAACATAAAGTGTAGTCAGTCGGTTTATACAGAGATCAAATATTTGCTTCTTTAAAAAGCTGATTTAATGGATATCATTTGGATATTCACTTAAAAGTTCTTGAAGAGAATTATGTATCTCCAAATGTTTAGCAGAAATATATCATGCACTACCAATATATCGACGTTGTTATATTACGAGTTGATATCTAATTAACTCATAAATAAGTTCTATAAAACGATTGCCAAGAACAGATAAATTCAAAAACTCATACATTATAATTAGAAGCCCTTCTTCAACTCCATACTCAATTTTGAAACCAATCGGGTTTCTTCTTAAAGATTGTAAAAACCCTGCCATTTTTTGGTTATGCCCTAATAAAATGTAAACAAAATCCAATTTTTTTTTTAAACAATATCTATTAACACAGAAAAGAATGGCGAATTATTTTGCTTTTATTTTATGAAAGTTGATAGTACAGGTTAGATTTATAAGCCGCCAAACTAATGATACGGACCGCCATTAGCAATGACTATACACGGTGTATGATTAAGTTTGTGTTTATAGGCAATACCCGGTAACTACGCCAGCTACAGGGCCAACGGAGTGCTAACCCCCATACCCTGCCCCGCATACCTGGCACCAGGGGGTCATGTATTCTCTTACAGGGGGTGGAACGGAAACACACTTCCATAAGCCTTGTCCACACAATTAGACGAGCGGGCGTCTATACCAATAGTGTGGACTAGACTTTACACCTACGGAGGACTAGCTCGACTTTGACCAATAGTGTGGACTAGACTTTACACCTACGGAGGACTAGCTAAACTTTGACCAATAGTGTGGACTAGACTTTACACCTACGGAGGACTAGCTAAACTTTGACCAATAGTGTGGACTAGACTTTACACCTACGGAGGACTAGCTCGACTTTGACCAATAGTGTGGACTAGACTTTACACCTACGG
Organism: Prosapia bicincta; assembly: GCA_036971475.1. NCBI lineage: Eukaryota > Metazoa > Arthropoda > Insecta > Hemiptera > Cercopidae > Prosapia > Prosapia bicincta. The sequence continues at coordinate 171,863,698 of JBAIZL010000002.1, forward strand.
AGGACTAGCTAAACTTTGACCAATAGTGTGGACTAGACTTTACACCTACGGAGGACTAGCTAAACTTTGACCAATAGTGTGGACTAGACTTTACACCTACGGAGGACTAGCTAAACTTTGACCAATAGTGTGGACTAGACTTTACACCTACGGAGGACTAGCTAAACTTTGACCAATAGTGTGGACTAGACTTTACACCTACGGAGGACTAGCTCGACTTTGACCAATAGTGTGGACTAGACTTTACACCTACGGAGGACTAGCTAAACTTTGACCAATAGTGTGGACTAGACTTTACACCTACGGAGGACTAGCTAAACTTTGACCAATAGTGTGGACTAGACTTTACACCTACGGAGGACTAGCTAAACTTTGACCAATAGTGTGGACTAGACTTTACACCTACGGAGGACTAGCTAAACTTTGACCAATAGTGTGGACTAGACTTTACACCTACGGAGGACTAGCTAAACTTTGACCAATAGTGTGGACTAGAATTTACACCTACAGAGGACTAGCTCGACTTTGACCAATAGTGTGGACTAGACTTTACACCTACGGAGGACTAGTTCGACTTTGACCAATAGTGTGGACTAGACTTTACACTTACGGAGGACTAGTTCGACTTTGACCAATAGTGTGTACTTGACTTTACACCTACGAAGAACTTGCTCGACTTTGTTCAATAGTGTGTACTAGGCTTAAACCAACGGAGAACAGTTTCTGGTCACATTGATTTATCACTTTAACAATACAAAGAAAATTAGAGGTTCCTTGTTATTATTATGTGTAAATACAATACATACGAGTATTTGCTCTTTTTCACAATATTATTTTACATAAGTTATAATTTAGCCGTGCTATGCAGTACTTAGCTACTATTTCGACCTTATACATTTTTAGTATTAACTCTTATTTTATGTTGTTTATAAATATTTTAATATAAATTTTGCTCCTAAAAGCTACATTTTATTTTATCATTACGTGAGCTTTGGAGACATTATGAACGTCTACCGAGACGAGATTTCACGGCAATGAGCGATTCTTATATTTATAAATAGCTTATCCCCATCGTGCGGTCCAATTATCGCTTGACCCGGGACCTTCTGTTTCAAATCAGTAGATTAGCTTCTTGAAGCCAGAAAAATAAACAAATTACACAATAATAAAAAAAAAATTAACAAGATCTTCGGGTATTACTCACAGTTCGAACCTTTTGTACCTTGTTACAACCAATAGGTTATTTTCTCAAGCCATCATTAAAGCGTGTAACTATTGTTCCTGTAGTTGTACTCACTGATGAGATGACTTTGCTTAGGGTTATTTCAACGTCATCAACTATGGAAGCCTAATACTGCTTTGTTCCGCCTTTCTGAATACCTTTCACTTTCAACAGAATGATTTTGCTAAAAACGTAATCACGTGTTTTTAATCAACTCAGTAAAATAATAAAAAAATAAAAGAAATTTGTAAAAAATGCGAGACCAGGAGATGGGGAGAAGAACAACATTTTGCTAATCCTCCACCTGTGAGACCAGAAGATGAGAAAAGAGCAACATTTTGCTAATCCTCCACCTGTGAGACCAGGATATGAGGAAATGAGCTAATCCTTCACCTGTGAGACCAGGAGATGAAGGAAAAGGCAACATTTTGCTAATTCTTCACCCGTGAGAACAGGAGAAGTAGAAAAGAGCAACATTTTGCATATCCTCCACCTGTGAAACCTGGATATGAGCAAATGAGCAACATTATTCTTATCCTTCTCATGAGTTGAAGGAACAACACAGACTATGAGTAGTAATCACTATCCGCCCTAATGCATTGCTGGAAAACACAGCCGCATACGTTGAAGGAACAACACAGACTAAGAGTAGTGGTAACTATAAGCTCTAATGCATTGCTAGGCAACATAGCCGCATACGTTGAAGGAACATTACAACCTGAGAGTCGTGGTCGCTATACACTCTAATGGATTGCTGGATAACACAGCCGCATACGTTGAAGGAACAACACAGATTGAGAGTATTGGTCGCTATACGCTCTAATGCATTACTGGACAACAAAGCCGCGTACGTTGAAGGTACACCACAGACTAAATGTAGTGGTCACTATACGCTCAATTACATTGCTGGGCAACACAGCCGCTTGCGTTGAAGGAACAATACAGACTGAGAGTAGTGGTAACTATACGCTCTATTACATTGCTGGGCAACATAGCCGCATACGTTGAAGGAACAACACAGAGACAGAGTAGTGGTCACTATACGCTCTAATGCATTGCTAGGCAACACAGGCGCATATGTTAAATACGGGAAACGGACAGTCTGCCAGCAGCGGTTTATGACCCCTGTCAAGAAGCAGGGGCCGGACAATATGCCAGCCGCAGGTACATTGTGGGGGTTACAGTGAATGTGGGGGAGGGGGTTGCGAGAGAAGAAGAGAAAGCTCTGACTCGTATAAACTTCGCACAAGTGTGGGTGTAAACGACCCATGACTAAACCATTCTTAAAATACTATTGTCTTACATGACCGGATGAAATGCCTGATGTAACGCTAATAGCTTACATTATTTTAATCACCTCATTTGTTATTTGTTAGTTTTACAATTTTAAATACTTTAGTTTATACTACTTTGCTTTACTTTACATACAAATTAGTTAAAACTAATACACGTTTAATTAAATGGAATACCAGTAAAGCTTAGTTTAGCCATGAACGTAAATAACACTACAAACAACCAGTACTTGAAATGATCACCTCAATGTGAAACCTTGTGCAAAAATATATATATATCTTTTTCATAGAGCCTCCTAAGAACCTTTTTAAAAGTAAATACTTTGTGTGCCAGATGTTAAAATAGTAAAGTCGTGTGTTAATTTATGTAAATAAGCTGTAAGTTTTTGTTCGTGTTGTTTGGTGTAGTGTGTTTATATATATTTCAGTTAAAGCAGATCTCCGAATTTGTATTATAAAATTCGTAAAGTTTCTGTTACTAGGTATAAAATTAGGTCTTATGCATATTTAGTAATGTTGATTACATTTTCGTTACACATTATTTAAGGTAGTGATGTAAATAAAATAATAGCTACCTTTCATTTTAACTGAGCTTAAAACCTAAGATATTTTGCCCTTCCCCTGCTTCTTTGACAGAAAATATTTATTCTCATTGTTTAATTAAGTGAAAATACAAAAAAAAGGTTTTTTTTCAATTTTTTTAATCCAAGCATTTTGATTGTCCTCTCTCCCATTATACTTTCGATTTACCAACGTCTTCGAACAATACATTCACTTTCACAAGAGTTTTACAAGTGTATTTTTTTTGTCTTTGAAATAAATTTTATGAATTGATTTAAAGATCTCAAGATTAAATTAATAGAGGATTTATTAATGGTTATGTTTAGCAAAAGAAGTATACAAGTTTAAAAATTAGTTCCATGTCAGTTGAGCCATCAGGGATGGACAATATTCAAACTTCTGTCAATACTTTATATGTAATGACTATAAGTTAGGCTATAAGTAATGAGTAATGTTTATAAGTAATGACTATATGTAAGGCTATATGTCATTGAATTTCAAATTATTTGATTTATTATATGATTAAAATTAAGTAATTTGTGAGGGTTACGAGTATGCCATTAAAATTACTGGAAAATGTTTTAATGTTCTTTGACACGGGTTCTTAGGTATATTAAAGTTAAGAGCTCACGGTGTTAAGTTGTATGAAACAGTGTATTTATTTTGTTTTGTCTTGAACTCTTCTTTAGAAATAAACTAGGCTATGTACATTTCCGTGTAACAGAACTTATGCATATTTCGGGAGTAAATTCCCATCTTCACGTCACAATGGTATTCCCATCCCAGGTATATGGTGAATATAGTTCATCCCTCAGCAAAATTCCCTGAACAACGGAAGTCGTAAATTAGTCATTTTCTATAAAGTATTTAAGGGGTGGTCAAAATGTGGAAGATTCGACTACGTGGGTTTTCCGACCGTGGTATTTGCGATCTTATTGTTTGAACACCTGCTGCTGTGTCGTTTCCGACCGATCGGGTTTTCCGATCGGTGGGATTTCCGATCTGTCACCACTCTTCCTATATAAAGGCCTACTAACATAAACAATATTCGCAGATTTTTCTCATTATATGGGGGTTAATAACGGAACATCCCCACCACCTGAACATTCATATGGTTGTTTGACAATACATTCAGTCGGATCAGAAAGTTCTAGGCGTGCACAAGTTGTAAGCTAAATTGAGGATCGGACAGGCTTAAGAAGTTGATAGTTGACTTATATCGCGAGAAGCAAAATGGAAATTATAGGAATGGAAGGATAATGGTTTAGATTTTGTTGCAATTATGCCAAATTATGAAAGTTCAAAGACTTCCTTGTGCAAAGCAAGGAGAGAAGTTTTAAGGACGACCCAGAACCCTGGCTCTAGTACAGAGATTTACTCAGTGACGAAATTTTACAACTGAGTGATAGCAGTAGTTTTTTGAAAATTGACGATGGTAATGTTCCTGGCAAAAGAATCCTTGTGTTTGGATGTAGAGAAGCGGAGAAACTCCTGTGTGAAAATGACACAATTTTTATAGATGGAACATTTGATAGTTTTTCGAAACAATTAAACAACTATACACTATACATGTAGACATTGGAAGCACGGAAGAACAAAAATATTTCCTGTTTTATTTTCTCTTCTCCCAGATAAATCCCAAGAGACATACAACCGACGTTTTGCCAAACTAAAAATCAACATTCCGGATTGGTCGCCGAAAGTGGTTTTGTCAGTGGTCGGAACTCTCACGGATGAAATTTTTGTGATCGGAAATACCACGCCTGTGTCTATGGTCGGAAGTCCCACGGTCGGAAAGTCCACGTAACCGAAGATGGACAGAACTTATTGACTTGGCGGGTTATCTGTATAGTAAGAAAACTGTCAGCCGTAACACAATTCGTTGGCGATGCGTTAAATACTCGTCGCTCAAGTGCAATGGTGCTGTGACTTATTGTCTTGGCGGGTTATCTGTATAGTAAGAAAACTGTCAGCCGTAACACAATTCGTTGGCGATGCGTTAAATACTCGTCGCTCAAGTGCAATGGTGCTGTGACTTATTGTCTTGGCGGGTTATCTGTATAGTAAGAAAACTGTCAGCCGTAACACAATTCTTTGGCGTTGCGTTAAATACTCGTCGCTCAAGTGCAATGGTGCTGTGACTTATTGTCTTGGCGGGTTATCTGTATAGTAAGAAAACTGTCAGCCGTAACACAATTCGTTGGCGATGCGTTAAATACTCGTCGCTCAAGTGCAATGGTGCTGTAACTTATTGTCTTGCCGGGTTATCTGTATAGTAAGAAAACTGTCAGCCGTAACACAATTCGTTGGCGATGCGTTAAATACTCGTCGCTCAAGTGCAATGGTGCTGTAACTTATTGTCTTGGCGGGTTATCTGTATAGTAAGAAAACTGTCAGCCGTAACACAATTCGTTGGCGATGCGTTAAATACTCGTCGCTCAAGTGCAATGGTGCTGTAACTTATTGTCTTGGCGGGTTATCTGTATAGTAAGAAAACTGTCAGCCGTAACACAATTCGTTGGCGTTGCGTTAAATACTCGTCGCTCAAGTGCAATGGTGCTGTGACTTATTGTCTTGGCGGGTTATCTGTATAGTAAGAAAACTGTCAGCCGTAACACAATTCGTTGGCGTTGCGTTAAATACTCGTCGCTCAAGTGCAATGGTGCTGTGACTTATTGTCTTGGCGGGTTATCTGTATAGTAAGAAAACTGTCAGCCGTAACACAATTCGTTGACGTTGCTTTAAATACTCGTCGCTCAAGTGCAATGGTGCTGTGACAACAACGAGCGAACTTCCAGTAAGTATATTTATGTCTTAAATTATTTTATTGCAATTAGTAGTGTAATATGGTGGTGAAAACTTCACTAACAGTGTGAGATTAATGTACTAAAATTGGTTGTATTAAATATATTGCCATTTAACACCGTGTAGGTTAATGGATTTTTATGGTTTTTAAAAATGGTGAAAAATTATGGTTTTTATGCATCGGTAAATTGTTGATATAATTATTTTATTCAAAAGTTACAGGTTGTTACAGACTGGTATATAAATAATAATTGTATTTTTTCCCCCCAAAGTACAATATAATTGCCGCTTTTTTATATGCTAGGCTTTACCCGCGTATGTTTCAAGTTGTCACACTTTATATAAACATCATAACTATGGTTGACAATATATAATGCGCATAGGCTATTTACTTAAATAAGTAGTATTTATTGATAATTGAGTCAATGAAATTAGAAAAAAGTAGTTTATTTTAAAAATTCATTTACAAAATCTGTTGACAAAAATCTATAAATAGATATTATGTTACTATTTTTCCTACGAAATTTAATAATTTCTTTTTAATATTTGAAATATATATTGCTCCATCTGAAAAAAGATCCAAATATGAGACAATGTGTTTTAAATGAATGTAATAATATAAAAATGTTTATTTAAGTACTATCTGTTTTGTTATAAAATGGATGAAAATATCTACTAAACTTGTTGGTAAATTTATTCTTAATTTTCACTGATACTTTCATTATCTCAAAACCTCTTTATATACAACATGAGCTAGAATCCTCTACTATTTAGAGCTAGAATCACTAAACACTGGAACAGCTTAGTCTAGAACAGGCAACATAAAATTGTCCATGTGAGAAAAAAGTCACCTCTCAAATCAATTCCAGTTATTTTGAAAGACTGTCTTTGTGATTTGTTAATTGTCATCGAAAAGAAAACTTTAACTAAAAATTGCATTCTTTTGAATTTGGAAGGATAATCTGATGGAATTAGTGGTATAAAAATAATCTTGTGAATTTACTTGTCTATTTATTATATTTTCTTTCTTTAGTTTTGACCTATAATACCTAAATTTTCTAAAATGTTTAATCGCCTTCCTATATTACCACAATGTAATATTTATTTTGCTGATACTTTGATTATCTCAAAGCCTCTTTAAATACAACATCTGGAGCAAGGATCACTAGACTACTGTAATAGCTTACTCTAGAACAGAGGTCCTCACTAGGAATACTTTGAGCCAAACATTTTGCATAAAATTTTCCTGAGGGCCGCAAGTACAAGAGGCACTAAATAACTGACAAACAATGTGATTATAACATACGTTTATTACATTACCAACATAAATAAACTGTTTTGCGCATAAAAAAGTTTGAAAATGTATTTTTTTTACTTAGTTAATTCTTTGAAGTTGATGGGCGAAATATTTCACAGTCCTCTAATATGGCATCTATGTTGGCAGGTTGGGAAGAAACTGAAATTCTTAAAATGTTCTCAACATTCTCACTTGTTAGCCTAGATCTGTACTTGTGTTTTAAAAACTTCAGCTTACTGAAAAAACACACAATATTTTCTGAGTACATACAAGTAAGTTAGGAAATTTGTCCTTTTCAACAACCCTCCAAAACTTATAGTGAGCTTTATTCTTCATTTTTCAAATCCCTAGCTTCATATCCAAAAACGGAAAGATGAGCTACACTAGCTGGTTTCATTGCCCATGGATTTTCTACCAAGCGAAATGGTTCCTGATACTTCCTGAAGTCACTAAACCTCTGAGACATTTCTTCCTTCAGGTCTTTCAACAGTCTTAGTAAATCGGAAACATTTTGACTTTCATCAAACAGTGTTTTAACTGAAGGGAAGCTGGAATAATCACTGTTTGATAGTTCTTCAATATACATATTGAGTTTTTGTTCATGTGCAAATACGATACTCATCATCTTAGTTACAATGTTATTATAGTCTCTTTGCAATTTAGTCAGCGTTTTATTCATAATGCCCATCAGTAAGAAACGCTACATTAAGCCACCAACTAAAATTATAAACTTCAGGGTACTCTTTGTTCTTTGTAGCCAAAAACAAAGTAATCTCATGTCGAATGCTGAAGAAACGTTCCAAAACTTTACCCTTACTCACCCATCTAACTTCTGTGTGGTAAAGCACATCCCCGTATTGCAAAATAAGTTCTCTCAAAAACTCTTGTAAAGTTCTATGGTTCAGTTCATTTGATCTTATGAAATTCACGATCTTAACAACGTCTTTCATAACATAGCAACAAAAAATAATTAGACTTCAATCCTAACCGTCTAAGGGCCGCAAAAAACCGTGCCGAGGGCCGCATGCGGCCCGCGGGCCGCGTAGTGAGGATGCCTGCTCTAGAACATGCAACATCAAATTGTTCATCCGAGAAACAGTCATCTCTCAAATAAATCCAGCTATTTGTGTTTTGCCATGACACATGATTGTCATGTTATTTCAGCTAAACCTAATTTAGTATTTATGAACATAATAGCTGACTCGACAGACGTTGTCATGTATTACCTAAAATATAATGAATATTTACTCAAGTCGAACAGAAATTAAAAGTAAAAACATTTTGCTAAGTATAATGTTTTTTGTAATTCACAACAATATTAAGTTTGTTTTAGATCATATCTAACAATGTACTTATGATTACTGAAAAACAACTACAGTCGCCGCTCAATACAGGCTATATGAAGTCATAGTTACTAAATAAATTTAAACCAGTATTTCTAGGACTTGAGCGTAAATAACAACCTAATTCTTATCTTTCTCAAAACTAAACAGTTTAGTCTAATTCTATACTATTATATTTAAATAATACGTTAACACACACACACATAAATAGAATCCATATTTATTACTTTATAATAATTTAGTGAGATTTATTTTATAAATTAATGTATTTATTCAGTTATAAATTGAAGACGTTTTCAATTCAATAGCATTTTATTTAATATTTTACAGTAAATAAAGTAATGGTAATTATTCCGACTTGCGACTACCGCTATTTTCGTGAATTTTTTTTACTTTTCTTTTGTATTTTTACGTCCTAAATACGAATCCAACATTAATTATTGTCGCTGACGCCGTTTTTTTAAAATATACTTAAAAAACATAACCTTTATTGACGTAGGTTCCGACGTGCTACTACCGCTGTTCCGACGTGCGACTACCGCTATAATCGTGAATTTTTTTTTACTTTTCTTATTTTTACGTCCTAGACACGAATCAAACATTAATTATTGTCGCTGACGCCGTTTTTTTAAAATATACTTAAAAAACATAACCTTTATTGACGTAGGTTCCGACGTGCTACTACCGCTGTTCCGACGTGCGACTACCGCTATAATCGTGAATTTTTTTTTACTTTTCTTATTTTTACGTCCTAGACACGAATCAAACATTAATTATTGTCGCTGACGCCGTTTTTTTTTTAAATATACTTAAAAAACATAACCTAAACTAACTTTTATTGACGTACGTTCACCCGAATCCAACATTATTTTTTGTCGTCTACATCGTATATACCTACGCAGTATCCAGTCAGGATAGATTTGGTTATAATTATATTCAATTTTACTATATATCTATATTGAAATATACATACAAAGTAATCAGTCAGGATAGATTTGGTTATAGTTTTATACAACATTACTATATACCTACATTAAAATATACCTATGAAGTATCAAGTCAGGATAGATTTGGTTATAATTTAATAAAAATAGATAGTAATTCTGAATAAAATTATTACCAAATCTATCCTGACTGGATACTTTGTAGGTATATAGTAATGTATAAAATTACAGATCTAGACGTAGTGCAGTGTGCTGTAGCTACTGCGCGCTCGGTTCACGCTATAGGCCTACATGTCATTACAATTTAACATTTAAAATGTGAAATAAAGTAACTTTCACAAAAGTAATTAAAAATGTAAGGAACGTACATGTGTAAAAACGTGAAAATACATAAGAAAAGTAAAAACAAATTCACGAAATTAGCGTTAGTCGTACGTCAATAAAGGTTAGTTTAGGTTATGTTTTTTTAAGTATATTTTAAAAAAACGGCGTCATCGACAAAAAATAATGTTGGATTCGTATCTAGGACGTAAAAGTACATAAGAAAAGTAAAACAATTTTACGAAAATAGCGGTAGTCGTACGTCGGAATAATTACCAAAGTAATAAAACATATGCGTTAAATCAGCTGCTATGCAAACTAACCTAAACACATATAAAAATTGTTGTATGAAATCTTATTTTCACTTAATTTAAGTATCAGCTGTACATCATAGCGTGATTACCCCATCTATTGATTATTAGTTGCATCTGTATTAATAATTTATTAATAATATATTATGTCAGAACCTTCTCAGGATTGTGTTCAATAACTTCCCAAAGTTACATGTCGATCGGATAAACGGCTTACATTTTATAACCAAGTAGATTGTGGTTGTGAACTGTGTGTATTACTTGTGGTAGATTTCTACCGGACTTTTTTGATTTCTACCCCTTAAATTTAAAATTTTGCTAAATCCTTTCTTAGTGCGCCTTTACGTAGTATAATGAAGGTTCTCTCTAAATTTCAAGTCTCTATCATTATTAGTATCGGTTCTGCGTTGATCATCATTCAGTCAGTCTGAACTTTAATCTTTATAGATAGAGATAATTCTTAAGTTGTACTGTACTAAAATGCTAATTATGGTTTTTACTTTTCTGTGAACATTTTATAATATATATATAAACATGGTTATAAGAGAAGCGAGTGAAACTTTCTTGGTAGAATAAGATACAAGATTTATTGAGTATTACTTATATATTCATAATTTTTTTCTTGTTTGTTTCAGTACTCAAATCCTAGCAATTTTAAAAGTCACATCCACCCATCCAATGAAGTTAAAAAAGATACAAATTACACTTTTGCTTGTATATTTGTAATTTACAACCAGCTCGTCATGAACAGCAACAAGATTTCGATATTAAAAAAAGTTATTATGAAGATGAGAGTAGAACTTCGCGAAGCCAGTGCTTCATCAGACGTAAGACCTGTTCAAATACTAGCAGGTACTCTTCAACGGTGCTCAGACAACGTCAAAGCAAACTTTGGGAAAATATCGTATCTTCAGAGAGATATCAGGAGGGTCCGTCAAAAAACACTGCCTGCAGTTCCAAAGTGCGTCGAAGATCTTCAGATACCAGAAGAATGGAAGGAAACTGGTGGAAAGAGCTCTAAACGTTTCTTGATGTTCGACAGTGGGCCCAGTAAAGACAGGATGGTTATTTTCGACAAAGACGATGCGATAATCACGTTATCAGAGTGTAAAGAATGGTTCATGGACGGGACATTTAGTACAAGTAGCAACCTCTTTGAACAATTGTACGTAATTCGCTGTGGGAAGGACGGAGTAGTGACTACTTGTGTTTATGCGTTTTTAAGTGACAAAACTGAGGTATCCTACGTGAAGTTTCTAACTGCGATTTTAAAAAAAATATTGGATCTCGGTCATCTTGCCAGACCACTAAGCATCATGATTGATTTCGAGGAAGGAGTGATGAACGCTGTGCGGCGCGTTTTGGGTGAGGACGTAGTGGTTAAGTGTTGTTTTTTTCACCTCTGTCAAAACACATGGAAACACACACAGTCGTGTGACTTGGTTCGGCTATACAAATCAAATGAAAAAATCAAGCTGTACTGCGGCATGTTGGATGCTTTGGTGATCCTGCCAGTCGAAGATGTCGTTGACGGCATGATGCTGCTGTGGACGACTGCTCCGGAGGAGGTGGCAGATCTTCTGCTCTATTTCGAGCAAACTTACGTTGGTGGTATCGTTGGCAGTGAGTCTCCTCCATCTTTTCCCCCTTCCTCAAGGAATATGCATGACAGTGTAATCAATGACAAACAAAAAACTAACAACTTCTGTGAAAGTTGGAACAATAGGTTTAAACAGTTAGTTGGTGGTACTAACCCGTCTTTCTGGACCGTTTTCAGAGCCTTGTAGAAGGATGAGGCATTAGAACGGACCAGGAGACTTCTCAACCCAGCAGATGCTTGTGATACGAGGTGCAACATAGACCAGAAAGAATTGTTTGTTTAAAAAAAGTAAGTGTCATATGTACATTGAAAAACTCAAGAGAGAATTTTTGATGACTGTTGGTACACCGATCAGGTTTTAAAGAGATGATGGTTTTTTAAAGAGCATGATCAAAACTAATTTCATTAAATTACCTAAAAAATTGATAAATATACTATGTTTCTTAAAACTAAACTTTTTGCTACTTTCTTTTTTATAGTAGTCCTTTTATTTGAATTTTTTGCATTAATTAAAAGTTTTCTCCGCAAACATAATTAATACTGGTGTGAATAATGTTAAATGTTTGTCTTTTTTGGCAAATGTAAATATGTGTTCCATATTAGGTGTATGTTTGTCGTCGTTCTAGTTTTAGTACCATTTTGTTTAAAATTCAAATTTGTTTATTACAACTTCAACTCTATATAGATATAAATTTTGTTAAAAATAATACAAGATAAAAATTTTTTTTAGTTTGAAACGTAGAGAATTAAGTGTTTTTTTAATAATGAATAATTTTGCGTATACTTCGTAAGAGAATTTGATAATATCGAAATTAAAAATTGCATTTATTTTCGAAGTTTTAACAATAAAGTTTTATTAATTCTTAAAAGGTTAGACAGATGCAGATGAGTGGTTAAAGAGATTCATACGAGTGCTTAGACAGATGTGGACGATTTGTTACAGAGATTCATGGAGTGGTTTAGACAGATGCGGATAAGTGGTTAAAGAGATTCATACGAGTGCTTAGACAGATGTGGACGAGTGGTTACAGAGATTCATACGAGTGGTTACACAGATGCGAATAAGTGGTTAAAGAGATTCATACGGGTGGTTAGACCGATGCCGATGAGTGGTTACAGAGATTCATACGAGTGGTTAGAGAGATTCTGATGAGTGGCTAGAGAGATTCGTACGAGTAGTTAGAGAGATGGGGAAAGTGGTTAGAAAGATGGGAATAAGAAGTTAGAGAGATGCTGATGAGGGGTTAGAGATATTCGTACGAGTGGTTAGAGAGATGGGGATGAGTGGTTAGACAGATGCGAATGAGTGATTAGAGACGCGAATGAGTAGTTAGAGAGATTCGTATTAAGGGTTAGAGAAATGCGGATGATTGATTAGAGAGATGAGGATGAGCTGTTAGAGATGAGGATGAGTGGTTGAAGGTAAACTCTAGTCCCTAAACGAGTAAACCTGCCCCAAACCAGGTGAGCTTCTCAAAGCAAAGGAAAATAAACGGAAATGAACACCTTAGTTTCCTGGACCATGAATACTAGAATGACAATTTATTAAGAAATAACAGCATTGCATAGGGTGCGGTACTTCCGGTGGAAACCTGACGAAAGGCTTTATAAAAGCGGGGCAGACCGTGACCTAAGAGAATTAATTTTAACTTAATAGTAGTAAGTTTGACAGGAGTGCAGAAAATCGTATGTGTGGGAGGGAATATTAACGTAAATATAATATGAACAAGAAAAACCTAGCCTACTAGCAACAGTTGATAATTACAAAACATGAATGCATATTTCTTAAAGTAAGTTTACATGAAATTAATCTAATTCCAACTTTAAAATATTCGATTTTAAAACAGGTAATTTTAAGCATTGTAAAAGTAGACTTGAGCAATAAATTTAAAAATCATAAATATGATAAATTGCATATTAATTTTATAATGCAAAGATAGACTATTATAGTAAATATGGTCAAGTTTCGTTCAGTGTTGCTTAAATTAATTTTTTTTTGTAAATCGTTAGAATTTATAGTACGATTTAAAATGAATATGGATGGAAAATGAACTATTTAAAAAATATAAATATTTTTGTCAAAGTGCAAGATATTACAAACACGTGAATGATTTTAAGACAATGACAAGAAATTGGACCATGATTCGACGGCGATTCTATGAAAAGTTTAATTGTTAGTGGAGTTCCCATGATAGCTTCCTTTACAATTTACCGACTTGGCCGTTCAACTAATGATGGCCAAAACGTATTAAGCAAAACGTAAATAATAAATGCTAATAAAAATTGTCAAATTAATGTAATTGGAGAGGTGATAGATTGTACTAATTGGTACTAGGCCTAATAAAAATGTAAACCTGTCAACTATTTTATAAAAGAGGTTGCTTGATGTAATCATCTTAAATTCACTGATTAAACTAATTTTAAAAGTACTTAACTAAGTGAATAAGTAATTGCTTACTTGCTGACGCGTTTCAAAACATTCATTCCTTTTACGAAGCTAACCCTCTCCTTTTACGAAGCTAACCCTCTACTGACGGCATCGGTTAGGTGTAAAGGCTCTAACGGGAATGGAATTATGACTGTGGAATGGGGTGGGTTGTTTGAGTTGTGTGTCATATAATGGAAAAGACTGTTGGCTTCAAAGTGTGTGTGATCATTTAATACGTTTTCTTTATCTGTTGCGTAGTGTTTGTAGATTTCATATTTTCTAAGGTTGTTAGTTTTTTACTTTGTTTTAATGTGTGTAAAACATTTAAATTAGTGTGTATGCCAGTGTGTGTGTGTGTGTGTGTGTGTGTGTGTGTGTGTGTGTGTGTGTTGGGTGTTTTTAGGTGTTTTGCGTAGCTGGATTTATGGTTTGTTTGTTTTTTGTGTGTGTAATGTGTTCTTCGAAGCGGGTATAGAATGACCTGCAGGTTTGGCCGATGTAATAGTTGGGACAATCGTTACAAGTTAATTTGTAAATACCAGAGAGTTTGTATTTGTCAGTTTCATTTTGAAAAGGTTGTATGTGCTGTCTTACGTGTTTGTTGTTTTGTAGGATATTTGGTAATGGAGATTTTTGAATGTGGAGGCTATTTTGTGTGTTTTGTTATGGTATATGAGGGATATGTATTTGTTGTTTTTTGTGTGGTTTGTTTGCGTGGCCGTTTGATGGTGTTTATGATTAATTTTCCTGAGTATGTTGTCTATGAGTGTGCGTTGGTAGCCATTTTGTTGAGCAATGTATTTTATGGTATTAAATTCTTTGTCGTAGTCTTTCTGTAGCATTGGTACATTGATAAGGCGGTGTAACATATGATTAAATGCAGCGTGTTTGTGTTGTGAGGGGTGATTAGATGTATTATGTATGGCAATATCGGTAGTTGTTGGTTTTCTGTATATTTAGACATTATGTCTGGTGTTGTGTTTGGTAATGGTAAGGTCTAGAAAGTTTATTTTATTGTTTTCTTCTAATTCGAGGGTAAATGTGAGGTTTTGGTGTATGATATTAATGTAATTGTGTAGTTGTTTGATTTGCCGTTTGTTCCCATTGTATAATATTAAAATGTCATCTACATATCTATGGTAATAAATTATTTTATGTGTGTGATTATTGTTCTGTAGAATGTATTGTTGTTCGATATGGTGTAGGAATATTTCCGCTAGGATGCCTGAGATGGGGAACCCATAAGGAGCCTTTCTGCGTGTAGAATTTGTGTTCATTTTATAAAAGTTGTTTTCTAAGAAATTAAATTTTATAATTATTATTGAAATATCAGGACCTATCTAAGATAGGGCCGTACTCTGATTGAGTCCGAAATTTCAAACATTATGTTTCGTGTATAACGTCGGTTATCTTTTGACCAAAGAATTTTCAAGCTACTCCTTCTTTTAATCTTAGAGAATGGCACATAAAGCACGCTGTGCATTAAAAAGGATTTTTTTTTGTCGATACCAAAATAATTAAAAAGTTGCCTCAGTGACTTAAGGATTGTCAAGGCAGATGCTGGTCTAACTGGGAATTAATGTTTTTGCATAGTACATCTAAGTTGACTCTTGCTTGAGACCAATGAATTTCTGGAAATATGAACTTCTTACAAATTTTCGAAAACAATTATAACGATTTTTTCAGAATGTCAAGATTAAAACCTCCCTTTATACCAATTTTAGTAAAAATCTGTATAGTAGTTTCCGATGTTTAACAATTTTCAAAAACTTAATGACGATTTTTCATAACATTTTCATTTAGCCCTTTAGATTGGTGAAGTTAAAGCCCCCTATATAAAAATGTTGGTGAAAATCTTTAAAGTAGTTTCCAAGACAAAATTTACATATATGTATGTGTGTATATATATATATATATATATATATATATATATATATATATATATATATATATATATATATATATATATATATATATATAAAGAACTAAGTCAAAATACAAATACAAGAATTATAATTGAATTTACAATTCAATTGTAAATTCAATTATAATTCTTGTATTTGTATTTTGACATAGTTCTTTATTAATACAGAAGAAAACATATTGCGATATATATATGTATATATATATATATATATATATATATATATATATATATATATATATATATATATAATGTTTCGAAAACTAATGACGATTTTTCGCAAATTTTGACTTATCCCATTGGATTCCTAAAGTTAAAAACCCCCAATTTCGGTGAAAATCCTTAGAGTATTTTCCAATACAAAATTTACAATTATTAGTCGTTCAAGAATATTAACTATATACATAACTTATATGTAGGCTACTAATGGGTAGTGTTTGACATAAGCTACATAGACACCGATGTTTGTTCGTTGCGTATTCAGTATTACATTCTAAACAAGAAAATAAAATATTTAAATATCGAAAACCATTAAACGTGGTTAAAATTTAAAAAATACAAACATAACCTCAATTTACAAACACGAAAACTTCATAAACTATAACTATTTTGCTACATTATCTATAAAAAGTAATAAATTTAAAATATTATCTTTCTTTACCAAAAATATCTCCTATCCTTTATTTCATACCTTTATCTAAACATAGATTATATTATGAGATGTCTGTATTCTTTTTAATTTGCCGTCAAAGAAATGTACACTCTAACCACGTTTAATATTTTAGTTATAGGCTATTTCCTATAAAACTGAATTAATTATCTGGGTTGTGGAACAAACATTCTCAGCTAACAAGTTAAAAGTCATATTTCTGAGATTTGTATTATTTTATTTTATTTTAAAATAAATGTTAATTATTTGAATACGTCATAAACAACAAAAACCGTATTTTTAATATATATATATATATATATATATATATATATATATATATATATATATATATATATATATATATATATATATATATATCATTATTTTACTAACCTATCGCAAAATTTAGAAAGGTTGTACACATGAACATATAGGCTTACCTGTGATTTTGCTTTAGGAATCACTATTTAATTAAAAAATAATAAAATATAAATACTGTATAATCAAATGACAAAGGTTATACATTTTTTAAGTAATATATAACAAAAGTAAGTTCTTCTATTATTGCTGGCGGCTATATTTTTTTGCTGGAGTTTTAATTGTGTATATATAGGTCCTTACAATTATCGATATCACTTGGCAAAAAACCACTACACACTGATATTTTTCAGCAAATAGTATTGTTTTTTTTTGCCAAATGATATCAATAAGTATACTCGTATATTAAAAAAAGCCTCAAAATATAGGCCTATAACAAAAAATGCAAGTTTTAACTTATTTAGTTAGAAATTTCCAAAGTTTTAATTGTAGTTTTTTATCGAAGGATCTTTGCAAATTAGATTGTATTCATAAATCTTTGTTTTGATTATTTATATTCTTTATATTTCAAGTAATTGAAAAACGTCACAAAAAATTAGTAATATATTTTGTAATAAATGTATGACAATAAATAGGCTTACGTCCACTGAATCATAATACAAATGAATTTACATAAAAATATTAGGCCCATTAACGAAATTTTTTAAATAGAGTACAAATGCAAACAAGAACTTACACAGTACCTAGGTCTACTTCAAATAGATGTACAGTAGACTAATGTAAAAACTGATGTGGCTAATATGTTGGACTAAGAAATGAAAATACAGTAGAAACCCATTGGTTTAAATACACTAGTCTAAGCAAAAACACAACATTATTTAAGTAAAAACTCTCCAACACATACCTTCAAGCTTTTTAAACTATCTCGAACACCACTAAAAAACCAAAAACTCGGAACACAACCTCACTTCCCACTAGTACCAAAACGAAGACTGAGTAACTAGCCGGTTTGTCTCACCTCCCCTCACCTAGAGAGGAGGAGGGGGAAGAGGGGCAACAATTACAATTGCAACCAACAGTAACCTCCAACACATGGTTGTCAATTTAACCAACTGTTGAATTCGAACTGTATTAATCTTTGCAAGAATATCGAATATTTTTAATTTTATGGATCATAAAAAATTAACTTACAAATCGGTTTCAGTTACTAACAATATTTCTACTTGACTATAAAAGTGTTTTACGATCGACGCGACCTTGCAACGAAATTGTAATGTAAACAAACATTACTTTTTCAAGTGCTGTGACTAAACAAATGGAACTAACTCGTTACTATTTTTAAAATGCAAGCCATGATCACTCTTCGGTTTTATTGAATATAGCTTTACCTTATGATAGCAATTCTAAAAAATAAAAAAAAAGTTTAAAAATTAATTTACTGTTTACGTAGTTTGACATGACTGGTGCTTTACAATGTGGTACACTATTTACATATTTAAGAACATTTATAACTTTCAGCATATACAGCCACAATTGAAAGGTGCTAATTTTTTTATCATAATTTATAGGTTATGGCTTAGTGCATTAAGGCGGATAGAAACTTCTGCAAAGTAGACATTTCGAAGATCTTTGATATTTTAGGAGGGAGGGGTTGAGTCAAAATCCTTGGGTAAAATTTCCGTAATAAAATACTACTTTATACAGGCGCGTATCCAAGGGGGGGGCGATAGGGCGATCGCCCCCCCCCCCAAACCCTCAAGAACTTTGGGTTAAAAATCGACAATATATTATTAAATTAGGACTTTCTATTAAATTAGACTTTTACTTAAGTTAATTCGTCTTTTATTGTAAATAAAAAATAAATTTTAATTTTTAATTTGAAAATGTGACGCGTTCCCTCGGCATACCATCGTAAACGTCTAAACGTTTTAACAACAGATAGCGCTAGTGAAGCTTAGTCTCGAACATATGATTTTCAATACGTAATTTTGCAAGCGTAATATTCGCAGTTGACTCCGGAATTGTTCTTGTTGGAAGAATAACTACTTATATTAATTATTAAACCATTTTTATAATAATAGCTTATTATGAAATTAATAATATTCTCTAGCCATAAGTGTTATCGAAACTGGAATAATTATTTATTAAAAAGTCTAATTTGCTACGAATCTTTATCACGTTACCGATTTCTAACGCAAGCGTAGAAGAACTTTTTCTGTTCTATGTTTTTACATGCACGCACGCGCGAGCGCGCACACACACACACACACACACACATATTATATATATAATGCATCGATATCCCCCCCCCCTAAAGCAAGTCGCAGGATACGCGCCTGTTACAGTGGCGGACTTACCATTACGCACACTAGGCACGTGCCTATGGGCGCAGCCTCGAGGGAGCGGCAGGCGGCAGCCGTTTTTTTGTACCGATGAGTTTTAGTGACAAAAGTAATAGTACCTAGTTAAATTTCGTGAATGTCATAATGTGAACCTCAGTTAAATGAGTGGCGGATCCAGCAGGGGGGGCGCCCCCTGAGAATAGGAAACTTCTTTTTATTTTATCGTTTTTTAATTTTATCGATGCAACCAAAATAAATTTTTTAATTTATTTATATAAAAAGCCTTTAAATAATATATTATCTATATTTCTTTGAACAGGCATGAAAACGGATTCGTATGGTAAAAAATTAAAAGCATTATATTACGTTGGGACGTTTGCAATAAATTCGCGAACGAGGCGTAAAGGGGCGGCCGGCCGAATTGTGCCTAGGGGCGGCACCATGGCAAAGTCCGCCACTGGCCTGTTATAGTATTCTATCTCTCAAAGTTGGACATAACCTGACAAAATGAGTGAATTAAATTTGTTCCTAATTTGAATACGTTATAAATTCAAAGAGCACTTAATGTAATTTAATTGTAATTACATGTTCAGAGTGGTGTTTACTCAGAGCCCACGTGGTGTGCAAGAGTAACATAATGTTAAAAGCAAACTTTAATTTTTATTTTCATAAACTACATAATTTACGTAGTTTAAATTTTAACTACACATTATGCAAACTTAAAATTTATGTTTTACATAGAAAAACGAATCTAAAAACGTTTTAAAATTCTTCGAGAACTTCTTCCTTTGTTAGAGCGATTCTCTCATCGTGTAAGCCTAGGTAGTCGGCTTTGGCGCTCCTAGAAGTCCTAAATATGCAGCCACCGGCACGTGGCCCCCAAAACAATTAATTTTAGCAGATAAATATTAACCTATAAAACAATGATAGGGTTTTAACATAATAGCTTCCCGACGACCCTACAACTGTGTAATTTTAAGTACCAGAAGAGCATAAAATATAATTTATTGCGATAAAAACGTTCAAAATTTCCCCGGGAGGGTTTCACCTCCCCCCAAACATCGTTGTACCCTTGGCTTGGTGTTTTACTTTCCCTGTATTTATATAAAAGATGTACAAAGTGAAAGTTATTGTAGAAGGAAAAATTAACCGAACTGATAGCAGTTCCTTACTAATAATAAGTTCTTCTTAAACACAACTTTCTTCATCTAAGAATAACTCTGAATATGCTATTTTAGTATTAGTCCTACATTATTAGTGTGTGCAATATTTTAAGGGCAACGGTACGTTTAAAAAATATTATATGAATTCAGTTGAATTTTTTTTTATCTCTGGAAAAACTGTAGGTAGAAAGAAAATAAGAGATAATTCTTTCAATGTTTACGATTTGTGTTATTCCAAAGCGACGAATAGTTTATGGTTTATTTCAACGCAAACACGTAAAAGTACAAATTAAATCATCTTAAATGGAGTTTGTAGGGGTTTTTAAATCGCCAAGGGTCCCCTTACTTTCGATTTCTACATTTATTTGAAAAATATGTTGTGCCTAAACTACACATCCGGCTTTACGAAGCAAATTCTGCCCGACTGGCCTGAAAACCTGGCGCTGGGTTTAGGGAGGGAATTTCTAGGAAAAATTAGGAAAGCTTTCTGGGTAAAGGCTATATAGCCTTCTTTCAGAGCCACGTTCATGGAACGGAATATTGGCCCTGTTATACACTAGATTCCCGTAACGATGTTAGAACTACCTGTGTCATTATAGCCTACAAATATACATAGAAGCACAAGCTGAATATAAGAAGAGGCCGCCATCTTCACCAAAACACCAAAAGAAGAAAATATTATTTACGTGTATGATCTCACTTGATTTTATATGTTAACACTGCACATGCGTGTCAGGCGCGTATCCAGCGACTTGCTTTGGGGGGGGGGATCGATGCATTCTATATGTATAGGCCTACATATATATATATATATATATATATATATATATATATATATATATATATATATATATATATAATATGTGTGTTTGTGTGTGTGCGCGCGCGCGTGCGTGTATATAAAAACATAAAACAGAAAAAGTTCTTTCTACGCTTGCGTTAGAAATCGGTAACGTGATAAAGATTCGTAGCAAATTAGACTTTTTAATAAATAATTATTCCAGTTTCGATAACACTTATGGCTAGAGAATATTATTAATTTCATAATAAGCTATTATTCTAAAAATTGTTTATTAATTAATATAAGTAGTTATTCTTCTAACACGAACAATTCCGGAGTCAACTGCGAATATTACGCTTGCAAAATTACGTATTGAAAATCATATGTTCGAGACTAAGCTTTACTAGCGCTATCTGTTGGTAAAACTTTTAGACGTTTACGAGGGTATGCCGAGGAAACGCGTCACATTTTCAACTTAAAAATTAAAATTTTATTTTAATTTTTATTTACAATAAAAGACGAATTAACTTAGGTAAATTAAGTTAAAATTCGAGCGTATTTATAAACATAGACTAGTATTTGATAAGTGATTCTATTTTTGTAATTATTCAGAGCATTGCAATGTTATAAAACTATTATTATATTTATTATAGTTAGGATTTTATATTTGAGAATATATAATAACTTAATTATCGAAAAAAGTCCTAATTTAATAATATATTGTCGATTTTTAACCCAAAGTTCTTGAGGGTTGGGGGGGCGATCGCCCCATCGCCCCCCCCCCCTTGGATACGCGCCTGCGTGTAAAGGGGAAATAAGGAGATGCGAGATAGGAATAAAATAAGAAACGGAATCTCCCTTTGTGATGGGAGAGCTTTCCCGAAGTGGGTATTCACGCTACCTCAGGTACTAGCTACTACTTGGTTTGATTAACTTATGGACTTATCCCGCAATATATAGAGAGACAGAGAAAATTTGAGAATAGGGGTTCCCAAGCCGTTCATGTTAAAATTTGATAAATGCAAAGTGAAATAAAAAAACAATCTTAAATAAGAGCTCAACCTTTCTAAAACTCTTTCTATAGGTAACTTAAAGCTGAAAGTAGGGTAGACTAGTGACTATCCTGTAGGCTAATGGATATTAGCAGTCTTAATAGTAATACTGAATTCTTTCTTCAACTCAAAGCTTGAAGTAGGGTAGGCTAATGGCTATCCTGTAGGCTAATGGATATTAGCAGGGTTAATAATAACACTGAATTCTTTCTTCAACTCAAAGCTTGAAGTAGAGTAGGCTAATGGCTATCCTGTAGGCTAATGGATATTAGCAGGGTTAATAATAACACTGAATTCTTTCTTCAACTCAAAGCTTGAAGTAGGGTAGGCTAATGGCTATCCTGTAGGCTAATGGATATTAGCAGGGTTAATAATAACACTGAATTCTTTCTTCAACTCAAAGCTTGAAGTAGAGTAGGCTAATTGCTATCCTGTAGGCTAATGGATATTTGCAAGGTTAATAATAACACTGAAATCTTTCTTCAACTCAAAGCTTGAAGTAGGATAGGCTAATGGCTATCCTGTAGGCTAATGGATATTAGCAGGGTTAATAATAACACTGAATTCTTTCTTCAACTCAAAGCTTGAAGTAGGGTAGGCTAATGGCCATCCTGTAGGCTAATGGATATTAGCAGTCTTTATAATAACACTGAATTCTTTCTTCAACTCAAAGCTTGAAGTAGGGTAGGCTAATGGCTATCCTGTAGGCTAATGGATATTAGCAGGGTTAATAATAACACTGAATTCTTTCTTCAACTCAAAGCTTGAAGTAGGGTAGGCTAATTGCTATTCTGTAGGCTAATGTAATTAGCAAGGTTAATAATAACACTGAATTCTTTCTTCAACTCAAAGCTTGAAGTAGGATAGGCTAATGGCTATCCTGTAGGCTAATGGATATCAGCAGGGTTAATAATAACACTGAATTATTTCTTCAACTCAAAGCTTGAAGTAGGGTAGGATAATGGCTATCCTGTAGGCTAATGGATATTAGCAGTCTTAATAATAACACTGAATTCATTCTTCAACTCAAAGCTTGAAGTAGGATAGGCTAATGGCTATCCTGTAGGCTAATGGATATTAGCAGGATTAATAATAACACTGAATTCTTTCTTCAACTCAAAGCTTGAAGTAGGGTAGGCTAATTGCTATCCTGTAGGCTAATGGATATTAGCAGTCTTAATATAACACTGAATTCTTTCTTCAACTCAAAGCTTGAAGTAGGATAGGGTAATGGCTATCCTGTAGGCTAATGGATATTAGCAGGGTTAATAATAACACTTAATTATTTCTTCAACTTAAAGCTTGAAGTAGGGTTGGCTAATGGATATCCTGTAGGCTAATGGATATTAGCAGTCTTAATAATAACACTGAATTCTTTCTTCAACTCAAAGCTTGAAGTAGGGTAGGCTAATGGCTATCCTGTAGGCTAATGGATATTAGCAGGGTTAATAATAACACTGAATTCTTTCTTCAACTCAAAGCTTGAAGTAGGATAGGCTAATGGCTATCCTGTAGGCTAATGGATATTAGCAGGGTTAATAATAACACTGAATTCTTTCTTCAACTCAAAGCTTGAAGTAGGGTAGACTAATGGCTATCCTGTAGGCTAATGGATATTAGCAGGGTTAATAATAACACTGAATTCTTTCTTCAACTCAAAGCTTGTAGTAGGATAGGCTAATGGCTATCCTGTAGGCTAGTGGATATTAGCAGGGTTAATAATAACACTGAATTCTTTCTTCAACTCAAAGCTTGAAGTAGGGTAGACTAATGGCTATCCTGTAGGCTAATGGATATTAGCAGGGTTATTAATAACACTGAATTCTTTCTTCAACTCAAAGCTTGAAGTAGGGTAGGCTAATGGCTATCCTGTAGGCTAATGGATATTAGCAGGGTTAATAATAACACTGAATTCTTTCTATAGGTAACTCAAAGCTTGAAGTAGGGTAGCCTAATGGCTATCCTGTAGGCTAATGGATATTAGCAGGGTTAATAATAACACTGACGCCTTACCTTCTCCAAACAGCTCTATGGTAGTATAAAAACTGCAGTTTTCATGTTGCACAGCTAGAGGCTAACACTTAGCAAAAGAACCACTACTTCTGATATTTCTCAGCAGATGAGTTGCACATTAGATCATTGCATTGTTCAATGCTGTTACTAACAAGACTGTTGCTCAGGTGTGTTATTAAGTGTAACTACTTTATGAACAATAACAAATCACATCTGAGCAACAGTCTTGCTCCTGACTCACAGCATTGAACAACAAACTGATCTAGTGTAAAAACCCCTCTGCTGAAAAATATCAGTAAGTAGTGGATTTTGGCCAAGTGCTATCAATAAGAATTGTTCATATATGTTATTACTTCTCTGATTTTCTCTTCTTTTCTCTGATTTTATATTGTATTTAGATTTTTGTTAAATAATTTGTAACTGAATGTAGGTGTTGATTGAAGAAAACATAAGCTACTATTCCCATATATAGAGGAAATTGGAAAACAAAAATTCATAATTACTTATTTTAAAACTATGTTATGTACTAAGATTAGGTTCATTAAACTTACATGTACATTTTCAGAAGTTTCTTCAATTTAGAGCAGTCCTCTTCAAAAACAAACTCCTTAATTGGACCAGAAAGTTGCGTTTCTCTGGAAAATCCTTTTTAAACTTCCCCATTCGATACAAATGTTACTAGAAAATGAATGTTTACTATTAGGCCTATTTGCTTAGAATTTCAAGACATCTCTCATTGTTAATATTTCTTATTTTTAATATGATACGTTTTAATCTGAAATATTACTAAATAATAACTAATACATACAATATGTCTCTGAGGATGGTTACTTTGTAACCAAATATAAGTAAGATTGAAATAAATAGATCTGTGGTTAGAGGTTTGTTGTGTGTATTGTTTAATAATAATAAACCATAGTAAATTATTCCAAGTAACTAGTGACTACTAAATAATGATTTTACTCATAATTATCAAGAATAAATAAACAAGTTTGCAAGTGATTAAAGGATATAGTGTTTGATAAATATAAAATTAGCTAATTTAGGTAGCAGCAATATATTCAATCTTGTGAGGGATTCTTGAATTTGGTAATAATGATTTGGTGTTAATAATGTTTTGGTTTCTTGAATTTTGTAGTCCATTACGTTCGGTGAAACTTATTAATCACTTAAACTACAGTTTATGACTATCTGAACTTTAAATTTAGTAAATTTGTTAAAACTTACTGAGACAGAACGTTTTTGATCGCTATGTACCGATCTTCATCAGTGTCTTCTCACTGATCAGAAGACTCATGAAGATCAGCACATAGCGATCAAAAACGTTCTGTCTCAGTAAGTTTTAACAAATTTACTAAATTTAAAGTTCGGATAGTCATAAACTATTGTTTAAGGGATTAACTTGTAAGGGATTTTTAAACCAATGTGCTGCACTTTTATTATTAAAATTGAAAGAGGCAGAGTGAAAAAAACAATCAGAGGGACCAAGGAAAACCACTTTCTTTTTCCAAGTAACTTCAACTCTCAAATTAGGTCTCAAATTTAATCTTGGAATTCTCTTAAATATAACTTGAGTAAAGTGATAAGAAATATTGAAGAGAGTAATTAATACAGAAATGATACAAGTCCACATGTATCTAGGGAAACTACACTGAACTTGTAATAAGTACTTGCAACATTCACACATCAGTAATTATTTAAAGAGCTAAGTGAAAACTCTGAACTTACTATGGTGGCCCTTTTTGAAACCACCGTTTTGTCAATAAATATTGTTTAATCAGTAAAATCAGATAGATTACAAAAACCAACTTTAAACTGATTTGTTTATTCCTACTAACCACCATTTGAAATCATTCATACAAGTATTTGAAATGTTTTTTTCACATTAATTACAAATTTTTAATTCTCTGCTTCACTTTTTCATATCTTTAGTATATACATTAGCTAACTAAAAACACTTGTTAATATGTTTCATTTGTCTATAGTAACACTTAAGTTTATAATTATTGAGGATGGCCATTTCGGGAGAAGAGTCCCATTGACCTCTTGGTTGTTGTAGAGGTTAGGGTGGGGGTGAGGTATTAGGGTAGGGATGTAGGTGTGATTTTAGAGTGTATTGGGGGTTATAATGTCAAGAGGTGTAAGTGAGGTATAATGTAGTCAAGTGTCCAGTGTGTGTTTTACATGTTGTAGTAACATATTTACAAGTATTTTTTGATTCCATCTTCACGTGAGCTACTAGTTATCACTAAACACTTGTAAATGTTTATAAACTTGCCTATAGTAGCACTTACTTATATTTCACCCTAACCTATGTAAGCCTTGAGATCAGTTACGGTCTGAGTTGACAATGGGACACATCTCCCGAAACAGCCGTCCTCAACAAATATAAGTAAGTGCTACTATAGGCAAGTTTATAAACCTTTACAAGTGTTTAGTGATATTTACAAGTTTTTTTAGTTAGCTCACTAAGTGGGAAGATGGAAACAATTAATACATTAGCTATTTATAAAAGAATTCCTATAACATTAATTAACTCTTTTGAGTTCAGTTAACTATAAATTATTTAATTTTTTTAATGTATACCCTGAAAAAATTAATGATTTACAAACCTTATAATTTAAGTAAGCAGAGAATTCCATGAAATTTCAATTTAATAGAACTTAAATAATATTTAATTATTATTGAAGAATTATTCACAAAGAACAGTAACATTCCTGTCAACCATTCTGTGTAGATCTGCACCACTGACTCACTGTTAGTCATTGTACTGATTCCTATTAAAACTCTTAGTTTCCTAATGATCTTGTAAAGATTCAGTTAGTAGTTGGCCACAAATCTTATTTTAACAATTTAAAGAATGAAAACACTCAACTTACTTCCTGACGTGTTTCAAAACAATTGTTTCATTGATGAAGCCAACCCGAAACGATTGTTTCAAAACACGTAAGCAAGTAAGTTGTTTTATACATTGTTATAAGTAAGTTTTCACTCCGTTATTCAATAATTACTTGATTTATTCAGTGAATACAAGGTAACTTGTTAGTTGATTACAACTTTAATAAATTAAAGAGTTTTAATACAAATAAACTGAAATTCGACTAGTATTTTATTATTTAATTCAGTTATTGTTTTAAGTTTCAAGATACTGAAATAATTTACTGTTTGAAAATTGAAACAGTAAAACTCAACTTATTCTACTACTTTACCTAAAAGACATATAATCTACCTTGATATGTTAATGTTACTCTAATCTGGGTACAGACTACCTCCCACCATAACTCAACATTTCTTGCAATATTAATAGCATATGAACATATTAGTTTTGCCTGGTGTAATACAATTTCTCTTAAATAAAGTTTACATATTCCTCCAAAAAAAAAAAGAAAAATTAATAAAGCACACAATTGGTTAATATTTGCATTTACATTAACAGATTTTACTCCTTTGTTTTTATTATTATTATAGCTTTAATATCGACTTAGATAGGCTTGAATCATTTGTCTATTTTTTATTTCTCTTCAGAGCATTAATGAGTTTTGGATTTTTTCTGATTTTATCTTCCCTCTTAGATCTACTATATTTATATGGTTTAGAGTTTCATGTCCTAACTTTTCTTTCATCTTTCAGATAATGTTCATTTTGTCTTAAAATACACTTGGCAATTGATTAGTACTTATTAATCAAATAGATTGTTCATGTTCAAGTTATGAATAACCATAAATTCGCTCATCAAAACATAAATGATGAAGAATACTGGTTCATCAAATAGATTGTTTTACATTAAAATTTGGTAATGAATATTGGTCAATAATGACATTATGGTTTTTGATTAAGAACATCTATACAAACTCAGTATTAACAAAGTAATTGTTGTGAAATAAAACAGGCAGAAGTCACCATTTGAGAAAAAACATATTATTAATTATCTATAAAATATTATTTAATATTTTGTAAAATAAATAAACTGTGGAGAAATATTTCAAATTAATCTTTTCTTGGTACTGTATTTGACAACTTGATAATAAAAATTGACTCTTCGCCATTCATCATTCACAAGGCACTGGGATTCTGATTGATTGCTCCTTAATTAATGCTGGTAAAGCTAATGCACAAAAACACACTCTGTCTTCTTAGTATGCCATTAAAGATAGTGTTAATGACAATATATAGCAAATTTCAAACAGTAATTTATGGCATAGCCATTAAAAAATCATGTACCTAGTAGGAGGGTTTTTACAATAAGTATCTAAATTATGTCCCTTAATATTTTTAAATGTGAGTTTTATTTCACATTCCATTTACCACGAATTGTTTTGGACAAAAAATTTGAATGTGTAGCCTTGTTTTTTTTTTCAATTCACTTAAGGGGAGACTGCCACTTACACTCTGCCATGTTAATTGAATGGGAGTTTGGAGGTTCAGTTAGGTACAATTATCTCTAAAACTGTTAAAGATATCCCAATGAAATATTTAGGCAATTATTATTATTACTAATGGAAATAGAGTATACTATACTCTATAAATATCCCTTATAAAAGATTTATTTCTATTTTTTTAAGTAATTAAAATTGTCATAAATTTTGGCACATTTTAAAAATTTATATAATTTTTTATGGGTCTTAAATGAAACCAATTACAATTCTTCTTTTAGGGTATTATTTAAGTTATAATGTTGTTAGTACACACAAAAAATGTCAGGTATTTAGCTCTTACGGTCCAAGAGTTAAGAGTACCTAATCTTTAAAAAAACATAGTTTTCGGAAAAAGCAAGTTAAAAAAAGACAGTACCTTTCTTACATTAAAATCCTCCTGTACAGTAGTCCCCCATATCTTCATCTTCCTGCTTCCTCTTAAATAATCTTCTCTTGATTCTCAACTTCTTGTTGCCTTCCTGGGTCTCTTCATCACCTTTTTGAATTTTGATATTATCAATTTTTATTAGGGTCTCTAACGTGAAATTCCCAGGCTTTATGTCTATTCTATCTAAAACATTTGCTTTAACAATTGAGCCTTCATTGAATGCTATCATAGCATCACTTACTTATAATTGAAGAGTTTTTAGGCCTACAAAATCAGTCTTTTTTACCCTTTGCTAAAATACAACTATTGAAGCTCATGTTAGGGTTTTGGGTCTTGCTGTGCAAGCAACGCCTAAGAAGCTCAATTTTGGTGAGCCTTTGCACATGTCCGAAACATTCCAATTTTTCAATATTTATGCTATCCCCATAAGGCTTAATTTCTAGTACAGATGAAAATCTCTTAGAGTCCCCATCTCCTAGATACTTGGTGTATTTAACCCTTAGCTTGTCCCACGATCCCTCACAAATTCGTGTTGAAAACTGACCACTATAATTTATGAAGAATTACATTAATTTTGAAACAACTGTTGTATGAAATCAGTCAATTAATGTTACGTTTACATGGAAGCACATAAAGTATGGTAAGGTGTATCTCATCCTTAAGTGCTTTGAACAAAAACGAATTAGAGCAAGATAAGAATTTTACATTAAAAAAAGTATTGTTTACCGATAATAATAACTACATTAAGCAATCTAAATGAGTGCTTCAGGCATTATAGGCACTGAACATCTTGTTCCAAGCTCCAAATAACTTATTAATCGAGATACCTTTTTCCTAAAACACTTGTAAATATTTTAGTAAAAACTAGTAGCTCATGTGAAGGTGAAATATATATATATATATATATATATATATATATATATATATATATTTGTATGTGTGTGAGTGTGTGTGTGTGTGTTATTATTACTTGTAAATAATTTTGTCCACTACTAAGTACAATAATTTTACCTTATGTGATGAGGCACCTTTCGGTCACTTAACCATTGTCGAATCACTGTGTATGTGTGTGTGTGTGTGTGTGGACTACTTTTATTGAATGAAACTTTTAAATTCCTATGTCTCATTGTAAAGAGCATTTAGGCTTTCAGAAACTATTATGGTTTCATGAAATTCAGCCTTTTTTCTAATATTTATTTTCTTTTTTCTATAGGTTTGCCAACTTTATTTACACCATTATCCTTAAATTCATTCCAGAGTTTCATAAGGGTTTTAATTTATTACTAGAATTATAAAAACTATAATTTCCAATAAGTTTGTTAATTTCAAATAATTTGTATTTAGGCAGTCTACAATTATTCCAAAGTAAGGAACTATTTGACAGCTGATGATACCAGTAAGATTAAGGTCTAAACTCTGTTCGTTATAATCATAAACTAAAATTAACAATTTTATTAATTAATTTGATATAAAGATTGTGAAACTTGATGTGATGCAAGAAGTCATGGGGTCTACCTGGACCCCACAATGTTAAACTGGCTAAGTCAAATAAGTGCTTTATTTTAAAAGTTGCAGAGTTTTTGTTGTATATCTTGAGATTTTTATTATAAATTACACTTCATAAATTACACTTGGCAAAAAAACCATAACTTACTGATATTTATCAGCAGACACGTTTTGTACTAGGTCAGTGCATTTTTCAATAGTGTGAGTTATAGACAAGACTTTATTTTTCTTAGTGCATTAGACACGATATTTTAAAATTACATCTGAGTAAGTTTTAAGGCTAGAAATATATTTAATTTACAGTTTACTGAATCAAATTAGTTGAAACCATGCAAAAGTATGCATAAGTTCCACAACTGGTTGTCACACTGAGTTTTTATGCTGATTAACCTCTTCAGGGGCAGATTAACCTCTTAAGGGACAGATTAACTTCTTCAGGGACAGATTAACCTCTTCAGGGACAGATTAACCTCTTCAGGGACAGATTAACCTCTTCAGGGACAGATTTTTTCAACTTTAACTAAAGCACTTGAGCTTTTTTTATTGTAAAGATTATTAATCAAGTAAAATATAAAAATTGTTAAAGTAACTTTTTACCAATTTAGACAATTCTATTATTTAATCACTTTTACTGCACATAAACTAGCAAAATACATGGACAAAATATTCAGACAATCTATTAACTTGAACATAGACACATACATTAAAAATAGAACAAACCTCATAAATAAAATAAAAGATATAAACATACCACACCATTCAACACTAATATCACTCGACATAACAAACATGTACACTAACATACCTGTATCCGAAACCCTCAACATCCTAAAGACCCAATTAATGCAGAACAACATACCAAAAACACACGTCACAGAAATCCTAAGCATCCTTCCAAACCATCACCAAACAAAACTACAACTCAAATTTCTATTCACAACCATATGGCCAACCTATGGAAAGATAGTCCTATCAGCACTATCTTTTTCCTACAACACATAGAAAACACCAATATACTAGCAATCAATACACACGCACGCAAAATTATTTACTGGCACAGATACGTCGATGATATCATAACACTATACGGAGGCAACACCCTACAATGCAAAAAAACACCTCACCTACACTAATAAAATACACCCAAAACTCCAGTTCACCTCAGAGATTGAAACCAAACTATCCCTAAACTTCCTCAAACTCACCATAACAAAAAGCCACACACAAAAACACAGATTTAACATTTAGAGGAAACCCATAACGACAGACACACTTATCCACAACACCTCAAACCACCTTATCCAACACAAACATGCTACCTTCAGATCCATGCTCCATAGACTTAAAGAAGTCCCAATGACCACAGAAAACATAAATAAAGAACTAGACACAATTAAATATTTAGCATACACAAATGGATACAACACCACAATAATAGACAAACTATGGTACAAAATACAAAAAAACACTAAAATTAACACTACAGACAGGGAAAACAAAAACATCACATTACCTTATATAAACAAAACAACAAACAAAATAGCCTGCAAATTTCAAAAAATAGGATACAAAATAGCATACAAAACTAATAACAAGTTACAATATAAAATACAACACAACACCAACAACAAAGATAAACTACAAGTACCAGGCATATACAAACTGAACTACGACGAATGTAAGAAATCCTACATTGGACAAACAGGTCACAGCTTTAAACAAAGAGTCAAGAAACACAAGCAGAACACCAACTCAACATTTTACAATCACATAAAAGAAACAGGACACAAATACACAGACATTTACTATAGCCTAGAAATCTTACACATCAACAAAAAAGAACCACATCTCAACCCACTAGAAAAATATGAAATTTACAGACACACAAAAACACAAAATACAAACATATTAAACGAACAAACACAATACAAATTACACATACTCTTTGATACTATCGAAGCAGAAGACACTGATGAAGATCAGCACATGGCGATCGAAAACGTTCTGTCTCAGTAAGTTTTAACAAATTTACAAAATTGAACTGTTGTTGCTTAATAATGATATCTAGAAGCAGCATTTTACAGGAAATAACTGTAATTGTAAAATGTTTTTATAAGTTTTTAAAATATTACTGATTTTAATATAAATATTCTTATTGTTTTTTAATATAACATTTGTGATCAGATGTGCACAGCTAAGAAATGTAGGGTTAAAAAATATTAAAGTAAAGTAAATCATACTTAGCATTAGTTTAATATGATATAGATACAGAATCTGTAACTAGTGAAAACAAAATTAACTGCAATACTGGTTATAGATGTTTTGATAACTGATAACAGGTACATATATTTTGCATATTTCATCACTATTGTTTCTCAGTAAACTTTTAACCAAATATATTTTTTCACTTTGTTTTCTCAAGCAAGTTGTTTACTTGTGAATGTTTTATATCGTTTTGAAGCTTAGAAAGATACTGTTAATAAGATATTTTTTATATTTTGTTCCATTGTTGACTTATCTGATTTGGCTTATCTCGTTAGGTAGCATATGCATATGCATAATATGCATTTCTGAAGAAATGTACATCTTAATTCAAATATTTTAAATAATTCAGTTTTTCACAAATAGTTCCATATTTCGACACCAGAGAGATCCCCAATACAAGGTATGAAAGATACTAACCTCATGCGCATGTGAGACGGAGGTAGCTCCTCGCTAGAGGCTGGCTGCCACGAGGGCTGGGCGGGTTATCTTCAACCGCTCAGTCCATAATTTGCTGCTACCTGTAGGGTATTTTTAAAACTGATAAATTAAAAAATATTTTATAAGTATTATATTTTCAAAACTACTGCTCAATCTAAAAAAAATAACTGTTGTAATTTTGACATTATTGCATTATATTTAACTACAGTATTTATTTTACTTGAGATAATAAATACAATCACTTCATAACTTAAAATATATGAAGACCAATGATTTCTTTTTTTTAATTGTATGGGGTGTTAAGACACATTTGTAGAGGTTTAATGATTTATTATTTTCAGATTTATAATAATAATTTTACATATATTAAGATCATAGAATATTTGTTTAACCTAAATAAAAAAAGTGTTTAATTTTTTTAATACTGGTTTATGTCAAGTAAAGAGGTTAAAATACATATAAACAAATATATTATATATAATATATTTTTATATTTGCTAGTCTATTATTTAGAGAAATTGTTTTAACAGTTTAAAATAGTATTATTTATTTTTAAATTCTTAAATACAGTTATATTTCATGATGAATATATAAAACCAAACATGTTATATAAATATGTCTGAAAAGATTATTTGTAATTAAAAAGATACCTGTGGGTTTCGGTGCACAATACAATCCATAAAATATTAATTATTTTATTGAAAAAAAATTTAATAAAGACAAAGAATTATATTTTGTAATTATCAAATCTGATTTTCATAATGCCCATATTATGATATTTTAGTGATTTTATTTAGTGGTAATCATGAACAAAACCAAGTTAATAAAAATATTATTTGTATTTAATGTGTTATTTAAAATACATTCTAAGTGTATATAAATGTGGTAAATTATAAATAGTTGTTAAAACTGACACAATCCAAAATAATCTCATTTTACAAACATATAAAAAACTTTTTAAAAGATTTTTTTGTAAAACGAAAAATTATGTTATACAGCATTATACCTAGGTTATATATTGGTATAGCACAATATGCCTATATTGCAATACGTTTATATATCAGGTCACAATATATTTACTTAATTTTTTTTTAATTTTGGTTCTGGCACTCGGGGGAGCCCTGACAGAAGGTGATAACAAAATAGACCCTCCAAAAGTTTAAACGAAAATCGCCAAAAGTATGAACGTATACATTTTTCATTCGATTTTTACACCTTTATATGAGGAATGTATTTAATAGAGACTAATATTTATTGTAGTTAATCGTAAAATAATGTGAGTAACAAAAAACATTTATTGGATGTTTATTGTATACAAATTTGTTTAACAATAATTCAAATCAATTCTTTTAAATATATTTTAAAAATATTTTCCTTTAAAAAATTAGATTAAAAATACATGGCTTCTTATTTATTACACTTTTGCTATTACTTGCGACCAGACCTTTTGTTAACTAAAAGTTGTTAAATTGTTAACTTACACTTGGAGGAAACGTTGCCGTGTTTGTTCATTTAGGATGTCATTTTTATGTGTGTTGCTGTGTCTATATTTTTCATACTGTTCTAGTGTGTTTAATTTATGGCCTTTGTTGCATGTGTGGAGGATGCTCATATTATTTTCCATACTTCTGCATGAGTGTATGGTGACCATGAGGTGATTTGCGAAGGTGTATTCAATAGTAGTGTGCAGTGCGCTTTTGTGTTCTTTATATCTTTCGGCAAAAGATCTGCCTGTTTGTCCAATATAAAACTTATTGCAGTTGTTGCATTTTAGTTTGTATACTCCTGGGTTATTGTTTGTGTTGGTATTGTTATTAATGCTGTGTCTGATAGCTGTTTGGCTTTTATTTGTTGTTCTGTAAGCTAGATTGTATCCTGCTTTTTTGAATTGGTGTGCTATTTTATTTGTGAGTTTGTTTATGTATGTGAGGGTGATGAATTTGTTTGTGTTCGTGTTTTTGTTGTTGTTACTGTTCTTGTTGAGTATTTTTCTGTGTAGTTTGTCTATTAAATAATTATCATATCCATTTTTGTGAGCTAAATACTTGATTGTGTTTAGTTCCTCTGTGTAGTTAGTTGTTGACATCATAGGTATTTTATTTAGTTTTTGTAGTAAATGTTTAAATTCTGCGTGTTTATGTTGTATTGGGTGGTTGGATGAATTGTGTATCAGTGTGTCTGTCATGCTTGGCTTGCGGTATATGTTTAATTCATGTTTGTTTTGATTTTTTGTTATGGTGATGTCTAAGAAATTCAATGTTTTGTTGTTGTCAAACTCTGCAGTGAACTGAATATTTTGTGTATTTTGTTTATATGTGTTTGGAGTTGTTGGCATTGTCTTATGTTTCCTCGGTATAGTATTATAACGTCATCTACATATCTGTGCCAATATATTATCTTATCTGCGTGTTTGATATTTATTATTGTATTCTGTTCCATGTGTTGTAGGAATACTTCTGCGAGAATGCTTGAAATCGGTGAACCCATTGGTAGGCCTTGTTTCTGTGTGTAATATTTGTTGTTGTGAGTGAAGTAGTTCTGTTGTGTAATGGTGTTCAAAATGTGTATGATTTCTTTTGTGATTTTTTCTGGAGTGTTGTTAAGTCTTAGATTGCCTCGTAATATGTTTAGTGTTTCTGTGACTGGGCTATTGGTAAATAGGTTTGTGATGTCAAACCTTTCCTCCAAGTATAAGTTAACAATTTAACAACTTTTAGTTAACAAAAAATCTGGTCGCAAGTAATAGCAAAAGTGTAATAAGTTATTAACAACCAGCTCGTCATGAACAGAAACAAGATTTCGAGCTTCTTATTATCGTATTAGATTATAATAATACAATAATTCAATCGTATTGAATTATTTCTATTGAGGTTATCAAAATTTAAATAAAAATATATTTTTTTTTTAACTGATCAAAACTATATAATAATAATCTGCATGTAAAATGACTGTTCTACAACATAACCTATAACACAAAATCAGCTGTTACATGAAATCATGTTATAAAGTATTTGTTGTAAGATATACTTTTAAAAAATAGAGTGAAGCAAAACAATGATTTAATCTCATGTTTTATTCACCAAATGTAATGAAGTTATCACTTCAAAAATAAATTCAAACAATACATCATTTAAATCAACAATTTCAATTTTAATTTCAAAATTTATGTTGAGATTTGTAGCATAAATTAAGCAGACGGTGTGAAGTGAAGGTGTGACTTCCATTTATGTCGGTCTTGAAATAATGTTTTTTTTCAGTACCATATGTAATATCATTTCTAAATATCGTGTGAAATAAGGGAGAGTTAATATATTTTTCTTTCAATTAACAATATAGTAATTGGCCTTTCCCAATATTTGAAACTAATTATGTATATTTTATTCAAAATTTGAAAATATATTTTCATTACTTGGAGAATGTTGGGTAATGGAATTTCAGAGGTCTAAGAATTTTACATTTATAAACTCTTAAATACCTATTGACTCATTTAGTTGTGTTTGGATCACCTCTTTCAAAAATGCAATACGATTTCCACAAATTTGCAAGTAAATTCTTCCGGGAGATTGTTTAATCTATTATGAATTCATTAAGAAAATAATAAACAAACAAAAATATTCTTGTACTGTAATAAAATTATCAGTTTCATTTACTGAGGCTATTCATTAATCTCTTGAATTTTGTAGCCCATTACGTCAGGTGAAACTTGTTAATCACTTTTAATAATTAAAGAGACAAATTTGAGTGGCATTTCTACTTAAAACACCTTCAATAAACAGTGATTGGTGATTCGTTTTTTTCCTTTATGAAGGTGAAAAAAAAGGAAAACTCTTTTATCAAATTATTTTACAGTGTAGTGAAAATTTATGAATTGTGCAAATTTGTGTAATTGAGTAGAACTACTTAAAAATCTTAGTAACTAATGAGCAATGTCCTGGCCAGTCAGTGTCGACTGTTTCACTTGAAACTCGAATGAAGACCAAGAAAAAACCATAGAACTTGTAGCACAGACAGTTGCTGTAAGTGTAGGGAGAGTGCATGACACTACTAGTAACAAGGTGGAGGAGTTAACACAACACAAGAAAACAATACTGACAGTGTGTAAATGGTGTAAAAGGAATGCCAAGAAAGGGATGGTGATACTTCCTCTGTAAGATTTTAATCAGCAATGAAACTTGGCTTCACTATTTCTCAATTGGAGGCATTGAATAAAAGACTGCAGCTTGCCATATGCAGTATCTACTTCTCAGACATGGTCATTAGTAAAATAAAGGCAGAAAAAAGAAAAAAACATTGGGGATTTTAAGAAAGAGGCCTAATTTTGCTACCCGTACCACTCCCCGGCAGGCACAAGATAGGTTGGGGGATACTATCTCATCCTCCACACAGTCTAGATCTGGTTGCCTATAATTTTGTTACGCTACCACTCCCCGGCAAACACAAGATGGGTTGGGAGATAATACCTCATCCTCCACACAGTCTAGATCTGGTTGCCTATAATTTTGTTACGCTACCACTCCCCGGCAAACACAAGATAGGTTGGGGGATACTATCTCATCCTCCACACAGTCTAGATCTGGTTGCCTATAATTTTGTTACGCTACCACTCCCCGGCAAACACAAGATAGGTTGGGGGATACTATCTCATCCTCCACACAGTCTAGATCTGGTTGCCTATAATTTTGTTACGCTACCACTCCCCGGCAAACACAAGATGGGTTGGGAGATAATACCTCATCCTCCACACAGTCTAGATCTGGTTGCCTATAATTTTGTTACGCTACCACTCCCCGGCAAACACAAGATAGGTTGGGGGATACTATCTCATCCTCCACACAGTCTAGATCTGGTTGCCTATAATTTTGTTACGCTACCACTCCCCGGCAAACACAAGATAGGTTGGGGGATACTATCTCATCCTCCACACAGTCTAGATCTGGTTGCCTATAATTTTGTTACGCTACCACTCCCCGGCAAACACAAGATGGGTTGGGAGATAATACCTCATCCTCCACACAGTCTAGATCTGGTTGCCTATAATTTTGTTACGCTACCACTCCCCGGCAAACACAAGATAGGTTGGGGGATACTATCTCATCCTCCACACAGTCTAGATCTGGTTGCCTATAATTTTGTTACGCTACCACTCCCCGGCAAACACAAGATGGGTTGGGAGATAATACCAAATCCTCCACACAGTCTAGATCTGGTTGCCTATAATTTTGTTACGCTACCACTCCCCGGCAAACACAAGATGGGTTGGGAGATAATACCTCATCCTCCACACAGTCTAGATCTGACTCCTTATAGTTTATGATACCCTACCATTCCTCAGCAGACACATGATAGGTTGGGAGATACTACATCATCCTCCACACAGTCTAGATCTGGCTCCCTATAATTTTGCTACCCTACCATTCCTCAGCAGACACATGATATGTTGAGAGATACTACCTCATCCTCCACACAGTCTAGATCTGACTCCCTATAGTTTTTGCTACCCTACCACTCCCCGGCAGACACAAGATGGGTTGGGAGATACTACCTCATACTCAACACAGTCTAGATCTGGTTGCCTATAATTTTGCTACCCCACCACTCTCCAGCAAACACAAGATAGGGTGGGAGATACTACTTTATCCTCCACACAGTCTAGATCTGGTTCCCTATAAATTTGCTACCCCACCACTCTCCGGAAGACACAAAATGGGTTGGGAGATACGACCTCATCCTCCTCATAGTCTATATCTGGCTCCCTATAATTTTGCTACCCTACCACTCCTCAGCAGACACACGATAGGTTGGGAAATACTACATCATCCTCCACACAGTCTAGATCTGACTCCCTATAGTTTTTGCTACCCTACCATTCCCCAGCACACACAAAATAGGGTGGGAGATACTACTTTATCCTCCACACTGTCTACATCTGGTTGCCTATAATTTGCTACCCTACCACTCACCCGAAGACACAAGATGAGTTGGGAGATATGACCTCATCCTCCTCACAGTCTATATCTGGCTCCCTATAGTTTTGCTACCCTACCACTCCCCGGCAGACACAAGATGGGTTGGGAGATACTACCTCATCCTCCACACAGTCTAGATCTGGTTCCCTATAATTTTCATTCATTTTGACCCTATAATGAGGCATTTGTTGGAAAAGAGTACAGCAAAGATGAGAAGACAAATTAATAGTGGGAAATTGGCACAAAAAAGACAAACCCTTCTTTGAATCTGGGACAAAATCTACTTAATCATTGGGACAAGTGTACTAACGTTGGTATAGATTAGGTTGAGAAATATCAAAAGTTTTATATTGCAAAATTACACAGTTTTTGTTCTACATCAATTTGTCTCTTGAATTACTTAATAATATGTATTCTATTGTATTATATGATAAAGTTTTGGTAAATGCTGTCAAAAAGCAACTTCTAATTGAAAAAAAATTAGTAATTATTATAAAATAAAATGTTTTTTTAAAAATACAATGATAAATAAGTAAAAGAGGCAA
Source organism: Prosapia bicincta (assembly GCA_036971475.1). NCBI lineage: Eukaryota > Metazoa > Arthropoda > Insecta > Hemiptera > Cercopidae > Prosapia > Prosapia bicincta. The sequence continues at coordinate 171,903,590 of JBAIZL010000002.1, forward strand.
TCTCAGTTGTTCTTTTTTTAAACAAAATGAAATCAAATGTTTGTATGAATTTCCTTAAAATTATCAAACTGTACAGCTAATGTTTACAACTCTGATTAAGATTTGTTATGCTTGGAAAATTTACCATAATATGAAATGTTAGAATGGTAGAAACAGGACCAATATGGATAATTATTTTGCAAAAGATCTTTTCAGGATAAAATTGTTGTTTCTTTCTGCACTCTTTTAGATGGTAACATGTTCAACCCTTTACACACTGTCAGTCTTGTTTTCTTGTGTTGTGTTAACTCCTCCACCTTGTTACTGGTAGTGTTATGCACTCTCCCTACACTTACAGCAACTGTCTGTGCTACAAGTTCTATGGTTTTGTCTTGGTCTTCATTCGAGTTTAAGTGAAACAGTCAACACTGACTGAACAGGACATTGCTCATTAGTTACTGAGATTTTTAAACTGTTCTACTCATTTACACAAATTTGCACAATTCATAAATTTTTACTACACTGTAAAATCATTTGAGAAAAGAATTTTCCTAAAATAATTTACATATTATTTATATTTTAATTTTCTAATTAACTAATTCTGCTAACACTTGAAGCATAAATAAAACTAAAATTTCTATTATTAACACTCTTCTTTGTTGGTAAATCTTGGTAGTTGAATTTATGTAGGGTGCATGGTCACTATATGTTTTCCAATGAAGGACGACATGCATAGTTGTTTTTTCACAGGTGTTCAGGCCCCTCCATTTTGTTGCACCATTGATACAAAATACTTATAACATTTATTATTGTGCAGTGTAAATAAAATTACTGTATAAGTTTAGTTTCTCCCCCATTTCTTATAAATGAATAACACTACAATTTATTGGATTTTTCATACTATTTCAATACTTGGCATCTTACTTTTCAAGGAATGAGTTCATAATTTTGTCAGATTTGAATCCTACCTATAATTCTTTTAGAGAAGATGAAGATAATGTATCAATGCAAATGGTGGATATAATAAGAAAAACACATTTTTAAAATTAAATGCGTACCAATAAAACACTACTTGAAAATAATTAAATGACAATGGAGAAATTGTATTCATTTTGAAGATTGAATAGCATGAAAAAAACATGTTAAGGATCATAAGATGTAAAAAAAAAACTATGTAAGTAAAAAACTACTATTTGTAATGGTTTTAGTAACTTTTGCAAGTTTCCTTGTATCAAATCAAACCATGTAGGTAATATTATTATAAGTCCAACTGCAAGTGTAAAACATTATTAGGTAGTGAAACATGTAAGACTACATATTTCTAATAAAAACATGTTACTTTTTATACAAAATCAATTTAGTAAAAAATTTAAACATTCAAGTGTAACAACAATAATAAAAATGTTAAAATTCAATACTAGATAGTGCTGTACTCGTAAAATTGAATATAGAGATTGACAGAGCGAGCCACGGTCGCGTTGTCTGTTTACTTCATTCCGTCGTGTAGAGTCTGGTTTTTCATATATTTTCGTTTCAGTACTTGTTCAATTCGTGTAGTGTGCAGTTGTTAATGTGAATCTAATTGTCAATGACAGATTATTAGATGTTTAAACTTGGTCAGATGTCTGATTAAACTCATGTGCCAACGCGGTGTAAATAGTGTAGTGAAATAAAGGTTTCAGTAATATCTACGCAGTATTATAGCTAGGAATGTGGAATCAGAATGTAGGCCTACGCGGAGAACCGATATAGCCGGCGGGCCAGCAAGTAGTTGCAGTCAAATGTGGTTTCAACTTATATTTTTATTAATATTTTAGTGATTATTTGCTCATCATAAGATCAAGCATAAGTGAATTTGATGTCGTTATAATTGGTTTTATATTGTGGATCAGGTAAAATAGCTAAAATGTCAGGTCCATTACTTAGATCTGGAGAGTGTAGGAAGTTTGCACCAAATATTTTTAACAAAACGAAGTGTACCAACTGTTTTCGTCAAAAAGAAGAGCACAGCGCAGAGGCTTTGGAGAGCAATAGGGTAAGTTGTAGTACTATATACATACATTTAAAAATTTTCCAGTAAGTTCTTAATTACCTTAGATTAAATAGAATTTAGTTAATCACTTTATTTTGTATGGTCATTACTATTGAAAAAAAAAAAAAAAATTATAGTCCAGACCAGGTTTTATGATGTTTTCAGTCAACTCAGTCGTTGGACTGTGATACCCAAAAAACCTTTTAAAGAGGTTATTTCATATAGAGGGTTCCAACCAGAAGCATACAGTTTCTGCCAGGGAATTATAAGTGTCATCTACTGTAAAATTGTTAGAGACATTTTTAGTTTTGGAAATCTGGTGATATAAAATTATAATTCAAAGTTTTTTGCAGATTGAAAATGTCCTATAATTTTATGCCAGAGATAATTTACTTGAACTTTTGGTTATTGTGCATTAGCTCGGCACCATACGATATTTTGGGAAATTGTTCGAAACCATCTTTCACACAATTTGGCTCACTTATGCCTAAGTTCATGCTTGCAGAATTTCTATGCACTTGGGAGGGGGAGAAATAAGGGTTTAATTTTCTTGAAATACAGGATTCATTCAAACACATGCTGAGTTTATATGTATATCATGTTATTCCAAAAATGTCTAAACATAATTACAATTCATAAAATATTTATTTATCTTACAAAAATATGTATAGTTTTACATAAACTATAGGTTTACTTGGCTTAGGTTTAAATGAAATTAAGTCACTTGCTTTTGCCTTTGTAATTTTAGTTTGCTATCAGTAATTTGCAATAAAATATTTATGTATTGCATTAAAAATGACAAGCTTATCATTTATTGAAAAGTCTATTGTAAAACAATCCCAGTCTAATATTTTTATTTAATGTCTGTTAATAACTATTTTAATTTTAAAAATTTGAAACGTAGAGTATTATAAAAACATGAATTGGTCTGTGATCTGTCATAACCTAAAAAATCCCAAGTGTTTGAGACTAGTCGTAAACAAATAGGAAAATAATCTCCTAGCATTATAGGTTTACTTTTACTTTTATACACTAGCTATGTATTTAATGTAATCAGGATGAGTTTTCTTATGTAAGTAAATCATAGTTAATTTTCTTATCTAACACTGCATTCTACTTAACTAGGTTGAGATGAGGCACATGGAAATTGTTAATAATTGAGAAAGATTGAGCACATACGGTTTTTGTTTTTACATTATTATTAATTAAAAACTTGTCATCAATTTATCAGGAACATAATCTCATTTTAAAAACATACTCCTGTATGTAGTAGTAATTCAGGAATTACAGTTTTTTGAAAACATAGGTAGGCTACAAAGTATCCTGTTAGGAAATGATTGTTAATTAAGATTATAAAAAAATAGTAAGTTGATTAAGTTTGCTTGATATAAGCTAACTGGTTGCTGCATTCGATGTTAGGATTCACAAACTTAGTATTTTTGTGTAATCAAACCTTAATTAATTTCATGTAGTATAAAATATTGCTTTGTTTTATAAAAAACATTAAGTTGGTACAGTTTCATGTGTGTGTGTGTGTGTGCATTTAGGTTGTTATTTTTTGTTAACTCTTAACACTACTTATGTTTTGTAACATTTAAAATCACATTTTTCTCGTTTATAATGTGTAACATATGTAAGAACCCCAAAACTCTAAGCTATTGCAATCTTTGTGAAATCTTTTGTATTCTGTGATTCAGTGTTGTATTTTCTGCTGTGACTTTGGATTGTTGTTTTGAGCCCAATTGTTAGCTGTGCCATTAAATAGGTCTCCACGTTTGTTGGCATTTACACTGGCATACACTTAATAATGACACTTTACAATTACTTTATTCCGTTTATTTATGTATTTTAAATAATTCCGTTTATGAAAATGTCATTATTTGTATAAGCTAATTTTATATCAAAAAAAGTTATTTTAAATGTCACAAACCATAAATAGTGGTTAAAGCATACATCGTTCACACAAACACTTGATTAATCTGGAATTAATTGTATCACCATGTTATAGGCATTTTACATGACTGCTGTATTAAAATGCAAAGCAACCGATAAGGTTAGGTGGGTTAAAAAAATATTGGTATTTATTTCTCGTTCAAACGTGTTCGATTTTAGGGAAAAAAATTATGAAAACTCTCGGTAACTCCCCAAAAATTATAAATTTTGGAAAATAGAAATCCCCTTCCCCAACTCACGTTAAACGTTACTAATTTAACGTGTTGGCTTTATTATTTTTTTCACGTAATAACTCGCACAGTACCTCAAAATGTAATTAAATTTGCTGTTGACTCCAAAAAATTACAAATTAAAAAACTTCAACAAAAGACTATTAGCATCACGGCACCATGTTTCACCCGACAGACAAAAATTATAGAATTATAAGCGAAAGTTTTTATAATTTTTTTCGTATTTCTAATGACTTTGCATCGCCTGGTATAAATTTTTGTACTAAAATCGAAGACGTTAAAACGGGAAATAAATGTCAAAAATATTGTAATTTTTATAATTAGAATTTGTTTCAAAATTTTTAGTTATAGTAACTTGTTGCAACTGTTGTGTATAATTTTATGATAAATAAATACAACCTCTTGGCCAAATAAACTTCTTATCTAAATCCTGATGTACATTTCGATTGCGAAGCAGTCGTTTTAAGAGGAAATTACTACAAAACTCACAACACTAGAGGAGTCTTGTAATAATTTCCTTTGAAGATGTTTGCTTTGCAGTCGAAATGTACATCAGGATTTAAATGAAAAGTTTAGTATAGTGCTCAGTTTTATTTAGAAACATTAATCTTGTAGAGTTTCGACCGTGTTAGTAAATTGAGTAGGTTGACCCTTTGTTTTATTTTAAACACCATATTTGTGATTAACTACATTTGAAATAATTCTTTCATGTATCAAATGTATTTTTAAGAATGTATGTAAGGGATAAAAATTTGAGTTGATTAGTCTTTGTCTTGTATAAGGCCTACGTATATAAAACAATTTTGCATTTTGATTTCTATAAGTGTTAGTTTAAATATCGGAACATATCTTCTTGGTCTATTTTTACTTCACTAATAATCTGGAAACATTACATTTATTAGGCAGTATATTGTATTGATGAGTCGAGAATAGTTACACGATGTCCCGTCGCAGTAGTGAACGCTAGGACAATGACATTGTTGCTAGAAAATAGGAAATAAATCGTTATCATTGTTCGAGGTTAAGTGTTGTTGGGATTGGGTTTAACCGATAAGGGGAGACAAGAGCTGCGTAGACAGTTTGATTTCGTACGGTTTATGTGGTCTGCCTTCTACGGGTAAAACTGTGACATGTAACTGCGAGTAAATAATGATTGTCGCTTCATTTGCTCTCCTCTCCCTTGCCTTTAAAGTTGGAAGTTATTGTCAAGGGAATTTGGAAAATTTTTTTATTTACACGTAATACCCTAGTTGTCAAACAAGTAAACATAACCTTTGCGAGTTACTACACCAAATACATAAAGTCAAGACGTTGAATTTGTAGCCTTAGAGTGGGGGAGGGACTGCTTTCTCGCTAAAGTTTTAATTTTTGGGGCGTGGATGAAGGTTTTTTTCGTATTCCCAATGACTATCTTCATAGCCCGGTACATTTGTGTGTGTAAAATCGATTATGTGGGAACGGGAAATAAATACCACTTATTTTACTAAAATAGTTCACATTTTTAAACGACAAATAACAAAGTTTTGGAAACATTTTCCGCCAAAAATAAAGTTAGATAAACATTAATTCCTGTTAAATGCGATACTATTCAAGTTTTACTGCGTGCTGTTGCAAAGTGATTGTGGTTTTGGCAATATGTGTAAAATAGAGTAGCACATCTGCTCATAGTCATTAAACATTTGCCTTTTATTGCCAAAAGTTGGACTGATTTTATTCCTAAAAAATAATGTTTGTAATGATTTCCTCTTAAAGTGAATGCTTTTTAGTTGAAATGCGCATAAGCCTTGAATACAAAAAAGGTTAATTGTAGTAAAGAGGTATTTATTGTAAAAGATAAATACTGGTTAAAATTTAGAAACATTCAAACAAAACCGTATATCTATAATTTTCCGATAAAACAGATGCCTATTTAAGACTAGAATAAAATGTGACATTTTTACAAAGTGTCCGGTTAGGTTATAACATAACTTGCTTACTGGAGGCCAATATTGTACAAACCCAAAACAGAGAACCATATTGTACTAATTACTCTATACAAGTTTATAGACTTAATGAAGTCACGTGCGCCTGAAGATAGACCTACATGTGTTGCAACGTAGGCTGTTGTGTGTACCAAGGTCTCTCGTTTAATGGGGCTATGGATTATTGCACGTGTAAAACTCATTTTTTCCTGTGACCTAATCTATTTGTACGAGTATTAATAAAGTGAACTGTGTTTATTAACTAAGACGAGATCTGTGCGTCCTCAAGTGTACCCGCCTACCAGCGGGTGACATGTGCGTACTGAACTACGTCACAGTGTTTAGTCTCAATGACCCTTGTTATTTAGTTATGATCTCTGTGCCCTAGTATCTTGCTTTTATGTAGAATGTACTTTTGAGTATCATGTACGAAAAGAACAAATTCTCTTGTCAGTGCAGTAAGTTATTGGTCACATGTCCCCTAATCAACCGTCTACCCCGCCTCCTACTCAACGGTCTCTCCCATCTTCTACTCAACCGTCGCTCTTGTCTCCTACTCAACTATCTCTTCTGTCTCCTACTCAACTATCTCTTCTGTTTCCTACTCAACCGTCTCTCCCATCACCCACTCAACCGTCTCTCCCATCTCCTACTTAACCGTCTCTCTCATCTCTACTCAACTGTCTCTCCTGTCTCCTTCTCAATCGTCTCTCTCATCTCATACTCAACCGTCTCTCCTGTCCTCTACTCAACAGTCTCTTTCATTTCCCACTCAGCCGTGTCTCCCATCTACTCAACCTTCTCTCCCATCTCCTACTCAACCGTCTCTCCCATCTCCTTCTCAACCGTCTCTCCCATCTCCTACTTAACCGTCTCTCTCATCTCTACTCAACTGTCTCTCCTGTCTCCTTCTCAATCGTCTCTCTCATCTCATACTCAACCGTCTCTCCTGTCCTCTACTCAACAGTCTCTTTCATTTCCCACTCAGCCGTGTCTCCCATCCACTCAACCTTCTCTCCCATCTCCTACTTAACCGTCTCTCCCATCTCCTACTTAACCGTCTCTCTCATCTCTACTCAACTGTCTCTCCTGTCTCCTTCTCAATCGTCTCTCTCATCTCATACTCAACCGTCTCTCCTGTCCTCTACTCAACAGTCTCTTTCATTTCCCACTCAGCCGTGTCTCCCATCTACTCAACCTTCTCTCCCATCTCCTACTCAACCGTCTCTCCTATCTCCTACTCAACCGTCTTTCCCATCTCCTACTCAACCGTCTTTATCATCTCCCACTCAACCGTCTTTATCATCTCCTACTCAACCGTCTCTTCCATCTCCTACTCAACCGTCCCTCCCGTATCCTACTCAACCGCCTTTCCTATCACCTACTCAACCATCTTTCGCATCTCCTACTCAATCGTCTCTCTCATCTCCTACTCAACTGTCTCTTCCATCTCCTACTCAACTGTCTGTCTCATGTCTTACTCAACCGGATGAGGATGACATCAAAATAGTTTTTAAAATGTTATATTTGAGCATGTGTTTTTTGAAATTCCAGAACCTTTGAGAAGTTACGACCACAAGTCCCGCAAATGGTTTAAACAAATCTCAACGAACAAAATATTACCCAAATTTAAGAAAACTATTGTAAATAGGCCTACTGTATTACTACTTAATTCTCTCAACTAATACGTGTATTCATATTAGAAATGTTTCCGTAATCATCAGTGACAATCTTACTGCAAATATCAGTGCATGTTTATCCCTGATGATGGCAAGTTGTTGCGGAAACATGGCTGACAAGAAAAGATTGATCTCACAACCTAAGCTTATTTGTTTACAATTTCAAGCACCACCAAATGCGAGTTGAGGGTATTGTGATCGGGCAAACGGCGATGTAAATGTGAAAGCTGTGGCGGCCTAACGGAACAGACAAAGCCGATTAGGCGCAGAAAATATCGAAATGCTATTTACCAACTTTCCAATGTAAAGGAGAGAGAAAAAACACGAAATTAGGCCGTGTAGTAAGAACGAAGCATATTGTGGCGGCCCGGCTATACTTTCACTGCACAGGTGGTTTCGTTCGTGAAGGCAGAGTCGTGCTCCGCCGTCGAATTTTGGCAACAACACGGCTCACAGCTCCGAAAACTTGTGGGAACTCAGCGTCGGATTGCTTCCTTTGTTTACTTGGTAATTGTTTTATGCAAGTATGATGTAATTAAACATAATTATGTGTACCTACTTCATTTCTAGGATAAAGGGATCCAAGTGGTGCGGTCCCGTGGGTCTCTCTACTTAGCGTTCTCTCAATCTCGTGTCCTCCGGATAGAAAACAGGCACCTCGCTCTCCTAATTCCACCTAGACTTCCTTGTGCATCGGATAGACTCTGTATGCTCAAGGTAGACAGTATATCTACTTGAGGGACGTGTCTTACGGACAGACTGAGGTGATATCATACCTAGCTTTCTCTCATCCTCTTCTAACTTGCCTGAGACTTGTCCTCCGGATAGAGGGCAGATACCTCCCTTTCCTAACTCCACCTAGGATAGACTCTGTATGTTCAAGGTAGACAGTATATCTACTTGAGGGACGTGTCTTACGGACAGACTGAGGTGATATCATACCTAGCTTTCTCTCATCCTCTTCTAACTTGCCTGAGACTTGTCCTCCGGATAGAGGGCAGACACCTCCCTTTCCTAACTCCACCTAGGATAGACTCTGTATGTTCAAGGTAGACAGTATATCTACTTGAGGGACGTGTCTTACGGGCAGACTGAGGTGATATCATACCTAGCTATCTCTCGTCCTCTTCTAACTTGCCTGAGACTTGTCCTCCGGATAGAGGGCAGACACCTCCCTTTCCTAACTCCACCTAGGATAGACTCTGTATGTTCAAGGTAGACAGTATATCTACTTGAGGGACGTTTCTTACGGACAGACTGAGGTGATATCATACCTAGCGTTCTCTCATCCCCTTCTAACTGGCCTGAGAGTTGTCCTCCGGGTAGAGGACAGGCATCTCCCGCTCCTAACTCCACCTAGCCTTACTTGAGCAACGGGTAGACTCTGTATGCCCCTGATGCCCCTGGTAGACAGTATATGTACTTCAGGGAAGACTGACGTGATAGCACTGTGTTGAACTACGTCATTGTTTCTTTGTAGAATGTTACTGAGTAATGGTCTCTGTGCTCGAGGATAGGAGGGTCTCTGGCACGTAGGTAACAGTCGTTATTTATGGTATATTCCTTTCCTCCGTTTTATTGTGATTACTACTTAAATGTATGCCCGCTTAAACAAAGATCTTACCCACGTTTTGCGATTAGACTTTCGAGAACTATTAAATACGTGCTCTCATTTTCAAGCTTATTTTGAGACTGTCGGAGCACTAATTAATAGTTCTCGATAGTCTCTCATATATAACAAGTAAGATTCTTGTTTAAGTGCAATAAAGTGTAAGTGATCAGTGAATACAAGAAAACAGTGTTGCAAAGTTTATATATATATATATATATATATATATATATATATATATATATATATATACACACAACTTTCAGGCTTTGCACCCTCTTTATAACAATGACATGAGGTCGTACCTACTCTCTATATTATGTATGTATACCCCCTGGTGTGTGCGGCCTCATGTCATTGTTATAAAGGATGCGCAAAGCCTGAAATTTAACGCATTTCCACACATCAATGTGACGCCAGGAGTGCGAGTTTCCGCCTTAATATTTACGATACCGCGATTTTACTGAACTATTAAGAAGCCGTTCAAGCACTGAAGTATTAAAGCAAGATTAATGGTGCATTAATCGTTACAGAGGTTGTAAAATTACACAATGTTAATGTAACAACTTACAAGTTTATCTACAACAGAGAGAGACAGTGCAGACAGTGCTCACAGGAGTCTGTAGAGATCGTGCCCTGATAGTAAACCTCTAGGGGGTTTCTTTTTTTCCAATGGGACCTTTAGTGCAAACGGATTGGGGTTCAGGGGTAAGTTGGCGAACGTGTAGTAGGGAAATTCTAATAACCGAAGGCCACGCGCTAAGGTTAAACGCAGTTGAATCACGGTAAGAATGGAATTCGTATAGAAATGCTGTGAAGCAATGGGGCTTTTTCCTTTAATACCACCTTTAAAACCCTTCGTGGCAAGGTCGTCATTTAAGCAGAATGTATCCCATTGTTGGGTTGTACATATGACCATGACCTTAACGATGCAGGTCCCCAAGTTACAAGTCGGATACGAAGTCGAGTAACAATAACACTTGGTCTCTGGTTCTGAAGGGACGTGATGCTCGATCTCCCTCGGTTTATTGTGATACACAGATTGGGATTCTGCACAACATAGTGCATACTTTGCCATCCACTAGAAATCTGATGCCATGGAGGTAGTACAGATGGCGTCACACTTGCATCTTCATATGTTTGTGTGTTCCGTCGCAGCTGACCATGACCTTGACGATGCAGGTCCTCAAGTTACAAGTCGGATACGAAGTCGAGTAACAACAACACTAGGTCTCTGGTTCTGAAGGGACGAGATGCTCGATCTCCCTCGGCTTATTGTGATACACAGATTGGGATTCTGCACAACATAGTGCATACTTTGCCATCCACTAGAAATCTGATGCCATGGTCGTAGTATAGATCCGAGTATATAGAATAAACATTTGGTATTGTTCGATTAATTGGTTAAAAAAAGAAGACTGTCCGAAATTTTTAAAAAAATCACATTTAACATTAGTTTTAACATAACGAAATTTATATAAAATTTAAAAAAAAAACGGAACTGACTTTAAAAAACTCAAAATATAATTTTTACTTACTAAAAAGTATACCATAATTTTCTGACAACGAAAACATAATTTATCATAAGCTTAATACTTACAAAATTTTAGAGTCATATTTAACATACTGAACGTAACAAATTAAGAGATTTTGCATGATGTTGGAGCTCCTTGGCATGTAGATTAACAAATTATGATATACACACAGCCTATTCAATTATTTCTCCCATACACTTATTTTATAGATACAGTATAAGGAATTTATGACACAAAAAGATATGATCTCTTAATTCTATAAGCATCTACAGTAATCACATTCCGTGTAAATCATTCAAAGAAGGTTGAATTGTTCGCAATCTTTATATCTGAATAAAAATATGCAATCACATATTGTATGGTCTTTGGCGAGATCAATTATATACCTGCATATTATCATAATAGCGAATATATTAAACTTTTGATCTTCATATGTTTGTGTGTTCCGTCGCAGCTGACCATGACCTTGACGATGCAGGTCCTCAAGTTACAAGTCGGATACGAAGTCGAGTAACAACAACACTAGGTCTCTGGTTCTGAAGGGACGAGATGCTCGATCTCCCTCGGCTTATTGTGATACACAGATTGGGATTCTGCACAACATAGTGCATACTTTGCCATCCACTAGAAATCTGATGCCATGGTCGTAGTATAGATCCGAGTATATAGAATAAACATTTGGTATTGTTCGATTAATTGGTTAAAAAAAGAAGACTGTCCGAAATTTTTAAAAAAATCACATTTAACATTAGTTTCAACATAACGAAATTTATATAAAATTTAAAAAAAAAACGGAACTGACTTTAAAAAACTCAAAATATAATTTTTACTTACTAAAAAGTATACCATAATTTTCTGACAACGAAAACATAATTTATCATAAGCTTAATACTTACAAAATTTTAGAGTCATATTTAACATACTGAACGTAACAAATTAAGAGATTTTGCATGATGTTGGAGCTCCTTGGCATGTAGATTAACAAATTATGATATACACACAGCCTATTCAATTATTTCTCCCATACACTTATTTTATAGATACAGTATAAGGAATTTATGACACAAAAAGATATGATCTCTTAATTCTATAAGCATCTACAGTAATCACATTCCGTGTAAATCATTCAAAGAAGGTTGAATTGTTCGCAATCTTTATATCTGAATAAAAATATGCAATCACATATTGTATGGTCTTTGGCGAGATCAATTATATACCTGCATATTATCATAATAGCGAATATATTAAACTTTTGTTTCTTGAGAAGACTCTATGGTTCGCTACAATTAGTCATGGAAAATCGAGCAATCAAAAAGTTGATTTTTTCGGAAACGTTTGGAACAGATTTGATGGATTAGCAGGCATGATTGCGGCGCCGACTTCAATATTTCGTGGGTATCAAAATATGATACATTATGATAAATTATGTTTTCGTTATCAGAAAATTATTTTATTTTTTTTAGTGAGTAAAAAGTATATTTCGGGTTCTTTTTTTTGAAGTCGGTTCTGTGTTTTTTTTTAAATTTTATTTTTATATTTTTAGATGTATGAACTTTAATTTCTATTTTTTTATAATTTAATTTCGTTTCATGCTGTTGATTATGTTGGCAAAATTTCCAATATTTACACAAATTTCCGATGTGTATATCCCTCTAATCATATTGATTGATCGATTTTCAAATAATTGACACGCCCTTGGAGAATACGATAAACATATCGGTTTGTCACACGAGTAATTTAAAATTCCTTTGACGAATTTTCCTAAAACCCTACAATTTATTTCTTATCTTGCAATTATTCTTTTTCATTTCAGTTTAAAAACTTGTTAATAATCACGTAATGCAATATCTCAGGTAAATATTCAATAATGCTGTCTCTAATAATTATTAGGAAAAACAATTTGTAAAATTCATAAAATTTTATTTAAAAAAATATAATGAAAATTGATAGTAAAGTTATATTCAATATATTTATCTGTTGATATTTAGTGAAGTAATGAGTTTTCACCTGAGGATTATTGAATATCTTGATAATGGTAAATGAACTAAATCATATTGGCAGTGTATTTATTTTGGCTTATCTCATTCGAGTTATACCAAGTTATATATCAATGTGGGTAGACCATCGAAGAAGGCGCGTTTTAATTACGAACATTCATTAGTATCTGATTATACTCGTCCTAGGCAGCTTTATCAAGCAAGAAATAAAAAAAAAACCTATTCGTTTTATACTTATTTTTCTGTGTTATTTTTTAAATATGTGTAAAATTTAAAATAGCTTATTATGGTTTCCAAATCAGACGGGTTGGGATGTAACTATAATGGACCACCGGGAAGGTTTCCCCTTTCATTTGCAAGCAAGATCACTTTGATCGGTTAAATACTTCCAAAGTTATGGTGGAACAAACAAAAAATAAACATACGTATGGAATACAGAACCTCCTCTTTTTTTAAGTCGGTTAAAAATGAAGAACTTTTTTACTTGAAGTTGAAATCACTAGGTTGTAACTTCATTACAGACAATTACATTGGAGTATAGATACAAACTATCCCATTAGGTTAGATTTGCTTAAAAAAATAATATATTTATTCTCGAGGTGAACAGTTTATGTGGTAAAAGTCACTTAAACGGAGACTTCACTTCCCTCATATCGAGTTATGGTATGCTTGCAAGCGATAACAAGACACTTGGTCTAAGGTCGACCTCTCCAAACCTAAATGCAAACAGGCATTTCTCTCAATTAAACAAGACAACGGTATTTTGTAGATGGGTCTGTTATCTTGATGGCGTTATAACTGGATCTATTTCTGTTGAATGAGTCATTAGACATATCGTTGACTGTGACACGGCTTTAAATATAGTCTGCAAATATCTTCATCGGATAAGATTGAACCATGTCCTGTAATATGTAAAAACATTTTGCCGTGGGTAAAAATATTGACTGAAAAGTTGGTGCATGGGTTGTTTCGATTTTAGGTTCCGATGATGTTATACTCTGGAATTTCCTTGTGTGATCACCTATACTCTCTCTTTCTCTCTCTCTCTCTCTCTCGCGCGCGCGCGCGTGCACCCACCCACCCACACACACACACACACACACACACACACACACACACACACACACACACACACACACACACACACACACACACACACACACACACACACACACACACACACACCAACACACACACACACACACACACACACACCAACACACACACACACACCAACACACACACACACACACATATATATATATATATATATATATATATATATGCACTTTCTGGAGGCTTGCTGGAAAAAGTCACCAGATCTTTCGTCCCAGGCCCTTTAATATTTTCCGAATTGCGCCAACGCTCTGAGATTTCGACATGACTCTCACGAGAGTTGACTGCCACATTTCAGAATTTAGAATGTATGTTTTATCCTATATTTTGCTTATACTCTATCTTTACTATTAGAGGTTTAAATTAAAATATCCCTACGTAGGGCGCAGACCTTCGTCCTCAAAGAGGCCCTTCCAAAACTACCATTTTCCTTAATTTACTAATACCGGGAAGGATTCGTTTCCCTACCAGGAGCGGTTTGCAGCAACACCACCTAGATAGTCTAGCACAGGGATGTCCAACTGGCGGCCCGCCATGCCATTTTATGCGGCCCACAAAGCCGCATATTGACTTATCAGACAAAAATATCACAAAAATACTTGAAATTTGGACAAGGTTCTAAAAATTTAATGATAAATTCTAATACTATACATGCTAGTTATAATTAAAATATTTACTCGAATATATACCAGCAATGACAGGTAAAAAGTCTGGATTAATAGGATTACTTCGGGAGAATGGCGTGACCTGTCCGGCAATACACAGTGTTATTCATCAGGAAGCTCTATGTGGAAAATTCATCAAGCAGGATCAAGTTATTAAACTTGTGATTAAGATTATAAAACTGATCAGAGGTGGAAACCGGGCCCTTTTACATAGGCAACTTGAGCAGTTTTTACAAGAAACAGAGGCTGAATATGGAGACTTGCTATTATATATCCATGTACGATGGTTAAGTGCAGGAAAGTGCATGAAGCGATTCTTTGCAATAAGAAAGGAAATCCCTGAATTCATCAAGAAATATGTGCCATTTGACACCACTGAAATAGAAAAGAAGTTTGAAGATCCAGAATTTTTAGTTCAATTAGCTTTTCTAACAGATTTGACTAATCATCTTAACATTTTGAACTTGAGTCTTCAAAGAAAAAATCAAACAATATCAGATTTGGCTGGAATCATCAATGGGCTTCGCAGTAAGCTACAACTGTTCAAACAAAATCTTGAAAACAAAAATTTTATACACTTTCCTAGCTGTCTTCAGTTAGCCGACAAATTAAAAAACAATGATTTTTCAAGCTGCATCTGTCAAATTCAAGAAGTAATTGACGAGTTCAATACAAGATTTGAGGAAATTGAAAGTCTCAAAAGTAGTCTACTGCTTTACAGCAATCCTCTTGGAGCTACAATTGAAGAACAACCAGCTGACCTACAACTTGAATTATGTGATTTGCAGGGTGACATGTTTCTAATGACCAGGCAAGAAAAGACTCATGACTTTTTTTTAAATTGATTCCTAAAGAGAGAACTTGCGAGATTTTGGGCTAAAAATGTCTTCAATGTTTGGAAGTACATATCTATGTGAAAGTGTTTTCTCATCTATGAAGTTTATAAAAAACCAAAATAGGAACAAGCTTTCTGACGTATCTTAACTCCATCTCATGAGGTTGGCTCACACAGAACTAGAGGTGGATATTCGTTCTTTGGTGGCTGCAGCTGATCGACCACAATGTTCACACTAAAATACTGTAATGTACATTTTTATTCTCATTTCAGTTGTTGTGTTAATTGAGAAAACTATTTTGTATTTTCCTTATTTGTATAGTTTTCTCTCACTTGAGTCTTGAGAAATATAAGTAATACTATTCAATTTTGTTTTATTTATTTATAAATTTTCATATGTTCTTGTTGCTATTTCAAACTAAAATTATATTATTACTATGTGGCCCGCAGCAACGTACAAGGTTTTAATTTTGGCCCGCTATGCTATGAAAGTTGGACATCCCTGGTCTAGCACAAAGTAATAAACGCTGCCCTTCCAGGCGAACCGTAGGAAGTCTGTTCCTCTTGGCCTATATAAGCGAGCATGCCTATATTACACGCATTAAATTACCTTTTCATTTCTTACTTTTCATTTCAATATTTTTGTTCCCCTAATAATTTCTCCAGCTTATTCCTAGTAGCAATGATTACTTTCACAGTAATATTTCTTTCCAGTGATTTTTCACCTTATTTGACAGTATGGGATGATGTGATATATTTATCAATTGTTATTTTTATTCCTATTTAGGTGCTGTTAGAATGTCTTCTTTTGATTTATATCATTTCTTGTGGGTTCCATCTTTACATATTTCGCCGTTGATTCTTGCATCACAGTACTAGGCCCTTCTACACCACTACACTTGAAATGCAAACAAACCTTTACCATTTACCCAATCTGCGGCTACTAAACTCATCGAACCTGTTGCTTTTAAGTCACGTTTTCCGATCACAGATGAGGTATCTGATTGCACTTGTAGATTGCTGACGTCACAGATGTGGATTGTAAGGCAGTACCTTTCTGAAAAACCGTTCTCTCATAGGCTGTTCGGAGAAGAACACTACGATTGGCTCCATAGTTTCGCCACTGCACGACGAACAAGTGGCGGACATAAGTTTGAAATGAAAACATTTCTCTCGATTTAGCAAGTTAAGCAAATAGTCAGTGGGAATCGCTGGGCCTATACAATGAATAGAATCTATTTAAAGTACAGTAGTTAATAATAAAAGCTTTTAGATGTTGTAATGTATTGAATAAAGGTTTTTGATTTAACTTATTTAAATAAATTTCTTATTATTTAAAAGGTTTCTGCTGCAACTAGGATAGTTTTCGTTAAAAAAAATATAATAAAAATATGTAACTTATAATTTTATATTGACTTGAATATATTATATTAAAATATAAATTAATTTATATATTTATTAACTGATAAAAATATTTAATAACTAACATTCTAACTAACAGTAGTACATTAACTTAATAAGCTACAATTAATAAAGAAACAACCTATACATTAAAACAACAATTCTAAAACATAACCTATAAGATAAAATCAGCTGTTGTATAAAATCACATGTTATCACTTATTTTAAGCTAAAGTATGAAGAGCGTCCCGTTACGTCTGAGATGACTTTTACTCCCGTACAAAACATAGGCTACACTTAACAATGCCACAGAGTTTCCTACGCACAGATTTAAAAAAATCGTAGAATTTATGAAAGATTGGACGAAAGTTGTACAGCCAGCTAAATGTAGACCAAACCTTACTGCTGTACAAATGGACGTTTCCCTTTAATTGCCATACTGTCCAGGTTTCTTATGCCTTGTTGTTATGAAACTGAGGTAATTATATTGTAGTCAACATTATCGGTATTGTAATTAGAGCAATTTGGAAACAAAAAGTCTAATTATAAGCTAAGTGATAACATTTACGTAAAAACAATTATTTTTCAGTGATTCTAAAAAAACTATTTTAATTGTATTATTTTTACTTCCATTTGCAATGGTCTATTTTGTTGTCATTTTCAAGTGATTATGCATGGCTGGAAGGGTTGTGGTTCTTGAGGTAGGATTACTTGGAGAAGGCTACAGAGTGGCGACTAAAGTGCTGAAAGAGTCGGTTTAGCCTATTCTAATTTCAAAATCACGATTTCAATATTATTCAAATTATTATATTTCATAATAAACAAAACACGTTCTTTATTTAAAACATGTTACTGTATATAAAAAAAGCCATTTATAAAACAGTTTTCGAATAAAAAATCGTGACGGAATATCTGTTATTGTTCAATTAAATTGTTTTGAAAATATTAATTGTTGTATTTCAGTAATTAAGAAGTTGATGAGAACGTAACTGTTCTTATAAGTTCAATTTCAGTTGAACATTTATTGCATGGATTGCAATATGCTATACAAAAGGTATACAATGCAGAATCTTATTTATTTTTATAATTTTATATTTATTCAATTTAATTTGATTTAATTTATATGTTATAAAAATATTTATGAAATAGAACAATTTATTTTATTGTTAATCTGGAAACAAAAAGTGACTTTAAAAAAACAGTGTTGTACGACGTCCTATATTGGCATAGAATTTATTCATATATATTAGATTTTGTTTAATATACAGGAAATTGTGTGTGAAAATTATTTAAACATAGCCTCCAAATAACCTCGGAAGTGGATACCGAAAAGCTGGTAGAGTCAACCTACCTTAATGCTTGGCTTTCTGTAATGTGACGTCATGATGAAATCATAATCTCGAAATTACTTCTAACTAAAGGCAAAAACAGATGTTAGCTTATTCTCTGCTCTCTGTAATGTTACGTAATGATATAATCATAACCTCAAAACTACTTCTAAAGGCAAAAACAATGGGCGTTGTGTGCGTACCGTTGCAGTGCGTGTGTGTGTGTGTGTGTGCGCGCGCGCGTGTGTGGGTGGGTGGGTGTGATAAATGTGGCTAGTGTGGTTGTGTGGTTAATGTGTGTATGATGGTGTGATTGTGTTTTAAAAGTGGTGTTGTGTGTTTTGTGTGTATGTCCATGTGTGTGCGCGCGCGCGCGTGTGTTAAAAGTGGCTAGTGTAGTTGTATGGTTAATGTTTGTGTGATGGTGTGATTGTTACTAAAAGTGATTTGTGTGTGTGTGTGTGCATGCGTGAGTGCGTTGGTTAAAAGTAGCTAGTATGGTTGTGTGGTTAATGTGTGTGTGTGTGTGTGTGTGTGTGTGTGTGTAATGGTGTGATTGTTACTAAAAGTGATTTGTGTGTGTGTGTGTGTGCATGCGTGAGTGCGTTGGTTAAAAGTAGCTAGTATGGTTGCGTGGTTAATGTGTGTGTGTGATGGTGTGATTGTTACTAAAAGTGATTTGTGTGTGTGTGTGTGTGTGTGTGTGTGTGTGCATGCGTGAGTGCGTTGGTTAAAAGTAGCTAGTATGGCTGTGTGGTTAATGTGTGTGTGTGTGTGTGATGGTGTGATTGTTACTAAAAGTGATTTGTGTGTGTGTGTGCATGCGTGAGTGCGTTGGTTAAAAGTGGCTAGTGTGGTTGTATGGTTAATGTGTGTGTGTGTGTGTGATGGTGTGATTGTTACTAAAAGTGATTTGTGTGTGTGTGTGTGTGTGTGTGTGTGTGTGTGTGTGTGTGTGTGTGTGCATGCGTGAGTGCGTTGGTTAAAAGTAGCTAGTATGGTTGTGTGGTTAATGTGTGTGTGTGTGTGTGTGTGTGTGTAATGGTGTGATTGTTACTAAAGGTGATTTGTGTGTGTGTGTGCATGCGTGAGTGCGTTGGTTAAAAGTAGCTAGTATGGTTGCGTGGTTAATGTGTGTGTGTGATGGTGTGATTGTTACTAAAAGTGATTTGTGTGTGTGTGTGTGTGTGTGTGTGTGTGCATGCGTGAGTGCGTTGGTTAAAAGTAGCTAGTATGGTTGTGTGGTTAATGTGTGTGTGTGTGTGATGGTGTGATTGTTACTAAAAGTGATTTGTGTGTGTGTGTGTGTGCATGCGTGAGTGCGTTGGTTAAAAGTGGCTAGTGTGGTTGTATGGTTAATGTGTGTGTGATTGTGTATTAAAAGTGGTTAATGGGGTTGTGTAGTTAGTGTCTGTGTGATTGTGATGAAAGGAGTACATATATTGTCCTAATTCGCAATCCGTAAATAGTGTTTAAACTTAATCAAAACCAATATTGTCTTCAATGTTCTCTATACAATAATTACACTCTTCAAGCCCTCAAAGTATACTTTTCCAGATGCTTTCAACCCGTTTGGGCAGTGACATTAGCGTAGGGCTGAGAAACGCTTCAAGGCTAGAAGAGTGCAGTGTGCCAAGGCAACAACAGAGGTGTCAGATAACAAAACATTTATTTATTGCTGCTCATGGTCGGAACAATGTCTTCACAGTATCTCCGTGTGTGTTTGGCTTTCTTCAGTAGTAACGATGCGTCAACGTGGATAAAGTCTTGGAAACATTAGCATAAGATACACAAGCTTAAAGGGACATTTAAAATGTATAACTTTAATAATTATTTAAAATTTTATAATGTAGATTATTAATAGTAATTTACAAATACTAATAATATGATTGACCAGTAAGACTTATAGGCAAGGACCAGAGGGCCTTCCTGGCCTCTATTCACAATAATATCCAGTAAGACTTATAGACATCCCCTTCCGGCCCAGAAGCCCTTCCTGGCTTCTATTCACAGTAATCTCCAGTAAAACTTATAGGCACCCCCTTCCCGGTCCGGAAGCCCTTCCTGGCCTATATTCACAGTAATTTCCTTTTCCCTCCAGAGACGACAATAGTCAGGATCCTAACTGATTATCTTCAAAACGGAAAATTGTGTAAAAACTTTGCCCTCCTTCGCTCTAAGCTTAATCGTGCAAACAAAATGTTTAAACAATAAACTAAGAAACCAGTCACGTTGCTAACCAAGTAAGGCTGTATGTATACTTTTCCATAAATAAGACTAAACCTTTGCTCGTCAGGTCTTGTGCCATGTAGAAGAAAACTCCAGACATTCTTCATCTGCGATATAAAGTTAAATCTATCAATTTTTATCATCGCAGTTTAAGCTATTGATAGTCTAAAACGATGTGTGCTTGTAATGGGCTGTGTATCGGAAGACGAGCAACAAATTCACATTAGGGTCGAACAGCACGGACGATAGAAATAAGCCGTTTTGCTTGTGTGTAACGCAAGCTTTATTACTCCCATCAACATGCACGTGTAGGAGCCGATTAACTATTAGCAGATATAATATTGGTACACTTTGTACACAAGTGTCAAGAGAGGTGACAAGGCCATGAGGCCAATACAGCCGTCGCCGTTCTGCATTGCCTTGGTACCCAACTGTCAAGAGAACAGTGACGACATCCATGAGGCCAAGATAGTCGTCGCCGTTCTGCAATGCCTTGGTACCCAACTGTCAAGAGAACAGTGACGACGTACATGAGGCCAATACAGCCGTCGCCGTTCTGCATTGCCTTGGTACCCAACTGTCAAGAGAACAGTGACGACATCCATGAGGCCAAGACAGTCGTCGCCGTTCTGCAATGCCTTGGTACTCGACTGTCAAGAGAACAGTGACAAAATCCACAAGGCCAAGACAGTCGTCGCCGTTTTGCAATGCCTTGGTACCCAACTGTCAAGAGAACAGTAACGACGTCCATGAGACCAAGACAGCCGTCGCCGTTCTGCAATGCCTTGGTACCCAACTGTCAAGAGAACAGTAACGACGTCTATGAGGCCAAGACAGCCGTTGCCGTTCTGCAATGCCTTGGTACCCAACTGTCAAGAGAACAGTAACGACGTCCATGAGGCCAAGACAGCCGTTGCCGTTCTGTAATGCCTTGGTACCCAGCTGTCAAGAGAACAGTGACGAAATCCACAAGGCCAAGACAGTCGTCGCCGTTCTGCAATGCCTTGGTACCCAACTGTCAAGAGAACAGTGACGAAATCCACAAGGCCAAGACAGCCGTCGCCGTTCTGCAATGCCTTGGTACCCAACTGTCAAGAGAACAGTAACGACGTCCATGAGGCCAAGACAGCCGTTGCCGTTCTGCAATGCCTTGGTACCCAACTGTCAAGAGAACAGTAACGACGTCCATGAGGCCAAGACAGCCGTTGCCGTTCTGTAATGCCTTGGTACCCAGCTGTCAAGAGAACAGTGACGAAATCCACAAGGCCAAGACAGTCGTCGCCGTTCTGCAATGCCTTGGTACCCAACTGTCAAGAGAACAGTAACGACGTCCATGAGGCCAAGACAGTCGTCGCCGTTCTGCAATGCCTTGGTACCCAACTATCAAGAGAACAGTAACGACGTCCATGAGGCCAAGACAGCCGTCGCCGTTCTGCAATGCCTTGGTACCCAACTGTCAAGAGAACCGTGACGACGTCCATGAGACCAAGACAGCCGTCGCCATTCTGCAATGCCTTGGTACCCAACTGTCAAGAGAACAGTAACGACGTCCATGAGGCCAAGACAGCCGTTGCCGTTCTGTAATGTCTTGGTACCCAACTGTCAAGAGAACAATAACGACGTCCATGAGGCCAAGACAGCCGTCGCCGTTCTGTAATGCCTTGGTACCCAACTGTCAAGAGAACAGTGACGACGTACATGAGGCCAAGACAGTCGTCGCCGTTCTGCAATGCCTTGGTACACGACTGTCAAGTGAACAGTGATGAAATCCACAAGGCCAAGACAGCCGTCGCCGTTCTGCAATGCCTTGGTACCCAACTGTCAAGAGAACAGTAACGACGTCCATGAGGTCAAGACAGCCGTCGCCGTTCTGTAATGCCTTGGTACCCAACTGTCAAGAGAACAGTAACGACGTCCATGAGGTCAAGACAGCCGTCGATGTTCTGTAATGCCTTGGTACCCAACTGTCAAGAGAACAGTGACGACGTACATGAGGCCAAGACAGTCGTCGCCGTTCTGCAATGCCTTGGTACCCGACTGTCAAGTGAACAGTGACGAAATCCACAAGGCCAAGACAGTCGTCGCCGTTCTGCAATGCCTTGGTACCCAACTGTCAAGAGAACAGTAACGACCTCCATGAGGCCAAGACAGCCGTCGCCGTTCTGCAATGCCTTGGTACGCAACTGTCAAGAGAACAGTGACGAAATCCACAAGGCCAAGACAGTCGTCGCCGTTCACAGTGCCTTGGTACCCGACTGTTAAAAGAACAGTAATGAAATCCAGGAGGCCTAGAGATATTCACCGTTCGCAGTGCCTTGGTACCCGATTTGTCCGTACGGAAGTTAAGTTTTTAAAGTATTGTATTTAAATCGTTTCTCAATTGTACAACATTTAACTATTTACATGACATTTCTAACTTACTAAGGTGACATTTCTAACTTACTTAGGTGACATTTCGGATGGTATGTTTATTACAGGGCTGTTAGGTATGATGATAGGATTTATGGTCGCATGTATGTAAGTAGACATTATAAACCATCACCGTTTACAGAAGGATTTATGCAGCACGTAGTTATGCCTCTCTCCTTAAGGCCAATTGTATTCATTCGAGAACTTGGTCCAATTTCATGGCTTGCACTCGTGCTTTATTTAAGTTGTCTAAATGTATTACCTTGCTTGTAATGCTTCGCGGACACAGACTGAACCCGTAAAATTAGGTAATTGTTCTCTGTTTAATATACCTCACGCGAGTGCTAGGGTATTTGTTGCCACTTATGTTAACGCTATCCATCTTAAATTTGTTTGCATCCACCTAAAATAAACAGTGTTTAAAGTACTTTATAATGGAGGAAAGATAATACGCGTTTTAAGCAGTTTTTTGGTCTATGTGTTTAGGTATTGAGAGTTGGTTATACTCGTGGCCCCTGTGCAGGTTCGCTTACATGAAACTGGCTTGCCCCCTAACGGAGTTATACGGGGGTTTGTAGGTCAGTCATTTTGCTCCTACTGTCTTTAAAGGTTTGAATAATTGGATGGAAAGATATAATAGCACAATGTTGTAAGGTCACAGAGTTAGAGCTACTGTGTGTAGAGAGGCCATTAGGTGGCGTGCACCCGCACCAGCTATGTCCAGTTTGAAATCAGGGAAATGGTGAAGTATAGCCTTCCTTGGTAAGCTATAGAGAGGCTTATAGTCTACCTTAGTAGACTTTAGGAAAGGTAGGTATGGTCTACCACCCGAAGTAAATAAAGATTTCCCAATCATTAGTTTGTATATAAATAACAATATCTTACTGTCATTCCTTAAAATATCGTGCCTATAAAAATTAAACGATATTAAAATCTGTGTAAAAGAGCTTATCTAGAGTGGATAAGATAAACGGAGGCCAGAGAAGGAACGAAAATATTCAACTCTCTGCCAAAACAGATCCAAGCCCTATCTACACTCCTCGGCTACATTTGGGCCTACAATAAAAAGCAATGATATAACGAAGAATTATTGCATGGTTGAAAAGAATCTAATGAGACAAAACAAAACAAAAAGAAGAAGCCGAGAGAGAAGGTATAGAAGAGCCCTACTGACAGAAATATAGAGGAATTGTGGCTGTAGCTCATAGATAAAGTAGAAGTAAAATCTCAATTATTTATATAGCAATAAAACCACTTCGAAGTGCTGGATAACATATATACTTCGACCTATAACTTTGCCAACAATAGCAGATAGATCGAAGTCAACTTTATGGCCCCGATAGAGAGAGGACTCATTTCCCTCGTGTAACACTCCCTAGCTACCGATAACTATCATTCTTTCTCTAATAAGTCGTAACAGAAAATGTATATCCACAAATAACCTCACTAAAAATGTAATTTTAATTTGTCATTTAAATTTATTGGAGAACGAGAAAAACCTATTGTTTTAAAATTAAGGAATTAAATTTTGAAATATTAGTTTGATTTTTAGAGGTAAAGAGACACCCTAAAGTTAAAATTAAGTTGCTTTCAGGGATATCATTGTTAACGAGATTAGTTTTCTACGTCTACTATGTACGCAATACTTCATATTCTTGCGCCCAGTTCGTTGCTAAAGTCGGGTATTGACAAGGTGTTCTTTTTATTTGCGGCAGATCTGAAAAGCTGATCCGTTGGCAATCTAAATTATCGACGCAAAATTACATTAAGGCGTGCCTTCACCCCATACCCTATGAAAGGATAATAGGCTATCCTATCGAACGTAGGACAATAGTTCAGTTTCTTGTTTTCACGAGCAATTTTTTCTGCTAATAGATCGCGCTAAATAGAAATACACGGCCTTGAAGCTGCAAACTGTATAGAAGCTATTGTCTTTCAGCAGGAACAAGTCTAATTGCCAATCCTAGCCTCGTCAAGTGCTCAATGTGCCTGATCATTGCCCTCTGCTTTCTCACGTCTAGCAAATATGAACCTTAAAGCTCGATTCAGTCGTCTACATTTGGGGAATTGTTAAAAGGTTGTTATCTCAGGAGTGCAACCAGAACTATTCTTCAGAACCTGACACGCATAGAGTAAATGTAGGCTGCAAGTTGCATTCAGCTGTACCTGACACGCACAGAGTAAATGTAGGCTGCAAGTTGCATTCAGCTGTACCTGATACGTACAGAGTAAATGTAGGCTATAAGTCACATTCAGTTGTACCTGGCACGCACAGAGTAAATGTAGGCTATAAGTGACATTAAGCTGTACCTGACACGCAGAGAGTAAAAGTAGGCTATAAGTGACAATAAGCTGTACCTGGCAGGCACAGAGTAAATGTAGGCTATAAGTCACATTCAGTTGTACCTGACACGAACAGAGTAAATGTAGGCTATAAGTGACATTAAGCTGTACCTGATATGTACAGAGTAAATGTAGGCTATAAGTTGCATTCAGCTGTACCTGACACGCACACAGTAAATGTAGGCTATAATTCACATTCAGCTGTACCTGAGACGCACAGAGTAAATGTAGGCTATAAGTTGAATTCAGCTGTACCTGACACGCAAGGAGTAAATGTAGGCTATAAGTCGCGTTCAGCTGTACCTGACACGCACAGAGTAAATGTAGGCTATAAGTTAAATTCAGCTGTACCTGACACGCACAGAGTAAATGTAGGCTATAAGTGACAATAAGCTGTACCTGGCAGGCACAGAGTAAATGTAGGCTATAAGTGACATTAAGCTGTACCTGACACGCACAGTGTAAATGTAGGCTATAATTCCCATTCAGCTGTACCTGACACGCACAGAGTAATTGTAGGCTATAAGTAGCATTCAGCTGTACCTGACAAGCAAGGAGTAAATGTAGGCTATAGGTCGCGTACAGCTGCACCTGACACGTACAGAGTAAATGAAGGGTATAATTCTCATTTTCAGCTGTACCTGATACGCACACAGTAAATGTAGGCTATAAGTAGCATTCAGCTGTACCTGACACGCACACAGTAAATGTAGGCTATAATTCACATTTAGCTGTACCTGACACGCACAGAGTAAATGTAGGCTATAAGTTAAATTCAGCTGTACCTGACACGCACAGAGTAAATGTAGGCTATAAGTCACATTGAGTTGTACCTGACACGCACAGAGTAAATGTAGGCTATAAGTGACATTAAGCTGTACCTGACACGCACAGAGTAAATGTAGGCTATAAGTGACAATAAGCTGTACCTGACACGCACAGAGTAAATGTAGGCTATAAGTTAAATTCAGCTGTACCTGACACGCACAGAGTAAATGTAGGCTATAAGTCACATTCAGTTGTACCTGACACGCACAGAGTAAATGTAGGCTATAAGTGACATTAAGCTGTACCTGACACGCACAGAGTAAATGTAGGCTATAAGTGACATTAAGCTGTACCTGAGACGCACAGTGTAAATGTAGGCTATAAGTGACATTAAGCTGTACCTGACACACATAGAGTAAATGTAGGCTATAAGTGACATTCAGTTGTACCTGACACGCACAGAGTAAATGTAGGCTATAAGTGACATTAAGCTGTACCTGACACGCACAGAGTAAATGTAGGCTATAAGTGACAATAAGCTGTACCTGGCAGGCACAGAGTAAATGTAGGCTATAAGTGACATTAAGCTGTACCTGAGACGCACAGTGTAAATGTAGGCTATAAGTGACATTAAGCTGTACCTGACACAAATAGAGTAAATGTAGGCTATAAGTGACATTCAGCTGTACCTGACACGCACACAGTAAATGTAGGCTATAATTCCCATTCACCTGTACCTGACACGCACAGAGTAAATGTAGGCTATAAGTCGCATTCAGCTGTACCTGACACGCAAGGAGTAAATGTAGGCTATAAGTCGCGTTCAGCTGTACCTGACACGTACAGAGTAAATGAAGGGTATAATTCGCATTTTCAGCTGTACCTGCCACGCACAGAGTAAATGTAGTCTATAAATCGCATTCAGCTGTACTTGACACGCTCAGAGTAAATGTAGGCTATAAGTGACATTAAGCTGTACCTGACACGCACAGAGTAAAACATTAAACATTTTTATGATATTCAAAGATTAATTTAGCCTACCTTGTCTTTTGATACTGTGTTTATCTATACGTTTTAAAGAATTGGTTAAACTATAAAACAACCTTTGCCAGTGCTTAGACGTAGCGTCTTATTATTTATAAACCAAACAGTCTGTCCTACAGTTTAGAAAACAGTTTAAATGCTTTTCCTTGGAGATTAACTTTTCAAAAGATCTAGATTATAAACATATTCAAGGCGAGAAAATTTGTCGGGAGTCCAACATAACTACAGCGGTGTTGGAACTATTGATATTTGTGAATAGATTGTTGCTCACTATATTTATATAATACCCAATCAATCGTTGTCTTTTATAACATATGCTAAAGATATCTTGAATTTCTCCTGTTAACGGAGTATAGAGTCTAATATACCTATTATTTTGTATTATATTTTTGTCACCTTTATAAGACTTAGTTCTTGTGTCGAGGTTATGAGAAGGTTCCCCCCTCTACAACCTCGAATTTAGGGTCAAGGTGGAAACTTAAGGATTGGCGAAAGGAGAAATATTCTTCCTCTGAGAGTAAGTACAGTCAGAGGTTCGGCTAGCAACATACACTCACCTGGGTGATGCCTCGACAGAAGCGACTCTAGGATTTAGAGATTGAACTAACGCCTATACTTTTACCTCTTAATATCATTGGATTGACACTTTGTTGTCCATCCAGTTAATACAAACAGAATGATTTACAAGGGAAAGCTGCACCGTTGTCAAGGCAGTTAACATAGGTTTCCAGTTGGGAGAGTTTGATCTGTTTATAGGCGTACACTTAGCTCTTCGTTGCGGACAGGTGCTGTAACCTCCAGGCGTGCTCGTACCTAAACCTTACATTTTGGAGGTTACAGCACCTGTTGTCAAAGCAGCTAACATAGGTACCATGTTGAAGGAGGTTGATCTGTTTATAGGCGGACAGGTAGCGCTTCGTAGCGGACAGGTGCTGTATTTCCAGCCGTACTTGTACCTCCACCTTACATTTTACATTCAACATTGAAAACTACTTAATTCTCCCACGCTAAAATAATAAATACTACTTTACCTTGTGGCTGTGACAATACTTGGGCGTCATTGTTGTAATAAGCGTCCTTGGACGTATACACGATTGGCACTTCCTGTTTCGAAACCATCCGTTCTCTAACATAGGCGAGGTATTTGAGTTGGTTTCATTGGATTTAATACAAAACATTTTATCCTCATTTTAAATTTTCAGTACAGCACAAATTTTTGTAATCAAACATTTGACAACTCATATACTGTACAAGACAGCCGGCTACACAGAAAGAAAAACTCGAAGAAGAAAGTTTTATAACAAGCAGAACATGAAAATAAAATAGCAAATAAACAATTTTTATTGCCAGGAATTTTGTAAATATGGACCCGTTAAGCTCACAAAAGTAATAATCTACAACTGTCGTTTGAATTGGAAATCAATAATGGATAAATGTATGACTGACTTACCATTGGCGCACACCTCTATACTTCAGAGGGATCAAGGGAGTGAAAGAGGTCTTGAATATATAGGGAGTGAAAAGGGGTTTGAATAGTGAGGATTAAGGGAATACAAAGGGTTTTGAATAATGAGGGTTAAGGTAGTTAAAAGGGTTAAAGCAGATTTTGACCCGTGACCAAAATGTGAAGCGTTAATTCATTATTCTCGATCCTACCTATGATTCTATCCTTGATCCTTCCGATAATTTTTTATTCCTAATCCTACCCATGACTATCCCTAATCCTACTCATGACATCCTTAATCCTATCCATGACTCACTATCTTTGATCCTACGTATGCCTCACTATCCTTAATCCTACCCATGACTCACTATCCTTAATCCTACCCATGACTCGCTATCCTTAATCCTACCCATGACTCGCTATCCCTAATTCTACTCATGACTCTCCTTAATCCTACCCATGATTCATCAACTTTAATCCTACCTATGCCTCTCTGTCCTTAATCCTACTCATGACTCATTATCCTTAATCCTACCAATGCCTCACTATCCCTCTCACATTCATGTACTTATTGTCTGACCCATATTTGTTCTACCCTTCACCCTCTTATCAATCATTACGCTACAGGGTCTACTGTGAAGGAAGATTATTGGCCAGCAATGACTCATCACAGTATGGAAACAAAGCTGCTGGAATATATGGAAGGTCAGACAGCCTTTGTTAATGGAAATCTATCTCACGACCTCATTGGGTAAAAAATTATTGCCTTTTATCTGCCGAAGTTTCACATTTTAAATGTAGCTATTTATAAATGCAAAGACTGTAAGACAACTACAGCAGGTGCAGATGAAGTTAGTGGTTAAAACATTTGGCAGCTTGTTACAGTAATAACATTTTATATAGTACAAACCCTCTAATTATACAAATTACCATGTCCCATCTGTATTAGAGAATTCTTGGAAGTAGAATACTTGTAAATGTAGACGACAGGACTTGCTGCCAATTAATTTTGTAAATTTGCTTTTAAAAGTAAATAATTTTTGAAAATCGTTACGTCAAAATGTATAGCCTACATCTTTACTCCTTGCCAATGGGAGTTCGCATTCCGCAGAGCGTTGCAAACACGCACGCATCCGTCACAGACCTGGGAACTCGGCAGATTGTCTCCAAACCTAAACATTGTATGGCGTATGTGAAACCGCTGGCTCGTCTTTTACTCCTTGCACATGGGTGTTCGCATTCCGCACAGTGTTGCAAACACGCACGCATCCGTCACATACCTGGGGAACTCAGCAGATTGTCTCCAAACCTAAACACTGTATGCCGTATGTGAAACCGCTGGCTCATCTTTTACTGCTTGCCCATGGGAGTTCGCATTCCGCACAGCGTTGCAAACACGCATGCATCCGTCACAGACCTGGGGACCCCCTCTCCTAAACATTTTATGGCGTATGTGAAACCGCTGGCTCATCTTCTACTCCTTGCCAATGGGAGTTCGCATTCCGCACAGTGTTGCAAACACGCTCGCATCCGCCACAGACCTGGGAACTCGGCAGATTGTGTCCAAACCTAAACATTGTATGGCGTATGTGAAACCGCTGGCTCGTCTTTTACTCCTTGCACATGGGTGTTCGCATTCCGCACAGTGTTGCAAACACGAACGCATCCGCCACAGACCTGCGGAACTCGGCAGATTGTCTCCAAACCTAAACATTGTATGGCGTATGTGAAACCGCTGGCTCATCTTTTACTCCTTGCAAATGGGAGTTCGCATTCCGCACAGTGTTGCAAACACGCACGCGCATCCGCCACAGACCTGGGGACCCCCTCCCCTAAACATTGTATGGCGTATGTGAAACCGCTGGCTCATCTTCTACTCCTTGCCAATGGGAGTTCGCATTCCGCACAGTGTTGCAAACATGCACGCATCCGCCACAGACCTGGGGAACTCGGAAGATTGTCTCCAAACCTAAACATTGTATCGCGTATTTGAAACCGTTGGCTCATCTTTTACTCCTTGCCAACGGGAGTTCGCATTCCGCACAGTGTTGCAAACACGCTCGCATCCGCCACAGACCTGGGAACTCGGCAGATTGTTTCCAAACATAAGTATGGCGTATGTGAAACCGCTGTCTCATCTTTTACTGCTTGCCCAAGGGAGTTCACATTCCCCACAGTGTTGCAAACACGCTCGCATCCGCCACAGACCTGGGAACTCGGCAGATTGTCTCCAAACCTAAACATTGTATGGCGTATGTGAAACCGCTAGCTCATCTTTTACTCCTTGCCAATGGGTGTTCGCATTCCGCACAGTGTTGCAAACACGCACGCATCCGCCACAGACCCGGGGAACTCGGAAGATTGTCTCCAAACCTAAACATTGTATGGCGTATGTAAAACCAGTGTCTCATCTTTTACTGCTTGCCAATGGGTGTTCGCATTCCGCACAGTGTTGCAAACACGTACGCATCCGCTACAGACCTGGGAACTCGGCAGATTGCCTCCAAACCTAAACATTGTATGGCGTATGTGAAACCGCTGGCTCATCTTTTACTCCTTGCCAATGGGAGTTCGCATTCCGCATAGTGTTGCAAACACGCACGCATCCGTCACAGACCTGGGGAACTCAGCAGATTGTTTCCAAACATAAGTATGGCGTATGTGAAACCGCTGTCTCATCTTTTACTGCTTGCCCAAGGGAGTTCACATTCCGCACAGTGTTGCAAACACGCACGCATCCGCTACAGACCTGGGGAACTCGGCAGATTGTCTCCAACCCCAAATAGAGTGATCAAGAAGAATATTCAGCATTTGTTGTCTTGCCATAGAACACATGTACAACAATGCTATGAAAAGTTAAGTAGAGATTAAATTATACGGCCTTTAAAATTTAAGTTTCTTTATCTAGTTTTTGGTCGGAAACTCACCACTTTTTTTTTAAGGACTATTAGTTAGTTTAGCCTTGAGCGACCATCTGATCTAGATTTTATCCTGGCGGGTTTCCCTTATCCTAAACGTAGACACTTTTCTAATGGCCTCATTGTAAATCCATGCGCCATGGAGATATGTAACACAATGATACACTTCCCCAGGCGCGTATCCAGCGACTTGCTTTGGGAGGGGGGAGGCGATCGATGCATTATATATATATATATATATATATATATATATATGTGTGTGTGTGTGTGTGTGTGTGTGTGTGTGTGTGTGTGTGTGTGTGTGTGTGTGTGTACGCGCGCGTGCGTGTATGTAAAAACATAGAACAGAAAAGTTCTTTCTACGCTTGCGTTAGAAATCGGTAACGTGATTAAGATTCGTAGCAAATTAGACTTTTTAATAAATAATTATTCCAGTTTCGATAACACTTATGGCTAGAGAATATTATTAATTTCATAATAAGCTATTATTATAAAAATGGTTTATTAATTAATATAAGTAGTTATTCTTCCAACAGGAACAATTCCGAAGTCAACTGCGAATATTACGCTTGCAAAATTACGTATTGAAAATCATGTTTTTTGTTTTTTTTACCCGGGTCTGTAACGTTTAGACGTTTACGAGGGTTTGCCGAGGGAACGCGTCACATTTTCAAATTAAAAATTAAAATTTTATTTTTTATTTACAATAAAATTAACTCAAGTAAAAGTCTAATTTAATAGAAAGTCCTAATTTAATAGTATGTTGGCGATTTTTAACCCAAAGTTCTTGAGGGTTGAGGGGCGATCGCCCTCCCCCCTTGGATACGTGCCTGCTTCCCTGAAGTCTGTAGCGTTCCATAATGTTTAGAATGTCACCTGGTTAGGATAGGCAAGTTTGTGTTTGCGGTTGTTTACCAACACTGCACACTACGAACTGATATTTCAACAGTTTTCTAATTTTCGATGAGTTGTGCACAAATGCGAGCAATGTTTTCGAATAACTTCAGACTTTGTAATATTGTTCTAGACAGCTTTTCCAAATTGTTTACATACCCACGTCTAATTATTAGCGTTTGGTATTTCTATTTTATGAATAACATTTGTAAAATTTTTATTATTAAATACATCTGATTAGAAATAAACTCTACAAATATAACCGTACTTGTAGTTTATTTTGCTTGTAAACAATGTTTATAGATTGTTTAGTTTTTATAAACTATGTAGTCCATATTTATATACTGTATTTACATTTTTTTATCGCCCATAGTGTCCACAACAACAATCCAAAGTTTGCTCATCAGGTAGTTTATATTGCAAATGGCCATGTAGAATAAATTATACTTACATTGAGTAAAAGTGGTTTATGTCGGTGTATACCATCTGCACAGATTATATTTTAAATACATACTTATATAAGTCAATTTATTTTTATTATATTCATACTTTATTTTTAAAATTTTCTTAAAATAACTAAACATATATTTCAACAGACCACAGCCCATATTTGAATACTCCAAACTGACATTAATATATCACATTTTCATTTCGAGAGGGCTCACCTAAAATAAATAGTGGCTGGTTTAAACGGTGATTTTTAATTTTTATTACAAAAATAATATACTAAAAGTTAATTTAACACAACCTTTTCATAATTGTTGGTTAGCCTGACGTCATCGATTTCTCATAATCAAATTATACCTGGTAATGTTGGAAGTCCTCAGGAACAAGGAAAATATAATAAAACTTGTTAACTGGAAAATTATAAATGTTCAATACAATAAAACATTTATAATCGAAAGTTTTCTGTTAAACAACGCACAATTTTGTACTATATTGCAATACCGCCTCAAAATTTGCGGCTAGTTTGCTAATGTGCGGCGTAAATATTTCATGTGAAGTGAAACAATGTCACCTTGTTCAGTGCGGCGATGCAAAAACTTACACCAAAATTAAGGCCACTTGTCAACAAGTCAACTTATGGCAGCGAGCTTTTTTTTCACAACCTACCCCAACCGAATAGTTTTAGCCACATTATAATGTTATTACAGGTGCCCTGTTTTATAGAGTTTTGTGTGTCTTGTAAAGTTGGGTTAGGTTTGTCTTTTCTCAAAACATTTTATTTCTGGTGAAACAGAATTTAGTTTTATTTTTTCAGAGCTTTATACAGGTATATTTTCTGTGTAAAACCACAAAGCATGGCTATTTCGACAACTACCGTCCTTTTTATTTGTGAAGACAAAGTATAAACGCTCGTATACGCAAACATTTATGTAATTATTCTATTTCTGTGAGTTGTTTTCATAATCTTTTACCAGTGCTGATAAGTTATTTATAATAGGTTGGTATTAAAAGATGTGGACAGGTTAGGCAGCGCGCGTTACAGTCGAGAGATGTAATGTTTCTGTCTTTACGTTGCTGACAATAATGCAAACTGGAGTCACATTGTAATCTTCCCATTTTCATCAATATTAAAATGACAGTTTGAGATTGCGATAAATGAGATTCGATCACTTAGTCGTTACGTCACACAGTTGCGACAAGTGTCTACCAGACTGCGCCACTTTCACCACAGCCGTAGCGGTGTCTAGTCTAGCCTGCCACCGCCCAGTATGAATGACCCCACCGAGTCTCATTTAGGAAACTTACTTCAATGAATGAACTTACAACTACGGTCATGTCACGTGACATCCAGTTTCCGTCATATGTTGTGCGCTGAGAGCAAGAACACGGCGCAAGATATTGTAAAAATAAATATTCGCTAGTGTTACTGATAGGGTAGCCGCCTACTGCTTAACAGTTTGGTTAGTGTCGGCTTAATGGAAATATCTGTGACTACGCAAATGACGTTATAATGAAGTAGCCCCTCGGCTTGGAACAACTGATAGGCCTACTGCAGAAAAAATAAATTGACTGATAGTCATGGCATCTGGTTTAAATAATGCATTGTTACTTCTGTGACCGCGTGCGTGCAGCCGTAGCGAGCTATAGGTGCCTTATAGGCTACGTAGCTAATGTTAGTGTAATGAGTGACTTTAATACCTTCAGCTTGAGAATTCGGTCGTTTGACCGTTCCACAAGTTATTTTTTGCAAATTAATTTTCTCTACCCTCTTTATATAAAGATATTTAATCTAAGTGAAGAAAATGTAGCGTTTTTTAATTGGGGAATTTATAATTAGGTTTATGAATTCAATAATTCTAAACAATTTCTTTGGTTTTTGAAAAAAATATTCATTTTGTTTACAGTAATTTAACCATTTTGTACATCAATTTAAAAAAGTACAAGGTTTTAAAATAAACCATGCTTCTAAATACTTCAATGCCGTAGGGGAACAAGAGCAAGGTAGATTAGACGATACCTGCGTCGCATAGTTCTCCCCCTCTCTCTCTCTCTCTCTCTCTCTCTCTCTCTCTCTCTCTCTCTCTCTATATATATATATATATATATATATATATATATATATATATATATATATAGAGAGAGAGAGAGAGAGAGAGAGAGACAACTATGCAACGCAGGTATCGTCTAATTATCTACCTTCATCTATTCCCTAAAAAGAGAGAGAGAGAGAGAACTATGCAACGCAGGTATCGTCTAATAATCTACCTTCTTCTATTCCCTAAAGAGAGAGAGAGAGAGAGAGAGAGACAACTATGCAACGCAGGTATCGTCTAATTATCTACCTTCATCTATTCCCTAAAAAGAGAGAGAGAGAGAACTATGCGATGCAGGTATCGTCTAATAATCTACCTTCTTCTATTCCCTAAAGAGAGAGAGAAAGAGACAGATAGAAATACTTCAATATCGTAGGGAGAAGAAGAGGAAGGTAAATCAGACGACACCTGCGTTGTATAATTCTATATACATCACGCATTGTTGTAGTCGGAAAAGGTTTTAACTGAAATTACTAAAGGAAATAAGTTGAAATTTATAACAATACGTTAATAATTTTTCATTTGATATATGAACATGATTAGATTTATAAGTCTGTTAGTTTTTCTAATATTGCATGTCTTATATATATATATGGTTTATATCTATCATATGGTTTTTTACAAAGGATTTTTGTTTATGTGAATTGCTTTGATGAGAAGATATAATTAATAGAAATTAATTCAGTAAATTAAATTTGAAAGTGGATAAATTTATAAAAAAGAACTTGGGTAAAAAATTGTACAAATTTAATTTTGAAATAAATAAATAAATTTAAAGAAGATAAAAGTAGATTAAATTATGATTGGTAGTAACACGAGAGTAAATAATTTGGGAATGTTTGAAAATATTTTTCAAATAAATGTAAAGTATTAAAATGTAAATTAGAGATGAATGTTTAAAAAAAATTAATTTAAAATAATATTTTATGAAAGTAAACGGGAGATTCGATTATAAATTTGAAATACAATATGTGAGTAATGAAAATTAATGAAAGATAAATAGCACAACATAAGTAAAAAGAAGGAAATTAATTCATTTATTTAGCCAACGCCTATCTGTGGCTGTTGAGCATTCGACGCCGAGCCTCCAGTATCGTATCGTCAGGTCTTCGGGTAGAAGGTCGAGTTCAGGGCAGTGCTGCAGGTGATCGCCATCCATTCTTGTTGTGTTACATAGGGGGTAAATGTCATTCTCAGCCAAACCAATGCGATAAAGGTGTGCTTGGAGATAATCATGGCCAGTGGTAAGACGAAATCTGGCGACAGCTTCAGCTCTCTGGGAATTGGTCCCACCGTTGCAAGGCACTCACATTTTTTGTGCTTGCTGAGATTTGTAAGTTCTTTATTGGTATGCTGGTTGATCGAAGATGTGATGAAGTTCTGAGCTGATCGTAGTGTTAGCGGGATAGTGGGTTGTAGAACTTGCGGCGATCGCTGTAGCAGATTTAGCGTTACCCAGGGTGCACCACGTGGAGGCCTGCTACTTTACACCCAAGAAGGAAATTAAAACAAACGTTTGTTCAATATTGCATATTTTTGGGGGTTATTATATATTTTGTTCATGATAAACCGTTACAGGCTGGGTTATTGAGTTGTTCAATGTATTACAGGTTAGAGAATATTTAACGTTAAATTATTAGTAAATATTTTCAATAATTTGAGAATTATAAATATAAATATTAAAATATTTTTTTTTTAAAGTAAAATTCCTGTACTAGTTAGTATTTTTATATAAATAAAAATATATGGGTTTTACTAACTTACGACTAAAAGTTAATTTATTTTTCACTAAACAAATTTCTTAAATAATTCTATAATCAGGTCATTAAGCTGTGTGATGCTTTTAAATAAATTATTCCCCGAGATATAGTGACTAAAAGGGTTAAATATCAGTAAGTTCTTTGGCAGAATTTGGCAACCAACAGTACAGGTTCTGGCTCGTATCAGATCTGCTTGTTTACCTGCGTCGGCGGTCTACTGGTAAGTGTGGATCCAGAGGAAGACAACGGCCAAGAGGAAGAGTCTGCGTGCGCTGGGTAGGTAGACCGTCGCACTACGTCACCTATGTTTGTGTGAGCCACTTGACGGTATTGTTTAATCATAGAAACCATTTCGTTTAGGTTTAAAAAATAAAAATTAAACATATCACATATTGGGTTTTTAATATATGTTTATTTTTGTTTCCAGGTAAGTTCCGTGCTCCGCTCATTGGCATTAGAATGTAAGTTTTTTGAAGCTGCCAATGTTTACTTAGCTACCCTTTAAACGTAATTTAAAAAGACACTTAAGCTCAGTTTTGTTTTAATGTAATTTTGTGTATTTCCTCTTCGATGCTTTTTAAGAATTGTATAAAAAATTAGGCATAGAGTATAAATTGTAGAATAGGCAATTGTATATAAAAAAGAAAGCATAGTCCTTTCGAAAAACCAAAGTAACTGATTATATACATATCTCGCACACACTTACAATAATGTATAAAATTAATTGACTAAATAAGTCATAAACCATAAAAGCGATAGGTCATTTAACTACTATCGTGGGAAGGTTAGGAGGCCAGGTAGGGTTATAAAGCATACTCTAAGAGTTACAAACAGGTAGGAGGTTTCTGCTTGTTCCTGCAGGGGTGGTGAAGAAGGATAAGGAAGGGTAAATGGATTCAGACAGGGCTCAAGGAAGTGCGCAATGAGACTTTGGCACTAGAGGTCATCCAGACTCAACCTTGTCTACCCGCCATCGACCTTATCTACCCGCCCTCGACCATGTCTACCCGCATTCGACCTCGCCTACCCGCATTCGACCTTGCCTACCCCCTCGACTTTGCCTACCCGTCCTTGACCTTGCCTACCCGCCCTCTACTTTGCTTACCCGCTCTCGCCCTTGCCTACGCGCTATCGACTTTGCCTACCCGCATTTCACTTTTCCTACCCGTCCTCGACCTTGCCTACCCGTCCTCGACTTTGCCTACCCGTTCTCGACCTTGCCTACCCGTCCTCGACCTTACCTATCCACCCTTGACCTTACCTACCCGCTCTCGACGTTGCCTTCCCGCCCTCGACCTTGCCTACCCACCCTTGACCTTGCCTACCCTCGACCTTGCCCACCCGCCGTCGGTGGTTTCCTACTAGGCTTTGGCTTTAAACTGTTACGTTTAGGTAATTGTTACCGACATATTTGGACTCTACGTGTTACTCATTTTGAAGTAGAGGCTAAACAAGACGTAATTGTGTCGGTATTTTGTTAGTATTTAATTTAAGAAATCTCGGAAGTCGATAAATAATTACCGTTATTTTACTATTATCTTTAGAAGTGATTTTATGTCGTGTTTGATCTATATTTCCAAGAAATAATATATAATAGAATACAAAACATTATCTAAATGTTACAGTTTAAAGCCACCGGGTCGGGTCAGTGTCAGAGTGTATGTGAGTGTAGCCTAATACTCAAGGGGCGCTTCCCAGACAGATGGGAGAATCTTCCTAATCGTACGAGTAGCCCTTGGTCGGGATGGAGGAAGATGTCTACCGAATAACAGTATTAGAAACATTATTCGTTATGTTACGATAGTAAGCTTTTATTATGTCAAGTGTTATTTTAAAGTGTAAGTAGGCCTACTGCATTATTCAATTACTCATTATCTCTTACTATGTACTTGATCCGACTAATCGTTTGAAGCAAACGGCAATGAAATAATCCCGTCGGATACCACTCGCTTGATAACGTCAGTAGGTCAAGTGAAACAAGTGCGATCTACGTGCATGACCTATATCGCAGATAAGAGCGAAGCCAGATTGTATTGTTATTAGAAATGTAGTAGTAGTAGTAGTAGCGGTGGTAGTGATTTGGATCAAGTCCATTTTGCTTCCGTGCCTCCCAGGACAGTTGTGCATTATTTACTCCTAACCTCCTGTAAATCTTCGTACTCCTTCACGTGTTCATATCTCCATAACAGAGCCAGATTTCCTGCATAACGTGCAAATCCCAGATGTCGGGAGCTGCTGCCACCACACTACTAGCTTGATTATAAATTTACGGTCAGCCTGGCACTAACGGCCGGTCCCTGTGCTAAGTTGGAATTGAATAGGTGTGATATTTCATAACTTTCTCCCTGTGTTCAAAGAATGTATACGTGTTTAACAGGCTTGAGACTGCCAGTGGAGGCATTAAAAGTTATATTTAACATTTACAATAAGTACAAATATATACATTATGTACAACGTGAACAAAAAAGTCTATGAGTGACAAATCTATCAATTAATAATAGGAGAATGGAATTACAATCTCTTCGATAGCACTCGTGTTAATTCACTGTCACTGTGATAAGAATAATCTCTGTCATCACTGCCTACACCATCAGAGTTAATTTCACCCTCGTTGTCTATATCTCTCTCATCATCTGCAGTGTTTATGCAGCGTTCTGTGACTTCGTCCATGATTCCCTCTGACTGCAAATATCCAGCTCCAATTTTGTTGACGTGAGCACATCTTAATTTGCAATCGTCAACTGTAACATCACTACATCGTTGTGCTGCTAGGTTGTGCTGTTATATATTTGACCTGAAATTAAATCATACATCTCTGGTTTCAGCAAAGAAGGCGAGTGGAATATGCCACGCTCGTCCAGCCACTTGATCATATC
This sequence comes from Prosapia bicincta, assembly GCA_036971475.1. Classification (NCBI taxonomy): domain Eukaryota; kingdom Metazoa; phylum Arthropoda; class Insecta; order Hemiptera; family Cercopidae; genus Prosapia; species Prosapia bicincta. The sequence continues at coordinate 171,943,135 of JBAIZL010000002.1, forward strand.
AACCTTCGATAATCCCGAGTTCGGATATTATGCTTCACAATGGTATGAGGCATTGCCTATCACGACGACACTATTTGGCTGCAGGTAAAGGATTAATTTCTCCCTAAGCCACCTTTCATAACTATCCTCATTCATATCGTCGTGGTAGTCACCTTTACTGACAGGCTTTTCAAGTCCAATGTTTTCACTGTCCGTCCAAGACTTTTCCGACGATGACGAACTGTAGGCTATAAGTATGCCTCATCCATATACACAACTGTAGGCTATAAGTCTGCCTCATCCATGTACACAACTGTAGGCTATAAGTATGCCTCATCCATATACACAACTGTAGGCTATAAGTCTGCCTCATCCATGTACACAACTGTAGGCTATAAGTATGCCTCATCCATATACACAACTGTAGGCTATAAGTATGACTCATCCATATACACAACTCTAGACTATAAGTATGCCTCATCCATATACATAATTGTAGGCTATAAGTATGCCTCATCCATATACACAACTGTAGGCTATAAGTATGCCTCATCCATATACACAACTGTAGGCTATAAGTATGCTTCATCCATATACACAACTGTAGGCTATAAGTATGCTTCATCCATATACACAACTGTAGGCTATAAGTATGCTTCATCCATATACACAACTGTAGGCTATAAGTATGCTTCATCCATGTACACAACTGTAGGCTATAAGTATGCTTCATCCATATACACAACTGTAGGCTATAAGTATGCTTCATCCATATACACAACTGTAGGCTATAAGTATGCTTCATCCATATACACAACTGTAGGCTATAAGTATGCTTCATCCATATACACAACTGTAGGCTATAAATATGCCTCATCCATATACACAACTGTAGGCTATAAGTATGCTTCATCCATATACACAACTGTAGGCTATAAGTATGCTTCATCCATATACACAACTGTAGGCTATAAGTATGCCTCATCCATATACACAACTGTAGGCTATAAGTATGACTCATCCATATACACAACTCTAGACTATAAGTATGCCTCATCCATATACATAATTGTAGGCTATAAGTATGCCTCATCCATATACACAACTGTAGGCTATAAGTATGCCTCATCCATATACACAACTGTAGGCTATAAGTATGCCTCATCCATATACACAACTGTAGGCTATAAGTATGACTCATCTATATACACAACTGTAGGCTATAAGTATGCTTCATCCATATACATAATTGTAGGCTTTAAGTATGCCTCATCCATATACACAACTGTAGGCTATAAGTATGCTTCATCCATATACACAACTGTAGGCTATAAGTATGCTTCATCCATATACACAACTGTAGGCTATAAGTATGCCTCATCCATATACACAACTGTAGGCTATAAGTATGCTTCATCCATATACACAACTGTAGGCTATAAGTATGCTTCATCCATATACACAACTGTAGGCTATAAGTATGCTTCATCCATATACACAACTGTAGGCTATAAGTATGCCTCATCCATATACACAACTGTAGGCTATAAGTATGCTTCATCCATATACACAACTGGATGTCTAAGTCCTTGATATTCCTTAATTTTAATTAAATACCGAACTAATCAGATGGGGTACTGAAAGTACGGAACCTGGCAGAGTAGCTCTGGAAAAACGGTCAAAACCGGGTGTCTGGTTAGAGTTAGTCTCCTCAATACTCCAGGATCTAAAGGGGGCTGAACATGCACAGAAATCCTAACGCAATATTATTTCTGATTAATATTCTGAGTACTTAGGTGATTGTAAAAACGTATGTCGTCATCCCTTCGCATGGTCGACAATCCGGGGGGGGGGGAGATGGGGAAACATCGCGGGGAACGCGCTGAACTGGAACCATTGTATCTTTTATACTATAAAAGATACAATAACAAAATAATTTTTATAAACTCATGAAAATAAAGGCTTCAATAATGGCTCTTACATAAAAATTACTAACTATAACACCTACTGAGTAAAAATTATTTTTTAAAAAATTTTAACTATTTGGGTCTTTAGTAAATTTCCAATGGAAAATTACCCATTGCTGTAAACGTAAGCCGGAGATTAAGAAGAAAGTTTCTTTAACGTCTCTGGAATTAAAGAAAATATTTGTTCAAATTTATACACACAAATAAAGCTATACTATCACGATAATTTTCGTGTCTAAATCATGGTAACTTTGGAACGAAACGTCCGATTTCAATCTAATTTGGTAATTTGTTATTTGTGGAAGTATGTTAAGATAAAAGATACAAAGGTTCCAGTTCAGCGCTCCCCCCCCCCCCCCCGGTATGTCGGCCACGTGAGGGTTTTTACAATCACCCAAGTGTCCATAATATAAAAACGTGCTGACAAATAAAATTGCGTTAGGCTTTCAGTGCAAGCTCAACCCCTGTTAGATCCTAGACCACAAGGCTTGTCACCAGTCCACGCCTTATAGCGAGGTCTTAAGAATCTTGCATATTGGTACCACGGGTCGTGGCACCATGCCCGGGGCGGGGGTGAATGCTTGACTTTAGCTATTCTCCCAGTTATACATTTATCTTTGTATTATTTGCGGCCTAGAGGTGAGAGCGAGAGGCTAATTCCTTCCTCTTCTGGGTTTCACCACCTTTCTTCCTTTTTACAAATTTTCACAAGACACTTGGTAGTGTTGGATATGTAGAGGATATGTTGGATATGTAATGTTTAGTAAAGGTCTGCTTTAACTATCGGAGGATGAAGAGTAATTATAAAATATTTCTGGTAATAAATAAGCTTGTTAGGTTTAGAACCATTTAAACTATTTCACTTTTGTACGGCAATATAATTTTACTGTGCACATTCTGTGTTTCTAAAACATGCGGTAATGACCGCTTTGAATTTGTCTTGTCCATCGCTCGTTCAAAACACGTCTCAATGTTTATTATTATTGGTTTTTCAGATTTAAATACTTTCTTAAAAAAGGAATTACAATTCAAGTCGGGTAAAATTGGTGTCAAGATAGTCTTTTGCTTCACTGCCGATGTATGATTTTCACGACTCCGAGTCGTAAGGTTGTGTGCCTCGCATCCAAGACCGTGTTTGTACAAGTGTTACAAATAGAACACGGGCGTACAGATGTGGCTCCGAGCATTCGTCGTTTATTTTAGTTGTATGTTAAGTAAATTACGTTAGTTGTGCGTCACATTAAATAAACACGCCACCACGTGTGTACCGTCTACTAACCCTGTATACTGGTCACACGTAAGCTGGCGCCCGGCCTTCAAGAGTGAGCATAGGCGGGGGGAAGGGTAGAGGTAGCAAAAGTGACCGTTCCACAGACATAATATGAGGTATAGTATCTATATTATAATAATGTAGATTTGTCAAAGCCGTAAGATTGTTATAAATATTATTACATAATTTGATTAAGAGTATTAACCAGATCATTTACATAACGTTTTGAACAAATCTACTTATATCAGTTTTCAAAACGACCGCAACGCCTGCAATTTCTTAGCGATGGCCTTTGATGCAATACGCACTACAAACACCAATGTTTTTGAATAGGGTTAGCGTTTTGTTTTCTATCGATCGATCGCTTACGAGTGACCAGCAATACTTTGAAAGGCCCGAACCTTTTTGATTTTGTACAATTTTTAATATCTAATATCCATTAGCGTTTCGCTAACTTTTGTCATCATCAGTAAAGGCTATTATCCAATGGTTTTGCAGTTGTGATTATGTAATAGTCTCAGTGATGATGACATAAGTCATTGAAACGTGTAAAGATTAAGTAATTATAATTGTGTTTGTTTGCAGTCACTGATTATCTCATTGTGCCATTTACAGCTTCGTCAACGTTTTCCTTTATATTAAAGGAGATTTTTTAAATTTGTGGTTCTTTAACAGTAATTTTATTACTTGTTTAGATCCCTGAGGTCCTTTCGTATCCCCTCAGGTGATAATGCTCTTCGTCAATATCAATGACGTCTGAACGACCAATAGTTTCCCATTTCTGAACTTACTTCGTAGCTCGTAGATTCGAAAGTACCTCTGAATAACAAGCCTTTCATATTCTTAAAGAATCAACTGTCACAGTAGCAGATCTTACAGCTGTTCCTCCGTCTCCTGGCGAGCATATTAACTGATCTCAGAAGGCGAAGCAATGTAAGGCAAATACTGCCTTTTGATTGATCGGTAGCTCCTCCCACTCCACTAACAACAACTGTCAAATTCGTCGACCCATTAGAAAAAATTATTTTGGGCTCAGACATGCAAGCCTCAAAATAAATTACACGAGTCTCAAATATATTATATTATTATTAATTTATGCCAAAATATATGTACTTGTACGTAAACATCAAATGTTTATGATTTCAACTATATGATTTGGTAGAATTATTAATATTTAGCTGACAGGGTGGGTATTTTATAGATTACGTTGATAAATAAGATCTTCAAATCAAGTAAGTGCTTACACCTACTTTACTCGGAAATTGAACTATGTAATTAAACAATAACTGGCATGCCTAGTATACCTATACCTATGACATATTATAATATAATGTGAAACTTATTATATGTGTTTTCATTAACAAATACCTAAATTACCACTTTTCTCTAAAATAATAAAACTTGAAACCATCTCATTACAAAAAAAAAAAAAAATAATAAAAATAAAATATATATACATACCTATATAAAATATAATATATATATATATATATATAGGTAGCTAAAACTTTAAAAAAATCCTCCAGAATGATTAAAGATAAAAACTACGTGGTTTTGTATTTTCATTCAACCCAAAACCTGGAGTGTCAGGTTTCACAATGTTTCAACGATTCACAATGTTGACAGTTGTTGTTGGTGGAGTGGGAGGAGCTACAGACCAATCAAAAGGCAGTATTTGCCTTACATTGCTTCGCCTTCTGGGATCAGTTAATATGTTCCTGGCGAGCAATAATACTCGGAATGATGAGACGTGGCAAGTGTATAAAAAAGGCAACTTCATGAACTGGGAATGGCAGAATTAATGCTGTTAACAAATATTATAACCCTAGGTAGCAAGTATAAAAGTAATGTTCCTAAAGTCTTTAGATAAGATATTGTTAACATTTTATTTCTGAATTCATGATGTTTTTGCGATCAGTTCATGACACGTCCTACGGTGCTCCCTCGGGTTGGCCACAGCAGTTAGTTTTAATAACGAATCTACGCTGTAATCTCGTTTATTATTTATTTCTCGCTTGAAAATCTCATTAAAGTTGAACTTCGAATATTATTAACCATTAAAAAGTAAAATGTAAGAACCATAAAGCGCTTTAAATGTAAGAATAATAAAAATGAACACCCTAAATCTAAGAGCCCTAAATGTAAGCACCCTTAATGTAAAACCCTAAATCCAAGCACCCTGTATGTAAAAAACCCTAAATGTAAGGCCCATAAAAGTAAACATCATAAATGCAAACACCATAAAAATTAAGCACACTAAATGCAAGGTTTCTAGATAATTTATATATCTGTCTTTATTACGTCATCTAAATATTTTTAATAGTTTAAAAATTTCGTAAATTCAAGCTCGTTCTATTTTTAATTACGTATCTTTTTTATTTTCCTGTTGAAACTATCATGTGTTATTATTTATATTTTGGGCGTGTCTACACATATCCTGTGATGGAGAAAACTCATAAGCGTCAGATTCCCCAAGAGGAACGAATTGGAAAGCCGGAGGCAACTTGTACAATGGTCGGCCAACTCTTAGTGTATTCTACTCAGTTGTTTTTTTTTTCAACCCTAGCGCACGGGAAACGGTCAGTGAGCCAGCAGCAGGTATATTTATTGCAGTGGATGTGGGGGAGGGATTGCGAGAGAAGAGAAAGATAAACTTCCGCACAAGTGTGGTTCTAAACGGCCCATGACTAGACCATTCTAAATATACTAATGTCTTGCAGGACCGGATGAATTAGCTAATGTAACTCTAATAGCTTACATTATTTTAGTCACCTTATGTGTGATGGAAAATTATTTTGACTTTTCAATAATAAATAACGTTTTGATAGCTATCATGAATTTTAAAAATACAGTTATTTCAGTTACACACAAAATTTAAGAAAAAAACATTTTGGCTTAAATTTAGTTACTTTAATTTATACTACTTTACTATACTTTGCGTACAAAGTTATGTTAAAACTAATCCACGTTTAATTAAATACCAGTAAAGCTGAATTTAGCCATGGACGTTAAATAGCACTGCAAAAAGTCAATATACCTAAAATGATCATCTCAATGTGAAACTTTGCCCAAAAATATATATTTTTTTTCATAAAGTCCCCTAAAAACCTTTTTCAACGAAATACGTTGTGTGCCAGATGTTAAAATAGTAGTCATGTGGTAATTTATGTAAATAAGCCTAAGCAGTACGTTTTTGTTTAGGTATTGGTATGGTTTATTTGCATTTAGTATTTCATAGTTTATTTTACATTATTTTTATTTCTTGAGATTTACCATAGACAATGTGGCTATGGGATTATCCACAGAGTAAGGAGTAAAATGCGTTTTTGTTTGCTAACATTTCTAAGAGATTTGGTTTACAGGGGTTTTATTGATCTTTCCCTGCAACAGAGACCAGAAAGAATTGTGTTTGTTAATAAAAAGTAAGTGTAAAATGTACATAGCAAAAACTCTATAAGAGAATTGTTGGTACACCGATCTGGTTTTAAAGAGATGGTGGTCTTTTAAAGATGGTCCTAAAAAATTGATAAATTTAATGTATTTCTTAAAACTACACTTTTTGCTTCTGCGAACTTATTTTCCTTTTTATAGTAGTCTAACCCTTTTCTTTGGATTTTTACCATTAATTAAAAGTTTTCTCTACGTACATAGTTATTACTGATGTGAATAATGTTAAATGATTGTCTTTTTCGGTAATTGTAAATATTTGTTCCATATTAGGCGTATGTTTGGCGTCGTTATAGTTTTAGTATATTTTTGTTTAAATTTCAAAAACGATTAATTATTCTGTATATGACGTTGTAATTTTCTTTATATGATTTTGTACATAGTATATATAGAATTTTCTTCTTATATGTTTCAATTCCTTACTTGTTTGTTTTCAAATATTTTATAACTGGTAAAAACAAGAGTCAGGTAAATACATTACTATATTCATATGAAAGGTTTCATTTTTACTTCCTTGTAACTCATAATGAAATTATACTACACAATTTTATTTATACATAGACTGCTATGTTTATACAAATGTATGCTTTAAAACAATGTAATGAATAATTTCCATCAAATTACAACTTGTTTTCTTATATTTTATTGTGCCTTGATTGCTTCTATATCCTCTACCAGGAGATTTGGTTTCGTATAGTACAATGTTGCCTTTGTTATTCCTACTTAAGAGTACATTCACAATACTTCTCTATATGTCGTAGGTATAGTGTTTGTTGTGCTCAGTTTATACCATGATTGCTTCTATATCCTCTACCAGGAGGTTTGGTTTCGTATAGTACAATGTTGCCTTTGTTATTCCTACTTAAGAGTACATTCACAATACTTCTCTATATGTCGTAGGTATAGTGTTTGTTGTGCTCACTTTATACCATGATTTCTTCTATATCCTCTACCAGGAGATTTGGTTTCATATAGTACAATGTTGCCTTTGTTATTCCTACTTAAGAGTACATTCACAATACTTCTCTATGTGTCGTAGGTATAGTGTTTGATGTGCTCACTTTATACCATGATTGCTTCTATATCCTCTACCAGGAGATTTGGTTTCGTATAGTACAATGTTGCCTTTGTTATTCCTACTTAAGAGTACATTCACAATCCTTCTTTATGTGTCGTAGGTATAGTGTTTGTTGTGCTCACGTTTGCCATGATTGCTTCTGTATCATCTACCAGGAGGTTTGGTTTCGTATAGTACAATGTTGCTTTTGTTATTCCTACTTAAGAGAACATTCACAATACTTCTCTATATGTCGTAGGAATAGTGTTTGTTGTGCTCACTTTATGCCATGATTGCTTCTATATCCTCTACCAGGAGGTTTGGTTTCGTATAGTACAATGTTGCCTTTCTTAATCCTACTTAAGAGTACATTCACAATACTTCTCTATATGTCGTAGGTATAGTGTTTGTTGTGCTCACTTTATACCATGATTGCTTCTATATCCTCTACCAGGAGGTTTGGTTTCGTATAGTACAATGTTGCCTTTCTTAATCCTACTTAAAAGTACATTCACAATACTTCTCTATATGTCGTAGGTATAGTGTTTGTTGTGCTCACTTTATACCATGATTGCTTCTATATCCTCTACCAGGAGGTTTGGTTTCGTATAGTACAATGTTGCCTTTCTTAATCCTATTTAAGAGAACATTCACAATACTTCTCTATATGTCGTAGGTATAGTGTTTGTTGTGCTCACTTATACCATGATTGCTTCTATATCCTCTACCAGGAGGTTTGGTTTCGTATAGTACAATGTTGCCTTTCTTAATCCTACTTAAGAGTACATTCACAATACCTCTCTATATGTCGTAGGTATAGTGTTTGTTGTGCTCACTTATACCATGATTGCTTCTATATCCTCTACCAGGAGGTTTGGTTTCGTATAGTACAATGTTGCCTTTCTTAATCCTACTTAAGAGTACATTCACAATACTTCTCTATATGTCGTAGGTATAGTGTTTGTTGTGCTCACTTTATACCATGATTGCTTCTATATCCTCTACCAGGAGGTTTGGTTTCGTATAGTACAATGTTGCCTTTCTTAATCCTATTTAAGAGAACATTCACAATACTTCTCTATATGTCGTAGGTATAGTGTTTGTTGTGCTCACTTATACCATGATTGCTTCTATATCCTCTACCAGGAGGTTTGGTTTCGTATAGTACAATGTTGCCTTTCTTAATCCTATTTAAGAGAACATTCACAATACTTCTCTATATGTCGTAGGTATAGTGTTTGTTGTGCTCACTTATACCATGATTGCTTCTATATCCTCTACCAGGAGGTTTGGTTTCGTATAGTACAATGTTGCCTTTGTTATTCCTACTTAAGAGTACATTCACAATACTTCTCTATATGTCGTAGGTATAGTGTTTGTTGTGCTCACTTATACCATGATTGCTTCTATATCCTCTACCAGGAGGTTTGGTTTCGTATAGTACAATGTCGCCTTTCTTAATCCTACTTAAGAGTACATTCACAATACTTCTCTATATGTCGTAGGTATAGTGTTTGTTGTGCTCACTTTATACCATGATTGCTTCTATATCCTCTACCAGGAGGTTTGGTTTCGTATAGTACAATGTTGCCTTTCTTAATCCTACTTAAGAGAACATTCACAATACTTCTCTATATGTCGTAGGTATAGTGTTTGTTGTGCTCACTTTATGCCATGATTGCTTCTATATCCTCTACCAGGAGGTTTGGTTTCGTATAGTACAATGTTGCCTTTCTTAATCCTACTTAAGAGAACATTCACAATACTTCTCTATATGCTGTGACCGATCGCATTAAACATTAGAAACCCGTTTAGCCACCTTTACACGTGTCTGTACGTATAATCCCCTGCTGATAAGACGAGACGGAACGTGGATGGTATCCACACCTGTCGTACGTCTTCTTCAGGAGCTCATTAGCAATATTAATTTTGCAGTGCTGTAAAATAGTTCGTACATCGTGGGCTAGTTGATGATGCCATAAATATACGGAATTTATTTAATTAAATATTGTTAACCATACTTATAAATATAGGTTTTATTGGAGCCACACTTTGGACATGTAAATAATGTACTAGAGATAGGAACGAGCATTCGGATCAGAACACGCTGTAGGTAATTTGGCAAGTCGCTGAAAAGTTAACAAAATTAACGCTATCGAATACAAGTCCAACATCTAACAGGTGTTGGCAGTCTGACAAGATGGCAGCCGTTAGACGTTAACATTAGATACCTGGTACTTGTGAGTAAGTTGGCAAGATGGCGAGTTGCTGCTCTGAGCAGACTAATTCCGGCGGGGAATCGTCCCATAGGCCAGTTCAGCAAGTTTGCAGTGTATTTATATATATTTATTTATTTACATAAGTTTTACAAAATAAATCATATGTAGAGATTTAGAGAATAATAAGCAACACGTATATAAATAACTGACGAAATGCCCCAAAGAGATGGGACTTTTACCGACCATGGAGTGGGACCGTTGACTCAGCTTGGTGCTATATCTGTTCGTCACAACCACCGAGGTAGACAGCATCGGATATCTTAGAAGAATTAGGGAAGAAAATGTAACGTAATTAGGATTGAGGAAGACAACCGTAAGTAGAAACACGCCCTTAATCTGTGGGATAGAGCGTGATATATGTATGAATTGGATGAGGGAGCAAAGGTTAAATAGAAATAGTTTGAAGAGAATAGGACAAAAACCCCATCTGAAAGAAGTGGAGGAAGGGGGCCGCTTACGTACAGGATACCTGATCAAGGACGATGAAGTGAACGATACAGCATAGCAAGATGTAATCAGTGGCATGCCAAAGGTGGGGGCGGGGGGGGGGGGGTGTTTGGTCATGCTAACGGGTTGGTAATTTTTAAAAAATAGAGTTAAGTAATTACCACAATAACCAAATTACAGAAGCATACCTGGATAAACATGCAAATTGCCATCAAATTTGAAGAAAATGCTAATGCATTACTCCTCAAAAAAATCTTCGTCGATCATTTTTATTTTTACAAAATACTATATCTAACTTTTAAAATGTTTTTTTTTTCGAAAAACAACTGCTTACATATGGATTATGGCACAACAACCGGAAATATGTGCGACATGTTGTTGTTATATGTGATTTTGCGTCGCTAAAATATGCGCGACGTAATAACTATCTAATACTATTTAGTTGTATTTTATACGTAATTTTTTTATTAAGTGTTATTAATTATAGGACCCCTTATATTTTCGTAGGCGGTAATAGCACCCCTATATTTACCGCCCTATATTTTTCAAGGCACGTCACTTGATGTAATGATCTTTTTATGCCAAAAACTCTATTTAGATGGTACTAAAACATGACACAAATCCCATTAAAACGTGTAAAAGTGTCCAAAACCGAAAAGTAATCTGACGACGGGCAGTATAGATTCGGCCAGGTTTACTAGATGTTTACTACTATTTATGGTAGCGACAATCAAAGACTTCCTTCTGGCTTAGAAGTATTTCTCAGTAACTTGTAGGAAAAAGTAGGAGTTGCTCCAGTCATTCTTGACTTTTGCCTACTTAGATAATTGTTTGAATTAGTTGAAATAAGAACAAATTCAAGTTATTATTATATTAATGAGGTACGTATTTGGGCAGTTTACTTTCTATCTAGTTTCATAGAAAGGGTTTTTATAGAGTTACTTTTATTACAAAAACCGGCGTGCGGCACTTGGTGAGTGCCGATAGAAGTGACTACGTCTTATCGAGCGTTATGACTGACTTTAGGTGCGATAATAAAATTGTATGTCTGCTTAATATGAAATTATTATTAATATTTATATTTTATAATAAAATCACACAAAATCATTTAAATTCTTTAAATTAAAAAAAAATATTTACTTATTTAAAAAAAATTCTAATCCAATTTTTATTTGCAATTTTAAACATTTTAAAAATTTGTTCAAAATGTAATAATAATAAACATTTATATAAGGTAATTATTTATTGACCATTTACGTTCTCATTATTATCTCGTATTTGTGATATAATTACTTCATTTAGATTATCATTGTATTCTAAGTTTTTTTTTTCAATTCATTTATTATAAACTGCAACTAAGATAAATCCTATCTAGCAGCTTGCTTTCTGATGGAGATTACAATGTTCGTCTTGTTCCAATGAACGAGACTGACTTAACGTTGCTCTGGAAACAAGTCAAAAGGTTTAGTGCGCTCAAGTCTACGCACTGGTATCCTGTGAGCTAGTCGCATAGCTACAGGGTTCGTATGTTCCTGGAGCCGCCCGAAGTGATTCACTGCTGCAGTGGCGGCCTCCTCTCTCACGCTCTTCATTTTGAGGTCCCTAAGTATATAATAGTTACGGACGTACCATGGAGCTCCCACTATAGCTCTTTATTTTGGAAGCGTTCTATTACTTGTAAATTGGTGCTCTTGGCGAATCCCCAAAGTGGTAACCCGTATGTCCATACTGGCTTTAGCACTTGCTTATAAACAAGGAGTTTATTGTAGGGGCTTAACTCCGAATACCGGTTCATGAGCCATGCTAGTCTTCTGTATCTTACATCTAGTTCATCTCTTTTTTTCTTCACATGAGATTTCCAGTTCAATTTAGTGTCCAATGTTAAACCTAGGTATTTCACCTCCTTACAATTAGGAACAACCCGGCTATTTATTATGAGGACAGTTTTGCTCTCTGCCTTATTGGTAAAAATAATATGAGCAGATTTATTTTCATTAAGTTTTATGCGCCACTGCCTAGTCCACTCACTAACATTATCCAGGGTGATCTGCAATTTTGCTGTTGCGTCAGCCTCATTTTGTGCAACAGACAGGATAGCTGTGTCATCTGCAAACGTCGCCATAATTGTATTCCCATTTACAGGTATGTCCCTTGTATCAAGAGGTACAATACCGGTCCAAGGACACTACCCTGAGGCACCCCAGCAACTATGTCCCTGAAACCAGAGTACCTCCTACCCTGCTTGACGCGGAAGATTCTGTTCGCCAGATAGTATTTGCCAGAATTCTTCTGGAAGATCTCGATGAATTTTATATAGTAAGCCACCGTGCCAAACACGATCAAACACGATGCCTGGGAAACATGGAGGAAGACACCAGAGCATACCCTCTTCATCTCCAAGGTTTCCTCAACTACTTCTACAATTCGGTGCACCTGGTCTATAGTGGAGTGTTTGCTCTTGAAGCCGAATTGGTGGTTTGTAACCATGCCTCGTTCTTCAATTATTGGTTTGAGTCGTTTCAGCAGCAGTCTCTCTCAAAAAAAAATTCTAATCCAATTTTTATTTGTAATTTTAAACATTTTGAAAATTTGTTCAAAATGTAATAATAATAAACATTTATATAAGGTAATTATTTATTGACCATTTACGTACTCATTATTATCTCGTATTTGTGATATAATTACTTCATTTAGATTATCATTGTATTCTAAAAATGTAACTATTATTTTATGGTAACTAAAATATGAAATGAAAACTCTTGTATAAACATTTCCTATATACCTTATAAATACGGCATCTATTGTTGTTCCATATCTTGTTGTACTTATGTTTTTATCATTTGCCATTGTTAAATCTAATTTATCTTTTAAAAAGCATACCAATGGATTTGACGTATTTTCAGCAAAGTTTATGTTAAAATCACCACTCAAAATCATTGGTCATTATTCTATGTCAATTTTCACCAACTATTTTAGAACCTTCTTCTGTATATACAGGTATTAACAAGTGTCTATGTAAAAATTTAATTATTTCTTGTACACTATTTCTTGATGAAATATAAACGGCTACAATTAACATTGTTTGTCAATTTTCATTATTACAATGAGCTATACAGCATTCCCCTATTTCAGAAGCGTGTATACTCAAAGCTGGAGTATGTCTTAAATGATTGTCCATATTTGCGGTGTTATCGTTCGCATTGTGGTAAGTAGCCACCCCTGTAGCTCGAACTTGTGATCTTTTGAAATGTTCAATGCAATTTCAATTTAGAATGTCTAAAGGCTCTTCATTGCTCATATGACTTTCTGACAGTAATAAATCAGTTGAATTTTTTACAATAGTATCATCAAGTCCCAGTTTGTGTGCTGCCAAGCTTTGACAATTAAATGAAAATATTGATAGTCCCGATCTTTGTGTTATGAAATCTATCACCATCCTCGTTTTGACCAACTTGACTTAATGCCATTAGTTAAACCATCTGCAACATCACTGTTTGTAGCTTCTTTACATTAGCAATGTTCGTAATTCTTTTTTATATATAGTTTTACTTGTTCCTTGTTTTCTTCTTTATTTATATATAGCATTTTTCTTTCAAATTCATTCTCACTATTATCTGAATTTCCGTTATTACCTCTATTAGTTGGTTGTGAAGAAGCAGAAAATATTTCTTCATTTTCCTCCATTAAAGCGATTTTCTTGAAAAAATTTTTTTTAATGTTAAAATTCATTAATAATTATTAATTATCAACACACACACACACACACACACACACACACACACACACACACACACACACACACATACACATATACATGCGCGCGCTCTTATGTATGCAGATAATGTTGATTGTTAATATAATCATTCATACAAAAATTATTTAAGATAAAAATATATATTGTTTAGGTGTGTAGGCAATATATATATACTGTTTATGTACAAATTTTTATATAATTTTGTGTAATTATAAAATAACATCAATATTTTTTTAAATTTGAAAGCCACATGCTTAAGTCAGTACATATTATATACGTATATATTGAATTTAAATATTCTATATCCGTATAATCTACATTTTTATATAAATAAATACACACACACACACACATATATATATATATATATATATATATATATATACATTTATGCATATACATATAAAACAAAATTCATAACTGATTTTTAAGTGCTCTATATATATATATATATATATATATATATATATATATATATATATATATATATATATATATATATATATATGAAGCGACTCGTGACTGGTGCGATGGAATCAATCCCGTGTAAAGGTATATAGTAATACCGAGCGATAAGAAGTATTTCAGTATTCATATTAGATAACTTCAAGAGGTAACGCTGTACATTGGCAGCACAACTCTAACGCTTCCAAGTTTTACCACAGCAGATAATTTAGATTTATTAATAAAATTCCAAAGTATTTTATCGGTTGATAAGAACTGAAAAGTCGTAGGTCACATCCTGTATGCGGTAAAAGTTCTTTTCTGGAAAACGTTTCTAGAAACAGTTAACTAGAAATAACCAATTCGTTTTGAGAAAACTGCAATAATACGTGAATTGTTGACGTCTTCCGTTCATTCTTGGAATGCATAGAGTGCTTTCTCTTCCAGTTAAATATACATCTGAAAGCATTCTGTCTCCTACAAAGCTATTCAAAGGGGGTACCAAGAGCAACACATCTCGCAGATGTAAATTAATTTCTTCATCAGGATCAAAGTGTTGTCTACCCTTTACACCCCCTTGTAAGAGTACTTTTGTGACTCTCTATCCTGAGAGAGAGTAAGCCTACGTAGTGGGATGTGACATGATTCTTTCCTCTGCATTTAACCCAAGGACTCCTATGTGTCTCCCTTTAATGCTGTAAATATTCTCTACTATCCTGAGAGAGAGAGAGAGAGAGAGAGAGAGAGTGAGTGGCCTATGTGGTGGGATGTGACATGATTCTTTCCTCTGCATTCAACCCAAGGACTCCTATGTATCTCCCTTTAATGCTGTAAATACTTTCTACGATCCTGAAAGAGAAAGAGTAGGCCTATGTGGTGGGATGTGGCATGATTCTTTCCTCTGCATTCAACCCAAGGACTCCTATGTGTCTCCCTCTAGTGCTGTAAATACTCTCTACGATCCTGAGAGAGAGTAGGGCTATGTGATGGGATGTGACATGATTCTTTCCTCTGCATCCAACCCAAGGACTCCTATGTGTCTCCCTTTAATGCTGTAAATACTCTCTACGATCCTGAAAGAGAGTAGGCCTATGTGGTGGGATGTGACATGATTCTTTCCTCTGCATCCAACCCAAGAACTCCTATGTGTCTCCCTTTAATGCTGTAAATACTCTCTACGATCCTGAGAGAGAGTAGGCCTATGTGGTGGGATGTGACATGATTCTTTCCTCTGCATCCAACCCAAGGACTCCTATGTGTCTCCCTCTAATGCTGTAAATACTCTCTACGATCCTGAGAGAGAGTAGGCCTATGTGGTGGGATGTGACATGATTCTTTCCTCTGCATCCAACCCAAGGACTCCTATGTGTCTCCCTTTAATGCTGTAAATACTCTCTACGATCCTGAGAGAGAGTAGGCCTATGTGGTGGGATGTGACATGATTCTTTCCTCTGCATCCAACCCAAGGACTCCTATGTGTCTCCCTTTAATGCTGTAAATACTCTCTACGATCCTGAGAGAGAGTAGGCCTATGTGGTGGGATGTGACATGATTCTTTCCTCTGCATCCAACCCAAGGACTCCTATGTGTCTCCCTTTAATGCTGTAAATACTCTCTACGATCCTGAGAGAGAGTAGGCCTATGTGGTGGGATGTGACATGATTCTTTCCTCTGCATCCAACCCAAGGACTCCTATGTGTTTCCCTTTAATGCTGACGGTTATCACAATTCCTCCTGTGCGATAAACACATAGCGCATAAGTTATAAAAGTCTAAAGTGTCCAGCTCCCCTTAAACGAACCTTCTAATAATCTACACAAAATATATTAAACCTAGTTCGCCACAGATTCGTGACTGGGGCTCCATTGTCTGTTCAATATCTTTAGGCTCATAAAACATTCTACGCAACCCCTAAAGTCGACTGGCTTACAGCGTGGTACTTTCGGCTCGGGCTGTATTCACAAATTGGAAAATCTAATTTCTTTTCAGTGAGTCGTGACCACATCGTGGCTACCATTAGCAACACACTGGTTGCATGTGAGTCATGAAGAAACAGAAATACGTAACCAAAATAACAAGCCTTGTTGTGTAACTGTACCGCCAGGCAGCGCTGGTGTACGCTGTTAATTAGATAGCAGAACGTGTGGGTATTGTCCTTAATTAAGTTCGCTTGTGTGCCTTGGATATAGTATTGTACTTTGCATTAACACAATGACGGTGCCAAATTTGATAAATCTACTGCCATACCGGGATATATAAAATCTGAATAAATTCAATGTTTGTCTTAAATACTTGTGATCTTTAAAAGACATTCCCATTGCGTTAGATTTAATAAGTTACGTTAAGTGACAGATGTTTTACATCATAAAATGAATACTTCTTTTTGTCGGGTTTGAGCCCATCGCTACTCTTCGTTATTTTTCATCATCCCCCTTTGTGCCTTCAGAGGCTCATTAGCAACCAATTCTGCTGTCCCTATGAAATAGTTTATTGAACGCAGCCTCATCTGTCGTTGCCTAGTTGACGTTGCCATAAATTGACGAAACATTAATTGACTAACGGTTGTTAACCATACTATTAAATATTGATTTTAATAATAGTCGGCCGTTCCCTGCCCATTATACAAAGGGCATATCGGGGAATCCTCTGTGCAGGTAGTCATGTCAGGTTTCTATTCTTAAGGTAGCGGAGGCTACACTCCTTGGCAGAGTGCTGGGGATGGCATCTCTTGCCCTCCAGTAGGTCTGATGCCCTTTTTGACGGATGATTCTGTCCGGCATGAGATAGAACTAACTGGTAGCCTCTCTTGTTGCAGCAAACACAATTTTCCATGAAAGCTTATTATTATGTTTGACTCGGTTCGACCTGTTTCTCGAGGTCACGCCCATTCCCGCTACATTTGGCGCGGATACTCTATAGCGTGGGTCCACTCAGTTCTTTCCGCCTTGAGATTTTGTTCAAGTCAGGGAAATTTTTTTCTTCGTCGCTCAGGTTCATTAGTGAAAAACCTACACAATAAAATATTCGTAAAATGAAAAAAAAAATAATAAACCGCTAGAGATTTGGAGTGGTTGTTTAATAAACCGCTGGAGATTTTTAGGGGTGGTTTAATAAACCGCTGGCGATTTGGAGGGGTGGTGTAATAAACCGCTGGAGATATGGAATTATTGTTTAATAAACCGCTGGAGATTTTTAGGGGTGGTTTAATAAACCGCTGGCGATTTGGAGGAGTGGTTTAATAAACCGCTGGAAATTTGGAGGAGTGGTGTAATAAACCGCTGGAGATATGGAATTATTGTTTAATAAACTGCTGGAGATTCAGAGGGGTTGTTTAATAAACCGCAGGGGATTAAATGGGGTTGATTAATAAACGGCTGAAGATTGGTTTATTCCGGGGGGAATGGGAGCTAATTTATGCTCCCAAAAGCTAGTTTTTATAAATTAATTGCCAAAGTAACGCTTGAAATTCGGCACAAATTAGGAACGTAACTAGAAATGCTTCTCTTTTTATAGAATAGGCATTGTACTTTAGAATAAAAAAGTACAAGCACAGTGTTGTATTTAATGCAAACATCGAGTCTACGAAACCTCTTTAAAAGTTAAAATATTTAATGCCTTGTCCCAGCGATTTCTTTATGAGAGTAAGCCGTGGGGGGAAGTTTTATTTGTCAAGCATGAAGCCATTGGAAAGCTTAACTGTACACGTTTGTTATTATCATCTGTCACATTACTGACAACTTGTTCTATATCAAAACTATCTGGAAATTATTGTATTTGAATTTCTTCTTGAAAATTTTAAATTAATTTAAAATATCTTATAAAAGCGTAATTCAAAGAAATTTTTTGAACTAGAAAAAAATAAAAAGAAATTTTATTTGGGGATTAAACCCCAAAACTCTCTTTTTCTGAGCCCCTGGAGTAGAAAAGGTAGCCTTATCCCACGGGGTTGAATGTAGCCTTTACCAAATCGGGACTGCAATCCATCAACCTGTTTCTAACAACTCAAACAATTGAACTGAAATGGGATAAAATAGCACGTGATCATTAAATCCATTTATCTTAATTTTTCACGATGACCGTGGCTGCGCGTTCTGGGCGGGTTAAATAAGAACTAATTAGCGATTACTGTACACATATGGAAATGTAATTGGTAGATATCTGTTTCTACTTTGCACGGACGACGGATATTTATTGAAGTGGTCGTTGGGTCACAGAGTTCAGCCTAGTTCTCAGGCCTACTTCGATACCAGAGTACCTGTAATTGTTGTGTGATTATATTGGAGTAATTTTATGCATTTGTTTCAATGTCCGTTTTATTCTTTTCCAATCGTTTTTTGGTGGCATCTTTATTAATAAAATATTTGATATAATTGTTACAAAAGTGTTGAGCACGCAGATGAGGAACTTCCTTCACACCTGATACCGGATTTTCTATTACGGTATAACATTTACATTGTTACTTAATTTTATACTATTACAATATTTATTTTACTAACGTTAATGTTTATTTTACTGGATTGTAAGACCATTTAGTAACAATGGCTAGTGTATGTTTTACTGGCCTCTGAGGCTATTTAATAACGTTATAAAGTTTATTTTACTGGCTTCTAAGACCATTTACTAACATTAATGTTTATTTTACTGGAGATTGTAACACCATTTAGTAACCATGGCTAGTGTATGTTTTACTGGCCTCAGAGGTTATTTAATAACGTTATAAAGTTTATTTTACTGGTTCCTAAGACCTTAACGTTAATGTTTATTTTACTGGATTGTAAGACCATTTAGTAACAATGGCTAGTGTATGTTTTACTGGCCTCAGAGGTTATTTAATAACGTTATAAAGTTTATTTTACTGGCTTCTACGACCATAACGTTAATGTTTATTTTACTGGATTGTAAGACCATTTAGTAACCATGGCTAGTGTATGTTTTACTGGCCTCTGAGGTTATTTAATAACGTTATAAAGTTTATTTTACTGGTTTCTAAGACCATAACGTTAATGTTTATTTTACTGGATGTAAGACCATTTAGTAACCATGGCTAGTGTATGTTTTACTGGCCTCTGAGGTTATTTAATAACGTTATAAAGTTTATTTTACTGGTTTCTAAGACCATAACGTTAATGTTTATTTTACTGGATGTAAGACCATTTAGTAACCATGGCTAGTTAGTGTATGTTTTACTGGCCTCTGAGGTTATTTAATAACGTTATAAAGTTTTTTTTACTGGCTTTTAAGACCATTTACTAACATTAATGTTTATTTTACTGGATTGTAAGATCATTTAGTAACCATGGCTAGTGTATGTTTTACTGGCCTCTGAGGCTATTTAATAACGTTATAAAGTTTATTTTACTGGCTTCTAAGACCATTTCCGAACATTGTTTATTTTACTGGATTATAAGACCATTTAGTAACCATGGCTAGTGTATGTTTTACTGGCCTCTGAGGCTATTTAATAACGTTATAAAGTTTATTTTACTGGCTTCTAAGACCATTTCCTAACATTGTTTATTTTACTGGATTATAAGACCATTTAGTAACCATGGCTAGTGTATGTTTTACTGGCCTCTGAGGCTATTTAATAACGTTATAAAGTTTATTTTACTGGCTTCTAAGACCATTTCCTAACATTGTTTATTTTACTGGATTATAAGACCATTTAGTAACCATGGCTAGTGTATGTTTTACTGGCCTCTGAGGCTATTTAATAACGTTATAAAGTTTATTTTACTGGCTTCTAAGACAATTTCCTAACATTGTTTATTTTACTGGATTATAAGACCATTTAGTAACCATGGCTAGTGTATGTTTTACTGGCCTCTGAGGCTATTTAATAACGTTATAAAGTTTTTTTTACTGGCTTTTAATACCATTTACCAACATTAATGTTTATTTTAAATTATTCTAGAACAGCTATTGTTAGCTGATACCATGTAAAATTTTGTTTAATAATGCATGGCCCTACAAGAGCCCAGCGTGTGTTGCTCCTGCCAAATAAAGGTTTGTATTAAAGGGAAAACATCAAGAGCATTTCTATTTATGTAGACGGTAGCCGTGCTGCGGAAATGAACAAAGATTAGCTTCCATATTGCGATGCAGAAGTGAAACCTTGTCGCATTTCTCTCAGACAGGAATACAGTATTGCATTGCATTTCTCCATCACGAATCAAATTAAAACTGTTATAGTCTCCACTAACGAGCTAAACAAAGAAATGATATTAATTATGTCGGAGGGCTTTATTTGTATCGTGTAAAGCTGATTCGCGTTCTCAGATTTCTTCTCCCAATGCTTGTTAACGGATGCACTATTTGCAAGAAATGCTGAAGATGGTTTTACAACAATATGTCATTAAAACTTGCTTATTATTCTTCCACTCTTTTGCTCTTTATCTCCTTCTCTCGTTCTCCACTTCATCCTGTTACCACTTTTCTTTCTCCTATTTCCTCATACTCCTCACTTTCTTTGCTCTACCTCTACCACTCTCGCTTACTCTTTCCTATTTTCATGCATCCCTCATAAAGCTAAACATTCTCCTTAAGCTTACGTGGATTTAAAGTAAATTAAAATAATACTAATATGAATCGAATTATTTAAAAACGTTGGAGCTCGTGTAGGTAATCGTCACGTGGAGGTAATCAACTCCGTGCGTATGTAGCGCGTACGTAATACGTTCTCCAGGTGTCGGGTGTCTTGTGGCAACTTGTTAACAATGACGGTCGGAAGAAGCCTGACGATCTGAGTAAATAAAAGTGAACAGCTGTTTTGCTCGTGTTGGACGTCTCGAGGAGGTAAGCAACTCCGTGCGTATGTAGCGCGTACGTAATACATTCTCCAGGCGTCAGGTGTCTTGTGGCAACTTGTTAACAATCACGGTCGGAAGAAGCCTCACGATCTGTGTAAATAAAAGTGAACAGCTGTTTTGCTCGCGTTGGACGTAATTTGGAGGTAAGCAACTCCGTGCGTATGTAGCGCGTACGTAGTACGTTCTCCAGGCGTCGGGTGTCTTGTGGCAACTTGTTAACAATCACGGTCAGAAAAAGCCTCACGATCTGTGTAAATAAAAGGAAACGGCTTTTTGCTTGCGTTAGACGTCACTTGGAGGTAAGCAAGTAGGCCTACGTGCGTATGTAGCGCGTACGTAATACGTTCTCCAGGCGTCGGGTGTCTTGTGGCAACTTGTTAACAATCACGGTCAGAAAAAGCCTCACGATCTGTGTAAATAAAAGTGAACAGCTGTTTTGCTCGCGTTAGACGTCACTTGGAGGTAAGCAAGTCCGTGCATATGTAGCGCGTACGTAATACGTTCTCCAGGCGTCAGGTGTCATTTTTAAAAGTTGTATTTAAATTTTAAAATGAAATATTTTCATCCAATAGAAATTGCTGCTTTCACACGTTAATATGCGATATTAATGGGGCTCTTTCTTCCTTTCTGTGTAAAAAAGCAACACATTCAATGAAAGATTTAAGAAGACAAGAGCAGTTGAGTATGTCAAGGACATTTGCCCAGTTAATACAGTTATAATACAGATAAGTTTGGGCGGAATATCTCAGCTACCTTGGTATAAAAGCCCAGTTCTGCTAATCGCTCCAATGCGTTACAGCTAGAGTGTTGCCTTGTGCACATTTCTAGGTTACATGTTTTATAGCGTTATCATTACACTCACGATGCGCGCTCGTCTGCTCATGAAAGTTTGCTGCTGAGCAAGTATTATTATTTGTATTAACAAATTGTATACTTTATTGTTACAATGAAACGGTCACTCTATTCTGTGGTCGCATTTATACTCCCCGAACCTGGGTTCCTAGAGTTCGTTTAACACTTTATGTTTTTATTCCAGATTTTACAGAACGATCCCTTTCCAGTTATAACAAAAATAACTAAACAAACCCAACAGTAAAGTACCGTAGTTAAAATTGAAAAAGCAGGATTCATACCTTTTTTCGAATACTCAATCATAATCGACGCCATGTATGATAGAAATTTGACACTACACTAACGTACAGAAAGCTATGGTTGGCGTCAGCTTTTCATGGCAGAAGAATCTCTCCTGGCGAACCGTCTCAATAGAGGCCAGTTAATTGTATCGGCCGTTCTTCTTTTTAATTATCCCGATCGAGATGTGGTTAATTAGAAAACGTATCTAGCGCCGGCGATAACGGTTATGCATTGTGCGTGGATTCGCCCGCTTCCTGTATGTATGACAATAACAAGGTACCGTACACTCCGCGGCCTCGCCTTGCTGCCCGTCCCCGATTCAGCTTAAGCCGCAGCCAAGCTCTTTAATTCATTCCTCACTATGTTGAACAGTAAGACGTTAACACTTTAGAATAGATGTGTGTTTCCCAAGCTACAAAGGTTTAAAAATAATTTGATTGCATTATCTAATCGGTGCGAACACAGATGCTTAGAAATGGCACACCCAGATTGTCTTGTAAATTTGGAATCGTACATGTGTCCGTACCGTATCAGCAACCGGATTCCTTTCGCTAAGTTACTGCCTATAGAACATAACATAGGCGTTATAATCCTCCACTCCCTTTACTGTCTGTACATCATAAGGTAGGCTCTATATTGTTCCGCTCCCTCTATACTTCCTATACATCATAAGGTAGGCTTTATATTCCTCTGCTCCACCGTTGCTGTCTATACATCATAAGGTAGGCCTTATAGTCCTCTGCTCCACCGTTACTGTCTATACATCATAAGGTAGGCTTTATATTGTTCCGCTCCCCCTATACTTCCTATACATCATAAGGTAGGCTTTATATTCCTCTGCTCCACCGTTGCTGTCTATACATCATAAGGTAGGCTTTATATTGTTCCGCTCCCCCTATACTTCCTATACATCATAAGGTAGGCTTTATATTCCTCTGCTCCACCGTTGCTGTCTATACATCATAAGGTAGGCTTTATATTGTTCCGCTCCCCCTATACTTCCTATACATCATAAGGTAGGCTTTATATTCCTCTGCTCCACCGTTGCTGTCTATACATCATAAGGTAGGCTTTATATTCCTCCGCACTTCCGTTGCTTCCTATACATCATAGGGTAGGCTTTATATTCCTCTGCTCCACCGTTGCTGTCTATACATCATAAGGTAGGCCTTATAGTCCTCTGCTCCACCGTTACTGTCTATACATCATAAGGTAGGCTTTATATTGTTCCGCTCCCCCTATACTTCCTATACATCATAAGGTAGGCTTTATATTCCTCTGCTCCACCGTTACTGTCTATACATCATAAGGTAGGCTTTATATTGTTCCGCTCCCCCTATACTTCCTATACATCATAAGGTAGGCTTTATATTCCTCTGCTCCACCGTTGCTGTGTATACATCATAAGGTAGGCTTTATATTCCTCCGCACCTCCGTTGCTTCCTATACATCATAGGGTAGGCTTTATATTCCTCTGCTCCACCGTTGCTGTCTAAACATCATAAGGTAGGCCTTATAGTCCTCTGCTCCACCGTTACTGTCTATACATCATAAGGTAGGCTTTATATTGTTCCGCTCCCCCTATACTTCCTATACATCATAAGGTAGGCTTTATATTCCTCTGCTCCACCGTTGCTGTCTATACATCATAAGGTAGGCCTTATAGTCCTCTGCTCCACCGTTGCTGTCTATACATCATAAGGTAGGCCTTATAGTCCTCTGCTCCACCGTTACTATCTATACATCATAAGGTAGGCCTTATAGTCCTCTGCTCCACCGTTACTGTCTATACATCATAAGGTAGGCTTTATATTGTTCCGCTCCCCCTATACTTCCTATACACCATATGGTAGGCCTTCTATTCCTCCGCACCCCCGTTGCTTCCTATACATCATAAGGTAAGCCTTATAGTCCTCTGCTCCACCGTTACTGTCTATACATCATAAGGTAGGCCTTATAGTCCTCTGCTCCACCGTTACTGTCTATACATCATAAGGTAGGCTTTATATTGTTCCGCTCCCCCTATACTTCCTATACACCATAAGGTAGGCCTTCTATTCCTCCGCACCCCCGTTGCTTCCTATACATCATAAGGTAAGCCTTATAGTCCTCTGCTCCACCGTTGCTGTCTATACATCATAAGGTAGGCTTTATATTGTTCCGCTCCCCCTATACTTCCTATACACCATAAGGTAGGCCTTCTATTCCTCCGCACCCCCGTTGCTTCCTATACATGATAAGGTAAGCCTTATAGTCCTCTGCTCCACCGTTACTGTCTATACATCATAAGGTAGGCTTTATATTGTTCCGCTCCCCCTATACTTCCTATACACCATAAGGTAGGCCTCCTATTCCTCCGCATCCCCGTTGCTTCCTATACATCATAAGGTAAGCCTTATAGTCCTCTGCTCCACCGTTACTGTCTATACATCATAAGGTAGGCTTTATATTGTTCCGCTCCCCCTATACTTCCTATACACCATAAGGTAGGCCTTCTATTCCTCCGCACCCCCGTTGCTTCCTATACATCATAAGGTAAGCCTTATAGTCCTCTGCTCCACCGTTGCTGTCTATACATCATAAGGTAGGCTTTATATTGTTCCGCTCCCCCTATACTTCCTATACACCATAAGGTAGGCCTTCTATTCCTCCGCACCCCCGTTGCTTCCTATACATGATAAGGTAAGCCTTATAGTCCTCTGCTCCACCGTTACTGTCTATACATCATAAGGTAGGCTTTATATTGTTCCGCTCCCCCTATACTCCCTATACACCATAAGGTAGGCCTCCTATTCCTCCGCATCCCCGTTGCTTCCTATACATCATAAGGTAAGCCTTATAGTCCTCTGCTCCACTGTTGCTGTCTATACATCATAAGGTAGGCTTTATATTGTTCCGCTCCCCCTATACTTCCTATACACCATAAGGTAGGCCTTCTATTCCTCCGCACCCCCGTTGCTTCCTATACATGATAAGGTAAGCCTTATAGTCCTCTGCTCCACCGTTACTGTCTATACATCATAAGGTAGGCTTTATATTGTTCCGCTCCCCCTATACTTCCTATACACCATAAGGTAGGCCTCCTATTCCTCCGCATCCCCGTTGCTTCCTATACATCATAAGGTAAGCCTTATAGTCCTCTGCTCCACCGTTACTGTCTATACATCATAAGGTAGGCTTTATATTGTTCCGCTCCCCCTATACTTCCTATATACCATAAGGTAGGCCTTCTATTCCTCCGCACCCCCGTTGCTTCCTATACATCATAAGGTAAGCCTTATAGTCCTCTGCTCCACCGTTACTGTCTATACATCATAAGGTAGGCTTTATATTGTTTCGCTCCTCCTATACTTCCTATACATCATAAGGTAGGCTTTATATTGTTCCGCTCCCCCTATACTTCCTATACACCATAAGGTAGGCCTTCTATTCCTCCGCACCCCCGTTGCTTCCTCTACATCATAAGGTAGGCTTTATATTGTTCCGCTCCCCCTATACTTCCTATACACCATAAGGTAGGCCTTCTATTCCTCCGCACCCCCGTTGCTTCCTCTACATCATAAGGTAGGCTTTATATTGTTCCGCTCCCCCTATACTTCCTATATATCATAAGGTAGGCCTTCTATTCCTCCGCACCCCCGTTGCTTCCTCTACATCATAAGGTAGGCTTTATATTGTTCCGCTCCCCCTATACTTCCTATACACCATAAGGTAGGCCTTCTATTCCTCCGCACCCCCGTTGCTTCCTCTACATCATAAGGTAGGCTTTATATTGTTCCGCTCCCCCTATACTTCCTATATATCATAAGGTAGGCCTTCTATTCCTCCGCACCCCCGTTGCTTCCTATACATCATAAGGTAGGCTTTATATTGTTCTGCTCCCCCTATACTTCCTATACATCATAAGGTGAGCCTTATATTTCTCGGCTCCAACGTTGCTGACTATACATCTTATCTTAAGTCTATACATCTTTAGTCATTTGATGTAGAAGTAATTATTAAACCTGACACACACACACAAGTCATTTCATATAGAAGTAATTATTAAACCTGACACACACAAGTCATTTGATATAGAAGTAATTATTAAACCTGATGCACACAAGTCATTTGATATAGAAGTAATTATTAAACCTGACGCCCACAAGTCATTTGATATAGAAGTAATTATTAAACCTGATGCACACAAGTCATTTGATATAGAAGTAATTATTAAACCTGATGCACACAAGTCATTTAATATAGAAGTAATTATTAAACCTGACACACACAAGTCATTTGATATAGAAGTAATTATTAAACCTGACGCCCAGAAGTCATTTGATATAGAAGTAATTATTAAACCTTACGCACAGAATTCATTTGATAGTGATCTAATTATTAAACCTGACGTAAACAAGTCATTTGATGTAAAGTAATTATTGATTTTGGTAATTAAAAATACATTATAGAAGATATTCTCGCGGGGGTATATTTTCGATAACTATATTTCAATTCGAGGGTTAAGTTTGATATATTTATTGACAGAATATAAAAAGGGTTTATAAAAATTTGTACAAAAATAGTGCAATTAAAAGCTCTTTGCCGGCCTCCTTTTGAAGTGATGTATACTTGGTGTTTTTTTAGGAACTCATTTGCCATAGTTTTCCTAAAAATATGTTTTATGTTACTATTGATTTGAAAGGTAAAATTTAATATTTAAAATAAATTTTAATTAATTTAAAACTAATACTATTAGGAAGAAAATAAAAAGGCATCCGTTGCATCAGACTCATCATGCATGAGGCATCATCCAGCGCAGCATGACGAGCTCACGTAAGTCAAGTCCTCGAAGGGTCATCGTACGGCAACTCCCCACACATCTCAACTTTGTCGCCATTGTATTCACGGCCTACACAAACCCTTTCTCCTGGATCATCCTAGTCGCAAGGTTCGCTAAACACGCTGTTTATGTTCTCTTTATTCGACTTTCGACGTGCTTTATGCACGCGTGCGTTGAGCTTATCGTAGTACGGGTCGGTCCACCCACGTGATTTGCTCCTCGCAATCCGGTGGCTTTGCGAGTTTTGAATTATTCGCTTCGACAATTTATTTCTGTTTACGAGTTGGCCTTTAATTGTGCACATAGAACAATGTCGGTCACATTTAGTGCGGCATTTCCTGAGATACCGAGAAAAAAGCTGGTCATTAATGTTTTTTTTTTTGAAAAATAAATACAATACTAAATCTAGAATCAAATTTACCTAAATCACCTTTTAGAGAAATTAATCCAAAATTAAAAATAATTGTAACCGACATCTTTGGCCATTTTATTTAATTTTCTTTCATCAGTTGTGTGGCTATTCGACGCTTCTTCTTAGTACTGATGGCGCATTAAAATATCAGACTAGCTCATCTATCTAATACCAATGCAAATTGTTTGGCGATTTGCCAGTTTGGCGTGAGAAAGAATAGGAGAATATAGAGATGGTGCGCCTAGGATCCACTTCCTACTTACCATCACGAGTCCCGAGCTGGGTAACCGGGAGCAGGCGGGAACAGACAGCTTGTCACGATCCCAAAGGCCTGCACTTATCACAGCCATTGGGCCGAGATGATTGTTCCAACCAGAACCTAGGTCGTCCAGACTCGAACGCACTCCAGAGAATTTGGCGACCCTCGCACCATCACGCGCTGACTCTCTACTTTTCGCCTATGGTTTTCCATGATCCCCTATGTCTTGGTCTACCAAAAACTTTTTTCTAATGTTATATTTAGGCAATTTCAAGTGACATTATTTTAATTCTATGTATTATTCCTTGAGGCGGTAAGCCTCTGTGAAATTATGTTCTCTGTAGATGGATAAAGGCCAAAGGAGCACTGTTGCGTCAACAGCGGTAAGCTTATGTGAAATTATGTTGTCTGTAGATCGGATGCAGGCCAAATAGTGCGCTGTTGCATCAAACAGCAGTAAGCCTCTGTGAAATTATGTTCTTTGTAGATATGATGAAGGCCAAAGGGGCGCTGTTGCGTCAACAGCGGTAAGCTTATGTGAAATTATGTTGTCTGTAGATCGGATGCAGGCCAAATAGTGCGCTGTTGCATCAAACAGCAGTAAGCCTCTGTGAAATTATGTTCTTTGTAGATATGATGAAGGCCAAAGGGGCGCTGTTGCGTCAACAGCGGTAAGCTTATGTGAAATTATGTTGTCTGTAGATCGGATGCAGGCCAAATAGTGCGCTGTTGCATCAAACAGCAGTAAGCCTCTGTGAAATTATGTTCTTTGTAGATATGATGAAGGCCAAAGGGGCGCTGTTGCGTCAACAGCGGTAAGCTTATGTGAAATTATGTTGTCTGTAGATCGGATGCAGGCCAAATAATGCGCTGTTGCATCGAGCAGTGGTAAGCCTCTTGTGAAATTATGTTCTTTGTAGATATGATGAAGGCCAAAGTCGCGCTGTTGCGTCAACAGCGGTAAGCTTATGTGAAATTATGTTGTCTGTAGATAGGATGCAGGCTAAATAATGCGCTGTTGCATCGAACAGTGGTAAGCCTCTTGTGAAATTATGTTCTTTGTAGATATGATGAAGGCCAAAGTCGCGCTGTTGCGTCAACAGCGGTAAGCTTATGTGAAATTATGTTGTCTGTAGATCGGATGCAGGCCAAATAATGCGCTGTTGCATCGAGCAGTGGTAAGCCTCTTGTGAAATTATGTTCTTTGTAGATATGATGAAGGCCAAAGTCGCGCTGTTGCGTCAACAGCGGTAAGCTTATGTGAAATTATGTTGTCTGTAGATCGGATGCAGGCCAAATAATGCGCTGTTGCATCGAGCAGTGGTAAGCCTCTTGTGAAATTATGTTCTTTGTAGATATGATGAAGGCCAAAGTCGCGCTGTTGCGTCAACAGCGGTAAGCTTATGTGAAATTATGTTGTCTGTAGATCGGATGCAGGCCAAATAATGCGCTGTTGCATCGAGCAGTGGTAAGCCTCTTGTGAAATTATGTTCTTTGTAGATATGATGAAGGCCAAAGTCGCGCTGTTGCGTCAACAGCGGTAAGCTTATGTGAAATTATGTTGTCTGTAGATCGGATGCAGGCCAAATAATGCGCTGTTGCATCGAACAGCGGTAAGCCTCTTGTGAAATTATGTTCTTTGTAGATATGATGAAGGCCAAAGTCGCGCTGTTGCGTCAACAGCGGTAAGCTTATGTGAAATTATGTTGTCTGTAGATCGGATGCAGGCCAAATAATGCGCTGTTGCATCGAACAGCGGTAAGCCTCTTGTGAAATTATGTTCTTTGTAGATATGATGAAGGCCAAAGGGGCGCTGTTGCGTCAACAGCGGTAAGCTTATGTGAAATTATGTTGTCTGTAGATCGGATGCAGGCCAAATAATGCGCTGTTGCATCGAACAGCGGTAAGCCTCTTGTGAAATTATGTTCTTTCTAGATAGGACGAAGGCCAAAGGCGCGCTGTTGAGTCGAACGACGGTAAGCTTATGTGAAATTATGTTGTCTGTGGATCGGATGCAGACTGTAGGCGCGCTGTAGCCGCGAACACCGGTAAGCCTCTGTGAAATTATGTTCTCTGTAGGCAGGATGAAGGCCAAAGGCGCGCTGTTGCGTCGAACGGCGGTAAGTCTTTGTGAAATTATGTTCTTGTGAATCGGATGCAGGCCAAAGTCGCGCCGTTGCGTCGAGCAGTGGTAAGCCTATGTGAAATTATATTCTCTGTATATCAGAGGCAGGCCAAAAGCGCGCCGTTGCGTCTAGCAGTGGTAAGCCTATGTGGAATTATGTTCTCTCTGGATCAGATGCAGGCCAAAGGCGCGTCGTTGCGCCGAGTAGCGGCAAGCCTATGTGAAATAGTTCTCTGTGGATCGGATGCATGCCAAAAGCATCGGTACGCCGAGCAGCGGTACTAACTTCAGCCTGCTGTAATTAACGCTATTGTTCACTATAATTTCGAAATGAGTGAAATGTTGCCTCAAGCTTGCGTTAGTAATCTTTGCTTGGTAAATATTTCAAATATTGCAACTTGCTTATTTTATTGGGATTAAAGTGGCCAGTTCAGGATGTTCTTCGAGAGAGTCCTGGCATGCGAGACTGTCCTCTACTCCCTGCTCCATGTTCAAACTTCTTCCCCACTTTTACAGTACTTCCTCTCACTCACATTCTATGCAACGAGTAAACCGCCCCATACGTCTCCGATGGGTGTGACATTTCGATACATTTGTTCTTCATCAAACTTACCACAAAATGCTCTCACCACTAATGTACATACCTGGTGTAAATCCTAGGTCCCCCGTTAGTTTTGTTGCAAATTCAATATAGAGGCTCTTTATTATGACTAACCTTACCTATGCCTCTGTTATAGTTTGCGATGGGTGTTTCTTTATGTTATTGGGTTATTTAATGGATGTAGAATAATTCACCGCTTATTTTTACACGATATTTCAGATTATAACAAAGGATTTCTCTTATGAGTAATAACATTTTCAACAAAGATTAACCAACTAAATTCTTAATATCACTTTAGTCTGTTCACATACAATCTTTTTCTTTATTATTACGGTTACTCCATTTAACGTTTATCGAACTCTTTTACATAAATAGGCACGCGCAGGCGCGCACTCAAACCTTTACTAGTCTGACATTACAGCTGTTTACTAATTACGACTCTGGCAGTGTGTCATTGATAAAATCCAGATGTTCCGTCCGAGGCTGTGCGAAACGCATAAATCCCATCTGCTCACAGATCGTTGTGTAATACTTTATCTCTGAGTATACCTCAACAGGCAACAGATAAGGAGTCATCACTTGTGGATAAGTGGGTCATAAAGATAAAACCGAGAGTTCATCATCTTGTCGTGAAAACCCATTGTACGTTCCCCTGGCAACTTCATAGAGGAATGACTTTAGAGCCAATATTTGTAGCATGTAGAAGGGCCGTAAGACAATGCTGAGGAAAATGTGAATATCATGTTATCCCGTAAGTGTAATATTATTCTGATCTATTGAACAAAGGCCAGATCGGGGAATCTTCCCTGTAGGTAGTAATGTCAGGTTTCCTTCCTTGGCAGAGTACTGGGAATGCAGCCTCCAAGAGGTCAGTTGGGTTATTGAATGCTACACCGTCCAATACAGCCCGTCCTACTACTGTGTCGTCCTCCTTTAGAGCCCCCAACAAAAAGCCAGGTGGTCGGCCGTTCCCTGTCCATTGTACAAAGGCGAGATCGGGGAATCATCTCTGTAGGTAGTAATGTCAGGTTTCCTTCCTTGGCAGAGTGCTGGGAATGCAGCCTCCAAGAGATCAGTTGGGCTATTGAATGCTACACTGTCCAATACAGCCCGTTACTACTGTGTCGTCCTCCTTTAGAGCCCCCAACAGACAGCCAGGTGGTCGGCCGTTCCATGTCCATTGTACAAAGGCCAGATAGGTTAATCCTCTCTGTAGGTAGTGTCCTGTCAGGTTTCTATCCTGAAGGTAGCGACGGCGACACATCTTGGAGATGGGACTTGTGGTAAGCGTCTTCCATCTGATATTAACCGCTGGAGCCTTCCATTCCAGGAGGGATGTATTTTTTTTTTTGCTGATGCTTTTACCCGACTTGGATAGAAGAGAATCTGACTGGTAGCCTCTCTTTTTGCAGCAAACATCCAGCTTTTGCAAGTCTATCGGCCCTCTCATAGGCACAGTGTCCAGGAACCCACTGCAAATGTATTTCTGTCTTAGACTGCAGCTGGGGGAGTCTTATATGTTTCTACCTTATTCCTATGCGCGATGGATTATTGAATACATTCAAATACATTAAAACCTCTTATATACACCCTCCCATATCCGGAACCTCCGATATCCTGTCACCATATTGATCCGAATATAGGAGGCTTTACTGTATTAAAAAAAAACATTTCGCAGTCAGTCTGTTGCAGATTTATTAATAAAAAGTTATTGGACACAGTCACGATTACTATTCGACAGTTTTATGCTTTTTTTGCAGCTTTTTGACACTTCTGCAACGACCTACATTCACTGCCTGTCAGCTTTCCAGGAGGGCTATATTTATCTTCTATAGTATTCAGGTACAGTTCGTACTAATTGATGTGTGCCTAAATACTCCCTCACGTTATCCCAATATGCCAAAGTCACTCTAGCCCTTTATTCGTAGAACCTACTACTCATTCTCTCTTCGGCCATGTACCTCTGTCTCTCTCCTTCCCCTCTCTCCCCTCTGCCAAAGTATTGGGAATTGTTTCCCCTAGATCTACACCAGTAAATACTGTAACCCTTCCATTTGCATCCAATAGAAAAAGATGTTGCATACTTTCCTGTGAACTCAGCAAGTTTTCAATCGATTTTTCAGCCCTTGACAGTGTTCCGTAAGACCAAGGATTAGATTTTATGTGGTAGATGGCTGCGATTCGTGATCAACAATCGGAAGATGGAGTAATTGTCATAATGTAGGCCAACGTCTTCCATCTGCTTTTACTATCTTCCCAGTAATGGAGCTTATACTGGGTGTTGGAGTAAAAACATTAGGTTTGACAAGGCCTTAATTAAGTCTTGGAAGTAATAAGTTTCTTAAAAATTATCAGCTAGAGGGAATTTTTTCGTTAAATTCTCTTTATATTTATAGAGAAATCAAATCATTTTGGGTCGTTAATTTTAGGTGGATCCTCACGCCAATTAATATAAAATACATATATAATTCTCTCCTCTCTTACTTTCACTGCCTGCTTTGTCTATCTCTCTAACCGTTTATCTATCTGTATTCACTTATACAAGAGAAACTTATGTAACTATTTCAGCCGTTATTCCGTTCACCCGATACGTAAATAAATGACTAAATGTCTGATATTAGTCCATAAGAAACCTTGGGTGGTACCTGCCGGTCGTTGTGCTGGTCGACGTTAGAATGAAGGGAACAGGCGCTACGCGGAAGCGCGTATGACAACATCGCGAGTTTGATTTAATTACCGTTACTGGTTAAAGGAAGGCATTTTAATTAAACAGGGTTTTTGAGAACCTGTCTTGCGGTAGTGACGTCACCAAATGTTACCGACTCAGTCTCTGAACATCAGTCTTCCTAAATTC
Source organism: Prosapia bicincta (assembly GCA_036971475.1). Lineage (NCBI taxonomy): Eukaryota > Metazoa > Arthropoda > Insecta > Hemiptera > Cercopidae > Prosapia > Prosapia bicincta. Next base: position 171,976,794 of record JBAIZL010000002.1, read on the forward strand.
AAATCAATAATGCGTCATTTTTCAAAAAAAACTTGTAAACATTAGTGACAGATAACCACTGTTGTCACTTTGATGATGACAACATAGTTCTTGAAACATGTCTGGGTTTAAAGGTTTAAAATGAATAGTGAGAGAACTGAGTTGATTTATGTGGTATACGTCTGTATTGTGAGTCTGTCCCCCCTTGGCCATCCCTATGCGCGCGTCGTCCTTCGTTGAAAAAGTATAGTGCGCATGCGCCGTATATAAAGTTACCTACCACGATTGACCAATAAATAAATGATATTAGTATACTGTTTTAATTTAATTTGTGCCTGAAGTATTAGTAGCATTAGTTAATTAGGAAATTAAAATGTTAACAATACTTATATGTATCAATAATAAAAAGCTTCAGGAATATCCCTTAAAAATTCACAGTTGTTGGGTTTGCGCCCTAAAGTAAAACAAAGTATGCGTTGAATTAACTTTACTGATTTGGGAGAATATTGCAACCGAGTTGATACCCCTTTCCCATTGTTGATGTCTCTGTCCCCCCTCCCTTAACGAAATTCTGGATGCGCCGCTGCTGTGAGTTAAACTTTAAGCTCATAACTGAATTTTCTATTCCTCATTTAACCATTTTAAACAATAATAAGCTCTGAACAAAAACATTCGCCCGCACACACACACACACACACACACACACACAGATACATATTTTAAGATGTAGAGGGAGAAAGAAAGAGAGGAGAATGGCAAATGTCTAGCAACACCTTATTCTGATCTCTGGTATAAAGCGATTGTCTTTAAAAGTTACTCACGGCACAGTCTGTAGTCGCTATGCACAGCGCGGTCGGCCTACATTCGTGGAACAATACGCCTCGGCTGGGCCGTGTGCATCCCACTTCACTTGTCCGACATGATTCATCCATTTACCCTACATCTCAGGCTTACGTAATCCTCTAACTATACGACCGTCTTGGAAACATCTTTGCGTTCGGCGTTTGGATCACTTTACCGCTTGCCGGGAAACAGACATTCTGATGATGGGGACTGTGTTTGCTCCTAATTACATGCGGTCAGTAAGTCGATGTTAGTATCGGGCTGAACCGACCCTTCTGGAGCGAGTTTCGTAGAATGTAATACACCAATGTTATAAATTCATTCTTAAATATATATATATATATATATATATATATATATATATATATATATATATATATATATTTATTTGTAGCTTTGCGACACTGTTTTCTTGTATTCACTTATCACTTTCACTATATGTACTTAAACAAGAATCTTACTTGGTATTTATGCGAGTTAACTTTCAAAGATTGGTCGTATCTCCATCATCGGGCATCACTGGCCGGGGGTTGTAGTAGACTGCGACCTGTGTGGAATTCCCGTTGTCACAAGGTGTGGTGTACCGTTATGTTCTATTTTCGGATTCACTACACTGTGCGAGTCTTTTAAGTTTGTCTTGGGGTTAATTTTGTCTATTAGGTAGAATAATTTATTTGAATAATTTATCGTTTTTTGATTTTATTTGTATTTGTATGTAATGTATAAATTTAAAACCAAATCGATTCTAACTGGAGACTTTATAAGTATATTTAAATATGTGTATAAAAATTAAGCCAAAACGTTGTTTCTCAAATATCTACACACGTAAGTTTGCGTGTCGTACCGCGGCCGATGCGTAAAGATCAAAAAACGATAAAATATTCAACCTAATAGACAAAATTAACCACAAGACAAACTTAAAAGACTTGCACAGTCCAGTGAATCCGAAAATAGAACATAACGGTACACGACACCTTGTGACAACGGGAATTCCACACGACCGCAGGCTACTACAACCCCCGGCCAGTGATGCCCAATGATGGAGATACGACCAATCTTTGACAGTTAACTCTCATAAATACCAAGTAAAATTCTTGTTTAAGTACATATAGTGAAAGTGATACATATCCTTGATTTTGTCCTTTCTTACAGCATACTTATATATTTGCAGCCATAATAATAATAATGGGATAGAACATTGTACCGTTGTGTTATATATTGCGAATTTTCGTAGGTATTCAGATTGCATATTATGTTATTTACTTTATTAATTTCTTATATTATATTTGAATATATTATAAATGACACATTTCGTATTTCTTAAACATGAATCAGACTACATTATGTAAACTAAGAGTGACCAAGTCATATTAGTTATTTTCCATACAACATGTTGCCTTATTCTAGAATACTCCATGTATCATTGAGCAATGTACAAGTAAACTGAATAAGTTATATATACACCCCAACAAGGGCGGAGAGCCAGTCTTGTTCCAGTTGTCGTGCATCAGTTTCGTTCATTCTTTTTTCTTGAACTCTTGCGCAATATATGTGCAATAGTTAAATTCTTCATTTATCTCTATTCACACATTTATTTCATAATAATACTTTGCAATAACCCATTGACGAGTTATATAAGTCATATTATTTCTTCCTATTATATTTATGTCCCGAGAAGACGTAACTTGAAATCATTCTTTACTTGCGATATTCGTTTCATACGATATCTTAACGTAACTCATTCTGCTTACTTCTTATTAAACTTGTAATTATTCACATCGTTAATAAAGTTCAATAATTCGTTGTATAATACGTGCGAGTTTTATTTGGTCGCATCCCTTGAAAACACAGGGATTGGACAACACAAGAGTGGTTATCACAGTTGTAGGCCTAATACTGTCCGACAGGGACGGTTATCTATACTAATATATAAAAATCTAATGGTGTCTGTGTGTGTGTGTGTGTGCGTGCGCGCGCGCGCGCGCGCGCGTGTGTGTGTTTTTCAATCACGTAAAATTTACTTTACCCATTAGCTGAAATTTTACATAGACATTCTTAGGGTTCCTGGTTAAAAAACAGACATATTTCTATTCAGGAATTCCGTTAGGGCACCGCCCCACGGGCCTTGAAAACCCCCTTAACACTCAAATTTCTATACTCCATTTAATACTTGACTTGATTTAATCAGCTGATAATCATCTGTAATAGTCACTTTTAAACACTTTTAAAGAGCTAATAGAAATTGATTGTGTTTGCCATTCAAGCAAGCAGTGTTAGTACAAATGTTATGTTACAAGCAGAAGTTTTTCCTTCCCTTGGTTTTCAAGATAATAATCAGTAAGTTTATAGTTTGATATATCTATTGGGAACTAATCTATACTATTAAATAAAAATATAATGGCGTCTGTCTGTGTGTGTATTACTCAATCACGTAAAAACTACTGGGCCCATTGAGTTGAAATTTGGTATTTATTGGTACCGGGCGACGAAGGAAGTCATCAAAGGTTCGAAAAAATTATGAAAACTCTCGCTCACGCCTCAAACGTTTACAATTTGGAAAAATGTAACTCCCCCCCAAACGGGGTGCTAATAATGCTGGTAAAAATCCACACTGTCCACCCCCAATACAGTGTATGAAACAGCGTATATACAGCGTATAAAATGAATCATAAACATGCCTTGAAGCTACAATGCCAATTATTGTTTGTTATTGCCACGGAAGGATAATTCTTATATACCTATGAAGTATCCAGTCAGAATATATTTGGTTGTAATTTTATACATTTAACCAAATGTAAACATGTAAGGTTAGAATAGAGATCACGTGACGAAGTATTACTCCGCGAAAGTAGACGTTTAATTAGGTAACGTATAAAATTAAAACCAAATATCCTGACTGGACACTTCACAGGTATATTTTAATATAGGTATATAGTATTGTATAAAATTACAACCAAATCTATCTTAACTGGATACTTTATAGGTAGGCCTATATTTAAATAGTGTGTATGTGTACGTAGTACGTACTTCTTATTACTCTACAATTAATGTTTTACCCAACTTTAATTTGATAAAAATTTTATTTATTTCCCTGAGCGAGAGTTTTCATCATTTTTTCGTATCCCTAATGACTTTCTGCGTCGCCCGGTATAAATTTGTCCCCTATCGAACACATAGGAACGGGATATAAATACCTGAAATTTTACATGGACACTCTTAGGGTCCCTGGTTTTCACAAATTCCTAATTTTATTTAGAAATTTTGTCAGGGCACCGCCCCACTGGGCTTCGAAACTCTCTTAACGGTAGGCTTATAAACTATAGTTTGATATATTTATCGGGATTTAATTTCAGTAAATTAAATTCAACCCAAATACAAATATTCGTCAACCCCGTACGAAGGACGGGTACTCTGCTAGTGTTAGACTACATATAGCAAAGGTAAATTAAAAATCACTGTTATGGTTTAAAACTGTGGTTGTTAATGGAATTGAAATTTAAAAAACAGACTTTATTAAAGATTTCAGATTTGGTATTTAAATACATGCGGAATCTCTCGATGCCCTTACCGGGAGTTGGCCAATCCTAACCGAAGTAAATAGAGGCATCTGTCTGGTATCCTAATAGCGTAAGGTAATGGTAAAATACCGTGTTTCCTTGTGATAGTGTAGGAAATTCTGAGCTAGAACCTTACCTGGGGTAGGCCAATCCTAACCGAAGTAAGTAGAGGAGTCTGTCTGGTAACCTAATAGCGTAAGGTAATGGTAGAATACCGTATTTGCTTGTGATAATGTAGGAAAGTTAGAGCGTGTGAGATAAAGTGTGAGCTAGTTCCTTACCTGTCCAAGCAGACGACCCTTGTATAAACACCGACGCAATATCCCACAATACGGAGCGAACCTCTTACGAAGGAGTGGTTAGTCTCTCCGTCGGTGGGTCACGTAGGGCCGCAGAGATGGGGACTGACGTCAATTGGGACTCCCTAACCCAACCAGACGACACTTGTACAAACACCGACGCAATATCCCACAATACGGAGCGAATCCTCCTACGAATGAGTGGTTAGTCTCTCCGTCGGTGGGTCACGTAGGGCCGCAGAGCTGGGGACTGACGTCAATTGGGACTCCCTAACCCAACCAGACGACACTTGTACAAACACCGACACAATATCCGACAATACGGAGCGAATCCTCTTACGAATTAGTAGTTAGTCTCTCCGTTGGGGTCACGTAGGGCCGCAGAGCTGGGGACTGACGTCAAATGGGACTCCCTAACCCAACCAGTCGACACGTGTACAAACCCCATCCCAATATCCCACAATACAAAGCGAATCTTCGCACATATGAGCGGTTAGTCTCTGTCGCAGTCACGAAGAGGTGGGTACTGACGTCCCTTGGGATTCCCAAACCCGACCAGACGACACTTGTGCAAACACCGTCATAATATCCCACAATACAAAGCGAATGTTCTCACATATGAGTGGTTAGTCTATCTGTCGGGGTAACGAAGAGATGGGGACTTTCGGCCCTTGGGATTCCCAAACCCAACCAGACGACACTTGTGCAAACACCGTCATAATATCCCACAATACAAAGCGAATGTTCTCACATATGAGTGGTTAGTCTATCTGTCGGGGTAACGAAGAGATGGGGACTTTCGGCCCTTGGGATTCCCAAACCCAACCAGACGACACTTGTGCAAACACCGTCATAATATCCCACAATACAAAGCGAATGTTCTCATATATGAGTGGTTAGTCTATCTGTCGGGGTAACGAAGAGATGGGGACTTTCGGCCCTTGGGATTCCCAAACCCAACCAGACGACACTTGTGCAAACACCGTCATAATATCCCACAATACAAAGCGAATTTTCTAACAAATGAGTGGTTAGTCTCTGTCGGGGTCACGAAGAGGTGGGGACTGACGTCCCTTGGGACTCCCTAACCCAACCAGACGATACTTGTACAAAAACCGTCACAATATCCCACAATACAAAGCGAATCTTCTCACATATGAGTGGTTAGTCTCTTTGTCGACATCATGTAGAGTTGTCCAGAGCTGCTTAGGTGGGGACTGACGTCTCTTGGGACTCCCAAACCCAACCAGACGACACTTCAGCAAACACCTTCACATTATCCCACAACACGGAGCGAATCTTCTCACATACTCGTATGAGTGGTTAGTCTCTCTGTCGGGGTCACGAAGAGGTGGGGACTGACGTCCCTTGGGACTCTTATCCCAACCAGACGATACTTCAACAAACACCGTCACAATATCCCACAACGCGGAGCGAATCGTCTCACATACTCGTATGAGTGGCTAGTCTCTCCGTTTCCAAAACCGCAGTTCGACAAAGGTTTCTAGCAATCTTGGTTTTTAAGTGAGCGCTTACTCTGTTATACACTGCCTGCGATAAATGTTCTTTATGACACTGACATTAATAACGGGGATTGGAGGCTTAGGCTATGCCTACTATGAAACAGTTGGATCCAGTTCGACGAAAATTTCTAGTATACCGGGTTCTTGAGCCTGCGCTTGCTATGTTATACACGGCTTGTGAAGAATATTCCTTACGACACTGGCATTAATAACGAGGCCTGGGCTATGCCTATCTTGAAACAGTTGAATCCAGTTCGTCAACCAACTGTAAACGATTGAATGATGATCGACTACAAATTGTGAATAGGATATCACAAAGAAGAAGAGTACGCAGACGTAAGTTAAAAAGGATATGAAAAAATATCTGTAGAGGAAAAAATAAATTTAATTTGAAGACGTATAGTGTCTAAACCCATACACATGTATACTTACGCGTGCGCTCTGAATCGCCTCCGTTTACCTTTTGCAACTAAAAACTGTAAAAATACTTTTTGGAAAACTAATATCTATATAATTTTTTTCCACCTACACCTTGTTTTATAATACCTTTTTACTTAAAATACTAACCTATGTATGTTTTATCACCTAACAAAATCTTTTTGTTATTGTTGCAGGTGAGTACAACTTGAGGATTAAGCAACAGCGACCTACATATGACATCATGACGTAAGAAAAAGTAACAGATATGTTTAGTGTCCGTGCGTGAGCGTGTGTGTGTGTGTGCGCGCGCGCGCGTGGTTGTGTGTGTGTGTGTGTGTGTGTGTGTGTGTGTGTGTGTGTGTGTGTGTGTGTGTGTGTGTGTGTGTGTGTGTGTGTGTGTGTGTGTGTGTGTGTGTGTGTGTGTGTGTGTGTGTGTGTCATTACACTGGTTCCGGGTTCCTACCCTTATAAGGAATATTTTTAAGGAAAGGACTCTTAGTTTAGGAGGGTGATTCCCAATGAGGAAGGTCGGTAGTGTAGTTGTAGGAAAAATAGGTAATCTTTGTAAATGTGTTCATGCTCAGGTATACATACTATATGTAGACCCTACCTATGTTGTCTCGCTACCCTGGTTCCTGGTAGGGTTATAAGGAAATTGCCCTTAGTGTAGGAGGGCGATTACCATTAAGGAAGGTCGTAGTGTAGTTTTTGGAATGCTAGGTAATCTTTGTGTGTTCTTGCTCAGGAATACATACTATCTTTAGATCCTACCTATGTTGTCCCGCTACCCTGGTTCCTGGTAGGGTTATAAGGAAATGGCCCTTAGTGTAGGAGGGCGATTACCATATAGGAAGGTCGTAGTGTAGTTTTTGGAATGCTAGGTAATCTTTGTGTGTTCATGCTCAGGAATACATACTATCTTTAGATCCTACCTATGTTGTCCCGCTACACTGGTTCCTGGTAGGGTTATAAGGAAAGGGCCCTTAGTGTAGGAGGGCGATTACCAATAAGAAAGGTCGTAGTGTAGTTTTTGGAATGCTAGGTAATCTTTGTAAGTGTGTTCATGCTCAAGAATACATACTATCTGTAGATCCTACCTTTGTTGTCCCGCTACACTGGTTACAATTAGGGTTATAAGAAAAGGGCCCTTGGTTTAGGAGGACGATTACTATTAAGGAAGGTCGTAGTGTAGTTTTTGGAATGCTAGGAAATCTTTGTAAGTGTGTTCGTGCTCAGGAATACATACTATCTGTAGATCCTACCTTTGTTGTCCCGCTACACTGGTTACAATTAGGGTTATAAGGAAATGACCCTTAGTGTAGGAGGGCAATTACCATTAAGGAAGGTCGTAGTGTAGTTTTTGGAATGCTAGGAAATCTTTGTAAGTGTGTTCGTGCTCAGGAATACATACTATCTGTAGATCCTACCTTTGTTGTCCCGCTACACTGGTTACAATTAGGGTTATAAGGAAATGACCCTTAGTGTAGGAGGGCAATTACCATTAAGGAAGGTCGTAGTGTAGTTTTTGGAATGTTAGGTAATCTTTGTAAGTGTGTTCATGCTCAGGAATACATACTATCTGTAGATCCTACCTTTGTTGTCTCGCTACACTGGTTACAATTAGGGTTATAAGGAAAGGGCCCTTGGTTTAGGAGGACGATTACCAATAAGGAAGGTCGTAGTGTAGTTGTTGGAATGTTAGGTAATCTTTGTAAGTGTGTTCATGCTCAGGAATACATACTATCTGTAGATCCTACCTTTGTTGTCTCGCTACACTGGTTACAATTAGGGTTATAAGGAAAGGGCCCTTGGTTTAGGAGGACGATTACCAATAAGGAAGGTCGTAGTGTAGTTGTTGGAATGTTAGGTAATCTATGTAAGTTTGTTCGTGCTCAGGAATACATACTATCTGTAGATCCTACCTTTGTTCTCCCGCTACACTGGTTACAATTAGGGTTATAAGGAAAGGGCCCTTGGTTTAGGAGGACGATTACCAATAAGGAAGGTCGTAGTGTAGTTGTTGGAATGTTAGGTAATCTTTGTAAGTGTGTTCATGCTCAGGAATACATACTATCTGTAGATCCTACCTATGTTGTCTCGCTACCCTGGTTCCTGGTAGGGTTATAAGGAAATGGCCCTTAGTGTAGGAGGGCGATTACCATTAAGGAAGGTCGTAGTGTAGTTTTTGGAATGCTAGGTAATCTTTGTAAGTTTGTTCGTGCTCAGGAATACATATTATCTGTAGATCCTACCTTTGTTGTCCCGCTACACTGGTTACAATTAGGGTTATAAGGAAATGGCCCTTACTGTAGGAGGGCGATTACCAATAAGGAAGGTCGTAGTGTAGTTGTTGGAATGTTAGGTAATCTTTGTAAGTGTGTTCATGCTCAGGAATACATACTATCTGTAGATCCTACCTATGTTGTCTCGCTACCCTGGTTCCTGGTAGGGTTATAAGGAAATGGCCCTTAGTGTAGGAGGGCGATTACCATTAAGGAAGGTCGTAGTGTAGTTTTTGGAATGCTAGGTAATCTTTGTAAGTATGTTCGTGCTCAGGAATACATATTATCTGTAGATCCTATGTTGTCTCGCTACACTGGTTCCGGGTAGGGTTAGTTGGGAAGGAGTTTTGGTGTAGGATGGGACGATTCCCAATTCGGAAGGTTTTTAGTTGAAGGTTTACCTCAAAATTACGCTTATTGTAGTTTTTTTTAGATCAAAACTTTTCCTAAACAAATAGGTATTGAGGTTATATAAAATTGTGTAAGCTACTACATGTAGCCTAGCAGTTACGTCTGATTACAGTCAAGTTGCCGCCATTTCGTAGCGTAATGGAAACAATTCGATACGAGCCGGCAAGAAATGTCGGAGTGGCATTAATTTTACGACCCAATAATAAATACTTACACACTGTCTGAGCCCTAAGTACGTACCGGAGACAGTAAAGCGCTGTGCGCACGATACGTTTATGCGTCCGTTGACTTGTCTAAAATTATATCCTTTAGAGATTAGGGGGGACACAACCAGACCGTGTGTGCCGTTCGAGTTCAGATGTTAATGACTATTCCTCACACGTACGCGGCTTCACACACGCGCTCTCGTAACACGTACGCCTTTCTCATATTACGCCACGTATTTACCATACAAACAAAAACACCATGAATATCAGCTCGTCACTTTTATTGTTCAAGTGAGCCTTCATTGTAACTATTTATTTAGCACAGCTACACAAATGTTTCCTATCCTTCAGTGATACACGTTCAATCTATGGCATCATATTTACTGTGGAAAAGGCAAGAATAACACGTAAACATTGCGATTGGGTTTATATCCAAACCTTAATCCTATTTCTATTGCAATCCTTTCTTATCCTTCGTAAGCTAATAGTCTCAACCATCTTATACTCTATTCTGGATGGGTTTTTATCCAAACCTTAATCCTATTTCTATTAAAATCCTTTCTTATCCTTCGTAAGCTATTAGTCTCTACTATCTTATACTCTATTCCGGATGGGTTTATATCCAAACCTTAATCCTATTTCAATTGCAATCCTTTCTTATCCTTCGTAAGCTATTAGTCTCAACTATCTTATACTCTATTCCGGATGGGTTTATATCCAAATATTAATCCTATTTCTATTGCAATCCTTTCTTATCCTTCGTAAGCTAATAGTCTCAACTATCTTATAACCTATTCCGGATGGGTTTATATCCAAACCTTAATCCTATTTCTATTGCAATCCTTTCTTATCCTTCGTAAGCTATTAGTCTCAACTATCGCATTCCCTATTCCGGATGGGTTTATATCCAAACCTTAATCCTATTTCAATTGCAATCCTTTCTTATCCTTCGTAAGCTATTAGTATCAACTATCTTATACTCTATTCCGGATGGGTTTATATCCAAACCCTAATCCTATTTCAATTGCAATCCTTTCTTATCCTTCGTAAGCTATTAGTCTCAACTATCTAATACTCTATTCCGGATGGGTTTATATCCAAACCTTAATCCTATTTCAATTGCAATCCTTTCTTATCCTTCGTAAGCTAATAGTCTCAACTATCTTATACTCTATTCCGGATGGGTTTATATCCAAACCTTAATCCTATTTCAATTGCAATCCTTTCTTATCCTTCGTAAGCTATTAGTCTCAACTATCTTATACTCTATTCCGGATGGGTTTATATCCAAACCTTAATCCTATTTCAATTGCAATCCTTTCTTATCCTTCGTAAGCTATTAGTCTCAACTATCTTATACTCTATTCCGGATGGGTTTATATCCAAACCTTAATCCTATTTCTATTGCAATCCTTTCTTATCCTTCGTAAGCTAATAGTCTCAACTATCTTATAACCTATTCCGGATGGGTTTATATCCAAACCTTAATCCTATTTCAATTGCAATCCTTTCTTATCGTTCGTAAGCTATTATTCTCAACTATCGCATTCCCTATTCCGGATGGGTTTATATCCAAACCTTAATCCTATTTCAATTGCAATCCTTTCTTATCCTTCGTAAGCTATTAGTATCAACTATCGCATTCCCTATTCCAGATGGGTTTATATCCAAACCTTAATCCTATTTCAATTGCAATCCTTTCTTATCCTTCGTAAGCTATTAGTCTCAACTATCGCATTCCCTATTCCAGATGGGTTTATATCCAAACCTTAATCCTATTTCTATTGCAATCCTTTCTTATCCTTCGTAAGCTATTAGTCTCAACTATCGCATTCCCTATTCCAGATGGGTTTATATCCAAACCTTAATCCTATTTCAATTGCAATCGTTTCTTATCCTTCGTAAGCTATTAGTATCAACTATCTTATACTCTATTCCGGATGGGTTTATATCCAAACCTTAATCCTATTTCAATTGCAATCCTTTCTTATCATTCGTAAGCTATTAGTCTCAACTATCGCATTCCCTATTCCGGATGGGTTTATATCCAAACCTTAATCCTATTTCAATTGCAATCCTTTCTTATCCTTCGTAAGCTATTAGTATCAACTATCTTATACTCTATTCCGGATGGGTTTATATCCAAACCTTAATCCTATTTCAATTGCAATCCTTTCTTATCCTTCGTAAGCTATTAGTCTCAACTATCTTATACTCTATTCCGGATGGGTTTATATCCAAACCTTAATCCTATTTCAATTGCAATCCTTTCTTATCCTTCGTAAGCTATTAGTCTCAACTATCTTATACTCTATTCCGGATGGGTTTATATCCAAACCTTAATCCTATTTCAATTGCAATCCTTTCTTATCCTTCGTAAGCTATTAGTCTCAACTATCTTATACTCTATTCCGGATGGGTTTATATCCAAACCTTAATCCTATTTCAATTGCAATCCTTTCTTATCCTTCGTAAGCTATTAGTCTCAACTATCTTATACTCTATTCCGGATGGGTTTATATCCAAACCTTAATCCTATTTCTATTGCAATCCTTTTTTATCTTTCGTAAGCTAATAGTGTCAACTATCTTATACTCTATTCCAGATGGGTTTATATCCAAACCTTAATCCTATTTCTATTGCAATCCTTTCTTATCCTTCGTAAGCTATTAGTCTCAACTATCTTATACTCTATTCCAGATGGGTTTATATCCAAATATTAATCCTATTTCTATTGCAATCCTTTCTTATCCTTCGTAAGCTATTAGTCTCAACTATCTTATACTCTATTCCGGATGGGTTTATATCCAAACCTTAATCCTATTTCAATTGCAATCCTTTCTTATCCTTCGTAAGCTATTAGTCTCTACTATCTTATACTCTATTCCGGATGGGTTTATATCCAAACCTTAATCCTATTTCAATTGCAATCCTTTCTTATCCTTCGTAAGCTATTAGTCTCAACTATCTTATACTCTATTCCAGATGGGTTTATATCCAAATATTAATCCTATTTCTATTGCAATCCTTTCTTATCCTTCGTAAGCTATTAGTCTCAACTATCTTATACTCTATTCCGGATGGGTTTATATCCAAACCTTAATCCTATTTCAATTGCAATCCTTTCTTATCCTTCGTAAGCTATTAGTCTCAACTATCTTATACTCTATTCCGGATGGGTTTATATCCAAACCTTAATCCTATTTCAATTGCAATCCTTTCTTATCCTTCGTAAGCTATTAGTCTCAACTATCTTATACTCTATTCCGGATGGGTTTATATCCAAACCTTAATCCTATTTCTATTGCAATCCTTTTTTATCTTTCGTAAGCTAATAGTGTCAACTATCTTATACTCTATTCCAGATGGGTTTATATCCAAACCTTAATCCTATTTCTATTGCAATCCTTTCTTATCCTTCGTAAGCTATTAGTCTCAACTATCTTATACTCTATTCCAGATGGGTTTATATCCAAATATTAATCCTATTTCTATTGCAATCCTTTCTTATCCTTCGTAAGCTATTAGTCTCAACTATCTTATACTCTATTCCGGATGGGTTTATATCCAAACCTTAATCCTATTTCAATTGCAATCCTTTCTTATCCTTCGTAAGCTATTAGTCTCAACTATCTTATACTCTATTCCGGATGGGTTTATATCCAAACCTTAATCCTATTTCAATTGCAATCCTTTCTTATCCTTCGTAAGCTATTAGTCTCAACTATCTTATACTCTATTCCGCATGGGTTTATATCCAAACCTTAATCCTATTTCAATTGCAATCCTTTCTTATCCTTCGTAAGCTATTAGTCTCAACTATCTTATACTCTATTCCGGATGGGTTTATATCCAAACCTTAATCCTATTTCAATTGCAATCCTTTCTTATCCTTCGTAAGCTATTAGTCTCAACTATCTTATACTCTATTCCGGATGGGTTTATATCCAAACCTTAATCCTATTTCTATTGCAATCCTTTTTTATCTTTCGTAAGCTAATAGTGTCAACTATCTTATACTCTATTCCGGATGGGTTTATATCCAAACCTTAATCCTATTTCTATTGCAATCCTTTCTTATCCTTCGTAAGCTATTAGTCTCAACTATCTTATACTTTATTCCGGATGGGTTTATATCCAAACCTTAATCCTATTTCAATTGCAATCCTTTCTTATCCTTCGTAAGCTATTAGTCTCAACTATCTTATACTCTATTCCAGATGGGTTTATATCCAAATATTAATCCTATTTCTATTGCAATCCTTTCTTATCCTTCGTAAACTAATAGTGTCAACTATTTTATACTCTATTCCGGATGGGTTTATATCCCGCAGTGAGACAAATGGCGGAGTCAAGTAGCAGAGGTCTATCATGTATCCGCACTCTGCTAGTTATAGTTTGCGTCAAATTCTGCAAAACTTTGGAAGCTATTATGCAAGCACATAGAGCGAATAGAGCGATAATTGGAAAAAGGTTCTTGGTAAGTGAAGATCCCCTTTTTTTAGCCAGTTGCTTGATCACAGATCAAGTAATTAAGTAATACTTGTTCGTTTACATTTTATGTCTATTTTAGGAAATTGTACTTTGTTGAGAATATTTACAATTAGCTGAAATGAGTGACGGCAATTACCATTTTCAAGGTTGGTAGCTCTGTGTCTGGACCGGGAGAATAGAAGCGTCTATTTTTACACCTATATACGGGGACGTCGGTTACAATTGGTTCTATTCTGAGTTAAGGCATTCTGTACGTGAAGTCGATATGTTGGGGAAAGTACAAAGCTGTAAGGCCTCTAGTAGAGCGTTATACTCGTAGATAGTAAATTCCTTCGCAGAATTATAATTTGAGGCATTCTGTACGTTACGTCGATATGTTGGAGAAAGTACAAAGCTGTGAGGTCTCTAGTAGAGCGTTATACTCGTAGATAGTAGATTTCTTCGCAGAATTATAATTTGAGGCATTCTGTACGTTAAGTCGATATGTTGGAGAAAGTACAAAGCTGTGAGGTCTCTAGTAGAGCGTTATACTCGTAGATAGTAGATTCCTTCGCAGAATTATAATTTGAGGCACTCTGTACGTCAAGTCGATATGTTGGAGAAAGTACAAAGCTGTGAGGTCTCTAGTAGAGCGTTATACTCGTAGATAGTAGATTCCTTCGCAGAATTATAATTTGAGGCACTCTGTACGTTAAGTCGATATGTTGGAGAAAGTACAAAGCTGTGAGGTCTCTAGTAGAGCGTTATACTCGTAGATAGTAGATTCCTTCGCAGAATTATAATTTGAGGCATTCTGTACGTTAAGTCGATATGTTGGAGAAAGTACAAAGCTGTAAGGTCTCTAGTAGAGCGTTATACTCGTAGATAGTAGATTCCTTCGCAGAATTATAATTTGAGGCATTCTGTACGTTAAGTCGATATGTTGGAGAAAGTACAAAGCTGTGAGGTCTCTAGTCGAGCGTTATACTCGTAGATAGTAGATTCCTTCGCAGAATTATAATTTGAGGCATTCTGTACGTTAAGTCGATATGTTGGAGAAAGTACAAAGCTGTGAGGTCTCTAGTAGAGCGTTATACTCGTAGATAGTAGATTACTTCGCAGAATTATAATTTTAATCCATTTAAAGTTCATAATTATGGCTAAATTGGTTCTCCTTTGCCGAGGAGTAGGTGGGTGGGGGGGGGGGTGGTTAAAGCGAGATACCTCACCCTGTTTTATTTTCTTAACTGAGTAATTTATCTGTAGAACAAATTCGACTCGTCTTACCAGCAAAAACTGTCTAGTACATGGAACTCGACTCAACATTGCATTGCCACGGCAAAATGTCAGCTGAGCGATGCCAGCTAATGCCTACGATTATTAGACTGTGCCTTGTGTTATTTGCATAGAAACACATCTTTGAGGTTATGATCAGGTATCAGTGTTTGTCCTGGTCTAGTGTCTGTTCCTAATGGAAAGCTTACCGTTTGCGCTGTATAATTAATAAATAAAGCTTTCTATAACACATATCACTTCACAGTTATACTCTAGTAAATAGTCAAAGTTATACATAAAGCATTTGGCACCTCTCTCCGCACATACACGCCAGTGTTTTAATTTGCAAAGTTTTAGGAAAGAATTCAATATAATTCTTTAGAAAATGATTATAGACGGACTAAATAGACACAGACGTAGATACTTCCGAACTACCTTTTACTAGTTATGTCAGATTAATTATCCATTTGATGTTTGTGGCGCGCTACCGATTTACAATCTTACTCCGACATTTATCTTTAGCTAAAATCCTTTTTTCATCTTTCAAAGTACTCGACATGAATCCCCCTTCCCACACGAGCTGCAGAGAGTCTTCAAGTCAAAGCAGGATGATTAAAGGTGTGAAAATAACGGGTTCTTTATGAGAGGCCGTGGAGAGCCATAAAGTTACATTCAATATTGTATGGTAAGAGCAAGACAGAGGCACTGGATTCGTCGCCAACCTTATGCAGCTTTGTATCGCTCCAGCTACTGTCATGATCTTATAGAAGGTGTATTTGTGAACCTGACGATTAGATTCTCAATAGGGTAGAAGTAAGAGAGACACTCCTGAAGGAGCATACAAGTAGTGTATTTGATCACTTGAGCAGGGTTGGGTATCCTAACAAACCCACTCTCTATCGGGGTATCTAAAAGATTCCGTTACATCCGTTTTTAAGAGGCAAGATTAGGAAAAGTAGGTGGTATCAGGTAGAACCTAAGGGGAAGGACATTATGTATAGGAGGAAACTATTGTTCGCATGGGTAGAGTCGAAAATCGGAAGAAAACCTGATCGGGAGGATGAAGCATGTCTATCCGCTATACGGATTGTAATAAGAAGTAGGTCGACTACACTGGAGTAGGGTGGAGAGAGAAAGAGAATTTGGATCCATATGTAATGATGGCTTGTTTAAAATGCAAGTCTTCTTCTTCAAGGGGTAAGTAATGAAATAAAATTATGGGAGCATAAGAGCCACATCTTGTGCTCTTCCATAGATATCCCAACCTCCTGAAGTGGGTGAAGCTGTCTGTCCAGAACCTTGGCGAAGAATAGGTCGGGTTGTGTGAAGATGAAAGTCTTCTTCAAGGGATAAGTAATGAAATAAAATATTGAGAGCA
The DNA here is from genome assembly GCA_036971475.1 of Prosapia bicincta. NCBI lineage: Eukaryota > Metazoa > Arthropoda > Insecta > Hemiptera > Cercopidae > Prosapia > Prosapia bicincta. The sequence goes on from JBAIZL010000002.1 coordinate 171,993,440, forward strand.
TAAGATCCACATCTTGTGTTATTCCAGAGTAATCCCAACCTCTAGAAGTAGGAGAAGCTGACTGCCCAGAACCTTGGCGAAGAATGGGTCGGGTTGTGTGAAGATGCAAGTCTTCTTCAAGGGATAAGTAATGAAATAAAATATTGGGAGCATGAGAAACATCTTGTGTTATTCCAGAGTTATCCCAACCTCTAGAAGTAGGAGAAGCCGTCTGTCCAGAACCTTGGCGAAGAATGGGTCGGGTTGTGTGAAGATGCAAGTCTTCTTCAAGGGATAAGTAATGAAATAAAATATTGGGAGCATGAGAAACATATTGTGTTATTCCAGAGTAATCCCAACATGTCGAAGTAGGAGAAGCTGACTGCCCAGGACCTTGGCGAAGAATGCGTCGGGTTGTGTGAAGATGCAAGTCTTCTTCAAGGGATAAGTAATGAAATAAAATATTGGGAGCATGAGAAACATCTTGTGTTATTCCAGAGTAATCCCAACATGTCGAAGTAGGAGAAGCTGACTGCCCAGGACCTTGGCGAAGATTGCGTCGGGTTGTGTGAAGATGCAAGTCTTCTTCAAGGGATAAGTAATGAAATAAAATATTGGGAGCATGTGCCACATCTTGTGTTCTTCCAGAATTACCCCAACCTCCTGAAGTAGGAGAAGCTGTCTGTTCGGAACCTTGGCGAAGAATGGGTCGGGTTGTGTGAAGTCCATGAAGTTGTGAAACCTAATAAGAAAGAAGACACTGAACGACTCTGCCAAGAAGCAGAAGTAGAAGCCAAGTAATGTATGGCATTAGGAAAGAGGATCTTATGGATCGCGCTGCTAACGAATGTTACTTGAACACAACAACGGTTTAACAAGCAACCATAGCGCGCTGAAATAATACCTCGCTGAGACAGAAGGATCACGTGACAGTATTTGTATCTGTTACGCCCACTAAATTCGACTTCCCACCGTCACCCACATTATGCTGCCATGCTCTAGATACAGCCTTAATACATGGGATTAATCACGGTGCATGCAAGTACAGTATTTATGCACATATTCACATGGCGTGTTCCCGTTTCCACGGCGACAGTTCTTCCGTTACGCACGCTATGCAGACGTTTCGTTTGTAAACATTCCGCCCTGTTTAGTAGGCTATCTAGATCTTTGTCTCTCTACGCCGCCGTCGTCAGATTTAGTTCGCACATTTGTAACCATCTCGGTTCCTTCCGGTCTGTTTTATTGTTAATTATTCGTGTTTGTACGTTACATTCCCCCCTCTCACCCGTGTTACGGGTCGGCATCACGTAAAACTTGTTGGAACTAGACGAATATATTTTCGCGTCTTTATGTTGGTTTGCGTCCACGACATTCCTCATGTTTCTCTCGTTTAATGCATTTCTATTATACCACTACTTTTTCAGCATTCTTATTCTTTTTTTTTGTTGCTCTTTATCGACGATATTAGTTTAATCAGGTTTATTATCCCAAAGCACCAAAAATAGAAAATCTTACTTCTTTCTGTTCGCCGAATCATAGATTTAATCAGATGTCAGAATAAACTGTAACCAGCGCATGTTTGTCATTGATGATGGCAACGTAGTTGCTGAAACACGTTTATATCATTAAAGACTTGATCTGGGGTTTGACTTTTAGGGTTTTATAAGTATGTTACAGTATGTAGATTGTACAAGCCAAACTAAAAACCGAATTGATAGGCAAAGTGATTCTCTGCTCCAAAGTAGAAACTTTTCAAAAAATTAATTTTTGTCAACTTGATTCACTATTATAATTGGTTTATTATCTCTATTTTTAAAATAATTCATTTAAATTATTTTATAATATAAATAAATGAGAGATTTTCAGTTCGCAACTAAAATGCGAATGAAAACTAGTGTATTTTCATATAGGCTACTTCGGGTTTACTACACCGGTATGCGCTAGGACCAGAGAGTAATTTTGTATAAGTATGTGTGTAACTTCTGAAAAATTGCCTGTGACCTTATATAATGGTTAAGATGCATTGTTTATTTAATATTTTATTGCTTGTAGAGATATTTATACCATCACTGCTACGAGACGTAAGCCAGTAATAATTGTATAAAAAGCAAATATGCCTCATGACGAATTACAAAAAATTAAAGGTAGCAGTTGTTCATGTATGTGACTTTAACCGACGACCGTTTATCTCCAGCTCGAGCACTGAGCGTCTTATTCCCTCGAGGTTGCTCAATCGATGGTGTAACGTGAGCTCGGTTGCGTAGTATCGATTCACGAATCAATAAACTCAAGCAAAATACCATCAGAATGGAATCGTGCAGAATACAGACGTTTCAAGGTCACCTCCAGTGCTAACCTATCATCAACGACGTCAGCTGGGCGTCTAGTTAACACTTCAACACAACTTGTTAGTAACAGCACCGCACGAAGTGTGAACATTCACGCCTAGCTTGTTCAGTCCAGTTCCCTTAACATTGCCGCGTTGGTTGCTAAAGTTATCTATTGTGTGTATATATACATATATATATATATATATATATATATATATATATATATATATATATATATATATATATATATATATATATATTTTAAAATAAATACATGAGACTGTCTGTCCTTTATGCAATACTACACCTGTCATCCGTTAGCGATATTAGTACGATCACAAAGGGTCTTGGCACTGTTTGTCCTTTATGCAATACTACACCAGTCATAAAATAACTATATTACGACGGTCACACGAAGGGTCTCGGCGCTGTCTGTCCTTTATGCATTACTACACCAGTCATCTGATAGCGATATTAGCACACTCTCACGAAGGGTCTCGGTACTGTCTGTCCTTTATGCAATACTACACCAGTCATCTGTTGGCGATATTAGCACACTCTCACGAAGGGTCTCGGTACTGTCTGTCCTTTATGTAATACTACACCAGTCATCTGTTGGCGATATTAGCACACTCTCACGAAGGGTCTCGGTACTGTCTGTCCTTTATGCAATACTACACCAGTCATCTGATAGGGATATTAGCACACTCTCACGAAGGGTCTCGGTACTGTCTGTTCTTTATGCAATATTACACAAGTCATCTGTTAGCGATATTAGCACACTCTCACGAAGGGTCTCGGTACTGTCTGTCCTTTATGCAATATTACACAAGTCATCTGTTAGCGATATTAGCACACTCTCACGAAGGGTCTCGGTACTGTCTGTCCTTTATGCAATACTACACCAGTCATCTGTTGGCGATATTAGCACACTCTCACGAAGGGTCTCGGTACTGTCTGTCCTTTATGCAATACTACACCAGTCATCTGTTGGCGATATTAGCACACTCTCACGAAGGGTCTCGGTACTGTCTGTCCTTTATGCAATACTACACCAGTCATCTGTTGGCGATATTAGCACTCTCACGAAGGGTCTCGGTACTGTCTGTCCTTTATGCAATACTACACCAGTCATCTGTTGGCGATATTAGCACACTCTCACGAAGGGTCTCGGTACTGTCTGTCCTTTATGCAATACTACACCAGTCATCTGTTGGCGATATTAGCACACTCTCACGAAGGGTCTCGGTACTGTCTGTCCTTTATGCAATACTACACCAGTCATCTGTTGGCGATATTAGCACACTCTCACGAAGGGTCTCGGTACTGTCTGTCCTTTATGCAATACTACACCAGTCATCTGTTGGCGATATTAGCACACTCTCACGAAGGGTCTCGGTACTGTCTGTCCTTTATGCAATACTACACCAGTCATCTGATAGCGATATTAGCACACTCTCACGAAGGGTATCGGTACTGTCTGTCCTTTATGCAATACTACACCAGTCATCTGATAGCGATATTAGCACACTCTCACGAAGGGTATCGGTACTGTCTGTCCTTTATGCAATACTACACCAGTCATCTGTTGGCGATATTAGCACACTCTCACGAAGGGTCTCGGTACTGTCTGTCCTTTATGCAATACTACACCAGTCATCTGTTGGCGATATTAGCACACTCTCACGAAGGGTCTCGGTACTGTCTGTCCTTTATGCAATACTACACCAGTCATCTGTTGGCGATATTAGCACACTCTCACGAAGGGTCTCGGTACTGTCTGTCCTTTATGCAATACTACACCAGTCATCTGTTGGCGATATTAGCACACTCTCACGAAGGGTCTCGGTACTGTCTGTCCTTTATGCAATACTACACCAGTCATCTGTTGGCGATATTAGCACACTCTCACGAAGGGTCTCGGTACTGTATGTCCTTTATGCAATACTACACCAGTCATCTGTTGGCGATATTAGCACACTCTCACGAAGGGTCTCGGTACTGTATGTCCTTTATGCAATACTACACCAGTCATCTGTTGGCGATATTAGCACACTCTCACGAAGGGTCTCGGTACTGTCTGTCCTTTATGCAATACTACACCAGTCATCTGTTGGCGATATTAGCACACTCTCACGAAGGGTCTCGGTACTGTCTGTCCTTTATGCAATACTACACCAGTCATCTGTTGGCGATATTAGCACACTCTCACGAAGGGTCTCGGTACTGTCTGTCCTTTATGCAATACTACACCAGTCATCTGTTGGCGATATTAGCACACTCTCACGAAGGGTCTCGGTACTGTCTGTCCTTTATGCAATACTACACCAGTCATCTGTTGGCGATATTAGCACACTCTCACGAAGGGTCTCGGTACTGTCTGTCCTTTATGCAATACTACACCAGTCATCTGTTGGCGATATTAGCACACTCTCACGAAGGGTCTCGGTACTGTCTGTCCTTTATGCAATACTACACCAGTCATCTGATAGCGATATTAGCACACTCTCACGAAGGGTCTCGGTACTGTCTGTCCTTTATGCAATACTACACCAGTCATCTGTTGGCGATATTAGCACACTCTCACGAAGGGTCTCGGTACTGTCTGTCCTTTATGTAATACTACACCAGTCATCTGTTGGCGATATTAGCACACTCTCACGAAGGGTCTCGGTACTGTCTGTCCTTTATGCAATACTACACCAGTCATCTGATAGCGATATTAGCACACTCTCACGAAGGGTCTCGGTACTGTCTGTCCTTTATGCAATACTACACCAGTCATCTGTTGGCGATATTAGTACACTCTCACGAAGGGTCTCGGTACTGTCTGTCCTTTATGTAATACTACACCAGTCATCTGTTGGCGATATTAGCACACTCTCACGAAGGGTCTCGGTACTGTCTGTCCTTTATGCAATACTACACCAGTCATCTGTTGGAGTTATTAGCACTCTCTCACTAAGGGTCTCGGTACTGTCTGTCCTTTATGCAATACTACACCAGTCATCTGTTGGCGATATTAGCACACTCTCACTAAGGGTCTCGGTACTGTCTGTCCTTTATGCAATACTACACCAGTCATCTGTTGGCGATATTAGCACACTCTCACGAAGGGTCTCGGCACTGTCAGTCCTTTATGCATTACTACACCAGTCATCTGATAGCGATATTAGCACACTCTCAAGAAGGACGGGTACTCAGCTAGAATTTAATAAAAATAACACAAATTATTTGTTTGGTTAATATTTTTTTTTTCTGAAATCATCAATGCGCGACGGGTGGGTTTTTTAAACGTGGGTTGATTTTAACTTTATGCACATTGATTGGCGATATATGTATATAATCCATTTCCCAAATAGTTTATCATGGAAGTTAAGGATTTAGATATATTTTGAAGTGCAACCTTCTTTAGTCTTCCCGAGCACTTTTTTCCTAACAAAAATACTGTAGGAAAATACCTTTATAATTTCGTCAGAAAAACGAATTGTCCCGAAGATTTCCGAATGTTAAATATGGCTCCTTACGCAAACAGCTGTTTCCTCCTTCACTTAGAGAAAACTTCGAGTTAATAACTTAAACTTAATTTCCTATATAATCATAAATATGGCATATTTCATTAAGTTATAGGGTAAAAAGTGTTTTTATTACTCACAGTTAATGTAGTTTTCTTCATGGTACATTAGGAGTAAACTAAAACGTTTGCCTAAGGAATGCTATATTATTTTCCAATACATTTACAATATACTAACCTATTGAACTGACTTGTAAAGACTTAAACATACATTTATTATTTAGGTTAATTTCTTAGCGCCTGTGTGAATAAACAAAGTAAAATGAAAGAACTTTTAAGTACAGGTATAAAATTTAAATGTAAATTTATAAAGTTATAATAAAAGAGATCATGTTTTGATCTGTATTGCATGAGTTTATAAATCTTTTTACTGTAGGACATTAGAAAATGTAATAAATATCTAAAAAAATACTTTTTTTAGGATGTTTTACAATCGTATCGACCTCAACCTTATTTCTTCAACTTATTTCTCGTCTTTTTCTATTTCTAATGCTATATGGAAATTATTCGATTTCCCAAAACAAATATTATAATGATATTAAAAGGGCCATTAGGTAAATAGGGTCCCAGCGCAATTGTCTTTTAGTGCAGATTAATGTTAACAATTTTGACGGCGGTCTGGTTTCAGAATTTTTGTGTTCAATAAATTTTAAAATTCCAAACATATGGGTCATACGTTTATTTAGTCATAAATATGATTTTGAGTATTGCTTCTTTTCGACTTGATTACACCACTTTATTATTATAAACTGTGACGGATAGGAAAGAGTTGGGATATTTAGGCCTGGGATTGAGGGAGATACATCTCCCCTCTGATATTGTTGATCTCCTTTTCCCTTCGTAGGGTTGGTGGAGGGGGAAGAGAATAACTAACAATGTGAGTGCAGGACTTCCGAAATGTTTCCTAGAACTGTTGAACGCTGGCCGTAGCTCGGCGAAGGTTGTTGTACCCCCATGTCCAAGCTGTACATGATAGGCAGCTGAATGCGGCCAGCAGATCTTAATTCCGAGATTATCAAATGCGGATTGTACACCTAATGAACCTACGTGCGTCTGCTTTAGTTCCTGTTAACATAATCACTTCCGGCAAAATACTACGCCAGCTGCTGTAACGTGTGCAGACTCACTTTTTGGAAACAGCTGACCGTTGCTATAATACTACGCCAGCTGCTGTAACGTGTGCAGACTCACTGTTTGGAAACAGCTGACCGTCGCCAAAATACTACGCCAGCTGCTTTAACGTATACAGACGGACTGTTTGGAAACAGCTGACCGTCGCTATAATACTGCGACAGCTGCTATAACGTATGCAGACTCACTGTTTGGAAACAGCTAACCGTCGCTAAAATACTACGCTAGCTACTGCAACGTTTGCAGACTCACCGTTTGGAAACAGCTGATCGTAGCTAAAATACTACGCCAGCAGCTGTAATGTGTGCAGACGCACTGTTTGGGAAAAGCAGACCGTCGCTGAAATACTACGCCAGCTGCTGTTGTGCAGACTAACTGTTTTGAGGAAGCTGACCGGCGCTAAAATACTACGCCAGCTGCTGTAACGTGTGCAGACTCACTGTTTTAAGAAAGCTGACCGGCGCTAAAATACTACCGGAACTGCTGTAACGTGAGCAAACTCACTGTTTGGAAACAGCTGACCGTCGCTATAATACTACGCCAGCTGCTGTAACGTGTGCAGACTCACTGTTTTGAGAAAGCTGACCGGCGCTAAAATACTACCGGAACTGCTGTAACGTGTGCAGACTCACTGTTTGGAAACAGCTGACCGTCGCTATAATACTACGCCAGCTGCTGTAACGTGTGCAGACTCACTGTTTGGAAACAGCTGACCGTCGCTATAATACTACGCCAGCTGCTGTAGCGTGTGCAGACTCACTGTTTGGAAACAGCTGACCGTCGCTATAATACTACGCCAGCTGCTGTAACGTGTGCAGACTCACTGTTTTGAGAAAGCTGACCGGCGCTAAAATACTACCGGAACTGCTGTAGCGTGTGCAGACTCACTGTTTGGAAACAGCTGACCGTCGCTATAATACTACGCCAGCTGCTGTAGCGTGTGCAGACTCACTGTTTGGAAACAGCTGACCGTCGCTATAATACTACGCCAACTGCTGTAGCGTGTGCAGACTCACTTGTTTGGAAACAGCTGACCGTCGCTATAATACTACGCCAGCTGCTGTAACGTGTGCAGACTCACTGTTTGGAAACAGCTGACCGTCGCTATAATACTACGCCAGCTGCTGTAGCGTGTGCAGACTCACTGTTTTGAGAAAGCTGACCGGCGCTAAAATACTACCGGAACAGCTGTAACGTGTGCAGACTCACCGTTTGGAAACAGCTGACCGTCGCTATAATACTACGCCAGCTGCTGTAGCGTGTGCAGACTCACTGTTTGGGAAAAGCTGACCGTCGCTGAAATACTACGCCAGCTGCTGTTGTGCAGACGCCCTGTTTGGAAACAACTGACCGGGGCTAAAATACTATGTCAGCTGCTGAAACGTGTACAGACTCACTGTTTTGAGAAAGCTGACCGGCGCTAAAATACTACCGGAACTGCTGTAACGTGTGCAGACTCACTGTTTGGAAACAGCTGACCGTCGCTATAATACTACGCCAGCTGCTGTAGCGTGTGCAGACTCACTGTTTGGGAAAAGCTGACCGTCGCTGAAATACTACGCCAGTTGCTGTAACGTGTGCAGACTCCCAGTTTGGAAACAGCTGACCTGCGCTAAAATACTACCGGAACTGCTGTAACGTGTGCAGACTCACTGTTTGGAAACAGCTGACCGTCGCTATAATACTACGCTAGCTGCTGTAGCGTGTGCAGACTCACTGTTTGGGAAAAGCTGACCGTCGCTGAAATACTACGCCAGTTGCTGTAACGTGTGCAGACTCACAGTTTGGAAACAGCTGACCTGCGCTAAAATACTACGCCAGCTGCTGTAACGTGTGCAGACACACTGTTTCGAAACAACTGACCGGAACTAAAATGCTACGACAGCTGCTGTAACGTGTGCAGATGCACTGTTTGGAAACAGCTGACCGTCGCTAGAATACTACGCTAGCTGCTGTAACGTATGCAGAGTCACTGTTTGGAAACAACTGACCGGAACTAAAATGCTACGCCAGCTGCTGTAACGTGTGCAGACTCACTGTTTGGAAACAGCTGATCGTCGCTATAATACTACGCCAGCTGCTGTAGCGTGTGCAGACTCACTGTTTTGAGAAAGCTGACCGGCGCTAAAATACTACCGGAACTGCTGTAACGTGTGCAGACTCACTGTTTGGAAACAACTGACCGTCGCTATAATACTACGCCAGCTGCTGTAGCGTGTGCAGACTCACTGTTTGGGAAAAGCTGACGGTCGCTGAAATACTACGCCAGCTGCTTTAACGTATACAGACGGACTGTTTGGAAACAGCTGACCGTCGCTATAATACTGCGACAGCTGCTATAACGTATGCAGACTCACTGTTTGGAAACAGCTAACCGTCGCTAAAATACTACGCTAGCTACTGCAACGTTTGCAGACTCACCGTTTGGAAACAGCTGATCGTAGCTAAAATACTACGCCAGCAGCTGTAATGTGTGCAGACGCACTGTTTGGGAAAAGCAGACCGTCGCTGAAATACTACGCCAGCTGCTGTTGTGCAGACTAACTGTTTTGAGGAAGCTGACCGGCGCTAAAATACTACGCCAGCTGCTGTAACGTGTGCAGACTCACTGTTTTAAGAAAGCTGACCGGCGCTAAAATACTACCGGAACTGCTGTAACGTGAGCAAACTCACTGTTTGGAAACAGCTGACCGTCGCTATAATACTACGCCAGCTGCTGTAACGTGTGCAGACTCACTGTTTTGAGAAAGCTGACCGGCGCTAAAATACTACCGGAACTGCTGTAACGTGTGCAGACTCACTGTTTGGAAACAGCTGACCGTCGCTATAATACTACGCCAGCTGCTGTAACGTGTGCAGACTCACTGTTTGGAAACAGCTGACCGTCGCTATAATACTACGCCAGCTGCTGTAGCGTGTGCAGACTCACTGTTTGGAAACAGCTGACCGTCGCTATAATACTACGCCAGCTGCTGTAACGTGTGCAGACTCACTGTTTTGAGAAAGCTGACCGGCGCTAAAATACTACCGGAACTGCTGTAGCGTGTGCAGACTCACTGTTTGGAAACAGCTGACCGTCGCTATAATACTACGCCAGCTGCTGTAGCGTGTGCAGACTCACTGTTTGGAAACAGCTGACCGTCGCTATAATACTACGCCAACTGCTGTAGCGTGTGCAGACTCACTTGTTTGGAAACAGCTGACCGTCGCTATAATACTACGCCAGCTGCTGTAACGTGTGCAGACTCACTGTTTGGAAACAGCTGACCGTCGCTATAATACTACGCCAGCTGCTGTAGCGTGTGCAGACTCACTGTTTTGAGAAAGCTGACCGGCGCTAAAATACTACCGGAACAGCTGTAACGTGTGCAGACTCACCGTTTGGAAACAGCTGACCGTCGCTATAATACTACGCCAGCTGCTGTAGCGTGTGCAGACTCACTGTTTGGGAAAAGCTGACCGTCGCTGAAATACTACGCCAGCTGCTGTTGTGCAGACGCCCTGTTTGGAAACAACTGACCGGGGCTAAAATACTATGTCAGCTGCTGAAACGTGTACAGACTCACTGTTTTGAGAAAGCTGACCGGCGCTAAAATACTACCGGAACTGCTGTAACGTGTGCAGACTCACTGTTTGGAAACAGCTGACCGTCGCTATAATACTACGCCAGCTGCTGTAGCGTGTGCAGACTCACTGTTTGGGAAAAGCTGACCGTCGCTGAAATACTACGCCAGTTGCTGTAACGTGTGCAGACTCCCAGTTTGGAAACAGCTGACCTGCGCTAAAATACTACCGGAACTGCTGTAACGTGTGCAGACTCACTGTTTGGAAACAGCTGACCGTCGCTATAATACTACGCTAGCTGCTGTAGCGTGTGCAGACTCACTGTTTGGGAAAAGCTGACCGTCGCTGAAATACTACGCCAGTTGCTGTAACGTGTGCAGACTCACAGTTTGGAAACAGCTGACCTGCGCTAAAATACTACGCCAGCTGCTGTAACGTGTGCAGACACACTGTTTCGAAACAACTGACCGGAACTAAAATGCTACGACAGCTGCTGTAACGTGTGCAGATGCACTGTTTGGAAACAGCTGACCGTCGCTAGAATACTACGCTAGCTGCTGTAACGTATGCAGAGTCACTGTTTGGAAACAACTGACCGGAACTAAAATGCTACGCCAGCTGCTGTAACGTGTGCAGACTCACTGTTTGGAAACAGCTGATCGTCGCTATAATACTACGCCAGCTGCTGTAGCGTGTGCAGACTCACTGTTTTGAGAAAGCTGACCGGCGCTAAAATACTACCGGAACTGCTGTAACGTGTGCAGACTCACTGTTTGGAAACAACTGACCGTCGCTATAATACTACGCCAGCTGCTGTAGCGTGTGCAGACTCACTGTTTGGGAAAAGCTGACGGTCGCTGAAATACTACGCCAGCTGCTGTTGTGCAGACGCCCTGTTTGGAAACAGCTGACCGGCGCTAAAATACTGCGCCAGCTGCTGAAACGTGTGCAGACTCACTGTTTTGAGAAAGCTGACCGGCGCTAAAATACTACCGGAACTGCTGTAACGTGTGCAGACTCACTGTTTGGAAACAGCTGACCGTCTCTATGATACTACGCCAGCTGCTGTAGCGTGTGCAGACTCACTGTTTGGGAAAAGCTGACCATCGCTGAAATACTACGCCAGTTGCTGTAACGTGTGCAGACTCACAGTTTGGAAACAGCTGACCTGCGCTAAAATACTACCGGAACTGCTGTAACGTGTGCAGACTCACTGTTTGGAAACAGCTGACCGTCGCTATAATACTACGCCAGCTGCTGTAGCGTGTGCAGACTCACTGTTTGGGAAAAGCTGACCGTCGCTGAAATACTACGCCAGTTGCTGTAACGTGTGCAGACACACTGTTTCGAAACAACTGACCGGAACTAAAATGCTACGGCAGCTGCTGTAACGTGTGCAGATGCACTGTTTGGAAACAGCTGACCGTCGCTAGAATACTACGCTAGCTGCTGTAACGTATGCAGAGTCACTGTTTGGAAACAACTGACCGGAACTAAAATGCTACGCCAGCTGCTGTAACGTGTGCAGATGCACTGTTTGGAAACAGCTGACTGTCGCTCAGCTGACCGCAGCTAAATTACTATACCAGCTGCTGTTACATGTGCAGACTCACTGTTTTGAGGAAGCTGAGCGGCGCTAAACTACTACACCAGCTGCTGTAATTTGTGCAGACGCACTGTTTTAAACAGCTGAACTGATTTATACGTAACCTCTAAACAACCTCTAAGAGGAATCCAAAACAGGCGTTAACGCTAAAGTGCGCCATATTTGACTATTAGAAATCTGCGGAACAACTCGTTCATCTAGATATACCATTGTTACTCTTAAAAAATGTTATCATAGAATAAGTTTGTTTATATTTTATTTGATGATTAAATTCATAAAAGTTAATAATTGCAGATAAATCATGTTAAAGATCTATCATTTATGGAAGGATAGAGGTATACGTTATCGGAAGAGAATGTGCTAATCACACCTACTGTTTAAAGTTTATTCGCTCAGGGTAACCTAGCCAACGTAACTTACCCCACCACGTTCAGAAACTATAGTAAGGGCAAAGGTTCGTCTATCGAATACAGGTCTTTATTTATTCTTTCCTGTGAAGATACGTCTTTCTTTATTCCTCCCGCTGAAGAGACGTCTTTCTTTATTCCTCCCGGTGATGAGACGCCTTTCATTATTTCTTCTGTTGAAGAAACGTATTTCTTTATTCCTCCCGGTGAAGAGACGCCTCTCTTTATTTCTTCAATTGAAGAGTCGTCTTTCTTTATTCCTCCCGGTGAAGAGACGTCTTTCTTTATTCCTCCCGGTGAACAGACGCCTTTCTTTATTTCTTCTGTTGAAGAAACGTCTTTCTTTATTCCTCCCGGTGAAGAGACTTCTTTCTTTATTCCTCCCGGGGAACAGACGCCTTTCTTTATTTCTTCTGTTGAAGAAACGTCTTTCTTTATTCCTCCCGGTGAAGAGACGTCTTTCTTTATTCCTCCCGGTGAACAGACGCCTTTCTTTATTTCTTCTGTTGAAGAAACGTCTTTCTTTATTCCTCCCGGTGAAGAGACGTCTTTCTTTATTCCTCCCGGTGAACAGACTCCTTTCTTTATTTCTTCTGTTGAAGAAACGTCTTTATTTATTCCTTCCGGTGAAGAGACGTCTTTCTTTATTCCTCCCGGTGAAGAGACGTCTTTCTTTATTTATTGCGTGGAAGAGACGCCTTTCTTTATTTCTTCAGTTGAAGAGGCGTCTTTCTTCATTCCTCCCGGTGAAGAGACTTCTTTCTTTATTTCTTCCGTTGAAGAGGCGTTTTTCTTTATTTCTTGTGGTGAAGAGACGTTTTCTTTATTTCTTCCGATGTAGAAACGTCTTTCTTTATTTCTTCCGTTGATGAAACGTCTTTCTTTATTCCTCCCGGTGAAGAGACGCCTTTCTTTATTCCTCCCTGTGAAGAGATGTCTTTCTTTATTGCTTCTGTTGAAGAGACGTCTTTCTTTATTCCTCCCGGTGAAGAGACGCCTTTCTTCATTCCTTCCGGTGAAGAGACATCTCTCTTTATTTATTCCATTGAAGAGACGTCTTTCTTCATTTCTCTCGGTGAAGAGACGGCCTCCTTCATTTCTTCCGGTGAAGAGACGTCTTTCTTTAATAATCCAGGTGAAGAGACGTCTTTTTTTATTTATTCTGTGGAAGAGACGTCTTTCTTTATTCCTCCCAGTGAAGAGACGCCTTTCTTCATTCCTTCCGGTGAAGAGACGTCTTACTTTATTTCTTCCGTTGAAGAGACGTCTGCCTTTATTCCTCGCAGTGAAGAGACGTCTTTTTTTCATTCCGATGAAGTGATGTCTTTTATTATTTCCCTCGGTGAAGAGACGTCTTTCTTTATTCCTCCCGGTGAAGGGAAGTTTTCTCAAGTGATGCTGTTTAGGGAACCGTTATTTATCTTCCAAGTCCTGTACAAGTAGGCAATATTGCCTAGTCCTCTATCCTTTATGTCTACTCTATCCTTTCATATTAATCGTAATGGTTCTAGATTTCTCTATGACCACAATTAAGAAGGGATCTCCTGAAGGGTTTGCGGTCTCAAGGTCCTTCCATATTTTCAGGGAAATCCTATCTATTTACAGTAATTTGCATATTTTGTGTAGGTGATAAAACGTGTTGAGTATCATTGATTGTTGTTACGTGTCGGAAACTTGCATCACTCAGAACGTTCTATGCACTCTAATGATTCTCGACAGATATGTTTAGAGCCTGATCAGATGTTTTGTCACTAAAGACAGTAAAATTGTATGACAGAGTAAGATGAGAGACCATAAGCCTTTACGCTCGGTAGTTAGTTATTCACACATGGCCTGGCGACAACGCCTATACACGCAGTTCATTAGGGTACGCATTCCTGCTTCGTCCGACCTGGATATTAATACATCATAATTACACTTCGTGCTCTGATTAGCTCTGATTTCACTGGAGCTATTCAGAACCCCGCTTTCGTCGGATTTGAAGTGAGCGGCAAAATCGTTCACCCTTACTTGATTGTATTAATTGATTCGTTGGGTAAGGTGGCACACTCACGCAGATCTAGGATTATTCTGGGAGAACTATCTTGGACGATGTGAAACAGTACAATTTCTTTAATATTATTTCTAAGTATATAATTGTAAACAAATAATATGAAAATGATATTACTTCTGGACTCGAAACTTTTTCTTTAAGTAATGTATTGTTTAAGCATATTTTTACTTTAGAGATTAAAATTGCAAATCTTACGTCTGTGGAATGTAAGTTAATCGTTACACTACTGTCATACGTAACTGCATCAACTTATTTCCGTTATGAAATTAAGGAGATACGTTCTAATCGGACCAGGTGTACTGTTGATGACTTCCTAGCTGATCGCTCCAATAACAGTTTCCAATGGAACGGTTTGCCACAATCTGGCGAGCTGTCATTACTGCACCAAAGTAATTGCCCCTTCCCATCGTGAGATTCCCTCAACGCTCCTCTTCCGGTGCTTTAAAATCACATTGAGCTCGTTATCGACGCCCAATTAACCACTTTTCTTTAGATGCGAGTTCTAATCGACTAAATTCGGCCGGTCCTATTGTTTCACTTGCGCTTCGGCATGAGTTCACTGACAGCGCGGTCAGTGCTTTATCGGCAGAGAAAGTCGGCCTTTTTATCGGTGTGAATCTTCAGTTCGGACGTAGAAAGAGAAAAGCTTGTGACCGTGTTTAAGTCAGCACCACCAGGTGTTAGACAGACACGGCCTGTTTGCAGTTCGCTGACACCCACCCATCACATTTAACAGTAACCTACAGATTGCTTCATCTGTTACATACAATTATTGTCCGTTAAAGAAACGAAACCAGTTCACATCAATAAATGATAAAATATTTTATGCCTCTAAACTGCCTTCCTATTTATTTAACTCGATGAACTATGTAAAACTTCATAAACTTATATTTATCCAATTTACGTCAGTTGTCCCTTTAAATTTACATTAGTTGTATTAACAAACTTCTCACAATTTCCATAAACTCACATTAATCCAATACTTCATTTTACGACAGTTGTTTCTGTAAATATATTCCGATTGTTACCATAAACGTCTCCCAATTTCCATTAACTCACAATAATCCGATATCTTTTCACGCCAGTTGTCTCTGTAAATGTATTCCGATTGTTACCACAAACGTCTCAAAATGTCCATAAAGTCAAATTGATCAGATACTTTACGCCAGTTGTTTCTAAATGTAGGCTGATTGTTACCACAAACGTCTCCCAATGTCATAAACTAACATTGATCCGATACTTAATATTACGTCATTTGTGTCTGTAAATGAATGCCGATTGTTACCACAAACGTCTCCCAATGTTCGTAAATTTACATTAATCCGATACTTAATTTAACGTCATTGTTCTCTGTAAAGGTTTTCCGATTGTTACCACAAACGTCTTCCAATGTCCGTAATCTCACTTTGATCCGATACTTAAATTTAACGCCAGTTGTCTCTGTAAATGTAGGCTGATTGCTACTACAAACGTCTTTAAATGTATATAAACTCGCATTAATTCTATACTTAATTTCACGTCAGTTGTGTCTGTAAATGTATTCTGATTGTTGCCACGAACGTCTTCCAATTTCCTTAATCTCACTTTAATCCGATACCTAACTCTACGGTAGTTGTCTCTGTAAACGTATTCCGGTTGTTACCACAAACGTCTCCCAATGTTCGTAAATTTACATTAATCGGATACTT
Source organism: Prosapia bicincta (assembly GCA_036971475.1). Lineage (NCBI taxonomy): Eukaryota > Metazoa > Arthropoda > Insecta > Hemiptera > Cercopidae > Prosapia > Prosapia bicincta. The sequence continues at coordinate 172,009,775 of JBAIZL010000002.1, forward strand.
AATTTGACGTCAGTGTTCTCTGTAAATGTATTCTGATTGTTACCACAAACGTCTCCTAATGTCCAATAACTCACTATGTCAATGGTTAAACATTAACCCCAGTTAATGCCTAGTTAACTAGTTAAATTTGTGATTGATTAACATTGCTTTATCGAAGACTGAAATACCCTTATTCCTTCTCCGGAGTTCTTTTAGTAGCAATAATAGCCCCCAGTCTGCTTTTGTTTTGGTTCCCAAATGCCATTGCAATGTCGTCACATTTATACACTGCAAGTGCGATTTCAACGTGTACTTTTTGTCATAATCAAAATAAATTTAATCAGTAATTTGTGTACTATTTAAATATAATTTTTTCAGGTGAGTTGGTGTACAATATGACACCAGTTAGTTATAGAAAATATGTTTACACTGAACATTGTTTCTTATGATGTAATTATATTTGAATACATCAATCTGCTATTTATGATTTCTGTGAATTTAAGATAACATAATTGTGATTTCAGAGTTTTTCCGTGAACATTTGAATAACACTTCTTTTAAACACGCATGACGTTTCTGCAGTTGTGAGTTATACAGAAATCCCAGTCAGTGTATTTCCTAAAAGAAACGTGACCCTTCCCACCTCAGTCTGTTAGTTGCGATGTTGGCTACTCTGTCGCTGCAGTCCCTCTGACCTCTGTTTGCGATGAAAGATCATTTATTGTTAGTCCTGAATTTCTCGCTTTCTTACCTTACCATTAGTTTCCTTCCAGATAATGTGCATCCATACCGCGTGTTAATTGTTTCCTCCTCCAGACCCTAACGGATCATATATACGCGTCACTTAGATGTTTACACGAAATAGAACGACCGTAAAAAGAGCCATTAATAGTTCACCTTTTCGTACATATTTGTTGTACATCTAAAGTCTTGTAAAAAACCATAAAACTCACGCAAGACAGAACGAGCCAGCCTTATTTAAAACTTTATTGTTTCAATACAGAACTTTATTGTTTTAAGTTTTACATTGGCATTTACAATTTATCGTATTAAAATATTTTTAAATTATATTAAACGATAAGTAAATGAACTTAAGTATGTCTATATCTCAAGCCATTAACAAGTCAGTCTTATGTAATAGATATATGTTTTCCTAAAGTTACAGTTATAATAAGGTAATAAAACCCGTAATGATAGAAACAGGTGTATGACAACTTACCTTGTAGAAAAGAATGAAATATACGATATTTTGGAATATTTATTAGATTTCACGAAACAGTGTTTAGACATAACTTCCAACACTTGAGATGAAAAAACTGATAACATAAACAGCGATGTTTGACTTTTGGAAATATTCTGGATAATTTGTTCAAGGTTGTTACGCCTTCTCGTAGAAATTCCTTACTGAAGACGTTACGAGAACGTATTGGTAGGAAGAAATTTACTCATGTACAGTCTTTTTATACTTAAAAAGCTCGATTTTATAGAAGATTATAAAGGTTGGAGAAAGTAGCAATGAAGCAATCCCTGAATATGAAATGGTGAACATTGATTTATAGTTCTGTATAAAAGGGTGTATTTTACTCCGTACAAAGGCGACATCAGACAATGCAATTAAGGTTAGGTTATATAACTACATTGGCGCCGTATGACATGGCGTGGCCTGTATTTGGCGGTCCGTTTAGTGATGACCTCACAGAGATGGGTTTTAAATAAACTTTCCCACGCCGGAACTATTTACAGCATTTCGCGACTAACTGGGAACTAGTCGCCACTTACTGGGAACTAGTCGCAGTGAGGGCAACTAGCACCGTTGGAGTTTAAAGGGAGGGAATCAACGATGAAACCATTACGAAAACCAGCAGAGTTTCAGATCGATTATTGATTTTTATTTTCAACCTATCATTAAATTTAAACGCCAGCGTCAGATATGTTTACAAAAGCCATTTGTGCTTCAGATCAATTGTATGACATTTATTTCTGAAATATCATTAAATTTAACGCCAGAGTCAAATATGTTTACGAAAGCCAGTTGTGTTTCAGGTCGAATTTTGATTTTTAATTCTGACCTATCATTAAATTTAAACGCCAGAGTCAAATATGTTTACGAAAGCCAGTTGTGTTTCATGTCGAATGTTGATTTTTAATTCTGACCTATCATTAAATTTAACGCTAGAGTCAAATATGTTTACGAAAGCCAGTTGTGTTTCAGGTCGAATGTTGATTTTTAATTCTGACCTATCATTAAATTTAACGGCAGAGTCAAATATGATTACGAAAGCCAGTTGTGTTTCAGGTCGAATTTTGATTTTTAATTCTGACTATCATTAAATTTAAACGCCAGAGTCAAATATGTTTACGAAAGCCAGTTGTGTTTCAGGTTGAATTTTGATTTTTAATTCTGACCTATCATTAAATTTAACGCCAGAGTCAAATATGTTTACGAAAGCCAGTTGTGTTTCATGTCGAATGTTGATTTTTAATTCTGACCTATCATTAAATTTAACGCTAGAGTCAAATATGTTTACGAAAGCCAGTTGTGTTTCAGGTCGAATGTTGATTTTTAATTCTGACCTATCATTAAATTTAACGGCAGAGTCAAATATGATTACGAAAGCCAGTTGTGTTTCAGGTCGAATGTTGATTTTTAATTCTGACCTATCATTAAATTTAACGCTAGAGTCAAATATGATTACGAAAGCCAGTTGTGTTTCAGGTCGAATTTTGATTTTTAATTCTGACTATCATTAAATTTAAACGCCAGAGTCAAATATGTTTACGAAAGCCAGTTGTGTTTCAGGTTGAATTTTGATTTTTAATTCTGACCTATCATTAAATTTAACGCCAGAGTCAAATATGTTTACGAAAGCCAGTTGTGTTTCATGTCGAATGTTGATTTTTAATTCTGACCTATCATTAAATTTAACGCTAGAGTCAAATATGATTACGAAAGCCAGTTGTGTTTCAGGTCGAATTTTGATTTTTAATTCTGACCTATCATTAAATTTAAACGCCAGAGTCAAATATGTTTACGAAAGCCAGTTGTGTTTCATGTCGAATGTTGATTTTTAATTCTGACCTATCATTAAATTTAACGCTAGAGTCAAATATGTTTACGAAAGCCAGTTGTGTTTCAGGTCGAATGTTGATTTTTAATTCTGACCTATCATTAAATTTAACGGCAGAGTCAAATATGATTACGAAAGCCAGTTGTGTTTCAGGTCGAATGTTGATTTTTAATTCTGACCTATCATTAAATTTAACGCTAGAGTCAAATATGATTACGAAAGCCAGTTGTGTTTCAGGTCGAATTTTGATTTTTAATTCTGACTATCATTAAATTTAAACGCCAGAGTCAAATATGTTTACGAAAGCCAGTTGTGTTTCAGGTTGAATTTTGATTTTTAATTCTGACCTATCATTAAATTTAACGCCAGAGTCAAATATGTTTACGAAAGCCAGTTGTGTTTCAGGTTGAATTATGATTTTTAATTCTGACCTATCATTAAATTTAACGCCAGAGTCAAATATGTTTACGAAAGCCAGTTGTGTTTCATGTCGAATGTTGATTTTTAATTCTGACCTATCATTAAATTTAACGCCAGAGTCAAATATGTTTACGAAAGCCAGTTGTGTTTCAGGTTGAATTTTGATTTTTAATTCTGACCTATCATTAAATTTAACGCTAGAGTCAAATATGTTTACGAAAGCCAGTTGTGTTTTAGGTCGAATGTTGATTTTTAATTCTGACCTATCATTAAATTTAACGGCAGAGTCAAATATGATTACGAAAGCCAGTTGTGTTTCAGGTCGAATGTTGATTTTTAATTCTGACCTATCATTAAATTTAACGCCAGAGTCAAATATGTTTACGAAAGCCAGTTGTGTTTCAGGTTGAATTTTGATTTTTAATTCTGACCTATCATTAAATTTAACGCTAGAGTCAAATATGTTTACGAAAGCCAGTTGTGTTTCAGGTCGAATGTTGATTTTTAATTCTGACCTATCATTAAATTTAACGGCAGAGTCAAATATGATTACGAAAGCCAGTTGTGTTTCAGGTCGAATGTTGATTTTTAATTCTGACCTATCATTAAATTTAACGCTAGAGTCAAATATGATTACGAAAGCCAGTTGTGTTTCAGGTCGAATTTTGATTTTTAATTCTGACCTATCATTAAATTTAAACGCCAGAGTCAAATATGTTTACGAAAGCCAGTTGTGTTTCAGGTTGAATTTTGATTTTTAATTCTGACCTATCATTAAATTTAACGCCAGAGTCAAATATGTTTACGAAAGCCAGTTGTATTTCATGTCGAATGTTGATTTTTAATTCTGACCTATCATTAAATTTAACGCCAGAGTCAAATATGTTTACGAAAGCCAGTTGTGTTTCAGGTTGAATTTTGATTTTTAATTCTGACCTATCATTAAATTTAACGCCAGAGTCAAATATGTTTACGAAAGCCAGTTGTGTTTCATGTCGAATGTTGATTTTTAATTCTGACCTATCATTAAATTTAACGCCAGAGTCAAATATTTTTACGAAAGCCAGTTGTGTTTCATGTCGAATGTTGATTTTTAATTCTGACCTATCAATTAATTTAAGTCCAGAGTCAAATATGTATACGAAAGCCAGTTGTGTTTCATGTCGAATGTTGATTTTTAATTCTGACCTATCATTAAATTTAACGCCAGAGTCAAATATGTTTACGAAAGCCAGTTGTGTTTCATGTCGAATGTTGATTTTTAATTCTGACCTATCATTAAATTTAACGGCAGAGTCAAATATGATTACGAAAGCCAGTTGTGTTTCAGGTCGAATGTTGATTTTTAATTCTGACCTATCATTAATTTTAACGCCAGAGTCAAATATGTTTACGAAAGCCAGTTGTGTTTCAGGTTGAATTTTGATTTTTAATTCTGACCTATCATTAAATTTAACGCTAGAGTCAAATATGTTTACGAAAGCCAGTTGTGTTTCAGGTCGAATGTTGATTTTTAATTCTGACCTATCATTAAATTTAACGGCAGAGTCAAATATGATTACGAAAGCCAGTTGTGTTTCAGGTCGAATGTTGATTTTTAATTCTGACCTATCATTAAATTTAACGCTAGAGTCAAATATGATTACGAAAGCCAGTTGTGTTTCAGGTCGAATTTTGATTTTTAATTCTGACCTATCATTAAATTTAAACGCCAGAGTCAAATATGTTTACGAAAGCCAGTTGTGTTTCAGGTTGAATTTTGATTTTTAATTCTGACCTATCATTAAATTTAACGCTAGAGTCAAATATGATTACGAAAGCCAGTTGTGTTTCAGGTCGAATTTTGATTTTTAATTCTGACCTATCATTAAATTTAAACGCCATAGTCAAATATGTTTACGAAAGCCAGTTGTGTTTCAGGTTGAATTTTGATTTTTAATTCTGACCTATCATTAAATTTAACGCCAGAGTCAAATATGTTTACGAAAGCCAGTTGTGTTTCATGTCGAATGTTGATTTTTAATTCTGACCTATCATTAAATTTAACGCCAGAGTCAAATATGTTTACGAAAGCCAGTTGTGTTTCAGGTTGAATTTTGATTTTTAATTCTGACCTATCATTAAATTTAACGGCAGAGTCAAATATGATTACGAAAGCCAGTTGTGTTTCAGGTCGAATGTTGATTTTTAATTCTGACCTATCATTAAATTTAACGCTAGAGTCAAATATGATTACGAAAGCCAGTTGTGTTTCAGGTCGAATTTTGATTTTTAATTCTGACCTATCATTAAATTTAAACGCCAGAGTCAAATATGTTTACGAAAGCCAGTTGTGTTTCAGGTTGAATTTTGATTTTTAATTCTGACCTATCATTAAATTTAACGCCAGAGTCAAATATGTTTACGAAAGCCAGTTGTGTTTCATGTCGAATGTTGATTTTTAATTCTGACCTATCATTAAATTTAACGCCAGAGTCAAATATGTTTACGAAAGCCAGTTGTGTTTCATGTCGAATGTTGATTTTTAATTCTGACCTATCATTAAATTTAACGCTAGAGTCAAATATGTTTACGAAAGCCAGTTGTGTTTCAGGTCGAATGTTGATTTTTATTTCTGACCTATCTTTCAATTTAAACGCTAGAGTCAAATGTGTTTTTTTCTTTCTCTTTATTCCATAAAATTAACTAACTCTATTGGTAAGGTATTTATGGGACCGGCTTGCCAATGATATTACAATATATATATATTGCTATCTAGAAAGCTTTCAGGAACAAAAAGGGGGATGATAAAAATGTCCTGCAAAGTAAAACTATAAAATATAATTACTTGTAAGTAATACGGAAATAATATACCCATCGTTCCCAGTCGTCGCAAAGCTTCTTGATCAGATTGGACATATGTCGGAAGGACAAAGTGAATCTGTGGTTGCGTGAGGGTCTGGCTGACTGTGTGGTGGGTCACTTACCTGTTAGTACAATCCTTTATAGCGGTCATAGATAACAGGAAACCCACACATTCGCTTGCACTGACAGATATATCGGAAGGACAAAGTGAATCTGTGGTTGCGTGTTGGTCTGGCTGACTGTGTGGTGGGTCACTTACCTGTTAGTACAATCCTTTATAGCGGTCATAGATAACAGTAAACCCACACATTCACTTGCACGGACAGAGATATCGGAAGGGCAAAGTGAATCTGGGGTTGCGGTGCCCCCTTCTTGTCTGACTGACTGTGTTATGGGTCACTTACCTGTTAGTACAATCCTTTATAGCGGTCATAGATAACAGTAAACCCACACATTCGCTTGCACGGACAGATATATCGGAAGGACAAAGTGAATCTGTGGTTGCGTGTGGGTCTGGCTGACTGTGTGGTGGGTCACTTACCTGTTAGTACAATCCTTTATAGCGGTCATAGATAACAGTAAACCCACACATTCGCTTGCACGGACAGATATATCGGAAGGACAAAGTGAATCTGTGGTTGCGTGTTGGTCTGGCTGACTGTGTGGTGGGTCACTTACCTGTTAGTACAATCCTTTAGAGCGGTCATAGATAACAGTAAACCCACACATTCGCTTGCACTAACAGATATATCGGAAGGACATAGTGAATCTGGGGCTGCGGAGCCCCCATTCTTGTTTGACTGTGTGGTGGGTCACTTACCTGTTAGTACAATCTTTTAGAGCGGTCATAGATAATTGTAAACCCACACATTCGTTTGCACTGACAGATATATCGGAAGGACAAAGTGAATATGGGGAATTGCGGAGCCCACCCCCATTCTTGTTTGACTGTGTGGTGGGTCACTTACCTGTTAGTACAATCTTTTAGAGCGGTCATAGATAATTGTAAACCCACACATTCATTTGCACTGACAGATATATCGGAAGGGCAAAGTGAATATGGGGAATTGCGGAGCCCACCCCCCTTCTTGTCTGACTGACTGTGTGGTGGATTACTTAACTGTTAGTACAATCCTTTAGAGCGGTCATGGATAACAGTAATCCCACACATTCGTTTGCACTGACAGATATATCGAAAGGACAAAGTGAATCTGGGGTTGCGGAGCCCCCATTCTTGTTTGACTGTGTGGTGGGTCACTTACCTGTTAGTACAATCTTTTAGAGCGGTCATAGATAACAGGAAACCCACACATTCGCTTGCACTGACAGATATATCGAAAGGACAAATTGAATCTGGGGTTGCGGAGCCCCCATTCTTGTTTGACTGTGTGGTGGGTCACTTACCTGTTAGTACAATCTTTTAGAGAGGTCATAGATAACAGGAAACCCACACATTCGCTTGCACTGACAGATATATCGAAAGGACAAATTGAATCTGGGGTTGCGGAGCCCCCATTCTTGTTTGACTGTGTGGTGGGTCACTTACCTGTTAGTACAATCTTTTAGAGCGGTCATAGATAACAGGAAACCCACGCATTCGCTTGCACTGACAGATATATTAATAAAATACAAGTGGTTACGAGCCTCCCTAAAGGCCGTGTACAGTGCGCATGGCTCAATTCTGTGGTAAACCTACTCCCAAGGGAAGGTAAACACAGGTGGCTACGCGCCTCCCTAAAGGCCGTGTACTGTGGGCAACAGATGCTGATATAAATTGTCCCTCCCGCCGCGCTCATACAATATGTATGCAAATTTCCGAGTGTAAACAGGACACACGGGCCGCGGTTTTGTTGCTCGGTGCCCTTGCAGGGCCAGAACAACAATGGCCTCAATACTGCCACTTTCTAAATAAAGATCAATTTCAAATGATTGGAATGAACGTGTCCAATTGGCTCCCGGTACATGGGCCAAGTGCAGAGTTGCGTTACGTATGGATCGCTTTAGAACTTCGTCGCATTTGTATTGACAACATGTTTGGGTGAATTTTTATTTAAATCTCTTTTAAATTATTTTTGGCTTGGTTAATGTGTTTAAAACACATGTCGAATGATGACTTTATACCATCATGTTAGCTTCCCTTAAGAGGTGGTACGGAATGTCATGGAAGGTAATGTTGCCTCTCCCCCTTACTACTATAGTTTTGAACCTAGGTACTCGTTTTGTCATTCATAGTCAACCTGGTAACTGGATATCTTTGGCATCACCAGGGATAGAATGTCTGCCAGGAGGTTTAAGTTAATAGTCCAGATGCTCTATCTACTGTACCACTCAGCCGCCTTTGGATATGTGTAATAAGAAAAATTGTAGTGTGTCGAAAGGGAGGAAACATCGTCCCCAGAGGGAACAAGATGATAGAGGAGGTTACCTTGCTGCCTGTACAGATGAGTGTAGTCTGGATGCTCTATCTACTGGACCACTCAGCCGCCTTTGGATATGTGTAATAAGAAGAGGTGTAGTGTGTCAGAAGGGAGGAAACACCGTCCCCAGAGGGAACAAGATGATAGAAGCCGATACCGTGCTGCCTGTAGAGATGAGTTTAGTCTGGATGCTCTATCTAATGGACCACTCAACCACCTTTTTATATGTGTAATATTAAAAAGTGTAGTGTGTCAGAAGGGAGGAAACACCACCCCCAGGGGGAACAAGATGATAGAGGCCGTTACCTTGCTGCCTGTAGAGATGAGTATTTTCCGGATGATCTATTTACTGGACCACTTAGCCGCCTTCGGATATGTGTAATAAGAAGAAGTGTAGTGTAAGTGTCAGAAGGAAGGAAACATCGTCCCCAGAGGGAACAAGATGATAGAGGAGGTTACCTTGCTGCCTGTACAGATGAATGTAGTCTGGATGCTCTATCTACTGCATCACTCAACCGCCTTTGGATATGTGTAATAAGAAGAGGTGTAGTGTGTCAGAAGGGAGAGAACACCGTCCCTAGAGGGAACAAGATCATAGAGGCCGTTACCTTGCTGCCTGTAGAGATGAGTGTAGTCTGGATGCTCTATTTACTGGACCACTCAGTCGCCTTTGGATATGTGTAATAAGAAAAGGTGTAGTGTGTCAGAAGGGAGGAAACACCGTCCCCAGAGGGAACAAGATGATAGAGGCCGTTACCTTGCTGCCTGTAGAGATGAGTATAGTCCGGATGCTCTATCTACTGGACCACTTAGCTGCCTTCGGATATGTGTAATAAGAAGAAGTGTGTTGTGTCAGAAGGGAGGAAACATCGTCCCCAGAGGGAAAAAGATGATAGAGGCCGTTACTTTGCTGCCTGTAGAGATGATTATTATCCGGATGCTCTATCTACTGAACCACTCAGCCGCCTTCGGATATGTGTAATAAGAAGACGTGTAGTGTAAGTGTCAGAAGGAAGGAAACAAGAGGAAATTGCTTAGTGGTCTAATAGCAGAAAATTGCAGGCAAGATAAAGCAGTGAAGGAGGCAAACAAATGTAGACATATCTGCGACACTGTTCCCAGATTGAACCAGAAGGACGCCTTTAGCTTGCTGCCTGTAGTGCAAGTGCTTTGCAACAGAAGTGTAATAAGGCTAGAAATAGTAAGGTAGAGGTTAGGTTGTAGAGAAGGTTCGTATTCAGTACATACTCATTACAGATAGATTTAAAATCGAGATTCTTATTCCGATGGATGTTTCTGGAAGTCCCAGTTTATATTCAGTCGATCTCTCAAAGAACCAAATCTCCCAAACCATATCAAACAGTTCATGTGAATGCGTAATGTTTGCTGAAACGCACAGTGTTGCGACACTATAAGAAACCAAAGCACGTCCTTTGTCAAGTTTGCCTTGTTTGGTTGTCGCTCGTGCTCAGTGTTATAGGCCTATACTAATTGTGTTTTGTAAGGTGAGCCCAGCTGAGTCTGCAACACAATGCAGTCAGATTGTAATTAATTATGTGCCCATATACGTAAGGCTCCTTTTAAAACACCGTTGTACGCTTTATTAGCGGAACGTTTTTAACGTAACAGCACCTGGTGGTGATTTTAACGTATTTATTTAAAACGAAGATTTGTTTTGGGAGTATGAAAGGGGGATTATTGCAATAACCCAAGTAGTTAAAATCGAACACTCAATTTAGTATGAACTTGATTTGTATATTATTTGTTTTCGCTTTGTATTTTTAGTACCTATTTAATTTTCGTTGTGGTACCTGTTATTTCGGTCACTATACAGTTCTCCTCTGGCGGTAGTCACTAATACAATTAGTTTACTAGCATTTGCGAAAAGTAATTTATTGTCATTTTTCTTACAGCGCTTCATGCTTGTTGTAATTTTTCCTTTGCATGTTTTGTGTCGCTTTATTTTCTCAATGGTTCTCTTTATTTCTGTCACCTGTGATTTTGTATTTTACAATAAATTATTGCACAAAATTTGGTTTTCATATAGGACTGCATGTCTTAAAACCTCCAATTCTCAATACGAGTAAATTCATCTGAAGCATTAACACCCGCTTTGCACCGCCTGACAGCGATGTGACCTATAACGATTGTGACGTCATCAAGTGATCAGGATGCGCAAACCTTCACCGCCGGGGCCGCAGGTACCTTCGCATCGTGTGCGGTGGGCGTAGGTGCACAACATTCCTTCTTTACGCACCCACTGCACGTGACATTCTTTGCACGTGGGAGTATAACATGCGACACGGAGGCGCGATAATTACCGCTGCAAGAGACAAACAGGTCTGACCCACATAAATATGCAGTCGTGATTGCTCTGGGATGATTAGCGAAGTTGTCAAGCTGAGCCTTGCTTCATCGAAACAAGGAAGCCGTGACAACAGTGCGCTGGCTAATTCATTCATTCATTCGCGTACGGAAATGGGCGCGGCCGTTCTCCATAACAATGTCACTACGTCATGACGAAGGCTGTATAAGGACACGATTACCTCTAGTATCTCTAGAAAAGTAGATCCGAAGGTATTTAGGCTTCGAACGCAACACGTTGCCGCAGTTGTATGCATCTAATGTATACAAATATTTTTGCTTTAATTGAGTGATAACATAATTTCATACAACATCTGATTTTCTGTTAAATGTTTTATTGTAGATCATCATATTTATTTGTATTTCAGTAAATCTTTTTACAATTAAGTCAATGTAATGTTAATGAGTTACATATTTTTATTTATTTTGAAACATAAAATCACGTAATAGTGGATATAGAATAAAGGTAGAAACATAAAACCACTTGATAAGGGATATAGAATAAAAATAAGTACATAATACCAATTGATAAGGGATATAGAATAAAAATAGGAACATAATAGGCCTACCACTTGATAGTGGATGTAGAATAAAGGTAGGAACATAATACCACTCGATAAGGGATATAGAATAAAGGTAGGAACATAATACCACTTGATAGTGGTTTTAGAATAATGTTAAGAACGTCATACCACTTGATAAGAGATATAAAATAAAAGTATGAACATAATACCATTTGATAAGGGATATAGAATAAAGCTAGCAACATAATACCACTTTATAGTGGATATAAAATAAAGGTAGGAAAATAATACCACTTGATAAGGGATTTAGAATAAAGGTATGAACATAATACCACTTGGTAAGGGATATAGAATAAAGCTAGGAACATAATACCACTTTATAGTGGATATAGAATAAAGGTAGGAAAATAATACCACTTGATAAGAGATTTAGAATAAAGGTATGAACATAATACCACTTGATAAGGGATATAGAATAAAGCTAGGAACATAATACCACTTTATAGTGGATATAGAATAAAGGTAGGAAAATAATACCACTTGATAAGGGATTTAGAATAAAGGTAGGTACATAATACCCCTTGATGAGGGATTTAGAATAAAGGTATGAACATAATACCATTTGATAAGGGATATAGAATAAAGGTATGAACATAATACCATTTGATAAGGGATATAGAATAAAGCTAGGAACATAATACCACTTTATAGTGGACATAGAATAAAGGTAGGAAAATAATACCACTTGATAAGGGATTTAGAATAAAGGTATGAACATAATACCATTTGATAAGGGATATAGAATAAAGGTATGAACATAATACCATTTGATAAGGGATATAGAATAAAGCTAGGAACATAATACCACTTTATAGTGGACATAGAATAAAGGTAGGAAAATAATACCACTTGATAAGGGATTTAGAATAAAGGTATGAACATAATACCACTTGATAAGGGATATACAATAAAGCTAGGAACATAATACCACTTTATAGTGGATATAGAATAAAGGTAGGAAAATAATACCACTTGATAAGAGATTTAGAATAAAGGTATGAACATAATACCACTTGATAAGGGATATAGAATAAAGCTAGGAACATAATAGCACTTTATAGTGGATATAGAATAAAGGTAGGAAAATAATACCACTTGATAAGGGATTTAGAATAAAGGTAGGTACATAATACCGCTTGATAGGTGATATAGAATAAAGCTAGGAACATAATACCACTTTATAGTTAATATAGAATAAAGGTAGGAAAATAATACCACTTGATAAGGGATTTAGAATAAAGCTAGGAACATAATACCACTTTATAGTGGATATAGAATAAAGGTAGGAAAATAATACCACTTGATAAGAGATTTAGAATAAAGGTAGGTATATAATACCCCTTGATAGGTGATATAGAATAAAGTTGGGGAATATAATACCACTTGATAAGGGATTTAGAATAAAGGTAGGTACATAATACCACTTGATAAGGGATTTAGAATAAAGGTAGGTACATAATACCCCTTGATAGGGGATATATAATAAAGTTGGGGAATATAATACCACTTGATAAGGGATATAGAATAAAGTTGGGGAATATAATACCACTTGCTAAGGGATATAAAGGTAGAATAAGTAAGAGGTTTTTACTTCGGCGCTCTACTTACGTTAATGTGTTTTTATAATAAAATTCCTTCCAATAATAATTTCAGGAATTCGTCGTTATATTTATTCATAAATTTAAATTATGTTTATAATACGAACAGAACACTTAGGTTATGTTACGTGACCTCCGTACAATTGTTTCAAGGAAGGTTATAAGGGAATTGATGTTTAACAGTTTTTTATCTGGAGGCCTAAGAGAAGACAAAGCTGTGTGTGCAGTTAAGCGAGTACAGCAATGGAAACATGTATCATTGTGGGCGTATATGTTTGTTGGGGCACATCTCTGGTGACGCAGGAGTAAGTAATGAAGGATTAGCCATTTTATCCTTCTGGTAACACGTCGACTATCCACTATGCACATGGGTCCTACCAATACTAATGTTTACGATAACGGAAAATCTATTACTCGAAACAAAATAAACATTCATTCATCAAATTACATCCACCAAAGTTTTGTTTCTGATTTAAAATTAATTTAATCTTAAATATGTACATTTTGTTCCTTAAAATGTGTGTATGTTGTGTAATCATTTTATTACGCCCGTGTTTATTGATATATTAGTTATTTCTTTTCTAAGACATTATACTTAGAACCAGGCAGTTGGTTTTTCCTTTAAACACACTCAAGTTCTCTACCGAGACAGGTTAGAGCTAGGACAGTTACTCACTCCCTACTTCTGACGGTTAGCTCGATTCTGTCTCCAGCACGTTTATCTAGAACATTTTTACAAGTTGTAAATACTTATTTAGTTCTAAATATTTACAAACATCTTTTACTTTTTATTTTAATTAGAGTTATTTATTTTTAGAGTCCATTCACATCTGACATTTTTACACTTAATTAACCACATGCGCGCATTACAATATTATTATTATAACAATGATTTTACTGTTAAGCAATAACGACAGTAAATTGCGTGCTTTACATTTCTCTTGTAATAAAAAAATAATAATGTCATTGGCGTGATGGAATTTAAGGACTTATTTGAACTTGTTACAAAAACGTAAAACTGTCTAGGAATTTTATGGTGAATTTATTTTAGTCTCCTTTTAGATTTCTAATTTAACGCTTTGCAATGCAAATACCTGTATTTGCCTATAACCATCATTCCGGAATGCACTGTTCCACTTTAACGTGAAGTCATATTTAACAAAAACCTGTTGCGTACTTGTCGCCGGCCAAGACGGACACCTGGCATTATTTGGTAAGATGACGTGCTGATGTACTTCTCCCTACTACAACGTGATTGAATCCATTGCGCGTTCTGTCCCTGTTTGTGGATAAGGCGTTTCTATAATGGAGGAAATTGTTTAATGGGAGTAAACAGAACCCCCGCTTAGATTTGTCAACGGGATTGCTTCAGTCGTTTTACATATCGTCCCAGGGTCAGATTTGTGTGCGTGTGCGTGTGCGTGTGTGGCCGATTATTTTATCTTCGATTGCTTTGTGACTTTACATCAGTTCTTGAGTAGAAGGTGTTTACCTGGGGCAAGGGGTCTTGAAACAAGCCTGTATAGTTCTGGTTCAAGCGGTTTTTAAAATGAAAAGCTTTCTTTGCTGGCAAAATATTAATTTCAATCTGAGAACAGGAAGGTTAGGTCGCTACTATACGGAATGGAGGTTTGTATTATAGATAACCCTAACGATTGGGCTGTGGAGATGTGATGGAAGATATCATGCTCAGAAGGAATAACATGCATACCGGAGCTTATATCAAAATATATCAAAATATAAATAAATTTATTTTTTAACAGATCAAAACTATTTTATAATAATTTACGTGTAAAACAGCTGTTACATGGAATCATATATTAACATTTAATTCACTTCGAGGTGGCTCTTATATTATATGCTGTAAGGTATGCGTTTCGACGCGAAGGCAACTGTTTAATATCATGTTTTATTCACCGCGCGTAAAGATGTTATCACTTCAAAAAGACTCACTACTGCGACTCGTCATTGAAGGAAAGTCCAAAGGACCGAGAAGCATTGGACCTAGAATACTTTGCTGGTTGCGGAATCTAAGGGAGCCAGAACTGTAGTTCAGAAGAACTGTTTAAGCCGCATACTGAAAATGGTAATACCATTTCCAACCTCCGATAGACCCGAGACTTCGCAATGCACCCTTGCTAAGCTTAATATCGGCATCTGACCTCAAGTTGGAAAATCGTTTTTGTAAAACGGTTAATAAAAGCGGTGGTCCGCATCCCACTTCCTAACCGCAGACACTTGTGTTCCGTTGAAACACGTATTCTTCGGTTACAGGAACACATTTAAGAGCAACAGTTAAACAAGACGGGCTCAATTAAAGAAATGCCGTTGCTTTGCGTAACAAGTGCGTACCCGGCCAACGAATCCGTATCATTAGGCAAGACTGTAACTGTGTATGTAGTCACACAACATATGATTTTGTAGAACAGCTGTTTCTTCTTCATTTTTAAGGTTATGTTTATCTTATTTTCACAAGCAGTTTGATTCGTTTCATTTAAATTATATACTAGCTGCAAATTGAATTATTTTTTAATAAAATTTCGAAAAGAATTGCCGAACCGTTGCAAGAGTCAGTCTGTTGAGAAATGTTTTCCCAGTTCCTTCTGGCGCATCCAAGACGTTCCCTCCAACTCGTCGTTTAACATTTACATTATGCTATCATAAATGTTCTTATGTTCAAGTTAGTTTGGGAATGCTCGATCGCGACATGATCACACAAAAGTGCCTCGATGGCATTTGGTGACCAGCGCAGCTCGATCGCGACATGATCACACAAAAGTGCCTCGATGGCATTTGGTGACCAGCGCAGCTTGATCGCGACATGATCACACAAAAGTGCCTCGATGGCATTTGGTGACCAGCGCAGCTCGATCGCGACATGATCACACAAAAGTGCCTCGATGGCATCTGGTGACCAGCGCAGCTCGATCGCTACATGATCACAGAAAAGTGCCTTGATGAAATTTAGTGACCGGCGCAGCTCGATCGCGACAAGATCACAAAAAAGTGCCTCGATTAGTTTGGAAATGCTTGATTGGACGGGAGATCACCGGTGTTGTAACTCTGTTCTCGGCGCAAAGCCGCATCAGACGAAGCGGTCAAAGCTCGAGTGGGGATTGCATTTGGTGACCGGCACAGCTCAATAGTGACAAGATCACACTAAAGTGCTTCGATTAGTTTGGGAATGCTTGATTTAACGGGAGATCACCGGTGTTGTAACTCTGTTCTCGGCGCAAATCTGCATCAAACGAAGAGGTCAAAGCTCGGGTGGGATGGCATTTGGTGACCGGCACAGCTCAATAGTGACAAGATCACACTAAAGTGTCTCGATTAGTTTGGGAATGCTTGATTGGACGGGAGATCACCGGTGTTGTAACTCTGTTCTCGGCGCAAATCCGCATCAAACGAAGCGGTCAAAACTCGGGTGGGGGATTGCATTTGGTCACCGGCACAGCTCGATCGTTACAAGATCACACAAAAGTCCCTCGATGAAGATTAATATTTAATTCAGATTACACAATAACCTGAATTGGCTGCAAGTGGATGCGTTTGTTTTTATTAAGAAACAGTGTAATTAGAAGCAGGTAATGTTGCCCTTGGACTGTGGCTAACGTTAGCTAGTATGGCGAGTGATCCCCTCGCTTGCGGCAGATGGAGTGACTGGAAAAATAGTTAGAATCTTCCAAGCGGGTTTTATGTCTTAATATGACATCAACCGCTGCGGAAACTTTTGAGTTTTTGAAGCGTACACAAACCAACAACATTTATATATATATATATATATATATATATATATATATATATATATATTTGTATTTAAACTTATATTTAAAATTATTTTAAAATAGCATAAACAACTAAAATCATATTTTTAAAAATTTAAATAAATAAAATCTTTTACCACGAATGAAACTTTTTATCTAAAGTTCTTTATACACTCTGAAATGTTGTATTCCATTATGTTCGGTGAAACTTAATTAATCACTTAAACAATAGTTTATGACTATCCGAATTTTAAATTTTGTAAATTTTTAAAAACGTACTGAGACAGAACGTTTTCGATCGCTATGTGCCGATCTTCATCACTGTCTTCTGTTTGAAGATGTTCGGTTAAACGGTGACGGTTTTAAAGATAGGTTGTCGATAGTATCAAAGAGTATGTGTGATTTGTATTGAGTTTGTTCGTTTAATATGTTTGTATTTCGTGTTTGTAAATTTCATATTGTTCTAGTGTTGTGTGTTTCTTTTATACATTGTAAATCAATCATCTTCAGAGAAAATTACATAAAAAAAGATACAAATGAAAGGTTTATTTGTAGTTGAGGTTTAATTTATTTAAAACTTAAAATAGCGTTTAAATTATTTATATATTTTTAAAGATCTGTAAATTAGATAAATATATTAAATTTATTAAAAATTGGTCACATTCTGACGTAAAATTTTATTTAAATAAAATATATAACATATTAGTATATAACTATTTAGCAGTACTGTACTCTTAATATCATTTAATATTAATAAAATACTTCGACGTCTTTACTTTTACCAACATTTAAAAACAGTTGTTTCTAAGACTTTTAAATTGAATAAATATATATAATTGAATTAATATTATAGATTTTAAATTAATACTGTACAAGACAGTATTTCGTTTATGTTTTTTGTTTGTTTGTTTTGTTAAATTGTTTTGTTCGTTATGAGCATTAGAATTATAAAAGTTTATAAAATAATAGGCCTAAATAAATTACTTGTAAAGTAATTCTTTTAAACTTTTTATTTTTTTTTAATGTTTGTGTTCGTTTACGAGCACACAAATTATAAAATTAATATAAAAGAATATAAATAAATAAATATAATTTTATTTAAAAAGGAATATTTTTGTTTTATTTATTGGGGGAAAGGGAAAAAAATACCACCAGTCGACGTGTAAGATGGATTGTCCTGTTTCTGCAATAAATGTAGGCCTCATGTAAGTTAACTCACAAACTCTATCGTGTACTTCCGGACAGAAAAGTAGTCCAGAGTAAACTACTCTGGGAATCTTGTGAAGGTTTTCTAGGGATCTGCCCAATAAAATAAGAACGAATTGAAACAGAAACAGGAAAGTCAGCAATGAAACGGGGTTAAATCTGATTAGATAAACCGGGAGGAAGGGGACTTGACGTAAATATTTGCTCTCCGATTAAGCTGGGGGTTCCCAAACTTTTTGGTACCACGCCCACTCTTCTTGAAATGAAATCCTCCCACGCCCCCTCCACTTTAAACTCTAAATAAATGGTATGGGCATATGATTAAGAATCAAATTTTATATATATTAAAAACAATTTATTTATAAATACACACTTTCACAAGAAACATGATATAACATTTCGAGTTTTAATTTGCAAGGTAAATTTCAACTGACAAGAGAAAAATCTGTTAGTGAGATGGATGAGTGTGCATTTTTTACACTACCACGTCTATTTGAGGTTGTATTTTAGTAAGCGCACATTCCAAGTCATTAGCAACATCATGCTTGATCTTATAATAATAAATATGCATTTAATTTATCCTATTATTTTCCAACTTGTCTCGCGCTCTCCCTGACTTGCCTTCACGCCTCAGGGTTTGGGAACCCATGGAATAAGCCAAAGAAAAGGATGCATAGAGCTAGTTGTAGGAGGGCGTTGGGATTCTGTGTGTCGATCAGCCAGTGTAACTATTACCCATTTGTAACATAGGACTATGTCGAAGGAATAAGGTAGACCTACTATGTCTTCCCGTTACAACCCCGTGTGTGAAGCAGAATAAGTTAAGGTAGACTAAGTGAAAGGAAATAATATCCTGGTAGTAGGACAGAGTCTGTTACATGGAACCTTGGCTACCCGACAATAAAACGCACGAAAAAACATTCTTCTGCTACAGTAATGGTCAGCGTATAGGAAACTTTAAAACATTAAAATTTAAAAAAAAAAATACAAATTTCAATTGTAGTTTTAAAAGTATTCAAACGTTTGGTCGTAGATTTGCAATGGGCACAAGAAAATAAATATTTGCCATATTCAAAGTTAAAAAAAGGAAAAAGGCAGAACGATCGATGTAAATCCAAATAGAAGAATAAATAAAGTTTCTGTCATCCGCAGACGCCTTGTTCCCACCATGAAACGTAGATTAGCCGACAGACGTATTAATGCAATGAATGCATCTGTGATTGATTGGCGTTACAATACGTCTGCTCACCGCACCGCGCAACTTATATAGGTCAACCTGTTGCTAGGATACCGCATAACGGATGTGCCAACAAATTAACTCTTCAGATATCCCAGATTTCTCTCTATTCAATAAGCAGTCACTTATAGCTATTGGTCGACAACATATGGTCGGAACCGAGCTTCTAGTTCAGGAAATGGAGGCGAACGCGGCCTTATAAGCTACACTTGTGTTGGTCTGATCTCTTATGGACAATACACGAGTTTTATTTTAGTGGCCGCTACAACTTGTATATTATGTATAGTAGCATTATTCATGCTTTAATCTTGGGGATTATTTCGTTTTAACACAATCCTCTCTTAAATCGTGTAAAGATTGCTTTAAACTGTTGCTATTTAGTGTGATATTTGACAAAGTTCAGTGTATAGCTAGTTGTGTGTACTTTTTCTTTTACATATAAATTTGAGATTTCAAAAACTTAATTTTTTAAATAAAAAGCTGTTAACCTCTTCCATAAAAAGCAGATCTTAGCATCCGAAATTAAGCACTTTTATTACTTGTCAAAAGGTCTCTAAATCCATCTGGTTTATTACCCACTCGAAGCTCCTGGGGTTTTTGAATGTTCAAGAATTTTTGTCCAGGAAGATTAAAAAACCCAAGCCACTCGTCTAGTTTGTTTCCGCATAGAATTCATTGGGGTTCCCTGTACCTACTATAGGATGGCTATGTAAATCTCCATATCTACTTCGGTGTTACTACCTCATTACCAAGCCCCTTCCTCTAGATACAACCCAAGACAGTTTCTTGCCGATGCGAGTCTAGTATGCCAAGTCAGCTGTCTTGACGGTAAGCATTACCAAGCCCCTTCCTCTAGATACAACCCAAGACAGTTGCTAGCCGATGCGAGTCTAGTATGCCAAGTCAGCTGTCTTAACGATAAGCATTACCAAGCCCCTTCCTCTTAGATATAACCCGAGACAGTTGCTAGCCGATGCGAGTCTAGTATGCCAAGTCAGCTGTCATGACCATAAGCATAACCAAGCCCCTTCCTCTAGATACAACCCAAGACAGTTGCTAGCCGATGCGAGTCTAGTATGCCAAGTCAGCTGTCTTAACGATAAGCATTACCAAGCCCCTTTCTTCTACATGCAACCCAAGACAGTTGCTAGCCGATGCGAGTCTAGTATACCAAGTAAGCTGTCTTGACGATAAGCATTACCAAGCCCCTTCCTCTAGATACAACCCAAGACAGTTGCTAGCCGATGCGAGTCTAGTATGCCAAGTCAGCTATCTAGACGATAAGCATTACCAAGCCCCTTCCTCTAGATACAACCCAAGACAGTTGGTAGCCGATGCGAGTCTAGTATGTCAAGACAGCTGTCTTAACGATTAGCATTACCAAGCCCCTTCCTCTAGATACAACCCAAGACAGTTGCTTGCCGATGCGAGTCTAGTATGCCAAGTCAGCTGTCTAGACGATAAGATTAGCGGGAAGTATGTATCGGCTGGAAAGGATGAAGGAAGGAAGAAAAAATTCTAATTAAGGAAATAACATTAAGTAAACTGTTTGTTACGAAAAAGGAAGTTTTAATAAAAATCATTTTCTAAAACTTCTTCTAAAATTGTTTCTCGTTTATAAATTCAAATCTGTAGTATAGAAAATAACCAAAACTTTACGTTATGTCAGTGAATGCTTTAAATGAGTTGTAAAAATAAAGTCGTGACGGATCTGTACGTAAACAAAATTATCTATCTAACGATCTAGATATCCCGCATTTTAACCTGATTTTTCAAACAAGAAAATTCTAATATATCCGAGAAATACTAAAAACCCTGTAAATTAAATATTTGAATAAATAATAATTTATAAGGTATATGAATAATATTTAGGATTGTATATAAGAAACGATATCTGTTAGCACCGTAATTACAAAATATTAAGCACGACACTACAGCCGACACAGATTCCGGATGTGGAGTCTGCTTCGGCGTCCATTGTCGTTGGATGACTGTATCTCATGACGTGAAACCTAGTATATTAGCCTGTTTAATTACCGCCTGCCTAAACCATCAACATTAATGTTCAATAAACAGCTAGAGCGCATGCGTGCAAGGCGGGTTAACGGGATGTTGGCGTGGTAATCGATTATGCTACTTACCTCCTCCTTATATTTATAAACTATCGTCGCCAGGAAGAGTCATAACTCCGGTACCGGGCAGTACGTAGATCTTAGAGGTTAAACTGCCACGGTGCGGGAAATGTATACTTGGCCAAAGTAATTGTCTATTCCTATGATAGGTGAAGGGGGACAATAGGTTAGGCTACTTACCTCCTCCTTAGATTTATAAACTATCGTCGCCAGGAAGAGTCATAACTCCGGTACCGGGCAGTACGTAGATCTTAGAGGTTAAACTGCCACGGTGCGGGAAATGTATACTTGGCCAAAGTAATTGTCTATTCCTATGATAGGTGAAGGGGGACAATAGGTTAGGCTACTTACCTCCTCCTTAGATTTATAAACTATAGTCGTCAGGAAGAGTCATAACTCCAGTACCGGGCAGTACGTAGATCTTAGAGGTTAAACTGCCACGGTGCGGGAAATGTATACTTAGCCAAGGTGATTGTCTTTTCCTATGATAAGAGAAGTGAGACAATCGATTAGGCTACTTACCAAAACACAAACAACTACAAAAACACACACACACGCACACACACACACACACACACACACACACACACACACACACACACACACATCACATACCTCTCTCACCTCTCTCTCTCTCTCTCTCTCTCACACACACACACACACGCACACACACACGCACACACACACACACACACACACACACACACACACACACACACACACACACACACACACACACACACATACACATTAAATTTTTTGCCAATCACCCATGCAATTCATTTTCGATTATTTTTCACCAACATTCTCTGCCTAATTTCTCTGCAAGTACGTGTGTTTCAGGCCTAAAATATCTGACGCGTAGCCTGTGGCTAATACATGGAGCCGCATCATGGCGAAATCTTTACACTGCCAGGTTAAGTTTACATTTCAAGTAGCTCATGTAAGTTTTAGGGTCAGGAAATTAAATAAATCAACCTACATATCTCATTTTTTAAACAACATCGTCCTGGCATGTCTGCAAAGCGGCTCTGGCATAGCGGGCGATATAACGGCTTTGTTCCATCTATTTCTGTATCGCGGCTTGTACAGGAAGTGCGGTGACATTTTTCCGGCCTATTTCTGCGCAGACGTCCATTTCCGTAGATAGAACGCCCATATCCAAGAGAATAAGTTGTACAATGTATATATGTGTATAAAATTTTGTGTGTACATGAGTATAAAACAATTTTAATTTCATAAACAAGTGTATTATAAAAATAATGGCCGTATTTTTTATCTGTTTCATATTATTAACATTATTAAGAGCATCGTTAACAGATAAAACTTTCTTGAATTTTGTAGTCCATTACGTTCGGCGAATCTTATTAATCACTTAAACAATAGTTTATGACTATCCGAACTTTATATTTAGTAAATTTGTTAAAACTTACTGAGGCAGAAAGTTTTCGATCGCTATGTGCCGATCTTCATCAGTGTCTTCTGCTTGGAAGTGTAGGGTCAAGCGGTGACGGATTTAAAGGTAGGTTTTCGATAGTATCAAAGAGTATGTGTGATTTGTATTGTGTTTGTTCGTTTAATATGTTTGTATTTTGTGTTTTTGTGTGTCTGTAAATTTCATATTGTTCTAGTGTGTTGAGATGTGGTCCTTTTTTGTTGATGTGTAGGTTTTGTACATTATGATAAATGTCTGTATTTGTGTCTACTTCTTTTAAGTGATTGTAAAATGTTGAGTTGGTGTTATGTTTGTGTTCTTCGACTCTTTGTTTAAAGCTGCGACCTATTTGTCCAATGTAGAATTTGTTACATTCGTCGCAGTTTAGTTTGTATACGCCTTGTGCTTGTAGTTTATCTTTGTTGTTGGTGTTGTGTTGTATTTTGTATTGTAATTTGTTATTGGTTTTGTATGCTATTTTGTAACCTATTTTTTGAAATTTGCGGGCTATTTTGTTTGTTGTTTTGTTTATGAATGGTAATGTGATGTATTTGTTTTCTCTGTCTGTAGTGTTAATTTTAGTGTTTTTTTTGTATTTTGTACCATAGTTTGACTATTATTGTGGTGTTATATCCCTTTGTGTATGTTAAATATTTAATTGTGTTTAGTTCTTTGTTTATGTTTTCGGTGGTCATTGGGTTTTCTTTAAGTCTATGGAGCATGGATCTGAAGTCAACGTGTTTGTGTTGGATAGGGTGGTTTGAGGTGTTGTGGATAAGTGTGTCTGTTATGTGTTTCCTGTAAATGTTGAAGCTGTGTTTTTGTGTGTGTTTTTTTGTTATGGTTAGGTTGAGGAAGTTTAGGGATCGGTTGGTTTCAATTTCTGAAGTGAAGTGGAGTTTTGGGTGTATTTTATTAGTGTAGGTGAGGAGTTTTTCGCATTGACGGGAGTTGCCTCTGTATAGTGTTATGATATCATCGACGTATCTGTGCCAGTAAATAATTTTGTGTGCGTATGTATTGTTTGTGAGTATCTTGGTGTTTTCTATGTGTTGTAGAAAAATTTTGCTTAGGACACTACTGATAGGCCTTCCCATGGGTAGGCCATCTGGTTGTGAATAGAAGTTTGAGTTGTGGGTGAAATAGTTTTGTTCGGTGATGATTTGGAGGTTGTTTATGATTTCGGTAACGTGGGTTTTAGGTATATTGTTCTGTATTAATTGGGTTTCTAGGATGTTGAGTGTTTCGAGTATGGGTATGTTGGTGTACAAATGTGTTATCTCGAGTGACAGTAGTGTTGAGTTGTGTGGTATGTTTATGTCTTTTATTTTATTTATGAGGTTTGTTCTCTTTCTTATATGTGTTTCTGTGTTTATGGACTGTCTGATTATTTTGTCCATGTATTTTGCTAATTTATGTGCAGGGGCATTCTGGTAGTTGATGATGGCTTGGATGGGAACGTTGGCTTTGTGAATTTTGGGAAGAGCGCGGAGGGTAGGTGCTCAAAATTATTTACTGGCACAGATACGTCGATGACATCATAACACTATACGGAGGCAACTCCCGTCAATGTGAAAAACTCCTCACCTACACTAATAAAATACACCCAAAACTCCACTTCACTTCAGAAATTGAAACCTACCTATCCCTAAACTTCCTCGACCTAACCATAACAAAAAGCCACACACAAAACCACAGCTTCAACATTTACAGGAAGGCCATAACAACAGACACATTATCCACAACACCTCAAACCACCCTAACCAACACAAACCAAGATCCATGCTCCATAGACTTAAAGAAGTCCAAATGACCACAGAAAACATAAACAAAGAACTAGAGACAATTAAATATTTAGCATACACAAATGGATACAATAATAGACAAACTATGGTACAAAATAAAAAAAAAACACTAAAATTAACACTACTGACAGGGAAAACAAATACCCAAAACAATACAAAATACAACACAACACTAACAACAAAGATAAACTACAAGCACCAGGCGTATACAAACTGAACTGCGACGCATGTAACAAATTCTACATTGGACAAACAGATAGCAGCTTTAAACAAAGAGTCGAAGAACACAAACATAACACCTACTCAACATTTTACAATCACTTAAATGAAACAGGACACAAATTCACAGTCATTTATCATAATGTACAAAACCTACACATCAACAAAAAAAAGGACCACATCTCAACACACTAGAACAATATGAAATTTACAGACACACAAAATACAAACGTATTAAACGAACAAACACATTACAAATCACACATACTCTTTGATACTATCGAAAACCTACCTTTAAAACCGTCACCGCTTGACCCAACATCTCCAAGCAGAAGACACTGATGAAGATCGGCACATAGCGATCGAAAACGTTCTGTCTCAGTAAGTTTTAATAAATTTACTAAATATAAAGTTCGGATAGTCATAAACTATTGTTTAAGTGATTAAAAAAAAAAACTTGTTTGTGTGTGTGTGTTGTGTGCGTGTGTGAGCGCATCCTAGTCAAGTCTATGATTAGTTCGATTCAATTGGGTCTGCTCCGTACCATTCTTAGTCTGGAGTAAGTGTACTTTTGGCTTGACGAGGGGCAGTGGGATTCAAGTGATGGCTTCCTAAAGTATTGAAATGGAGCTGCTCGGATGTGTGGGAGATTATCGATGTTTAGGGTGCTTCCGTTACTTTCTCTGTAAAAATGCATCCCGTAATAAATGTAATTACGCAGAAGTGACCGACCGAAATGACTTCCCTTACGAAGGACAGGAGGATTAAGCTAAAGCGTCAGTATACTTGCCAATACTAGATCAATCTGTTACACGTCCCTGTAAGGGGACACAGTGGCAAAGAAGTCGATAACGTGGGGTCATCGCTTCCACAGAAAATATATTGTTTCGTCTCCGTTTTTCTTTTCTTGCTACTCTTTCCTTCATGTGCTTTGTTAGCGAACCATTCTACCCGTACGTCAGGCCTATTTAATCCTATCTACCTCTCCTTGTGTATCATTCTATCCGTACGCAAAGCCTAATAAATCCCATCTACCTCTCCTTGCGAATCATTCTATCCGTACGTCAGGCCTATTTAATCTCATCTACCTCTTCCTGCGAATCATTCTATCCTTACGTCAGGCCTATTTAATCTCATCTACCTCTCCTTGCGAATCATTCTGTCCGTACGTCAGGCCTATTTAATCCCATCTACCTCTCCTTGCGAATCATTCTGTCCGTACGTCAGGCCTATTTAATCCCATCTACCTCTCCTTGCGAATCATTCTGTCCGTACGTCAGGCCTATTTAATCTCATCTACCTCTCCTTGCGAATCATTCTATCCGTACGTCAGGTCTATTTAATCCCAACTAACCAAGAACCCGCTGCCTTTCCAGTCCAGTGTTGTTACATTAGACATTAGGTTGCCCCACCATATCTCATCGCCCCAGGATTGGCGCCATACGCGATCCCCCCCCCTTTCTTAAGCGTACCTACTCACATTTGCTAAACCGATCAAATTTTTATGACAACCAAATAAACTATACTAATGATATATTCGCGTCTGAATTTGTAAAGATGACTCAAATAAAAACGAAACTACTTACGAATATTCGGCCAAATTTCAGCAGTTGAAATTATACTCAAATGACTCCCTTTATACTCTGAATTCTGCTTTATTACTCGACTTATCCGGTATTCAAGGAAAGTAAAGCGACGGGCACTGCATTTAAACTGCCCTCTATTATCCTAGGTAACGTAAGCCTACTCATACCCACAGCCTGAGTCGACTTGGAGGATGGGAAAGCGGACAGAAATTCTTTGTCGCTACCGGAAATAGAACTAAAAATCGTTTATATTGGGAGCTGAGAACTCTATCCATTTAGAACCACAGCCGTCCAGTATGGTCATAAAGGACAAATTCTTTCCTTGTTTATAAAACGTTACTTCATTTGTGTGGGGGCTTATAATAACCTTTTTTTTTATTCGCTAAGTTTTCATTCATTATGTGTTACTGTCATTGTAACA
Organism: Prosapia bicincta; assembly: GCA_036971475.1. Classification (NCBI taxonomy): domain Eukaryota; kingdom Metazoa; phylum Arthropoda; class Insecta; order Hemiptera; family Cercopidae; genus Prosapia; species Prosapia bicincta. The sequence goes on from JBAIZL010000002.1 coordinate 172,036,854, forward strand.
TTCCTTCTGGACGTGTCGCAAGCAATAAATCTGTGAGGTATGCACGCGAGGTGCAGGATTGTGCGGTCACTCCACCTGCACAGGACGAAATGAATGAAATAGTAAGGATCGGCACGCGAACTCCTCGACACGACCTGCATGAGCGATTGTTCCATTATCGCGGCACGAGGCTTGGTCTCTGTGATTTATCGCAAAATAAATTTATGTATCTATCTGTGCTTCGCTCTCTCGTTCGGAGTCCTTCTGAGATTAGAGTGGGGCCATTAAGCGCGCTCTCTACCTGCAAATAGAAGCTTCAGTGACCGATTCTACTCTTCCTCTCGGATGATAAGGCTACACGATGTGTGAATTAGAGTGGGGTCATTAAGCGCGCTCTCTATTTGCAAATAGAAGCTTCAGTGACCGATTCTACTCTTCCTCTCGGATGATAAGGATACACGATGTGTGAATTAGAGTGGGGCCATTAACCTGCAAATAGAAACTTCAGTGACCGATTCTACTCTTCCTCTCGGATGATTAGGCTACACGATGTGTGAATTAGAGTGGGGTCATTAAGCGCGCTCTCTACCTGCAAATAGAAGCTTCAGTGACCGATTCTACTCTTCCTCTCGGATGATAAGGATACACGATGTGTGAATTAGAGTGGGGCCATTAACCTGCAAATAGAAACTTCAGTGACCGATTCTACTCTTCCTCTCGGATGATTAGGCTACACGATGTGTGAATTAGAGTGGGGCCATTAAGCGCGCTCTCTACCTGCAAATAGAAGCTTCAGTGACCGATTCTACTCTTCCTCTCGGATGATAAGGATACACGATGTGTGAATTAGAGTGGGGCCATTAAGCGCGCTCTCTACCTGCAAATAGAAGCTTCAGTGACCGATTCTACTCTTCCTCTCGGATGATTAGGCTACACGATGTGTGAATTAGAGTGGGGCCATTAAGCGCGCTCTCTACCTGCAAATAGAAGCTTCAGTGACCGATTCTACTCTTCCTCTCGGATGATTAGGCTACACGATGTGTGAATTAGAGTGGGACCATTAAGCGCGCTCTCTATTTGCAAATAGAAGCTTCAGTGACCGATTCTACTCTTCCTCTTTGATGATTAGGCTACACGATGTGTGAATTAGAGTGGGGCCATTTAGCGCGCTCTCTATTTGCAAATAGAAGCTTCCGTGACCGATTCTACTCTTCCTCTCGGATGATAAGGATACACGATATGTGAATTAGAGTGGGGCCATTAACCTGCAAATAGAAACTTCCGTGACCGATTCTACTCTTCCTCTCGGATGATAAGGCTACACGATGTGTGAATTAGAGTGGGGCCATTAAGCGCGCTCTCTACCTGCAAATAGAAGCTTCAGTGACCGATTCTACTCTTCCTCTCGGATGATTAGGCTACACGATGTGTGAATTAGAGTGGGACCATTAAGCGCGCTCTCTATTTGCAAATAGAAGCTTCAGTGACCGATTCTACTCTTCCTCTCGGATGATAAGGCTACACGATGTGTGAATTAGGGTGGGGCCATTAACCTGCAAATAGAAGCTTCCGTGACCGATTCTACTCTTCCTCTCGGATGATAAGGCTACACGGGCCTTGATGTGTGAATTAGAGCGGGCTAGTTAATTATTGGCATTTTGAAGATGATCCATAATTTATCTAATAAGAAGAGAAACGGAACTTGAAAGAAGGGATAAGTAAGCACAGTTTTAAGTTAATATTGTGTGACGAAATAATATTAAAGGGTTGTGATTATAGGTTGACCTGAGGTATATAAAACCTCTGTATGGGATATGTGGCGATCATGGTAAGAAAGTGTACCTGATGTAGATGTACTGTATTAGGTACAAGAAAGGATATTAGGTAATTACTTGAGGTAGCCTACTTTAGGTTCGGTTCCTTCCCTATCACTCAACAGGATGACTGCAGCCCTTCCCTGCCCTCTAGTCATACTGTACTTTGGTCCTTAAGTAGGATACATTTTGAGGGGTTTCTCCGAACTTATGTTTATACATTCCTTGCTTTCTACCAAATTACACGCCCTTGACAAAACGTCCGGAATCATAAACTTGTTATTTTCATTTATGCATAAAACAGTTTGTAATTATTGCAGAACAAAATGAAATTACAACTTATACTTGAGTACATAAACATAGTAAATTGTATTTTTTTAGTATCAATAAATAACTATCCAGATAAGACACTGCCATGGGTATCGACTTCACTCTAATTATAACTCTTGTAACTAATTAATTCTAAGTACATTATAACTTGTAAAGAAAACTTCTTTTTGGAAAGAAAATCCTAGTTAACCTTCAAATTACAACTTTAGCATTACGTCTTATACAGGTATTTTACTTTTATCTACAATATAAAAAAGGAATGCAATCTGTATTTCTCCGATTTTGTAAGACTGGTTTTGTAAAATGTCCTTTCTCCGTGGTGTAACGGTTTGTTTTCCCTTTGACCGTAACAGACGTTTAAAAAGCTGTCACATTTCACGCACAGAACGTGAGCGTCGCACCGAACCGTTATCCGTTACCATACAACTAGCCTAATTAATTATATGGGCCATGATTCGGACCCGATCTCTTCCAAATAGAGTTATGTTGGAGGTTTTAACGTTTGCTACATGCTAAAGTATTGCCTTTCTGGAGTCCACACGCATGTCTGTCTGTCTGTAATAAGTTGTAAAAATATGTAACCACATACAAAATGTTGTATAGTCCAATGTTTACCATGATTAAAATTGTTATAAAAAGTGAAACATTGTATATCACAACGCTTCTTGTAAATACAACCCCCAATAGCCAGTCTCAGAGTATCATAACGCTTGTATATACAACGCCCAATTACCCATCTGTTCATGTCATTCCATTTCTTGTATTCGCAACCCATCAATCACAAATCCCAACGTATCACAAAGCATCTTATAAATACAACCCGCAATATCCAGTCACAGCGTATCACAACGCTTCTTGTAAATACAACCCCCAATCGCCTATCACAGCATATCACATCGCATCTTTACAACCCGAATTAGCTATCACAGCGTATCACAACGCATCTTATAAATACAACCCAAAATCGCCAGTCAAAGCATATCACAACGCTTATTGTTAATACAACCCCCAATCGCCAATCACAAAGCGAATCACAACGCTTGTATATACAATGCCCAATTACCCTTCTGTTCATGTAATTCCATTCTTGTATTCGCAACCTTTCCCCCCTAATACCAATCACAGCATATCATAACGCTTCTTGTATTTATAACTCCCAATTACCCATCTGTTCATGTCATTCCATTTCTTGTATTCGCAACCGTTTCTCCTATTACCAATCACAGCATATCACAACGCTTCTTGTATTCGCAACCATTCCTCCTATTACCAATCACAGCATATCACAACACTTCTTGTATTTATAACTCCCAATTACCCATCTGTTCATGTCAATCAATTTCTTGTATTCGCAACTTTTCCTTCTATTACTTATCACAGCATATCACAACGCTTCTTGTATTTATAACTCCCAATTACCCATCTGTTCATGTCAATCAATTTCTTGTATTCGCAACTTTTCCTTCTATTACTTATCACAGCATATCACAACGCTTCTTGTATTCGCAACCATTCCTCCTATTACCAATCACAGCATATCACAACACTTCTTGTATTTATAACTCCCAATTACCCATCTGTTCATGTCAATCAATTTCTTGTATTCGCAACTTTTCCTTCTATTACTTATCACAGCATATCACAACGCTTCTTGTATTCGCAACCATTCCTCCTATTACCAATCACAGCATATCACAACGCTTCTTATATTTATAACTCCCAATTACCCATCTGTTCATGTCATTCCATTTCTTGTATTCGCAACCGTTTCTCCTATTACCAATCACAGCATATCACAACGCTTCTTGTATTCGCAACCATTCCTCCTATTACCAATCACAGCATATCACAACACTTCTTGTATTTATAACTCCCAATTACCCATCTGTTCATGTCAATCAATTTCTTGTATTCGCAACTTTTCCTTCTATTACTTATCACAGCATATCACAACGCTTCTTGTATTCGCAACCATTCCTCCTATTACCAATCACAGCATATCACAACGCTTCTTATATTTATAACTCCCAATTACCCATCTGTTCATGTCATTCCATTTCTTGTATTCGCAACCCTTTCTCCTATCAGCCCGTAGTTAATTAGTCCGTATAATTCCTTACATTTTATTTAAAAACCTCATCATCGTTTAGGATATCATTGTTACTTTTATCATAATGGGGGGGGGGAAATGTTTAATATAAAAATTGTTTATATATATTTTTGTAATTTTAGTCGTAATATGTGAAACTATGAGATATAATTTTATGTTTAATTGATAAATTTATATTTATATTGGTTGTTTTAGACTTGAAAACGGCCAGAAGATAATGTGAATGGCTGAAACGTTGACGATAAAAGGGTTATATTAAATAAGTAATAGATAATACAGTATTATCCCGTCCTTAACTAGTTGTTGGTTCTACATATGCTTCAACCTTAGTCTTAGAGTTGGCAACATGGCCACGTACACGCCTGTAGACACAACCTGTCACTTCCACGCAACATGTCCGACAGAGGTTATAAAATATAATCTTACAAGAGGACGCGTCGCGAGGTCCGGCCACCATTCGTTCTGGTGAGACGCCGTTATCGCGAGTAGCAATTAGAGCGGTGAGACGGCGCGGCGGGCATTCTTTTATTCTTTTAGCCCACTTTCATCGCATCCAGGCCACTGCAGCCGGCCTTATGACCGTTTAGTTTGGACATTTTGATGAGGCCTGGAACAGTCGCGACTCGGAAATGCTGGTAGTAATGACATCTATCTGCAGAACCTTTGTCACAGCAAAAATACCAACAGAATTTTATTTAAAAGTGTTGGTTATCGACATTCCAGATGTAACTTATAGTGACAGAATATATCTAATAATGGAGAAAGTCTTCAAAAGCTCGCTAAAATAATAAAACATGGTAGTAGCGCCGCAAATTTATAAAATGAAAGACAAAAAACTGCTCTTTATAACAAACAAAACACTTTTTATTAAAGTGACGGTGTTTTTTAATAAAACGTCGCACTCTATCATAGAATGTAGGCCTACCTATTAGTTGGATAGCAGCCTAAGGTGAGCGAGCTTGTTGATAAGTAAAATGGTGTCATTTTGGTTAGTAAATAGGCGTATACAACGTCTCGCAACTTGGTTTGGCGAAGGCAGTAAATAGCTTCATTGGAGTAGGTAAGTGCTAAAGACGCTGACGTTCTTAACGAAAGTGTCGTAGACCTTAATATTTATTTATAGAATTGTAGTTAAAAAAAAAAAGAAAATTGAAAGTGTGTTTTTCAGGTTTTTAAGTACAGGCACGTAATTATAATGTAGCCTGTATTGAATATTTTTCAAGTCACGCATTTAAATCAAGAACAATTGTAATTCACTAATTTTTCCAACTTGTATTTAATTTTAAGAGTTAAATATATTTGATTTTCAAAATTTGCCTTGCGGATATGAATTTAACTCTCAGTAGTTAGACTGAGGTTCCACACCTTAGGAATGACATATAAGAAAACATTACAACCCACATGATAGATACACTTTTTTAAGTCCTTCTTTTTTGTGTTTTATTTTAAGGCGTAAATTGCATTTAGGGTAGAATTGCATTATGGGTAACAATAAACTGAAATGTAATGAAGAGGTGAGCATTAATATTGTAGTCTCTACCTGGAAAGGGATTCCGTTCTTTACAACTCGTAGCAATTTTAACATACTCGCATAGTGGAAGTAGTTGATTTCACTACAAACAGTACGCGACAACCTGACCTCTTATTTGGCAAAGTGTTACTTAGTCGCTAAAATATGAGTTATTGACCTCGACGCCAGGTCTCGTCACTATAGTACCGTTTGTGTCTCGTGCACAGTTTTAAATTAGAATGCGACGTGAGCGTCAGAATGCGTCGAACGCGACGGACGTGCTCATGCCCCGACATCCGCGCATATATCGCGCAAAGTTATCCGTTCCGGCTCGTAATGAAACGCTCGGCTGATGCACACTTGTACTGGAGAGAAAAAGGTACAATAGAAGTATTAGTGCTTTGCGGGTTTGTTTAAAGGCAAGTAAAGATTAAGGGGAGAACATGAGTGGCATGGTGGGTTAAACTACATACTATCTAATCCTGACGATGTAAAATAAATCATTAACATGTTGGGGTTATTGCTATGGAACAGACATTAACGAATGGGGATAATACGGGTGACATGTTGTAGAACTTAGGGATGGACGTAGATCTCTTTAGAAAGTTCAGGTGAAGTATGTAGAAAAGCAATGGCTAGTGGGCGACAGGAAGGCTGGTGACCAGGATATTCCATAGCTGTACCACGTAATGTAGCATTAAGCCTCCAATTACCCTATTCGTGAAGCCGTAGCTTTGAGGTCGGATTCGTGGGGCGTGGTTTTTAGATAATCTCCAGCTATTCTGTTCTTGGACGAAGGCTTAAGGATATAGGTTAGTCCACTTCGTCCAACTTCACCATCTTTCTTTCACAAGTGCACTGCCTAATATCATTTTCAAAATTGCTATCCTTAAAGAAGTGTATCGGGGTTCACCCGCTGCGTTTGGAGCACCTTTGTAGAGGGTTACAGAAAGAATAATCAGGATTCTTTCGTGCTTGCGTGAGACCTTTGAGGATGCGCCTTAGTGGCAAACCCTATACGCACTAGTGCTCACAAGGTTTCAGCATTTAGTAGTGGCTTATTCTCATACCTCAGAAACACTTTTTCACAGATTAGGTCATAGCAGCAGTTTTACAGACACTCCTAGGTAATGTATTCCAGACGTTATAGTGCGAACCGCGTAACCGTGCACTTAGCCTTGAGAGATCGCAGTAGTCGAGGCGGGAGCTAGAGGGTCAGTATAAATACCTTTCTACAAACAATATTGGGACCATCAAAACACTGAATTGCAGGAGACGATTAATACTAGAAAAATAAGAAGATAAATTAGCTTCTGTATGAAATAAACATTCTTGAAATATGTGTAGACATAACGGATGCAGGAACTGTTGATGTATTGAAGATTCGATGTTTTCAGAAGTGGTAGTACACGCAAGGCCAAGTGGACGGTTACGTGATCCGCACTATACTTTGTATTACTGGTCATGAAATTATTCACATTACATTACTTTGTTCGGGAAAAAACACAAGTAATTCGAATGTGTAGAAAACGCGACGCAGAGCATTTCTAAATGAATAAGTTGTTTTGTTATGTTTAGAACATTACTGGCGACGGAGATAATAGTTTTGGGATCTATGCCAGTTAAAACGGTTATATTTTTTTCTGAAAAAGAAATGAGTCAGGAGATTTCAGCTGACAACCTCCTGAAGAATTGCGTCTTATTCCTTTACTTGCTATAAGAGTTACTTCAAATTGCCCGAATTTTGGAGCACACTTTGTAATAATTTCAAATTCGCAAAATGAATTGGAATATAATTTATAGACATTTCCCCTATAAAAAAAGAAACCTGAGAGCGACCGCGTACACGCTTGACAACGCGCGTAACTTGGTGGCGACGGCCGCATATTGCAGAAATAGAAATCCTGAAGATAGCTGTAACAAGCCGTCTGTGGCTAATATACAAAGGACGGTGTCTCGTAGATACATATAAAACGAAAGCTTGTAAAGTTTGCTTTTAAGACTTTGTTACGTCTTGCAAGCCTTCAACCTGATTGGCTAATTTAATACCGCTTTGAATATGTTTAAATTTAATGTGCTTCTTTAAATTTATAATCATTTGAATTAAAAATACATTTAGTTCATTTATTTTGCCAGCTTGTGTGCAGTTTTAAAGCGTAATTTATTTCGTCAAAGAATTTAATTTAAAAAATTTTACTTTGAAACTTTTAGTTATTTGCAGACTTCCGGAATATCAGAAGGAAATTCCCTTCAGAAAGGCTGCATAACTGAAGTTGTGAAATACGCAAAGTTCAACTTGTACCCCTCCTTAAATTGACAGTGGTTGGACTAGGGAAAATCCAAGTTACGTTTGTTATAATTGTTAAGCATTATAAACAGGTATTAAAAAAAAGATATAACCTTGATTAAACAAACAATGTTTTAAAGCTTTTGTTGTTTGTAATAATTAACTAACATTGTTTTAATGAGCAAAATTTTATTTAATTTACTTTGTGCTCTTATTTCGCCATTTTAAAAACGCAGAATCAAAAGAACTATAAAATTATTTGTAAGTCTAAGATTAGAAGTAAATATTTAGGCTCCGTTTGGCCTTTAATAAAGCTTCCTCTTAAACCAAATATTTGGAACGGAAAATACCTTTCTTACGCTTAATTATTGGGTCGATGCTTACATGTGCTGCAACAAACGGAATAGATGCGAACGCACGCGTAAACAGCCGTTACGGAGTAGAAAGTCGATCATAACTTCGCCACGCGTGTCGATATGTGACGGCGCAGAGCGAAAGTTTTTCTACGGATTTGCGTTAGCCTGAGCGAGCATTCTTGTAGTGGCATTTATAAATAACCAGTAGTAATAAGAAATGCTTTGGATGCACTTAGTGTCTAGAAATGTGGAGGAGAAAGTAATTATGGAGGGACAGGTTTGTGTAACCGTCAGGATTTACAAGATTTTCCTACTAAAAACTAGTCAAGCCAAGCTAAAGGTCTTCTGGAAACGTAAGAACCCTAAAATAATTCAGTATCAACGGCCAAAAACCACAGACTATCCGTAGTCCAAGGGTAATTGCAATCCAGCCGCATACGCTAAGATTCCATTTTCCCGTAAAGTTACGCAGGCCAAGGCTCAGTGGTTTTGGTTCCACGTTTCCATCATTACCGTCGGCATTCTATTTTCGTAGATTGATACCATTATCGGACAAAGGACCTGCCAACTTGTGTTCAACAATAATCGGACCCAGGACCTGCCAACGTTGTTTTAATACAGATTCGTGCTAACGTTGTTTTAAACGTTGTATTAACCAGATTCAGACCCACCACGATTCTTTTTTTTGGACCGGGCACAATATTTGATTCCATCTTGGTGCCATTGATACCATTGATCGAGTTACTTATATTTCATATCCAGACTCTTCGCTTCTCTTAGCCTAGCACTATGCTTGTAATACTTTTATATCTGTGACTATCTAGCCGTAGTGATTCCCTTAGCCTAGCACTATGCTTGTAATACTTTTATATCTGTGACTATCTAGCCGCAGTATCTCTCCAGCGAGCCCTCTCTGTAAGCGATAGCTTCCTGTTAGGTGTTATAACATCTAATTTAGTTTGTCTTTGATTTCACTGCGTTCCCGCTAGATTTAGACCTTGTTTAAACTCAATCATCAACATCATGTTTTACTTTTAAGCCTGTAAATACAGGAATGAGACAAAGACTACCTACCATCTGGCAGCTCTGCTCCTTTCATCTACCGCACTTGTATGCATCGGTACACTCACTTTCCATGATAGGTCTGACATCTTGTTGTCTCGGACTTGCGACGGTGTTAGAAAAAGTGAAGTATTCTAACTAAAACTATTTGATGTCCCTTACTTTGGTACCAGTTTCATTCTCCTATTTTATCGTTGGTAAATAGGAAATCTACTCCAGGTAAGCGATCCTGTCAACGAGTCGTGTCACCCCAAGGCTCATGCTTCCGCCACAGTTTTACCTACATCCCACCTGAGTATTACTATTTCTATTACAGCCAAATCTACCCTTAACCTCCAAATCAATTCCTTCCAGTTTTTTTCTAAATTCAGCAGAATTGCCCGTCCACCCTCCCTAATGTTAAAACTGCCCCTTGTCTTTACTCCTAGACGTGTAATAAGCATGCGTCTTCCATTACACTATTAGAGAATCGCTGTACCTGATGAAGCGAGCCTTTATACGTAACCATGGTCCGTCCAAGTCTCGTACTCCGCAGAAGCCGTTAGAGCCATCGAGGCCCAAGGTTTCCATGGAATTTTATTTTGTTACCCATCGGACAAACTAATTTAAAAGTGTTCAGAGTGTTGTACCTACTTGCTTAAGTAACAAAGTCTGTCCGTAACTGCTGTAAATGTCAGTGCATAACCTCTGTCGCCCTTATCTTTGAAGGAACGCATTCTTCTGTATAACACTATATGCTAAGAAGGAACCCCTTCACCTGTTCAGATATAGAATGTTGTAAAAGCAAATCTACTTACACATACTCACCCCATAAGGTTCTCAACCCTCTGCTCTCCATCGGGAGAGCTTCTGTATAACACTATATGCTAAGAAGTAGCATTACCTGTTCGGATATAGTTTCTTGTAAAAGATTTTAAAATGTCCAGTTCTGAAACCCCTCACTTGAGAATATGGGTTTTATTGGTAAATTATATAGTGTATTTATTGACTGTGTGTGTGTGTGTGTGTGCGCGCGCGCGTGTGTGATCGCGCGTGCGTGCGTGTGAGTCGTAACGGGCTTGAATTGAGAATTTAAGCTTTACTATGAAACTTTTAAACTAAAAAATATAAAATAGTAATTTTGAATGGGAAGCCATAAATATAATAATAATACAGTGCCATAAGCAGCTATTTAAAATAATTACCTAAAGTAAAGTCTTTTTTAAGCGGGGTGGGGGAATATTTTTCCTCGATTTAAATGAGATAGAAATGAACCAGGAAAGGCCAAAGTTAGAAGAAAGATCAAGATTCACGTAGGAAATCCACATCGGTAAATGTACTGTGAGAAAAATTATAAAGAAAACCAAGAATAAGGAAATCGCCTAAAACCAAAATTTAAAAAGTTAAAACCAAGTATAAATTTTGTATTTAAAATGTGTTCGATATATTTATGCTAAATCAAGAAATAAATTTTTTTAAATTTGTTTTCTCAAATATGTGGTGTTGTCTGGAGGGACGGTGAATTTTAAACTCTCATTTTGTATACATTTTAAATTTGAATATGTTTTAATTTTGCGTATAATTTTGAGCCTTGAATTTGTGAAGTTTTCTAGTAAAATGTGATTCATTTATATATGTAATTTTTCTTATGAAATTAAAAGTTTGAATGTTTGTTCAGGAAAATGTAAGGTACTTTAATCGGTAATATAAATTTGACAGTAAAACGTAAGTTTTCAAGATATCAATGTATAGAAACATTAAGTATATTTTTCAAAGGGTTATATTAGGAGCGAAATTGTTTAAAGGCGTTATATGGTTTAAAGTATTTAATTTATAAGTAAGGGCAAAGTCATAAAGAAGGAAATAATGAGATCATTTATAAAATTTTGATTTGCTTTCAAAATTCTGTTAAATTAAAAACTATAGTTTCTTAGAAGTTTAGTTTTGTTAAATTGTCAAATCTGTGCTAAAGTATAAATTGATATAGATAAATAAAAAACAGTGTTTACTAACTTGCAACTTGAGTTGAAATTTATTTGATAAAAAATTTTCGTATACAATCCTAAGCTGTGGTCAATAAGCTTGGATGCCTTTAAAAAATTCATTCCCCGGGAATCAATACCCAAAGGGTTAAATCTGCGTGAGTTAAGTGTTTTAAAATAAAGTCCTGTGACTGGTCTCTGGCAGATTTTGTCAAGCGTTAGCTCAGGGCTGACTGCAGTCGGCGATGTTTGATCAAACTACTGGCCGTAGTGAGTGCTGCATTGGCTGCATTATATGCTGGGGCACTTGCCTCTTAGGTACAAACTTGTGTATCCGTCGTCCCTCATCGTGGCCCGTTAAAACGCTTCCATGAGCGCCCTGACACTGAGTCAGCACAAGTTCAAGGGTCGATGTTTTTTAAAAAGCACCACCACCCTCCCCCTTTACCTCGGCCTCTCGCCAATGCCAGCAGCCCCCAAGTGCCAGCTTATAAAACTTAACCTATACGCGGAGGTGTTGGCTACGGCCGTCGCAGTGTGTGTGTGTGTGTGTGTGTGTGTGTGTGTGTGCGCGCGCGCGCGTGCGTGCGTTATATATATATATATATATATATATATATATATATATATATATATATATTAACAATAATTACTATGTTTATAAACAGTAATTCTCTATACGGGAGAAACGTTATTACTAACTGTAACTAGTGACTACATTTATAAACATAAATTCCCCGACAGTAGAGAAGTATTACTGGTGATTATATATACCTTAGTTGAGTTATATTTAGTAGTGAACACATTAGTATTTATGTTTCAAATAGCGTACATTGCCAAATTTCAGTTGTCTGAATCTGACCATGTATTAAAATTACAATTACATCAGAAGCCATGTTTTGTTGCAGGCTACACGCAAGGTGGCGAAGTGTGGATACTTGTTCGTCGCTCCAGGCTGGGATTTCACCAACCCGTTGAACCGTACCAAGGTAAGCATTCTGTTCTCATGCTTCTCCGATTGAATGTACGGAATTAGTTTAGAAGCCGAAGTGTCTGCTTTAGCAACACAGTTGCGGCGGGGGAGGCCTGAGCCTCTGTGAACCTCACGGTAGATCCGAACCTCTGTGAATCTCACGGGAGGCCTGAACCTGTGTGAGCCGCACGGTGGGCCCAACCTCTTTAAACCTCACGGGAGGCTGGGACCTCTATGAAATACACGCTAGTCCCGAACCTCTGTTAACCTCACGGGAGTCCCGAACCTCTGTGAACTTCACGGGAATCACGAACCTCTGTTAACCTCACAGGAGGCTCGAAATCTATGGACCGCACGGCAGTCCCGAATCTATGTTAATCTCAAGGGAGGCCCTAACCTCTGTGAACCTCACGGGAGGCCCGAAACTCTGTGAACCGTACGGGAGTCCCGAACCTCTGTTAACCTCACGGTAGGCCCGAACCTCTGAAAATCGCATGGTAGGCCCGAACTTCAAGGGAGTCCCGAACCTCTATGAACCTCTGTGAACCTAGATAGGCCGGAACCTGTATGAACCTCACGGGAATCCCGAACCTCTGTTAACCTCACGGGAGGCACGAACCTCTGTGAATCCCACGGAAGGCCCGAACCTCTGTGAACCGCAATAGAGGTTGGATCATCAGTGAACCTCACGGGACGTCTAAACAACCTCTTTCCTGAAGATATCTATCTTCACGCAATAACTGCTGCGTAATTTTGCCAAATATCTCAGAAATATGTCTGAAAATATTTCGCTCTTATTTCATTATATGATTTTAAGTAACCGTGTTACCTTGTCTTTTCTATTTCTTTATAGTTCGTCTGGTTGAATGTGTTGTAGTTTCGTGTTGCGATAAATTATTATATACGTCCTTCTTTAGTGTGAGTAAACTCTTTTTGTTGGTCATTGTGCTATGTCTCCAGAGTAGCAGATGTTATCCTTTCATGTTGTAGTTTCGTGTTGCGATAAATTATTATATACGTCCTTCTTTAGTGTGAGTAAACTCTCTTTGTTGGTAATTATGCTATGTCACCAGAGTAGCAGATGTTATCCTTTCTTGTTGTAGTTTCGTGTTGCGATATTATTATATACGTCCTTCTTTAGTGTGAGTAAACTCTCTTTGTTGGTCATTGTGCTATGTCTCCAGAGTAGCAGATGTTATCCTTTCTTGTTGTAGTTTCGTGTTGCGATATTATTATATACGTCCTTCTTTAGTGTGAGTAAACTCTCTTTGTTGGTCATTGTGCTATGTCTCCAGAGTAGCAGATGTTATCCTTTCTTGTTGTAGTTTCGTGTTGCGATATTATTATATACGTCCTTCTTTAGTGTGAGTAAACTCTCTTTGTTGGTAATTATGCTATGTCTCCAGAGTAGCAGATGTTATCCTTTCATGTTGTAGTTTCGTGTTGCGATAAATTATTATATACGTCCTTCTTTAGTGTGAGTAAACTCTCTTTGTTGGTCATTGTGCTATGTCTGCAGAGTAGCAGATGTTATCCTTTCATGTTGTAGTTTCGTGTTGCGATAAATTATTATATACGTCCTTCTTTAGTGTGAGTAAACTCTTTTTGTTGGTCATTGTGCTATGTCTCCAGAGTAGCAGATGTTATCCTTTCATGTTGTAGTTTCGTGTTGCGATAAATTATTATATACGTCCTTCTTTAGTGTGAGTAAACTCTCTTTGTTGGTGATTGTGCTATGTCTCCAGAGTAGCAGATGTTATCCTTTCTTGTTGTAGTTTCGTGTTGCGATAAATTATTATATACGTCCTTCTTTAGTGTGAGTAAACTCTCTTTGTTGATCACTGTGCTATGTCTCCAGAGTAGCAGATGTTTTCATTTCATGTTGTAGTTTCGTGTTGCGATAAATTATTATATACGTCCTTCTTTAGTGTGAGTAAACTCTTTTTGTTGGTCATTGTGCTATGTCTCCAGAGTAGCAGATGTTATCCTTTCATGTTGTAGTTTCGTGTTGCGATAAATTATTATATACGTCCTTCTTTAGTGTGAGTAAACTCTCTTTGTTGGTAATTATGCTATGTCACCAGAGTAGCAGATGTTATCCTTTCTTGTTGTAGTTTCGTGTTGCGATAAATTATTATATACGTCCTTCTTTAGTGTGAGTAAACTCTTTTTGTTGGTCATTGTGCTATGTCTCCAGAGTAGCAGATGTTATCCTTTCATGTTGTAGTTTCGTGTTGCGATAAATTATTATATACGTCCTTCTTTAGTGTGAGTAAACTCTCTTTGTTGGTAATTATGCTATGTCACCAGAGTAGCAGATGTTATCCTTTCTTGTTGTAGTTTCGTGTTGCGATATTATTATATACGTCCTTCTTTAGTGTGAGTAAACTCTCTTTGTTGGTCATTGTGCTATGTCTCCAGAGTAGCAGATGTTATCCTTTCTTGTTGTAGTTTCGTGTTGCGATATTATTATATACGTCCTTCTTTAGTGTGAGTAAACTCTCTTTGTTGGTAATTATGCTATGTCTCCAGAGTAGCAGATGTTATCCTTTCATGTTGTAGTTTCGTGTTGCGATAAATTATTATATACGTCCTTCTTTAGTGTGAGTAAACTCTCTTTGTTGGTCATTGTGCTATGTCTGCAGAGTAGCAGATGTTATCCTTTCATGTTGTAGTTTCGTGTTGCGATAAATTATTATATACGTCCTTCTTTAGTGTGAGTAAACTCTCTTTGTTGGTGATTGTGCTATGTCTCCAGAGTAGCAGATGTTATCCTTTCTTGTTGTAGTTTCGTGTTGCGATAAATTATTATATACGTCCTTCTTTAGTGTGAGTAAACTCTCTTTGTTGATCACTGTGCTATGTCTCCAGAGTAGCAGATGTTTTCATTTCATGTTGTAGTTTCGTGTTGCGATAAATTATTATATACGTCCTTCTTTAGTGTGAGTAAACTCTTTTTGTTGGTCATTGTGCTATGTCTCCAGAGTAGCAGATGTTATCCTTTCATGTTGTAGTTTCGTGTTGCGATAAATTATTATATACGTCCTTCTTTAGTGTGAGTAAACTCTCTTTGTTGGTAATTATGCTATGTCACCAGAGTAGCAGATGTTATCCTTTCTTGTTGTAGTTTCGTGTTGCGATAAATTATTATATACGTCCTTCTTTAGTGTGAGTAAACTCTTTTTGTTGGTCATTGTGCTATGTCTCCAGAGTAGCAGATGTTATCCTTTCATGTTGTAGTTTCGTGTTGCGATAAATTATTATATACGTCCTTCTTTAGTGTGAGTAAACTCTCTTTGTTGGTAATTATGCTATGTCACCAGAGTAGCAGATGTTATCCTTTCTTGTTGTAGTTTCGTGTTGCGATATTATTATATACGTCCTTCTTTAGTGTGAGTAAACTCTCTTTGTTGGTCATTGTGCTATGTCTCCAGAGTAGCAGATGTTATCCTTTCTTGTTGTAGTTTCGTGTTGCGATATTATTATATACGTCCTTATTTAGTGTGAGTAAACTCTCTTTGTTGATCATTGTGCTATGTCTCCAGAGTAGCAGACGTTATCCTTTCATGTTGTAGTTTCGTGTTGCGATAAATTATTATATACGTCCTTCTTTAGTGTGAGTTAACTCTCTTTGTTGGTCATTGTGCTATGTCTCCAGAGTAGCAGACGTTATCCTTTCATGTTGTAGTTTCGTGTTGCGATAAATTATTATATACGTCCTTCTTTAGTGTGAGTAAACTCTCTTTGTTGGTCATTGTGCTATGTCTCCAGAGTAGCAGACGTTATCCTTTCATGTTGTAGTTTCGTGTTGCGATAAATTATTATATACTTAATTCTTTAGTGTGAGTAAACTCTCTTTGTTGGTCATTGTGCTATGTCTTCATAGTAGCAGATGTTATCCTTTCATGTTGTAGTTTCGTGTTGCGATAAATTATTATATACATCCTTCTTTAGTGTGAGTAAACTCTCTTTGTTGGTCATTGTGCTATGTCTCCAGAGTAGCAGACGTTATCCTTTCATGTTGTAGTTTCGTGTTGCGATAAATTATTATATACGTAATTCTTTAGTGTGAGTAAACTCTCTTTGTTGGTCATTGTGCTATGTCTTCATAGTAGCAGATGTTATCCTTTCATGTTGTAGTTTCGTGTTGCGATAAATTATTATATACGTCCTTCTTTAGTGTGAGTAAACTCTCTTTGTTGGTCATTGTGCTATGTCTCCAGAGTAGCAGACGTTATCCTTTCATGTTGTAGTTTCGTGTTGCGATAAATTATTATATACGTAATTCTTTAGTGTGAGTAAACTCTCTTTGTTGGTCATTGTGCTATGTCTTCATAGTAGCAGATGTTATCCTTTCATGTTGTAGTTTCTTGTTGCGATAAATTATTATATACGTCCTTCTTTAGTGTGAGTAAACTCTCTTTGTTGATCATTGTGCTATGTCTCCAGAGTAGCAGATGTTTTCATTTCTTGTTGTAGTTTCGTGTTGCGATAAATTATTATATACGTCCTTCTTTAGTGTGAGTAAACTCTCTTTGTTGGTCATTGTGCTATGTCTCCAGAGTAGCAGACGTTATCCTTTCATGTTGTAGTTTCGTGTTGCGATAAATTATTATATACGTAATTCTTTAGTGTAAGTAAACTCTCTTTGTTGGTCATTGTGCTATGTCTTCATAGTAGCAGATGTTATCCTTTCATGTTGTAGTTTCGTGTTGCGATAAATTATTATATACGTCCTTCTTTAGTGTGAGTAAACTCTCTTTGTTGATCACTGTGCTATGTCTCCAGAGTAGCAGATGTTTTCATTTCATGTTGTAGTTTCGTGTTGCGATAAATTATTATATACGTCCTTCTTTAGTGTGAGTAAACTCTCTTTGTTGGTCATTGTGCTATGTCTCCAGAGAGCCAGATGTTTTCATTTCTTGTTGTAGTTTCGTGTTGCGATAAATTATTATATACGTCCTTCTTTAGTGTGAGTACACTCTCTTTGTTGATCATTGTGCTATGTCTCCAGAGTAGCAGATGTTTTCATTTCTTGTTGTAG
This sequence comes from Prosapia bicincta, assembly GCA_036971475.1. Classification (NCBI taxonomy): domain Eukaryota; kingdom Metazoa; phylum Arthropoda; class Insecta; order Hemiptera; family Cercopidae; genus Prosapia; species Prosapia bicincta. The sequence continues at coordinate 172,054,280 of JBAIZL010000002.1, forward strand.
ATTCGTGTTGCGATATTATTATATACGTCCATCTTTAGTGTGAGTAAACTCTCTTTGTTGGTCATTGTGCTATGTCACCAGAGTAGCAGATGTTTTCATTTCTTGTTGTAGTTTCGTGTTGCGATAAATTATTATATACGTCCTTCTTTAGTGTGAGTAAACTCTCTTTGTTGGTAATTATGCTATGTCACCAGAGTAGCAGATGTAACCCTTTCTTCTTGTAGTTTCTTGTTGCGATAAATTATTATATACGTCCTTCTTTAGTGTGAGTAAACTCTCTTTGTTGGTCATTGGGCTACGTCTCCAGAGTAGCAGATGTTATCCTTTCTTGTTGTAGTTTCGTGTTGCGATAAATTATTATATACGTCCTTCTTTAGTGTGAGTAAACTCTTTTTGTTGGTCATTGTGCTATGTCTCCAGAGTAGCAGATGTTATCCTTTCATGTTGTAGTTTCGTGTTGCGATAAATTATTATATACGTCCTTCTTTAGTGTGAGTAAACTCTCTTTGTTGGTAATTATGCTATGTCACCAGAGTAGCAGATGTTATCCTTTCTTGTTGTAGTTTCGTGTTGCGATATTATTATATACGTCCTTCTTTAGTGTGAGTAAACTCTCTTTGTTGGTCATTGTGCTATGTCTCCAGAGTAGCAGATGTTATCCTTTCTTGTTGTAGTTTCGTGTTGCGATATTATTATATACGTCCTTCTTTAGTGTGAGTAAACTCTCTTTGTTGATCATTGTGCTATGTCTCCAGAGTAGCAGACGTTATCCTTTCATGTTGTAGTTTCGTGTTGCGATAAATTATTATATACGTCCTTCTTTAGTGTAGGTAAACTCTCTTTGTTGGTCATTGTGCTATGTCTCCAGAGTAGCAGACGTTATCCTTTCATGTTGTAGTTTCGTGTTGCGATAAATTATTATATACTTAATTCTTTAGTGTGAGTAAACTCTCTTTGTTGGTCATTGTGCTATGTCTTCATAGTAGCAGATGTTATCCTTTCATGTTGTAGTTTCGTGTTGCGATAAATTATTATATACGTCCGTCTTTAGTGTGAGTAAACTCTCTTTGTTGATCACTGTGCTATGTCTCCAGAGTAGCAGATGTTTTCATTTCATGTTGTAGTTTCGTGTTGCGATAAATTATTATATACGTCCTTCTTTAGTGTGAGTAAACTCTCTTTGTTGGTCATTGTGCTATGTCTCCAGAGAGCCAGATGTTTTCATTTCTTGTTGTAGTTTCGTGTTGCGATAAATTATTATATACGTCCTTCTTTAGTGTGAGTAAACTCTCTTTTTTGGTCATTGTGCTATGTCTCCAGAGTAGCAGACGTTATCCTTTCATGTTGTAGTTTCGTGTTGCGATAAATTATTATATACGTCCTTCTTTAGTGTGAGTAAACTCTCTTTGTTGATCACTGTGCTATGTCTCCAGAGAGCCAGATGTTTTCATTTCTTGTTGTAGTTTCGTGTTGCGATAAATTATTATATACGTCCTTCTTTAGTGTGAGTAAACTCTCTTTGTTGGTCATTGTGCTATGTCACCAGAGTAGCAGATGTTTTCATTTCTTGTTGTAGTTTCGTGTTGCGATAAATTATTATATACGTCCTTCTTTAGTGAGAGTAAACTCTCTTTGTTGGTAATTATGCTATGTCACCAGAGTAGCAGATGTAACCTTTTCTTGTTGTAGTTTCGTGTTGCGATAAATTATTATATACGTCCTTCTTTAGTGTGAGTAAACTCTCTTTGTTGGTCATTGTGCTACGTCTCCAGAGTAGCAGATGTTATCCTTTCTTGTTGTAGTTTCGTGTTGCGATAAATTATTATATACGTCCTTCTTTAGTGTGAGTAAACTCTCTTTGTTGGTCATTGTGCTACGTCTCCAGAGTAACAGACGTTATCCTTTCATATGATTAGGAGGCAAAATCGTCTAAGTCTCTATGTTTTGAGCTGTTTATTGTACTCCTTTGCTGTCTCAAAAGGACGGTAAACCCTTTTTCTTATCTGATTCCCGTCCCATTGAATTTCTTACGGATTCTATCTGGGAGACTTTTAAAGTGATCCCCGGTCGTTTCCATGGTGATGATTTTAGCCTATCAATATATTCTACATTCATACATATGTGCACACATATACAGACAAAACAGACATTTGATCTTATTCGGTAGTTTAAACGAACCACTGCTTCTTATTGATTTAAAAGTAATATTTAAACGACAAGGTTGCATTCGCCGTCCATGGAGTCTCCTTTCTCGTAAAACTTGTTAAGTCAAGTGAAATGGAAGATTGCCAGAGAAATGCAAACCTGCAGTCCAAGCAGGTAAATAGCGGCAAGTTGCCTTTTTAAGCGCTAAACTCTGTCGCAGGTTATAGTTAGCTGGCTGTTTAATATCTGTTACATAAACAAGGAAGTCGTTTCGTGACCCCAACTTTGACCCGCGCATACTTCTGCATCTGTTTGCGCTAACACTCCATCTGGCGGTTCGAGCTAGATAATATCTTTAGGTTAAATTATCGTGGACGGTAATTTGTTGAAAACGAAATTTCGCTTTTGCGGCCTGTCGAAAAATATTTGTGTTGAAGAATTTCAGCGTCCGTATGCCGACGCTGCAATGGAAACTTGAACCTTTATCTCTTTGCACACTGTTGCTATAGGCCTGCTTGCCAAACGTTATTTGTATACGAGTATTACTAATTTTAGAATACCTTATTCATCTCAGTATTATGCACACATCTTTATTTTTCTATAAAAATGCATTATTTTAATTATTATTGTCCTAAATTTAAGTTGTATTATTTTTCCGTTATTCTGAGATTTACACCAGGTATAAATATGTTTGTTTACATTGTCGATAATGTTTGCTGTTTACTGGGGACGTCTATAATGACCAGTAGTTGAGCGGTTTCAACAATCAAACTACTACAGCAAACTGTCTGCTTTAGGAAATTGCACTGTGAATTAACTCAACTGACATAACCTCAAATCACTTATTTAATAAACACTACAGCCAACCGCCGGTTGGCCGTCTACGTTTGCGGCAAGTGTAAACCGTTAAGTTTTTTAAATATATCGCAAATGTGTCTGTTTAACGCTCCGTTTGTCCAGTAACTCGGTAATTGCTGACACCTTATAGGCTGTGACCGTTGGAGGAAAGTTACCAATAAGAAAGGCAGCAGGTAAATGGGCCGCGACGAGGCGTCGCGTCGTCGGCAACGCACCACAATGTTCGGACGGAAGGCCTAACCCAACGTCTTGTCTTTTCTTACTAGTTGTGTAGTCCAAACACTTTTATTAAACCATCCTGGCCATAGTTTAAACTCTAGAATTGTTCGCTGTTACAAGCACAGATAATTAATTAAGCCTTGAACTAATTGCTCAGCGAACGTCGGCGACTCTACAGTGGGCATTGATATTTAATGAAGATGCTATAATTAATTTTAAATTGCTCGTAGGAGGTAATGAACTCGAAAATGCTTAGCAAACTTTACTTTAGGCATATCTAACATTAGTACTGCTAATAATTATTATTAATCGGGCGGTCCTAACGGTATCAGTCCCCCTAATTACGTCCAGAAGGTGTTGCTGCCCCTGCTAATTACTCGCTTAGCTCCCGGATTGGAGAGTTGCGTTTGTAGGTGGGCTGACCTCTTCTCAGTGGACAAGTAACCAGTGTAGTAGGAAGGTTGCATATGATCGCGTGCGAAGGCGCTGAGTGTAACGGTCGAGTCACTTGCCATCAGAAAGACAGGTGCTGCAGTTGGAAACATAATCTATTAGGTTTTGTATTTGCTCTTTATCTACAATGTTACTTCAATGAAGAGACGTAACAGTGGGTCAACCACCAAAGACTATAGGGTCATTTTTTATTCTTTTACAGGCTAAATATAATTTTAAATTATCCAATTTTGTAATAAATGTTACATAAATCTCAAACTCTCAAAATAAACCTGTAGATAGTTTTCCTATTAAAGTGGTTGTCAGTAAACTCAGAGCGTTAAATCATACAAGGGTAAAACAAGTCTTGAATACTCATTGTTTCTCTAAGCAAGTTCAACAGTAAATAAACAACCAACCTTCTCTTGTATTTCATATTAATATTTAACAGACGAGTTGACTAGACCTTACAGATGTAATAATGCGCGTATGCTTCCCATTTGAGATATGGCAAAAGTATAGTTGTCAATCATGGGAATATAATGTTTAATTTGCCGTTAAGTAGGTGCACGCAATGGGTTACGACCTGCATATTTTGGAAAGTAGTTCTAGCCCCGACCTCTGGTAGCGAGGCTTCGAACCTTGAACTGTTGAATAAGTCTGGGTTAGATAGGGTTTTAGCTATTATTTGATCATTTAGGAGCGAATAATGATCCAGGCTCGCGTAATTAGGGTTAAGTGTCACATACTTGTGAACCATAATCTTGCGCAATTTTAACTTAGTACCAGCAGTTGGAAGAATTTTAGTCTTACTTTCCTTTCTTAAGGTTTTCTTACGGCCATTTTACAACAGACGACGTCTTGCAGTATTTATAGCCTACCAGACGACTAGTTCCTATAATTATAGGCTACCAGACAACGTGTTGTTATAGTTCTAGCGTACCAAATGACGTTTTGCGATAAATATAGCTTACCAGACGTTTTGTTGCTATAGTTATAGCTTACCAGCCGACGTGTTACTATAGTTATAACCCAACAGACGACGTGTTGCTATAGTTATGACCTACCAAACGACGTGTTGCTATAGTTATAACTTATAACCCACCAGACGACGTGTTGCTATAGATATAGCTTACCAGACGACGTGTTGCTATAGTTATAGCCTACCAGACGACGTGTTGCTATAAATATAGCCTACCAGACTACGTGTTGCTATAGATATAGCTTACCAGTCGATATGTTGCTATAGTTATAACCCACCAGACGACGTGTCGCTATAGTTATAACATACCAGGCGATGCGTTGCTATAGTTATCCCTATCAGACAACGTGTTACTATAGTTATAACCCAACAGACGACTTGTTGCTATAGTTATGGCCTACCAAACGACGTGTTGCTATAGTTATAACCCACGAGACGACTTGTTGCTGTAGTTATAGCCTACTAGACGACGTGTTGCTATAGTTATAACTAGGGATGGGCCGATTCCTAAAATTTTCGATTCCGATTCCGATTCCGATTCTAAAATTTTCCGTTCGATTCTCGATTCTTTATTCGATTCTCGATTCTCGATTCTTTCAAGTTATATTAGCTTACATTCTAGTTCTCTAATAATTAATTTAGTTAACATCTTGGTCATATGGCAAAACCTTTTAAAAGTTCTGTTTTAATGTAATAGGCTACACAAAACCTTCAACCTTGATTTATCAATAGGAATGTTTTTAAACATAAAAACATATCAGAATAAAGTAATGACTTATTTTAAAGTTAAAAATGTGAACTTTACTTATTTTGTGATGTTTGAAAAAATTCCTAAGCCTATTTACATTGTCTCCCAAACAAAACAAAAATTAAAAACAAACGAACAACATAAAAAGTAAAAAATTAATACAAATAGGATATAACTGTATGAAGCAACTGTGGCGTAATGTTTATTTTTAAATAAATAAAACCTCTAAACCACATATAACATTTATTTAAACCTTAGGTTTAAATTAAAGGTTTAAATAAATGTTATTTGTGGTTTAGAGGTTTTATTTATTTAAAAATATACAAAAAGGATAGTTTTTAATATTTAAAAGTCTGGCAGGTAATGTACATTTCTGTTCAAAAACACAAGCATTTGAACACGTTGTGGGTCAAGCTAGATTCATCGCCAGTCACATATAGCTCCTGAAGTTGAGAAAGGTTTTTCAGAAAACACTGTCACTAGTGGGCAGACAGGTATTTTATTGCCATTGCATTTAAATCAGGGTATTTGGCACTTTCTACTGCCAAATACTTCCCAACATCATAATCTGGACTGGCTAATGGTTCCCCCCGATAATTGTTTACTTCTTCTTCTACTGTCAATTCCCCTGGGGTACCTTCTTCCCCAACATTATGGATTAGTGGGGCATACCTTCTCTACATCTGGTGGGACCTTTTTTTCTGCAGGTGTCTGGAACAAGTGCAACTGATTCAGGCCTATTTTGTATTTATTACTCAATCCCAGTTGATTTTTAACCGACTATCACTTGTAGTTCCTGTGTCTGAGGATAAAGTTTCTTCGAGTATAGATCTTTTTTGTTGATAAATTTGGGCAAAATGAATGATGTTTAAGTGCTTTTTCATATTTGATATATTATGTGGTTTTCCACCGTCAGTTTCTGTTAACCGTCATCGAATTGACGCGACGGCCAGTACCCTGAACCGAATACCGCCAGGCCTCTTAACGCTTTATGTTTATTAGTACTACTCAGCTGGTGTTGCTACTTTTGGAAAAATTAAGGCACAGTATTTAACAACAAGCTTCACACTACTTGCAGATGTATTTACGATGGTTTTTGTTTGATAGATAAACGCCGACGGGATTAAGAACATGATGTTATTCTAAGAGCTTTTTGTCCGTAGTTACGGGCCGACACACATTTGTTATGACGTATTGTAATGATTTTCACTACTGTTTTCAAAATTTCACAAAACCTTAAAAGTAAGTCGGAAATATTGACTAAATATTTAGTTGTAAAATAATCCTTAAAAATGGACTTTGTGAAAGTTAAGTACAAACATTGATACACTTAGATAAACTCATCCTTACTAGGAAGTAAATTATAACGTAAATTCCTTAACAAGTAAATTATTTGGTGTTAAAACTTTTACTTAATATGAATCTTGGATAGTATTTACTGGACCTGTAGCATTACTTATCAGAGAGAGAATATATTACCCTTTAGTTCTATATTCAAAATATTTATAAACTCGCAAATCAATCACATGTGACACGTTTACGTGTCTTAGTGATAGGCGCAAAAACACTTTTATCACCAGTCTGTTTATTATTTGGGTAGCCGGGACATGAAATTATGGTTTTGTTGTTTCTTGCTAACACAAAACACAAAAAATATCAAAACAGTGTTGCACAGATAATAAAATTTAATTAAATCAAAAACAATATCGGGTAAATTGGTCCGACGGAGTTTATTTACGTTTCATTTACGGTAGGAAAAAACCTATGTTGGGCCAGTTGGTCCGACACGTATTTTTATAAATATTCGGAATCGTGTGGAATCGGAATCGACACTTTTATGATGAAGAATCGAGTATCGACGATTCCTCGATACCACCTAGAATCGACGATTCCTGGAATCGAGAATCGGAATCGGCCCATCCCTAGTTATAACCAACCAAACGAAATGTTGATATACCACATGACGTGTTGCTATAGATATAACCTAACAGAAGACGTGTTGCTATAGTTATAGCCTACCAGACGACGTGTTGCTATAGTTATAGCCTACCAGACGACGTGTTGCTATAGATATAGCTTACCAGTCGACATGTTGCTATAGTTATAACCCACCAGACGACGTGTCGCTATAGTTATAACCTACTAGACGACCTGTTGCTATAGTAATCCCTATCAGACAACGTGTTTTTATAGTCATAGCTTACCAGCCGACGTGTTACTGTAGTTATAACCCAACAGACGACGAGTTGCTAAAGTTATGGCCTTCTAAACGACGTGTTGCTATAGTTATAACTTACCAGACGACGTGTTGCTATAGTTATAGCTTACTATCCGACGTGTTGCTATAGTTATAACCCCCCAGACGACGTGTTGCAATAGTTATAACCTACCAGACGACGTGTTGCTATAGTTATAGCCTACCAGACGGCGTGTTGCTATAGTTATAGCCTACCAGACGACGTGTTGCTATAGTTATAGCTTACTAGTCGACATGTTGCTATAGTTATAATCCATCAGACGACGTGTCGCTATAGTTATAACCTAGTAGAAGACGTGTTGCTATAGTCAAAGCTTACCTGCCGACGTGTTACTATAGTTATAACCCAACAGACGACGTGGTGCTAAAGTTATGGCCTTCCAAACGACGTGTTGCTATAGTTATAACCCACCAGACGACGTGTTGCTATAGTTATAGCTTACTAGCCGACGTGTTGCTATAGTTATAACCCCCCAGACGACGTGTTGCAATAGTTATAACTTACCAGACGACGTGTTGCTATAGTTATAGCCTACCAGACGGCGTATTGCTATAGTTATAGCCTACCAGACGACGTGTTGCTATAGTTATAGCTTACTAGTCGACATGTTGCTATAGTTATAACCCATCAGACGACGTGTCGCTATAGTTATAACCTACTAGATGACGTATTGCTATAGTCAAAGCTTACCAGCCGACGTGTTACTATAGTCATAACCCAACAGACGACGTGGTGCTAAAGTTATGGCCTTCCAAACGACGTGTTGCTATAGTTATAACCCACCAGACGACGTGTCGCTATAGTTATAACCTACTAGACGACCTGTTGCTATAGTAATCCCTATCAGACAACGTGTTTTTATAGTCATAGCTTACCAGCCGACGTGTTACTGTAGTTATAACCCAACAGACGACGAGTTGCTAAAGTTATGGCCTTCTAAACGACGTGTTGCTATAGTTATAACTTACCAGACGACGTGTTGCTATAGTTATAGCTTACTATCCGACGTGTTGCTATAGTTATAACCCCCCAGACGACGTGTTGCAATAGTTATAACCTACCAGACGACGTGTTGCTATAGTTATAGCCTACCAGACGGCGTGTTGCTATAGTTATAGCCTACCAGACGACGTGTTGCTATAGTTATAGCTTACTAGTCGACATGTTGCTATAGTTATAATCCATCAGACGACGTGTCGCTATAGTTATAACCTAGTAGAAGACGTGTTGCTATAGTCAAAGCTTACCTGCCGACGTGTTACTATAGTTATAACCCAACAGACGACGTGGTGCTAAAGTTATGGCCTTCCAAACGACGTGTTGCTATAGTTATAACCCACCAGACGACGTGTTGCTATAGTTATAGCTTACTAGCCGACGTGTTGCTATAGTTATAACCCCCCAGACGACGTGTTGCAATAGTTATAACTTACCAGACGACGTGTTGCTATAGTTATAGCCTACCAGACGGCGTATTGCTATAGTTATAGCCTACCAGACGACGTGTTGCTATAGTTATAGCTTACTAGTCGACATGTTGCTATAGTTATAACCCATCAGACGACGTGTCGCTATAGTTATAACCTACTAGATGACGTATTGCTATAGTCAAAGCTTACCAGCCGACGTGTTACTATAGTCATAACCCAACAGACGACGTGGTGCTAAAGTTATGGCCTTCCAAACGACGTGTTGCTATAGTTATAACCCACCAGACGACGTGTTGCTATAGTTATAGCTTACTAGCCGACGTGTTACTATAGTTATAACCCCCCAGACAACGTGTTGCTATAGTTATAACCCACCAGACTTCGTGTTGCTATAGTTATAACCCCCAGACGACGTGTTGCTATAGTTATAACCTACCAGACGACGTGTTGCTATAGTTATAGCCTACCATACGACGTGTTGCTATAGATATAGCTTACCAGTCGACATGTTGCTATAGTTATAACCTACCAGACGACGTGTCGCTAAAGTTATAACCTACTAGACGACGTGTTGCTATAGTTATCCCTATCAGACAACGTGTTGGTATAGTTATAGCTTACCAGCCGACGTGTTACTATAGTTATAACCCAACAGACGACGTGTTGCTATAGTTATAACCCACCAGACGACCTGTTGCTATAGTTATAACCTACCAGACGACGTTTTGCTATAGTTATAAACCACCAAACGACGTGTTGTTATAACCTACCAGACGACGTGTTGTTATAACCTACCAGACGACGTGTTGCTATAGTTATAGCCTACCAGACGACGTGTTGCTATAGTTGGTTAAACTACAGGATAGTACTCGACGCTGTGTTCCATATATCCTAAACAGGTACTTTCGTGATTGGTTAAGACCGATATGGGTACGTTAGCTCCTTTACAGCAGAATGCATTGAAAATCCCTGAAAGAAAATATTACTAAATGGAAAAAAGTATAGTTTTAGATAAACAACGTTTACCTAAAAAAACTCTCATAAGTTGTGTGCGTGGAATTGTAAATCCTGAACAATCAACTTGTAGCGCTCTATCCCGAAGTATATTCCCATAAATTAGCTGTTAGCCTTAAACACGGGCTGAATCGGATTGCGCTTATTTCACGGGACGTTAATGCATATTGAATCTTTGTAATTAGTTTCCCCAGCGTTGAACCTGCCTACGCAGTTCTCGTCACAAGCACCACAGTGTTTGCATTACGCCACTGGTCACAGGTCGTAAATCACAGAATGCATTATTGTTTATTATATTTCACTACGGATTTATTAGTTTCAACGAAAATATCGTAAATCATTGCCTTTCCGTGTTCATAACGCAATAACGATTGCTTCAACTAGAATCGATTGTTGTTAATATTGTAAATACCGGCAAATACAGCACTGGTTACCAATCATTAGTAGGTCTCGGATGTGGCTCATATCTCGATCTTGAAACTATAAAATATACCATCAGAAATTTTGTCATATTCAAACATTTTTTCAAACCAGAATAAAAACTGTTAATTAATAATAAATATGTATCTTCAAATATTTACGCAATATAGGTAGGCAAATAGGAAACTAGTCCTTTCGTTTTGCTTAAAAGTAGTTATTTGCATTATTATTCCGTCAAAACTTAAAATCAGATTATCATGACTAACAGTTTGATTGGGCAAGATAAATACCCCCAGAAGCAGTACTCCAAGGGAAGCACAAAGCACTGTGTTATAGGATAAAGACATCGCCTTAATGATATCGGATAGGGCTAAATCAGACTAACTTGGCTAACACTTTGATGAGGCAGGATAAATACCCCCACAACCAGTACTCCATGGGAAGACTAAAGCACCGTGTTGTAGGAAGAGGACATCGTCTTAATGATAACGGACAGGGCTAAATCAGATTATCATGGATAACATTTTTATTGGGTCAGATAAATAGCCCTACAACTAGTACTCCAGGAGAAGCCCAAAGCACCGTGTTTTAAGAAGAAGACATCGCCTTAATGATAACGGACATGACTAAATCAGATTATTATGGCTAGCACTTTGATGAGGCAGGATAAATACCCCCACAACCAGTTCTCCAGGGGAAGCCCAAAGCACCGCGTTGTTGGATAAAGACATCGCCTTAATGATAACGAACAGAGCTAAAGCAGATTATTATAGCTAACAGTTTGAATAGGCAAGATAAATACCTCCACAACCAGTCTCCAGGGGAGGCCAAATGCACCGTGTTGTAGGATAAAGACGTTGCCTTAATCATAACGGACAGAGCTAAAGCAGATTATCATGGCTTACAGTTTGAGCAGGCAAGATAAATACCCCCACAACCAGTACTACAGGGGAAGACCAAATCACCGTGTAGTAGGAAGAAGACATCGCCTTAATGTTACCGGACAGGACTAAATTAGATTATCGTGGCTAACAGTTTTATTGGGCAGGATAAATACCCCACAACCAGTACTCCAGGGGAAGTCCAAAGCACCGTATAGTAGCTAAAAGATATCGACTTAATGATAACGGACAGGGCGAAATCATATTATCATGGCTAACACTTTGCTGAGGCAGGATAAATATTCCCACAACCAGTACTCCAGGGGAAGACCGAAGCACCGTGTCGTATGAAGAGGAAATCGCCTTAATGATAACGGACAGGGCTAAATCAGATTATCATGCTAACATTTTGATAGGGTCAGATAAATACCCCAACAACCAGTATTCCAGGGGAAGCCCAAAGCATCGTGTTGTAGGATAAAGACATCGCCTTAATGATAACGGACAGGGCTACATCAGATTATCATGGCAAGCAGTTTGAGTAGGCAATTTAAATATTCCCACAACCAGCACTCCAGAGGAAGCCCAAAGCATCGTGTTGTAGGATAAAGGCATCTCCTTAATGACAACGGACAGGGCTACATCAGATTATCATGGCAAGCAGTTTGAGTAGGCAATTTAAATACTCGCACAACCAGCACTCGAGGGGAAGCCCAAAGCATCGTGTTGTGGGATAAAGACATCGCCTTAATGATAACGGACAAAGCTAAATCAGATCACCATGGCTAACAGTGTGGTTGGTCAAGATAAATACCCCCACAACCAGTACTCCAGGGGAGGACCAAAGTACCGTGTAGTAGGAGGAAGACATCGCCTTAATGATAACGGGCAGAGCTAAATCAGATTACCATGGCTAACATTTTGTTTGGACTAGATAAATAACCTTACAACCAGTACTCCAGGGGAGGCCAATGCACCGTGTAGGAGGAAGACGACATCGCCTTAATGATAACGGACAGGACTAAATCAGATTATCGTGGCTAACAGTTTGATTGGGGAGGATATATACCCCCACAACCGGTACTCTAGGGAAAGACCAAAGCACCGAGTTGTAGGACAAAGAGGGACCTTAATGATAATAGACAGGGCTAAATCAGATTATCATGGCTAACATTTTGATTGGTTCAGATAAATACCCTCACAACCAGTACTCCAGGGGAGGCCAAAGCACCGTGTAGTAGGAAGAAGACATCCCCCTAATGATAACGGGCAGGACTAAATCAGATTATCGTGGCTAACAGTTTGATTGGTTCATATAAATACCCTCACAACCAGTACTCCAGGGGAAGATCAAAACACCGTGTAGTAGGAAGAAGACATCGCCCTAATGATATCGGACAGGACTAAATCAGATTATAGTGGCTAACAGTTTGATTGGGCAGGATAATTACTCCCACGACCAGTACTCCAGGGGAAGACCAAAACACCGTGTAGTAGGAAGAAGACATCGCCCTAATGATAACGGACAGGTTACACTAGAGTTAAAACAATTTTTTAACGGCTAAAAGCTAAAAGTTAAACTATAATGTACATCATACTGTTAATAATAAATTAAACTGCATTAAAAGAATTCACATTTATAGGTGGAGCTATAAACAACTGGGCGACGTGTTCGGGAGGAAGAAAGATATCTGCGTCTCACGTTTCTTGCCCTGGAACGTCGTTAGAGTAATTAAAGGAATGTGTTGCGATTTTAGGCAAGTGGCGTGAAAGTAAGCGTGGTAGTTAGGTGAAAGTGAAATGATGCACCTGTGGAAAGGCTTTCTCTCTGCACGGACACCAGCGGCAACGCCTGCCAACTTGTGACGGCGAAATTTACCTCGGGAAAAGCCTATGAGAGTAAAATTTCTGTTAAATGTCTTTAAATTCTGTAAGAGATATTGTTACGTCTTTAATAGAGCGAGACTTGTCGGAAATCTAGAAATTTGTTTGCTATTCCTGTTTATTTCAGCACTCGAGATAAACAAAATGTATTTATTTGACTTTGGACAATTGTTTTCAGGCTTGATAAGAGTAGCAAATCAGTTGCCGAAACGTTGCTCTACATAAAATAAATTTTTGACTCGATATTCAACCGGCTTGTCATTTGTTCTAGAATAGATATTTGGTAGTCCTGTAAATCCGTACCACTGAAAATCGGTCCCACTGCGGAATTTCTGAGAACAGCCAAAGCGAGTTATTTTGGGAATACCTGCTAGTACCTGGCACCACCTCCCCGAGCCAATGCCCTTTGAACAATGCTTTGGGAATTCCTCCTAGTCAACCCCTAACAGCTTTCTCTCTACCACCCTTATTGCTGTTCTAACTTCACTAATGTTTAGTTCGTGAGCTCTTTCTGTGTATATATTACTGTACTTGTTCGGTATGGAAGTGACAACGACCAGCCACGGTAAGCCATGTGCTTACTTTGAAGGGTATTCGTATGTCGCAAAAAAAAGAAATGTAGACGGAACTGTTGTTTGGCGCTGTTCAAAACAACAGTCGAAGATGTGCCGAGGTATACTTAAGACCAAAGACTCCAACATACTTGCTTCAAACGAACATCAGTGTGGAACTCCGGATGATAGCCGCCTGGAAGTACAGAGGACTCTAGCCCGAGCGAAGAAGAGAGCGCGAGAGGAAGATACTCCGATCCCTACAATATATACTGAGGAGTTAGGTAATCTGCATAATCGAGGTTATGATTTTGTTACGGAAATGCCGGAACAGCAATCGGCTAAAAGGACATTGTACAACCATCGCGCCAGTTCACAAGGAAAGCAGACAGAACCAAAAGCATGTAAAGAAGTCGATCTTCAGGCAAAACAACTAACTATGGGTGACGGTACCTCATTTCTTCTCAGCGATGATAACACAGGGGATAGGATCATAATTTTTTGTGCAAAATCAGGAAGAGAAGTTCTGAAGACGAAACAAGACTTTTTTATGGATGGGACATTTAAAAGTTGTAGTAAGCAGTTTACACAGATATATTCAATACACACAGACTTTGGAAGTTCGACGGGTGAAACAAATATTTATCCTGTTGTGTTCGCTCTCTTAACGAACAAAAAAATGATATTTACGTCCGTCTGTTCAAGAAAGTACTTGAAATTATTCCAGAGTGGAAACCAAGTAATGTCACCGTTGATTTCGAAGCTGCGGCGATTTCTGCGCTCCAAGATGTGTTTCCATCGGTTATAATCTACGGATGCCATTTCCATATGAAAAAATGTCTCTGGAGGAAAATTCAAGATTTGGGACTTGTACGTGAGTACAGGGGAAATGAGGAAGTACAGATGGGAGTTCGAATGTGCGCTGCACTTGCTTTCAATCGACCTGAAGATGTCGTGGACGGCTGGCTCGAGATACACTCTGGAGCACCTGATTAAACCAAACTTGCTGAATTCATTGATTACTTTGTTGAAAGATGGTTGGAAAATTCTGAAATTCTGATCGATTTTTGGAGCTGCTACAAGAGTCGCCATCGAACTACCAACGTCGTTGAAGACTGGCACAACAAATAACGTTCTTGGGAAACCAAATCCAGAAATCAAAGATGTAATCGACTGCATGAAAAAACAAGTGGAAAATTCAGCGTGTGCTTTGATGAGGTTGGAGTTGTACATGGAAGGCAAACGAAGGAAAACAAAGTACATGAAATTTGACGAAAGACTGAAAAAAACAGTAGAAAAGTAGGAAGAAGATGGTGACATCAGGGCTTCTATAAAAATTATCTCACACCTCCAAAAACTAGAGTAGTTTGTTGAAACCAAAACCAAAATGAAAAAAAAAATAAATGAAAAAATAAATAAAATGAAAAGTTTTATAAAATTGATTATGCTTTAAGCTGATTTTAAACACGATTAAATGACA
This sequence comes from Prosapia bicincta, assembly GCA_036971475.1. Classification (NCBI taxonomy): domain Eukaryota; kingdom Metazoa; phylum Arthropoda; class Insecta; order Hemiptera; family Cercopidae; genus Prosapia; species Prosapia bicincta. The sequence continues at coordinate 172,069,582 of JBAIZL010000002.1, forward strand.
AAAGACAACTTTTGACATTTAGCCAGTCCAAAGCCTGGATAAAGTGTGATTTGAATCGCTTTTTTAATTCATTATATTATAAACATTTAATACAAAGTAAAAAACTGCGCATCGCTGGTTGTGCTGTCACTCATGGCGCAGGTAGCAAGTAGCCAGTATTCATTGTTACGGCGATCTATAGAGTGGGACGGATTTTCACAAATTCCTTAGTGGGACCTATTTTCACTGGTAGGGATTTACCCTCACTCAGATATTTGCTTGTTTCCAAACAAAGTTTTTAAAATAATTGAGGGAAACTCTAATTCAAGGGTATTCAAGTAATTGTAGACGAATCATCTTTACATTAATAAAAAGAGCAAGTTTTAAAGTTGTGTAACCTAAAAAGTGGTTTCACATTGACTGTGTAGGACAGGTTTGGCTACTACTTCGATGTTTGCACAGAACATTTGTAACCTAACAAGTGGTTTCACATTGACTGTGTAGGACAGGTTTGGCTACTACTTCGATGTTTGCACAGAACGTTTGTAACCTAACAAGTGGTTTCACATTAACTGTGTAGGACAGGTTTGGCTACTACTTCGATGTTTGCACAGAACGTTTGTAACCTAACAAGTGGTTTCACATTGACTGTGTAGGACAGGTTTGGCTACTACTTCAATGTTTGCACAGAACGTTTGTAACCTAACAAGTGGTTTCACATTGACTGTGTTGGACAGGTTTGGCTACTACTTCGATGTTTGCACAGAACGTTTGTAACCTAACAAGTGGTTTCACATTGACTGTGTAGGACAGGTTTGGCTACTACTTCGATGTTTGCACAGAACATTTGTAACCTAACAAGTGGTTTCACATTGACTGTGTAGGACAGGTTTGGCTACTACTTCAATGTTTGCACAGAACGTTTGTAACCTAACAAGTGATTTCACATTAACTGTGTAGGACAGGTTTGGCTACTACTTCGATGTTTGCACAGAACGTTTGTAACCTAACAAGTGGTTTCACATTGATTGTGTAGGACAGGTTTGGCTACTACTTCGATGTTTGCACAGAACATTTGTAACCTAACAAGTGGTTTCACATTGACTGTGTAGGACAGGTTTGGCTACTACTTCGATGTTTGCACAGTACGTTTGTAACCTAACAAGTGGTTTCACATTGACTGTGTAGGACAGGTTTGGCTACTACTTCGATGTTTGCACAGAACGTTTGTAACCTAACAAGTGGTTTCACATTGACTGTGTAGGACAGGTTTGGCTACTACTTCGATGTTTGCACAGAACGTTTGTAACCTAACAAGTGGTTTCACATTGACTGTGTAGGACAGGTTTGGCTACTACTTCGATGTTTGCACAGAACGTTTGTAACCTAACAAGTGGTTTTACATTGACTGTGTAGGACAGGTTTGGCTACTACTTCGATGTTTGCACAGAACGTTTGTAACCTAACAAGTGGTTTCACATTGACTGTGTAGGACAGGTTTGGCTACTACTTCGATGTTTGCACGGTACGTTTGTAACCTAACAAGTGGTTTTACATTGACCGTGTAGGACAGGTTTGGCTACTACTTCGATGTTTGCACAGAACGTTTGTAACCTAACAAGTGGTTTTACATTGACTGTGTAGGACAGGTTTGGCTACTACTTCGATGTTTGCACAGAACGTTTGTAACCTAACAAGTGGTTTTACATTGACTGTGTAGGACAGGTTTGGCTACTACTTCGATGTTTGCACAGAACGTTTGTAACCTAACAAGTGGTTTTACATTGACTGTGTAGGACAGGTTTGGCTACTACTTCGATGTTTGCACAGAACGTTTGTAACCTAACAAGTGGTTTTACATTGACTGTGTAGGACAGGTTTGGCTACTACTTCGATGTTTGCACAGAACGTTTGTAACCTAACAAGTGGTTTTACATTGACTGTGTAGGACAGGTTTGGCTACTACTTCGATGTTTGCACAGAACGTTTGTAACCTAACAAGTGGTTTTACATTGACTGTGTAGGACAGGTTTGGCTACTACTTCGATGTTTGCACAGAACGTTTGTAACCTAACAAGTGGTTTCACATTGACTGTGTAGGACAGGTTTGGCTACTACTTCGATGTTTGCACGGTACGTTTGTAACCTAACAAGTGGTTTTACATTGACTGTGTAGGACAGGTTTGGCTACTACTTCGATGTTTGCACAGAACGTTTGTAACCTAACAAGTGGTTTCACATTGACTGTGTAGGACAGGTTTGGCTACTACTTCGATGTTTGCACAGAACGTTTGTAACCTAACAAGTGGTTTCACATTGACTGTGTAGGACAGGTTTGGCTACTACTTCGATGTTTGCACGGTACGTTTGTAACCTAACAAGTGGTTTTACATTGACTGTGTAGGACAGGTTTGGCTACTACTTCGATGTTTGCACAGAACGTTTGTAACCTAACAAGTGGTTTTACATTGACTGTGTAGGACAGGTTTGGCTACTACTTCGATGTTTGCACAGAACGTTTGTAACCTAACAAGTGGTTTTACATTGACTGTGTAGGACAGGTTTGGCTACTACTTCGATGTTTGCACAGAACGTTTGTAACCTAACAAGTGGTTTTACATTGACTGTGTAGGACAGGTTTGGCTACTACTTCGATGTTTGCACAGAACGTTTGTAACCTAACAAGTGGTTTTACATTGACTGTGTAGGACAGGTTTGGCTACTACTTCGATGTTTGCACAGAACGTTTGTAACCTAACAAGTGGTTTTACATTGACTGTGTAGGACAGGTTTGGCTACTACTTCGATGTTTGCACAGAACGTTTGTAACCTAACAAGTGGTTTTACATTGACTGTGTAGGACAGGTTTGGCTACTACTTCGATGTTTGCACAGAACGTTTGTAACCTAACAAGTGGTTTCACATTGACTGTGTAGGACAGGTTTGGCTACTACTTCGATGTTTGCACGGTACGTTTGTAACCTAACAAGTGGTTTTACATTGACTGTGTAGGACAGGTTTGGCTACTACTTCGATGTTTGCACAGAACGTTTGTAACCTAACAAGTGGTTTCACATTGACTGTGTAGGACAGGTTTGGCTACTACTTCGATGTTTGCACAGAACGTTTGTAACCTAACAAGTGGTTTTACATTGACTGTGTAGGACAGGTTTGGCTACTACTTCGATGTTTGCACAGAACGTTTGTAACCTAACAAGTGGTTTCACATTGACTGTGTAGGACAGGTTTGGCTACTACTTCGATGTTTGCACAGAACGTTTGTAACCTAACAAGTGGTTTTACATTGACTGTGTAGGACAGGTTTGGCTACTACTTCGATGTTTGCACAGAACGTTTGTAACCTAACAAGTGGTTTCACATTGACTGTGTAGGACAGGTTTGGCTACTACTTCGATGTTTGCACAGAACGTTTGTAACCTAACAAGTGGTTTCACATTGACTGTGTAGGACAGGTTTGGCTACTACTTCGATGTTTGCACAGTACGTTTGTAACCTAACAAGTGGTTTCACATTGACTGTGTAGGACAGGTTTGGCTACTACTTCGATGTTTGCACAGAACGTTTGTAACCTAACAAGTGGTTTCACATTGACTGTGTAGGACAGGTTTGGCTACTACTTCGATGTTTGCACAGAACGTTTGTAACCTAACAAGTGGTTTCACATTGACTGTGTAGGACAGGTTTGGCTACTACTTCGATGTTTGCACAGAACGTTTGTAACCTAACAAGTGGTTTTACATTGACTGTGTAGGACAGGTTTGGCTACTACTTCGATGTTTGCACAGAACGTTTGTAACCTAACAAGTGGTTTCACATTGACTGTGTAGGACAGGTTTGGCTACTACTTCGATGTTTGCACGGTACGTTTGTAACCTAACAAGTGGTTTCACATTGACTGTGTAGGACAGGTTTGGCTACTACTTCGATGTTTGCACAGAACGTTTGTAACCTAACAAGTGGTTTCACATTGACTGTGTAGGACAGGTTTGGCTACTACTTCGATGTTTGCACGGTACGTTTGTAACCTAACAAGTGGTTTTACATTGACTGTGTAGGACAGGTTTGGCTACTACTTCGATGTTTGCACGGTACGTTTGTAACCTAACAAGTGGTTTCACATTGACTGTGTAGGACAGGTTTGGCTACTACTTCGATGTTTGCACGGTACGTTTGTAACCTAACAAGTGGTTTCACATTGACTGTGTAGGACAGGTTTGGCTACTACTTCGATGTTTGCACAGAACGTTTGTAACCTAACAAGTGGTTTCACATTGACTGTGTAGGACAGGTTTGGCTACTACTTCGATGTTTGCACAGAACGTTTGTAACCTAACAAGTGGTTTTACATTGACTGTGTAGGACAGGTTTGGCTACTACTTCGATGTTTGCACGGTACGTTTGTAACCTAACAAGTGGTTTCACATTGACTGTGTAGGACAGGTTTGGCTACTACTTCGATGTTTGCACAGAACGTCCCTCTGTATGCCGATTCGTGTGTAATCCATGCCCCCACTAAATAGAAATTGCTTAAATTCATTCCATTTTACTTGTACTTGATGGAAGTGTTAATCTTACGGCTTCATAGCGCCCTTTCCACGACACGATTAGATTTTTACGACCGACCAAGGTTTTCAAACTACCTAATACGTGACCAATTGCTATAACTCACTTGCCAACTCGGCCAAAAGTCTGTTATATTGAATAATTTGTCGGTACGAGAAGGAAAAGTCAAGTGTTTGGCCTTGAATTAATCGAATCGGGCGACAGTAGTCTTAATACTTAGGATAGATCATCCCTCCGGCCAAATCCTATTACAGAGAAACTATGTGCATTCGAGTTTGAAGGCCTCTAAACAAAAAAACCAACAGACGTAGAGAAAAATCAATAGCACCATTATTTTGGTCGATCGATTCTTCGCAACGCTATGCAATTATTACATTTACTCACTCCGCTACCGCCCTTGCTGCCTTGGTTACTGTTTTGTTCTGCTTCTGGAAACAGGTACTGAAGCCAGGAGGACTCCTGAGATAGGAAAGAAATATTGTTGATAAATTGAAAAAATCACCTATACTCTTCTCAGAAGATTACTTCTCATTGCATGAAGATTTTATGGCCTAAAGAATGAACAGTATTGGAATATTGGACTGAAACATTTGGAAGAAATATGCAGAGTGTACCATAGCAGATACCATTATAAATTTAAAATTACTTTTTAAAAATTCTTCGTCAGGAAATTGAAAATGTTTAGTAACCTACTTTACTAAATGTGAGAAAGTCCGTGCAACAGTTGTGTCCCTTTATGGATTTCGATGCATTTCACCTTTCACCGAAATATTTAAAAGCCTTACGAAATTATTTAAAACTCGCAGTAGAGCCGCCGCGGCGACGCTGTGCCGAGCCTACCAACACGCGGCGTCACCAAAGCATCGCTGAGTCACGAGTACACGTCCAAATTACAGGTTTCACACTGCATAAAATGAGTCTATAATAAGCCCGTCAAATGAAACCACATTGTTTTCCCGGCAACCGTTGTTTGTATTACCATACCAATTGAAGTATCCTTCTTGGAGTATCACTTTAGGAGTAACTACCTGGTTGAGTATCCCTTGAGGTGTAACTGCCTACTGCAGTATCCCTTGAAGTGTAACTGCCTGGTGGAGTATCCCTTAAGGGTTTCTGTCCGGAGGATTATCCCTAATGATGTAACTGTCCGGTGTAGTATCCCTTAAGGTGTAACAGCTTGGTGGAGTATCCCTTGAGGTGTAACTGCCTGGTGGAATATCCATTAATGTGTAACTGCCTGGTTAAGTATCCCTTGAGGTATAATTGTCTGGTTGGTATCACTTGAGGTGTAACTGCCTGGTAGAATATCATTGAGGTGTAACTGGCTGGTGGATTATCCCTTAAAGTGTAACAGCCTGGTTGAGTATCCTTTATGGTGTAACTGCCTGGTAGAGTGTCCCTTAAGGTGTAACTGTCCGGTGGAGTATTCCTTAAGGTTTAACTGCCTGGTAAAGTATCCCTTAATGTGTAACTGCCTGGTTGAGTATCCCTTAAGGTGTAAATGCCTGGTTGAGTATCCCTTAAGATGTAACTGCCTGGTGGAGTATCCCTTGAAGTGTAACTGTCTGTTGGAGTATCTCTTGAGGCGTAACTGCCTGGTGGAGTATCCCTGAAATTGTAACGGTTTATTGGAGTATCCCTTGAGGTGTAACTGCCTGGTGGAGTATACCTTGAGGTGTAACTGCCTGGTGGATTATCATTGAGGTGTAACTGGCTGGTGGATTATCCCTCAAGGTGTAACAGCCTGGTGAGTATCCCTTAAGGTGTAACTGCCTGTTGGAGTGTCCCTTAAGGTGTAACTGTCCGGTGGAGTATCACTTAATTTCTAACTGCCTGGTGGAGTAACTCTTGAGGTGTAACTGGCTGATGGAGAATCTATTAAATATAGGCTACATGTAAAATGTACACCCAAGGCTTGATTACATCTGTCATGAAATTTCGCCATCCTGGTTAGACGAATCTATAGATGTAGCGTGTCTTAGTGTTAATATGTCAATACGCCTACGTAGCAATGAACTTTATATAGTGTTACTTTTCGTTTGCTTTAAAGTTGAAATATTTCTAATCTAAGCTCATTTTGTGTAGAAAAGTCTGTGCAATGCGGATAACTTCAACCCGAAACATTGTCGCTAGTGGAATTATAAAAACGTTTTATAATTATTTTCAAATAAATTTCGTTAGAAACCTAATAAGAAAAGATGAAGTCATATTTTCCTTATCTGTTATTGCACAGTTTTGTGGAAGCTATGCAAAAGAATACCTGGTCAGCAGTCCTATCTGGCAGTGCGCCGCTTCTTCGCCTCGTCTCTCAGCTCCATTACCTGTCGTTGAGTCTAGTGTCGCACTGCTACAGTCTATGGATGCACAGCATGATATCTGTTATTGCACAGTGTTTTGGAAGTGATGCAAATGAATTAACCTGGTCAGCTGTCCCGTCGGGTTATGCAAGCGTCCTATCTGTCAGTGCGCCGCTTCTTCGCCTCGTCTCTCAGCTCCATTACCTGTCGTTGATTCTAGTGTCGCACAGCTACAGTCTATGGATGCACAGCATGATATCTGTTATTGCACAGTGTTGTGGAAGTGATGCAAATGAATACCTGGTCAGCAGTCCTATCTGGCAGTGCGCCGCTTCTTCGCCTCGTCTCTCAGCTCCATTACCTGTCGTTGAGTCTAGTGTCGCACAGCTACAGTCTATGGATGCACAGCATGATATCTGTTATTGCACAGTGTTTTGGAAGTGATGCAAATGAATTAACTTGGTCAGCTCTCCCGTCGGGTTATGCAAGCGTCCTATCTGTCAGTGCGCCGCTTCTTCACCTCGTCTTTTAGCTCCATTACCTGTCGTTGAGTCTAGTGTAGCACTAACCAATTTATCAGCAGTAGCCTCTTTTATAAAAAAAAAAAATTGTAGGCATAATTTTCGGTAATAAACTAAAAAACAAAATAATATAAATAAAAATGACACAATAACAATAGAGAGCGCAGTAGCCTAATTATAATTAATAAATAATTAAAAAATCCTTTACAAAAATATTTACATAACTATTACGGACATTTCGGTAATACATTTAGCATCATCAGAGGGTTACAAATATACTGCTGTGTAAATAAAGGTTGTGTAAATATTTGTAGCAAGTGTTTTGTTTATTAATTAAAAATTAAAGAGACGCAATTCGGACAATATTAAATTATATTAAGAGCTCAAGTCAAATGTATTTTGAGTTTTTCAAAAATAATAGAGATACAAATAAAAATATAGTATATCCAAACGTGTGTTCATAAAGTAAAAAGTAATGATTGTTATAAATATAATGTTAGATAAAGTATACATGATACTTTAAATTATAGATATGTATGAAAGACATAAAGGATATTTTATTATGACAAAGCTAATATATAAATTATATAAATCAGATTTTGCCGCACTTTCTATTGTTTCAATACTATTAGTGATAAGAAAAAATTATAAAGATAGATTAAGGTATGAAGATATATATATATATTCCCCCTTTTTATAAATAGTGCAATAAATTGTAAATTTTATGTTAATAATAATATTAAAAAAAATTTTTGTCGTTACTCGTTTTAGTGGTCTATTTAATGTATGTAGTGTATGGAATTTCCATTGTAACTGTCTTTAATATGATGCTGTCATCATCAGTTGGCATAGTAGAATTATTGTTTACATTAAAATCATTTAATAAAATACGTTTGTGAGATTTGAGTTTTTGCGTGTTTGCTGATTTAAATAACAATTTAAAAAAATACAATAAATAATAGTTATCAAAAACATTGAGTTTTCTAATTTATACTGGATCTTTTAACTTTTATTTTTATTATTAGGCTGAAGCGAATTTTCGCTTGCATCATGATTTTTCAATTTAATATGTGCTCTGAGATTTCCTTAAGAAGGCAAAAGATAGCAGCAGCGATGGTAGGATACCAAGGAAGTGTAGTGATTAGGTGGTAATTTATGTAAAGAGATAAAGGCGATGAAATCTTGTCTTCTTTATTGGAAGCAGAGTAAACCACGTTAGCAGTGTACTATGTGCTGGGTCGCAGATGGTATCGTTTCTTTGTGTCATTTGCCTCTATGCTATTGTCTGTGAGATAATTATCGGTTGGGTAATATGTGTAAATGTCGGATTTAATTAGCAACATCGCCTTGCTCTATGTACCAAACGTTTAGTCTTATTACTGCTGCTGTATGCATATATATATATATATATATATATATATATATATATATAAATATCGCAATATGTATTCTTGTGTATTAATAAAGAACATAGGCCTAAGTCAAAATACAAATACAAGAATTATAATTGAATTTACAATTCAAAGCTTTTCGTTGGCTAACAGTACCAACATCATCAGGCATATTAAACAATTCTTAATAATTGTTTATTCATAACAATTGTTTAATATTCCTGATGATGTTGGTACTGTTAGCCAACGAAAAGCTTTGAATTGTAAATTCATTTATAATTCTTGTATTTGTATTTTGACTTATGTTCTTTATATATATATATATATATATATATATATATATATATATATGTATGCATATATTTTAACAAAAAATAATTCCCTTAGGTTTATTATTTCTCTTTCACTGTTCATATATATATATATATATATATATATATATATATATATATATATATATATATATATTCAGTATCGTTTACAGCTGCGATTTTATGCACTGCAGAATGAATGGATGAACTCCAGATAATAACTATTCATCATAATTTTCCAATCGTGAAGGAATACGTATCAGTATATTTACCTATACATATACATGCCTATGTATGTATATATATATATATATATATATATATATATATATATATATATATATATATATATATATATATATACTTCATTTCAAATTTGTTGTCCTTATTCTTGCTCTATTTTTCTCGATTATTTTTTTTCTTCTTCGTTTTTTGTCATCTTTGCCCATTTCATATTCCCCTTCTTCAATTTCTCTCCTTTTCATAAAGCGTTCCTACATGTAGGCTACATACAATTTTACGCGTCATTGCTATAGCGTGCGCCCGATGCAAAGGTAACAATGTATATGCATACAGCATTCCTAAACGTCAGCTACATACAATTTTACGCGTTATTGCAATAGCGTGTACCCGATGCACACGTAACAAGGTATATGCATACAGCGTTCCTAAACGTCAGCTACATACAATTTTACGCGTTATTGCTATAGCGTGCACCCGATGCAAAGGTAACAAGGTATATGCATACAGCATTCCTAAACGTCAGCTACATACAATTTTACGCGTTATTGCTATAGCGCGCACCCGATGCAAAGGTAACAAGGTATATGCATCCAGCATTCCTAAACGTCAGCTACATACAATTTTACTCGTTATTGCAATAGCGTGCACCCGATGCAAATGTACAATGTATATGCATACAGCGTTCCTAAACGCCAGCTACATACAATTTTACGCGTTATTACTATAGCGTGCACCTGATGCAAAGGTAACAAGGTATATGCATACAGCATACCTAAAAGGTCAGCTACATACAATTTTACGCGTTATTGCAATAGCGTGCACCCGATGCAAAGGTAACAAGGTATATGCATCCAGAATTCCTAAACGTCAGCTACATACAATTTTACGCGGTATTGCAATAGCGTGCACCCGATGCATAGGTAACAAGATATATGCATACAGCGTTCCTAAACGTCAGCTACATACAATTTTACCCGTTATTGCTATAGCGTGCACCCGATGCAAAGGTAACAAGGTATATGCATACAGCATTCCTAAACGTCAGCTACATACAATTTTACCCGTTATTGCTATAGCGTGCACCCGATGCAAAGGTAACAAGGTATATGCATACAGCGTTCCTAAACGTCAGCTACATACAATTTTACCCGTTATTGCAATAGCGTGCACCCGATGCATACGTAACAAGGTATATGCATAGAGCGTTCCAAAACGTCAGCTACATATAATTTTACGCGTTATAGCAATAGCGTGCACCCGATGCACACGTTACAATGTATATGCATACAGCGTTCCTAAACGTCAGCTACATACAATTTCACGCGTTATTGCAATAGCGTGCACCCGATGCAAAGGTAACAAGGTATATGCATACAGCGTTCCTAAACGTCAGCTACATACAATTTTACCCGTTATTGCTATAGCGTGCACCCGATGCAAAGGTAACAAGGTATATGCATACAGCATTCCTAAACGTCAGCTACATACAATTTTACCCGTTATTGCTATTGCGTGCACCCGATGCAAAGGTAACAAGGTATATGCATACAGCGTTCATAAACGTCAGCTACATACAATTTTACCCGTTATTGCAATAGCGTGCACCCGATGCATACGTAACCAGGTATATGCATAGAGCGTTCCTAAACGTCAGCTACATATAATTTTACGCGTTATTGCAATAGCGTGCACCCGATGCACACGTTACAATGTATATGCATACAGCGTTCCTAAACGTCAGCTACATACAATTTTACGCGTTATTGCAATAGCGTGCACCCGATGCAAAGGTAACAAGGTATATGCATACAGCATTCCCAAAGCTCAGCTACATACAATTTTACGCGTTATTGCAATAGCGTGCACCCGATGCACACGTAACAAGGTATATGCATACAGCGTTTCTAAACGTCAGCTACATACAATTTTACGCGTTATTGCTATAGCGTGCACCCGATGCAGACGTAACAAGGTATATGCATACAGCGTTCCTAAACGTCAGCTACATACAATTTTACTCGTTATTGCAATAGCGTGCACCCGATGCAAATGTACAATGTATATGCATACAGCGTTCCTAAACGCCAGCTACATACAATTTTACGCGTTATTACTATAGCGTGCACCTGATGCAAAGGTAACAAGGTATATGCATACAGCATACCTAAAAGGTCAGCTACATACAATTTTACGCGTTATTGCAATAGCGTGCACCCGATGCAAAGGTAACAAAGTATATGCATCCAGAATTCCTAAACGTCAGCTACATACAATTTTACGCGGTATTGCAATAGCGTGCACCCGATGCAAAGGTAACAAGATATATGCATACAGCGTTCCTAAACGTCAGCTACATACAATTTTACCCGTTATTGCTATAGCGTGCACCCGATGCAAAGGTAACAAGGTATATGCATACAGCATTCCTAAACGTCAGCTACATACAATTTTACGCGTTATAGCAATAGCGTGCACCCGATGCACACGTTACAATGTATATGCATACAGCGTTCCTAAACGTCAGCTACATACAATTTCACGCGTTATTGCAATAGCGTGCACCCGATGCAAAGGTAACAAGGTATATGCATACACCATTCCTAAACGTCAGCTACATACAATTTTACCCGTTATTGCTATTGCGTGCACCCGATGCAAAGGTAACAAGGTATATGCATACAGCGTTCCTAAACGTCAGCTACATACAATTTTACCCGTTATTGCAATAGCGTGCACCCGATGCATACGTAACCAGGTATATGCATAGAGCGTTCCTAAACGTCAGCTACATATAATTTTACGCGTTATTGCAATAGCGTGCTCCCGATGCACACGTTACAATGTATATGCATACAGCGTTCCTAAACGTCAGCTACATACAATTTTACGCGTTATTGCAATAGCGTGCACCCGATGCAAAGGTAACAAGGTATATGCATACAGCATTCCCAAAGGTCAGCTACATACAATTTTACGCGTTATTGCAATAGCGTGCATCCGTTGCACACGTAACAAGGTATATGCATACAGCGTTCCTAAACGTCAGCTACATACAATTTTACCCGTTATTGCAATAGCATGCACCCGATGCATACGTAACAAGGTATATGCATAGAGCGTTCCTAAACGTCAGCTACATATAATTTTACGCGTTATTGCAATAGCGTGCACCCGATGCACACGTTACAATGTATATGCATACGGCGTTCCTAAACGTCAGCTACATACAATTTCACGCGTTATTGCAATAGCGTGCACCCGATGCAAAGGTAACAAGGTATATGCATACAGCATTCCCAAAGGTCAGCTACATACAATTTTACGCGTTATTGCAATAGCGTGCACCCGATGCAAAGGTAACAAGGTATATGCATCCAGAATTCCTAAACGTCAGCTACATACAATTTTACCCGTTATTGCTATAGCGTGCACCCGATGCAAAGGTAACAAGGTATATGCATACAGCATTCCTAAACGTCAGCTACATACAATTTTACCCGTTATTGCTATAGCGTGCACCCGATGCAAAGGTAACAAGGTATATGCATACAGCGTTCCTAAACGTCAGCTACATACAATTTTACGAGTTATTGCTATAGCGCGCACCCGATGCACACGTAACAATGTAAATGCATACAGCGTTCCTAAACGTCAGCTACAAACAATTTTACGCGTTATAGCAATAGCGTGCACCCGATGCACACGTAACAATGTATATGCATACAGCGTTCCTAAACGTCAGCTACATACAATTTTACGCGTTATTGTAATATCGTGCACCCGATGCACACGTAACAAGGTTTATGCATCCAGCATTCCTAAACGTCAGCTACATACAATTTTACGCGTTATAGCAATATCGTGCACCTGATGCACACGTAACAAGGTATATGCATACAGCGTTCCTAAACGTCAGCTACTTACAATTTTACGCGTTATTGCAATAGCGTGCACCCGATGCACACGTAACAAGGTATATGCATACAGCGTTCCTAAACGTCAGCTCCTTACAATTTTACGCGTTATTGCAATAGCGTGCACCCGATGCACACGTAACAAGGTATATGCATACAGCATTCCTAAAGGTCAGCTACATACAATTTTACGCGTTATTGCAATAGCGTGCACCCGATGCACACGTAACAAGGTATATGCATACAGCGTTCCTAAACGTCAGCTACATACAGTTTTACGCGTTATTGCTATAGCGTGCACCCGATGCATACGTAACAAGGTATATGCATACAGCGTTCCTAAACGTCAGCTACATACAATTTTACGCTTCATTGCTCTAGCGTGCACCCGATGCATACGTAACAAGGTATATGCATACAGCATTCCTAAAGGTCAGCTACATACAATTTTACGCGTTATTGCAATAGCGTGCACCCGATGCACATGTAACAAGGTATATGCATACAGCGTTCCTAAACGTCAGCTACATACAGTTTTACGCGTTATTGCTATAGCGTGCACCCGATGCATACGTAACAAGGTATATGCATACAGCGTTCCTAAACGTCAGCTACATACAATTTTACGCTTCATTGCTATAGCGTGCACCCGATGCAAAGGTAACAAGGTATATGCATCCAGAATTCCTAAACGTCAGCTACATACAATTTTACGCGGTATTGCAATAGCGTGCACCCGATGCAAAGGTAACAAGGTATATGCATACAGCGTTCCTAAACGTCAGCTACATACAATTTTACCCATTATTGCTATAGCGCGCACCCGATGCAAAGGTAACAAGGTATATGCATACAGCATTCCTAAACGTCAGCTACATACAATTTTACGCGTTATTGCTATAGCGTGCACCCAATGCAAAGGTAACAAGGTATATGCATACAGGATTCCTAAACGTCAGCTACATACAATTTTACCCGTTATTGCAATAGCGTGCACCCGATGCATACGTAACAAGGTATATGCATAGAGCGTTCCTAAACGTCAGCTACATACAATTTTACGCGTTATAGCAATAGCGTGCACCCGATGCACACGTTACAATGTATATGCATACAGCGTTCCTAAACGTCAGCTACATACAATTTCACGCGTTATTGCAATAGCGTGCATCCGATGCAAAGGTAACAATGTATATGCATACAGCATTCCTAAACGTCAGCTACATACAATTTTACGCGTTACTGCAATAGCGTGCACCCGATGCACACCTAACAAGGTATATGCATACAGCGTTCCTAAACGTCAGCTACATACAATTTTACCCGTTATTGCTATAGCGTGCACCCGATGCAAAGGTAACAAGGTATTTGCATACAGCATTCCTAAACGTCAGCTACATACAATTTTACCCGTTATTGCTATAGCGTGCACCCGTTGCAAAGGTAACAAGGTATATGCATACAGCGTTCCTAAACGTCAGCTACATACAATTTTACCCGTTATTGCAATAGCGTGCACCCGATGCATACGTAACAAGGTATATGCATGCAGCGTTCCTAAACGCCAGCTACATACAATTTTACGCGTTATTGCTATAGCGCGCACCCGATGCAAAGGTAACAAGGTATATGCATACAGCATTCCTAAACGTCAGCTACATACAATTTTACGCGTTATTGCAATAACGTGCACCCGATGCACACGTAACAAGGTATATGCATACAGCGTTCCTAAACGTCAGCTACTTACAATTTTACGCGTTATTGCAATAGCCTGCACCTGATGCACACGTTACAATGTATATGCATACAGCGTTCCTAAACGTCAGCTACATACAATTTCACGCGTTATTGCAATAGCGTGCATCCGATGCAAAGGTAACAATGTATATGCATACAGCATTCCTAATCGTCAGCTACATACAATTTTACGCGTTACTGCAATAGCGTGCACCCGATGCACACGTAACAAGGTATATGCATCCAGAATTCCTAAACGTCAGCTACATACAATTTTACGCGGTATTGCAATAGCGTGCACCCGGTGCAAAGGTAACAAGGTATATGCATACAGCGTTCCTAAACGTCAGCTACATACAATTTTACCCGTTATTGCTATAGCGCGCACCCGATACAAAGGTAACAAGGTATATGCATACAGCATTCCTAAACGTCAGCTACATACAATTTTACGCGTTATTGCTATAGCGTGCACCCAATGCAAAGGTAACAAGGTATATGCATACAGGATTCCTAAACGTCAGCTACATACAATTTTACCCGTTATTGCTATAGCGTGCACCCGATGCAAAGGTAACAAGGTATATGCATACAGCGTACCTAAACGTCAGCTACATACAATTTTACCCGTTATTGCAATAGCGTGCACCCGATGCATACGTTACAGGGTATATGCATAGAGCGTTCCTAAACGTCAGCTACATACAATTTTACGCGTTATTGCAATAGCGTGCATCCGATGCAAAGGTAGCAATGTATATGCATACAGCGTTCCTAAACGTCAGCTACATACAATTTTACGCTGTATTGCAATAGCGTGCACCCGATGCACACCTAACAATGTATATGCATTTAGCGTTCCTAAACGTCAGCTACATACAATTTTACGCGTTATTGCAATAGCGTGCATCCGATGCAAGGGTAACAATGTATATGCATACAGCATTCCTAATCGTCAGCTACATACAATTTTACGCGTTACTGCAATAGCGTGCACCCGATGCAAAGGTAACAAGGTATATGCATACAGCATTCCTAAACGTCAGCTACATACAATTTTACGCGTTATAGCAATAGCGTGCACCCGATGCACACGTAACAAGTTATATGCATCCAGAATTCCTAAACGTCAGCTACATACAATTTTACGCAGTATTGCAATAGCGTGCACCCGGTGCAAAGGTAACAAGGTATATGCATACAGCGTTCCTAAACGTCAGCTACATACAATTTTACCCGTTATTGCTATAGCGCGCACCCGATGCAAAGGTTACAAGGTATATGCATACAGCATTCCTAAACGTCAGCTACATACAATTTTACGCGTTATACCAATAGCGTGCACCCGATGCACACGTAACAAGGTATATGCATCCAGAATTCCTAAACGTCAGCTACATACAATTTTACGCAGTATTGCAATAGCGTGCACCCGGTGCAAAGGTAACAAGGTATATGCATACAGCGTTCCTAAACGTCAGCTACATACAATTTTACCCGTTATTGCAATAGCATGCACCCGATGCATACGTAACAAGGTATATGCATAGAGCGTTCCTAAACGTCAGCTACATATAATTTTACGCGTTATTGCAATAGCGTGCACCCGATGCACACGTTACAATGTATATGCATACGGCGTTCCTAAACGTCAGCTACATACAATTTCACGCGTTATTGCAATAGCGTGCACCCGATGCAAAGGTAACAAGGTATATGCATACAGCATTCCCAAAGGTCAGCTACATACAATTTTACGCGTTATTGCAATAGCGTGCACCCGATGCAAAGGTAACAAGGTATATGCATCCAGAATTCCTAAACGTCAGCTACATACAATTTTACCCGTTATTGCTATAGCGTGCACCCGATGCAAAGGTAACAAGGTATATGCATACAGCATTCCTAAACGTCAGCTACATACAATTTTACCCGTTATTGCTATAGCGTGCACCCGATGCAAAGGTAACAAGGTATATGCATACAGCGTTCCTAAACGTCAGCTACATACAATTTTACGAGTTATTGCTATAGCGCGCACCCGATGCACACGTAACAATGTAAATGCATACAGCGTTCCTAAACGTCAGCTACAAACAATTTTACGCGTTATAGCAATAGCGTGCACCCGATGCACACGTAACAATGTATATGCATACAGCGTTCCTAAACGTCAGCTACATACAATTTTACGCGTTATTGTAATATCGTGCACCCGATGCACACGTAACAAGGTTTATGCATCCAGCATTCCTAAACGTCAGCTACATACAATTTTACGCGTTATAGCAATATCGTGCACCTGATGCACACGTAACAAGGTATATGCATACAGCGTTCCTAAACGTCAGCTACTTACAATTTTACGCGTTATTGCAATAGCGTGCACCCGATGCACACGTAACAAGGTATATGCATACAGCGTTCCTAAACGTCAGCTCCTTACAATTTTACGCGTTATTGCAATAGCGTGCACCCGATGCACACGTAACAAGGTATATGCATACAGCATTCCTAAAGGTCAGCTACATACAATTTTACGCGTTATTGCAATAGCGTGCACCCGATGCACACGTAACAAGGTATATGCATACAGCGTTCCTAAACGTCAGCTACATACAGTTTTACGCGTTATTGCTATAGCGTGCACCCGATGCATACGTAACAAGGTATATGCATACAGCGTTCCTAAACGTCAGCTACATACAATTTTACGCTTCATTGCTCTAGCGTGCACCCGATGCATACGTAACAAGGTATATGCATACAGCATTCCTAAAGGTCAGCTACATACAATTTTACGCGGTATTGCAATAGCGTGCACCCGATGCAAAGGTAACAAGGTATATGCATACAGCGTTCCTAAACGTCAGCTACATACAATTTTACCCATTATTGCTATAGCGCGCACCCGATGCAAAGGTAACAAGGTATATGCATACAGCATTCCTAAACGTCAGCTACATACAATTTTACGCGTTATTGCTATAGCGTGCACCCAATGCAAAGGTAACAAGGTATATGCATACAGGATTCCTAAACGTCAGCTACATACAATTTTACCCGTTATTGCAATAGCGTGCACCCGATGCATACGTAACAAGGTATATGCATAGAGCGTTCCTAAACGTCAGCTACATACAATTTTACGCGTTATAGCAATAGCGTGCACCCGATGCACACGTTACAATGTATATGCATACAGCGTTCCTAAACGTCAGCTACATACAATTTCACGCGTTATTGCAATAGCGTGCATCCGATGCAAAGGTAACAATGTATATGCATACAGCATTCCTAAACGTCAGCTACATACAATTTTACGCGTTACTGCAATAGCGTGCACCCGATGCACACGTAACAAGGTATATGCATACAGCGTTCCTAAACGTCAGCTACATACAATTTTACCCGTTATTGCTATAGCGTGCACCCGATGCAAAGGTAACAAGGTATATGCATACAGCATTCCTAAACGTCAGCTACATACAATTTTACCCGTTATTGCTATAGCGTGCACCCGTTGCAAAGGTAACAAGGTATATGCATACAGCGTTCCTAAACGTCAGCTACATACAATTTTACCCGTTATTGCAATAGCGTGCACCCGATGCATACGTAACAAGGTATATGCATGCAGCGTTCCTAAACGCCAGCTACATACAATTTTACGCGTTATTGCTATAGCGCGCACCCGATGCAAAGGTAACAAGGTATATGCATACAGCATTCCTAAACGTCAGCTACATACAATTTTACGCGTTATTGCAATAACGTGCACCCGATGCACACGTAACAAGGTATATGCATACAGCGTTCCTAAACGTCAGCTACTTACAATTTTACGCGTTATTGCAATAGCCTGCACCTGATGCACACGTTACAATGTATATGCATACAGCGTTCCTAAACGTCAGCTACATACAATTTCACGCGTTATTGCAATAGCGTGCATCCGATGCAAAGGTAACAATGTATATGCATACAGCATTCCTAATCGTCAGCTACATACAATTTTACGCGTTACTGCAATAGCGTGCACCCGATGCACACGTAACAAGGTATATGCATCCAGAATTCCTAAACGTCAGCTACATACAATTTTACGCGGTATTGCAATAGCGTGCACCCGGTGCAAAGGTAACAAGGTATATACATACAGCGTTCCTAAACGTCAGCTACATACAATTTTACCCGTTATTGCTATAGCGCGCACCCGATACAAAGGTAACAAGGTATATGCATACAGCATTCCTAAACGTCAGCTACATACAATTTTACGCGTTATTGCTATAGCGTGCACCCAATGCAAAGGTAACAAGGTATATGCATACAGGATTCCTAAACGTCAGCTACATACAATTTTACCCGTTATTGCTATAGCGTGCACCCGATGCAAAGGTAACAAGGTATATGCATACAGCGTACCTAAACGTCAGCTACATACAATTTTACCCGTTATTGCAATAGCGTGCACCCGATGCATACGTTACAGGGTATATGCATAGAGCGTTCCTAAACGTCAGCTACATACAATTTTACGCGTTATTGCAATAGCGTGCATCCGATGCAAAGGTAGCAATGTATATGCATACAGCGTTCCTAAACGTCAGCTACATACAATTTTACGCTGTATTGCAATAGCGTGCACCCGATGCACACCTAACAATGTATATGCATTTAGCGTTCCTAAACGTCAGCTACATACAATTTTACGCGTTATTGCGATAGCGTGCACCCGATGCAAAGGTAACAAGGTATATGCATACAGCATTCCTAAACGTCAGATACATACAATTTTACCCTTTATTGCTATAGCGTGCACCCGATGCACACGTAACAAGGTATATGCATACAGCATTCCTAAAGGTCAGCTACATACAATTTTACGCTTTATTGCAATAGCGTGCACCCGATGCACACGTAACAAGGTATATGCATACAGCATTCCTAAAGGTCAGCTACATACAATTTTACGCGTTATTGCAATAGCGTGCACCCGATGCACACGTAACAAGGTATATGCATACAGCGTTCCTAAACGTCAGCTACTTACAATTTTACGCGTTATTGAAATAGCGTGCACCCGATGCACACGTAACAAGGTATATGCATACAGCATTCCTAAAGGTCAGCTACATACAATTTTACGCGTTATTGCAATAGCGTGCACCCGATGCACATACAATTTTACTCGTTATTGCAATAGCGTGCACCCGATGCAAATGTACAAAGTATATGCATACAGCGTTCCTAAACGCCAGCTACATACAATTTTACGCGTTATTACTATAGCGTGCACCCGATGCAAAGGTATCAAGGTATATGCATACAGCATTCCTAAACGTCAGCTACATACAATTTTACGCGTTATTGCTATAGCGTGCACCTAATGCACACGTAACAATGTATATGCATATAGCGTTCCTAAACATCAGCTACATACAATTTTACGCGTTATAGCAATAGCGTGCACCCGATGCACACGTAACAATGTATATCCATACAGCATTCCTAAAGGTCAGCTACATACTATTTTACGCGTTATTGCAATAGCGTGCACCCGATGCAAAGGTAACAAGGTATATGCATCCAGAATTCCTAAACGTCAGCTACATACAATTTTACGCGGTATTGCAATAGCGTGCACCCGATGCAAAGGTAACAAGGTATATGCATACAGCGTTCCTAAACGTCAGCTACATACAATTTTACCCGTTATTGCTATAGCGTGCACCCGATGCAAAGGTAACAAGGTATATGCATACAGCATTCCTAAACGTCAGCTACATACAATTTTACCCGTTTTTGCTATAGCGTGCACCCGTTGCAAAGGTAACAAGGTATATGCATACAGCGTTCCTAAACGTCAGCTACATACAATTTTACCCGTTATTGCAATAGCGTGCACCCGATGCATACGTAACAAGGTATATGCATGCAGCGTTCCTAAACGCCAGCTACATACAATTTTACGCGTTATTGCTATAGCGCGCACCCGATGCAAAGGTAACAAGGTATATGCATACAGCATTCCTAAACGTCAGCTACATACAATTTTACGCGTTATTGCAATAACGTGCACCCGATGCACACGTAACAAGGTATATGCATACAGCGTTCCTAAACGTCAGCTACATACAATTTCACGCGTTATTGCAATAGCGTGCATCCGATGCAAGGGTAACAATGTATATGCATACAGCATTCCTAATCGTCAGCTACATACAATTTTACGCGTTACTGCAATAGCGTGCACCCGATGCAAAGGTAACAAGGTATATGCATACAGCGTTCCTAAACGTCAGCTACATACAATTTTACGCGTTATAGCAATAGCGTGCACCCGATGCAAAGGTAACAAGGTATATGCATACAGCATTCCTAAACGTCAGCTACATACAATTTTACGCGTTATAGCAATAGCGTGCACCCGATGCACACGTAACAAGTTATATGCATCCAGAATTCCTAAACGTCAGCTACATACAATTTTACGCAGTATTGCAATAGCGTGCACCCGGTGCAAAGGTAACAAGGTATATGCATACAGCGTTCCTAAACGTCAGCTACATACAATTTTACCCGTTATTGCTATAGCGCGCACCCGATGCAAAGGTTACAAGGTATATGCATACAGCATTCCTAAACGTCAGCTACATACAATTTTACGCGTTATACCAATAGCGTGCACCCGATGCACACGTAACAAGGTATATGCATCCAGAATTCCTAAACGTCAGCTACATACAATTTTACGCAGTATTGCAATAGCGTGCACCCGGTGCAAAGGTAACAAGGTATATGCATACAGCGTTCCTAAACGTCAGCTACATACAATTTTACCCGTTATTGCTATAGCGCGCACACGATGCAAAGGTAACAAGGTATATGCATACAGCATTCCTAAACGTCAGCTACATACAATTTTACGCGTTATAGCAATAGCGTGCACCCGATGCACACGTAACAAGGTATATGCATCCAGAATTCCTAAACGTCAGCTACATACAATTTTACCCGTTATTGCTATAGCGCGCACCCGATGCAAAGGTAACAAGGTATATGCATACAGCATTCCTAAACGTCAGCTACATACAATTTTACGCGTTATAGCAAAAGCGTTCACCCGATGCACACGTAACAAGGTATATGCATCCAGAATTCCTAAACGTCAGCTACATACAATTTTACGCAGTATTGCAATAGCGTGCACCCGGTGCAAAGGTAACAAGGTATATGCATACAGCGTTCCTAAACGTTAGCTACATACAATTTTACCCGTTATTGCTATAGCGCGCACCCGATGCAAAGGTAACAAGGTATATGCATACAGGATTCCTAAACGTCAGCTACATACAATTTTACCCGTTATTGCTATAGCGTGCACCCGATGCAAAGGTAACAAGGTATATGCATACAGCGTACCTAAACGTCAGCTACATACAATTTTACCCGTTATTGCAATAGCGTGCACCCGATGCATACGTAACAAGGTATATGCATAGAGCGTTCCTAAACGTCAGCTACATACAATTTTACGCGTTATAGCAATAGCGTGCACCCGATGCACACGTTACAATGTATATGCATACAGCGTTCCTAAACGTCAGCTACATACAATTTCACGCGTTATTGCAATAGCGTGCATTCGATGCAAAGGTAACAATGTATATGCATACAGCATTCCTAAACGTCAGCTACATTCAATTTTACGCGTTATTGCTATAGCGTGCTCCCGATGCAAAGGTATCAAGGTATATGCATACAGCGTTCCTAAACGTCAGCTACATACAATTTTACGCGTCATTGCTATAGCGTGTACCCGATGCAAAGGAAACAAGGTATATGCATACAGCATTCCTAACCGTCAGCTACATACAATTTTACGAGTTATTGCTATAGCGCGCACCCGATGCACACGTAACAAGGTATATCCATACAGCGTTCCTAAACGTCAGCTACATACAATTTTACGCGTTATAGCAATAGCGTGCACCCGATGCACACGTAACAATGTATATGCATACAGCGTTCCTAAACGTCAGCTACATACAATTTTACGCGTTATTGTAATATCGTGCACCCGATGCACACGTAACAAGGTTTATGCATACAGCGTTTCTAAACGTCAGCTACATACAATTTTACGCGTTATTGCAATAGCGTGCATCCGATGCAAAGGTAACAATGTATTTGCATACAGCGTTCCTAAACGTCAGCTACATACAAATTTTACGCGTTATTGCAATATCGTGCACCCGATGCACACGTAACAAGGTTTATGCATACAGCGTTTCTAAACGTCAGCTACATACAATTTTACGCGTTACTGCAATAGCGTGCACCCGATGCACACGTAACAAGGTATATGCATACAGCATTCCTAAACGTCAGCTACATACAATTTTACGCGTTATTGCTATAGCGTGCACCCGATGCAAAGGTATCAAGGTATATGCATACAGCGTTCCTAAACGTCAGCTACATACAATTTTACGCGTCATTGCTATAGCGCGCACCCGATGCACACGTAACAAGGTATATGCATACAGCATTCCTAAAGGTCAGCTACATACAATGTTACGCGTTATTGCAATAGCGTGCACCCGATGCACACGTAACAAGGTATATGCATACAGCATTCCTAAAGGTCAGCTACATACAATTTTACGCGTTATTGCAATAGCGTGCACCCGATGCACACGTAACAAGGTATATGCATACAGCATTCCTAAAGGTCAGCTACATACAATTTTACGCGTTATTGCAATAGCGTGCACCCGATGCACACGTAACAAGGTATATGCATCCAGAATTCCTAAACGTCAGCTACATACAATTTTACGCGTTATTGATATAGCGTGCACCCGATGCACACGTAACAAGGTATATGCATACAGCGTTTCTAAACGTCAGCTACATACAATTTTACGCGTTATTGCTATAGCGTGCACCCGATGCACACGTAACAAGGTATATGCATACAGCGTTCCTAAACGTCAGCTACATACAATTTTACTCGTTATTGCAATAGCGTGCACCCGATGCAAATGTACAATGTATATGCATACAGCGTTCCTAAACGCCAGCTACATACAATTTTACGCGTTATTACTATAGCGTGAACCCGATGCAAAGGTATCAAGGTATATGCATACAGCATTCCTAAACGTCAGCTACATACAATTTTACGCGTTATTGCTATAGCGTGCACCTAATGCACACGTAACAATGTATATGCATATAGCGTTCCTAAACGCCAGCTACATACAATTTTACGCGTTATAGCAATAGCGTACACCCGATGCACACGTAACAATGTATATGCATACAGCATTCCTAAAGGTCAGCTACATACAATTTTACGCGTTATTGCAATAGCGTGCACCCGATGCAAAGGTAACAAGGTATATGCATCCAGAATTCCTAAACGTCAGCTACATACAATTTTACGCGGTATTGCAATAGCGTGCACCCGATGCAAAGGTAACAGGGTATATGCATACAGCGTTCCTAAACGTCAGCTACATACAATTTTACGAGTTATTGCTATACCGTGCACCCGATGCAAAGGTAACAAGGTATATGCATACAGCATTCCTAAACGTCAGCTACATACAATTTTACCCGTTATTGCTATAGCGTGCACCCGATGCAAAGGTAACAAGGTATATGCATACAGCGTTCCTAAACGTCAGCTACATACAATTTTACCCGTTATTGCAATAGCGTGCACCCGATGCATACGTAACAAGGTATATGCATACAGCGTTCCTAAACGCCAGCTACATACAATTTTACGCGTTATTGCTATAGCGCGCACCCGATGCAAAGGTAACAAGGTATATGCATACAGCATTCCTGAACTTCAGCTACATACAATTTTACGCGTTATTACTATAGCGTGAACCCGATGCAAAGGTATCAAGGTATATGCATACAGCATTCCTAAACGTCAGCTACATACAATTTTACGCGTTATTGCTATAGCGTGCACCTAATGCACACGTAACAAAGTATATGCATATAGCGTTCCTAAACGCCAGCTACATACAATTTTACGCGTTATTGCAATAGCGTGCAACCGATGCACACGTAACAAGGTATATGCATACAGCATTCCTAAAGGTCAGCTACATACAATTTTACGCGTTATTGCAATAGCGTGCACCTAATGCACAAGTTACAATGTATATGCATACAGCGTTCCTAAACGTCAGCTACATACAATTTCACGCGTTATTGCTATAGCGCGCACCCGATGCACACGTAACAAGGTATATGCATACAGCATTCCTAAACGTCAGCTACATACAATTTCACGCGTTACTGCAATAGCGTGCACCCGATGCACACGTAACAAGGTATATGCATACAGCATTCCTAAACGTCAGCTACATACACTTTTACGCGTTACTGCAATAGCGTGCACCCGATGCACACGTAACAATGTATATGCATACAGCATTCCTAATCGTCAGCTACATACAATTTTACGCGTTACTGCAATAGCGTGCACCCGATGCACACGTAACAAGGTATATGCATACAGTATTCCTAAACGTCAGCTACATACAATTTTACGCGTTACTGCAATAGCGTGCACCCGATGCAAATGTACAATGTATATGCATACAGCATTCCTAAACGTCAGCTACATACAATTTTACGCGTTATTGCTATAGCGTGCACCCGATGCAAAGGTATCAAGGTATATGCATACAGCGTTCCTAAACGTCAGCTACATACAATTTTACGCGTCATTGCTATAGCGCGCACCCGATGCACACGTAACAAGGTATATGCATACAGCGTTCCTAAACGTCAGCTACATACAATTTTACGCGTTATAGCAATAGCGTGCACCCGATGCACACGTAACAATGTATATGCATACAGCGTTCCTAAACGTCAGCTACATACACTTTTACGCGTTATTGTAATATCGTGCACCCGATGCACACGTAACAAGGATTATGCATCAAGCATTCCTAAACGTCAGCTACATACAATTTTACGCGTTATAGCAATATCGTGCACCTGATGCACACGTAACAAGGTATATGCATACAGCGTTCCTAAACGTCAGCTACTTACAATTTTACGCGTTATTGTAATATCGTGCACCCGATGCACACGTAACAAGGTATATGCATACAGCGTTCCTAAACGTCATCTACTTACAATTTTACGCGTTATTGCAATAGCGTGCACCCGATGCACACGTAACAAGGTATATACATACAGCATTCCTAAAGGTCAGCTACATACAATATTACGCGTTATTGCAATAGCGTGCACCCGATGCACACGTAACAAGGTGTATGCATACAGCGTTCCTAAACGTCAGCTACATACAATTTTACGCGTTATTGCTATAGCGTGCATCCGATGCACACGTAACAATGTATATGCATATAGCATTCCTAAAGGTCAGCTACATACAATTTTACGCGTTATTGCAATAGTGTGCACCCGATGCAAAGGTAACAAGGTATATGCATCCAGAATTCCTAAACGTCAGCTACATATAATTTTACGCGTGTATTGCAATAGCGTGCACCCGAAGCAAAGGTAACAAGGTATATGTATACAGCGTTCCTAAACGTCAGCTACATACAATTTTACCCGTTATTGCTATAGCGCGCACCCGATGCAAAGGTAACAAGGTATATGCATACAGCATTCCTAAACGTCAGCTACATACAATTTTACGCGTTATTGCTATAGCGTGCACCCGATGCAAAGGTAACAAGGTATATGCATACAGAATTCCTAAACGTCAGCTACATACAATTTTACCCGTTATTGCTATAGCGTGCACCCGATGCAAAGGTAACAAGGTATATGCATAAGCGTTCCTAAACGTCAGCTACATACAATTTTACCCGTTATTGCAATAGCGTGCACCCGATACATACGTAACAAGGTATATGCATAGAGCGTTCCTAAACGTCAGCTACATACAATTTTACGCGTTATAGCAATAGCGTGCACCCGATGCACACGTTACAATGTATATGCATACAGCGTTCCTAAACGTCAGCTACATACAATTTCACGCGTTATTGCAATAGCGTGCATCCGATGCAAAGGTAACAATGCATATGCATACAGCATTACTAAACGTCAGCTACATACAATTTTACGCGTTACTGCAATAGCGTGCACCCGATGCACACGTAACAAGGTATATGCATACAGCATTCCTAAACGTCAGCTACATACAATTTTACGCGTTATTGCTATAGCGTGCACCCGATGCAAGGGTATCAAGGTATATGCATACAGCGTTCCTAAACGTCAGCTACATACAATTTTACGCGTCATTGCTATAGCGTGTACCCGATGCAAAGGTAACAAGGTATATGCATACAGCATTCCTAAACGTCAGCTACATACAATTTTACGAGTTATTGCTATAGCGCGCACCCGATGCACACGTAACAAGGTATATCCATACAGCGTTCCTAAACGTCAGCTACATACAATTTTACGCGTTATTGCAATAGCGTGCACCCGATGCAAAGGTAACAAGGTATATGCATCCAGAATTCCTAAACGTCAGCTACATACAATTTTACGCGGTATTGCAATAGCGTGCACCCGATGCAAAGGTAACAGGGTATATGCATACAGCGTTCCTAAACGTCAGCTACATACAATTTTACGAGTTATTGCTATAGTGGCACCCGATGCAAAGGTAACAAGGTATATGCATACAGCATTCCTAAACGTCAGCTACATACAATTTTACCCGTTATTGCTATAGCGTGCACCCGATGCAAAGGTAACAAGGTATATGCATACAGCGTTCCTAAACGTCAGCTACATACAATTTTACCCGTTATTGCAATAGCGTGCACCCGATGCATACGTAACAAGGTATATGCATACAGCGTTCCTAAACGCCAGCTACATACAATTTTACGCGTTATTGCTATAGCGCGCACCCGATGCAAAGGTAACAAGGTATATGCATACAGCATTCCTGAACGTCAGCTACATACAATTTTACGCGTTATTGCAATAACGTGCACCCGATGCACACGTAACAAGGTATATGCATACAGCGTACCTAAACGTCAGCTACTTACAATTTTACGCGTTATTGCAATAGCGTGCAACCGATGCACACGTAACAAGGTATATGCATACAGCATTCCTAAAGGTCAGCTACATACAATTTTACGCGTTATTGCAATAGCGTGCACCTAATGCACAAGTTACAATGTATATGCATACAGCGTTCCTAAACGTCAGCTACATACAATTTCACGCGTTGTTGCTATAGCGCGCACCCGATGCACACGTAACAAGGTATATGCATACAGCATTCCTAAACGTCAGCTACATACAATTTCACGCGTTACTGCAATAGCGTGCACCCGATGCACACGTAACAAGGTATATGCATACAGCATTCCTAAACGTCAGCTACATACACTTTTACGCGTTACTGCAATAGCGTGCACCCGATGCACACGTAACAATGTATATGCATACAGCATTCCTAATCGTCAGCTACATACAATTTTACGCGTTACTGCAATAGCGTGCACCCGATGCACACGTAACAAGGTATATGCATACAGCATTCCTAAACGTCAGCTACATACAATTTTACGCGTTACTGCAATAGCGTGCACCCGATGCAAATGTACAATGTATATGCATACAGCATTCCTAAACGTCAGCTACATACAATTTTACGCGTTATTGCTATAGCGTGCACCCGATGCAAAGGTATCAAGGTATATGCATACAGCGTTCCTAAACGTCAGCTACATACAATTTTACGCGTCATTGCTATAGCGCGCACCCGATGCACACGTAACAAGGTATATGCATACAGCGTTCCTAAACGTCAGCTACATACAATTTTACGCGTTATAGCAATAGCGTGCACCCGATGCACACGTAACAATGTATATGCATACAGCGTTCCTAAACGTCAGCTACATACACTTTTACGCGTTATTGTAATATCGTGCACCCGATGCACACGTAACAAGGTTTATGCATCAAGCATTCCTAAACGTCAGCTACATACAATTTTACGCGTTATAGCAATATCGTGCACCTGATGCACACGTAACAAGGTATATGCATACAGCGTTCCTAAACGTCAGCTACTTACAATTTTACGCGTTATTGTAATATCGTGCACCCGATGCACACGTAACAAGGTATATGCATACAGCGTTCCTAAACGTCATCTACTTACAATTTTACGCGTTATTGCAATAGCGTGCACCCGATGCACACGTAACAAGGTATATACATACAGCATTCCTAAAGGTCAGCTACATACAATATTACGCGTTATTGCAATAGCGTGCACCCGATGCACACGTAACAAGGTATATGCATACAGCGTTCCTAAACGTCAGCTACATACAATTTTACGCGTTATTGCTATAGCGTGCATCCGATGCACACGTAACAAGGTGTATGCATACAGAGTTTCTAAACGTCAGCTACATACAATTTTACGCGTTATTGCTATAGCGTGCACCCGATGCAAATGTACAATGTATATGCATACAGCGATCCTAAACGCCAGCTACATACAATTTTACGCGTTATTACTATAGCGTGCACCCGATGCACACGTAACAATGTATATGCATACAGCATTCCTAAAGGTCAGCTACATACAATTTTACGCGTTATTGCAATAGTGTGCACCCGATGCAAAGGTAACAAGGTATATGCATCCAGAATTCCTAAACGTCAGCTACATATAATTTTACGCGTGTATTGCAATAGCGTGCACCCGAAGCAAAGGTAACAAGGTATATGCATACAGCGTTCCTAAACGTCAGCTACATACAATTTTACCCGTTATTGCTATAGCGCGCACCCGATGCAAAGGTAACAAGGTATATGCATACAGCATTCCTAAACGTCAGCTACATACAATTTTACGCGTTATTGCTATAGCGTGCACCCGATGCAAAGGTAACAAGGTATATGCATACAGAATTCCTAAACGTCAGCTACATACAATTTTACCCGTTATTGCAATAGCGTGCACCCGATACATACGTAACAAGGTATATGCATAGAGCGTTCCTAAACGTCAGCTACATACAATTTTACGCGTTATAGCAATAGCGTGCACCCGATGCACACGTTACAATGTATATGCATACAGCGTTCCTAAACGTCAGCTACATACAATTTCACGCGTTATTGCAATAGCGTGCATCCGATGCAAAGGTAACAATGCATATGCATACAGCATTACTAAACGTCAGCTACATACAATTTTACGCGTTACTGCAATAGCGTGCACCCGATGCACACGTAACAAGGTATATGCATACAGCATTCCTAAACGTCAGCTACATACAATTTTACGCGTTATTGCTATAGCGTGCACCCGATGCAAGGGTATCAAGGTATATGCATACAGCGTTCCTAAACGTCAGCTACATACAATTTTACGCGTCATTGCTATAGCGTGTACCCGATGCAAAGGTAACAAGGTATATGCATACAGCATTCCTAAACGTCAGCTACATACAATTTTACCCGTTATTGCTATAGCGCGCACCCGATGCACACGTAACAAGGTATATCCATACAGCGTTCCTAAACGTCAGCTACATACAATTTTACGCGTTATTGCAATAGCGTGCACCCGATGCAAACGTAACAATGTATATGCATACAGCATTCCTAAACGTCAGCTACATACAATTTTACGCGTTATTGCTATAGCGTGCACCCGATGCAAGGGTATCAAGGTATATGCATACAGCGTTCCTAAACGTCAGCTACATACAATTTCACGCGTTATTGCAATAGCGTGCATCCGATGCAAAGGTAACAATGCATATGCATACAGCATTACTAAACGTCAGCTACATACAATTTTACGCGTTACTGCAATAGCGTGCACCCGATGCACACGTAACAAGGTATATGCATACAGCATTCCTAAACGTCAGCTACATACAATTTTACGCGTTATTGCTATAGCGTGCACCCGATGCAAGGGTATCAAGGTATATGCATACAGCGTTCCTAAACGTCAGCTACATACAATTTTACGCGTCATTGCTATAGCGTGTACCCGATGCAAAGGTAACAAGGTATATGCATACAGCATTCCTAAACGTCAGCTACATACAATTTTACGAGTTATTGCTATAGCGCGCACCCGATGCACACGTAACAAGGTATATCCATACAGCGTTCCTAAACGTCAGCTACATACAATTTTACGCGTTATTGCAATAGCGTGCACCCGATGCAAACGTAACAATGTATATGCATACAGCATTCCTAAACGTCAGCTACATACAATTTTACGCGTTATTGCTATAGCGTGCACCCGATGCAAGGGTATCAAGGTATATGCATACAGCGTTCCTAAACGTCAGCTACATACAATTTTACGCGTTATTGCTATAGCGTGCACCCGATGCAAAGGTAACAAGGTATATGCATACAGCGTTCCTAAACGTCAGCTACATACAATTTTACCCGTTATTGCAATAGCGTGCACCCGATACATACGTAACAAGGTATATGCATAGAGCGTTCCTAAACGTCAGCTACATACAATTTTACGCGTTATAGCAATAGCGTGCACCCGATGCACACGTTACAATGTATATGCATACAGCGTTCCTAAACGTCAGCTACATACAATTTCACGCGTTATTGCAATAGCGTGCATCCGATGCAAAGGTAACAATGCATATGCATACAGCATTACTAAACGTCAGCTACATACAATTTTACGCGTTACTGCAATAGCGTGCACCCGATGCACACGTAACAAGGTATATGCATACAGCATTCCTAAACGTCAGCTACATACAATTTTTCGCGTTATTGCTATAGCGTGCACCCGATGCAAGGGTATCAAGGTATATGCATACAGCGTTCCTAAACGTCAGCTACATACAATTTTACGCGTCATTGCTATAGCGTGTACCCGATGCAAAGGTAACAAGGTATATGCATACAGCATTCCTAAACGTCAGCTACATACAATTTTACGAGTTATTGCTATAGCGCGCACCCGATGCACACGTAACAAGTTATATCCATACAGCGTTCCTAAACGTCAGCTACATACAATTTTACGCGTTATTGCATTAGCGTGCACCCGATGCAAACGTAACAATGTATATGCATACAGCGTTCCTAAACGTCAGCTACATACAATTTTACGCGTTATTGTAATATCGTGCACCCGATGCACACGTAACAAGGTTTATGCATACAGCGTTTCTAAACGTCAGCTACATACAATTTTACGCGTTATTGCAATAGCGTGCATCCGATGCAAAGGTAACAATGTATATGCATACAGCGTTCCTAAACGTCAGCTACATACAATTTTACGCTGTATTGCAATAGCGTGCACCCGATGCACACGTAACAATGTATATGCATACAGCGTTCCTAAACGTCAGCTACATACAATTTTACGCGTTATTGCTATAGCGTGAACCCGATGCAAAGGTAACAAGGTATATGCATACAGCATTCCTAAACGTCAGCTACATACAATTTTACGCGTTATTGCTATAGCGTGCACCCGATGCAAAGGTAACAAGGTATATGCATAAGCGTTCCTAAACGTCAGCTACATACAATTTTACCCGTTATTGCAATAGCGTGCACCCGATACATACGTAACAAGGTATATGCATAGAGCGTTCCTAAACGTCAGCTACATACAATTTTACGCGTTATAGCAATAGCGTGCACCCGATGCACACGTTACAATGTATATGCATACAGCGTTCCTAAACGTCAGCTACATACAATTTCACGCGTTATTGCAATAGCGTGCATCCGATGCAAAGGTAACAATGCATATGCATACAGCATTACTAAACGTCAGCTACATACAATTTTACGCGTTACTGCAATAGCGTGCACCCGATGCACACGTAACAAGGTATATGCATACAGCATTCCTAAACGTCAGCTACATACAATTTTACGCGTTATTGCTATAGCGTGCACCCGATGCAAGGGTATCAAGGTATATGCATACAGCGTTCCTAAACGTCAGCTACATACAATTTTACGCGTCATTGCTATAGCGTGTACCCGATGCAAAGGTAACAAGGTATATGCATACAGCATTCCTAAACGTCAGCTACATACAATTTTACGAGTTATTGCTATAGCGCGCACCCGATGCACACGTAACAAGGTATATCCATACAGCGTTCCTAAACGTCAGCTACATACAATTTTACGCGTTATTGCAATAGCGTGCACCCGATGCAAAGGTAACAAGGTATATGCATCCAGAATTCCTAAACGTCAGCTACATACAATTTTACGCGGTATTGCAATAGCGTGCACCCGATGCAAAGGTAACAGGGTATATGCATACAGCGTTCCTAAACGTCAGCTACATACAATTTTACGAGTTATTGCTATAGCGTGCACCCGATGCAAAGGTAACAAGGTATATGCATACAGCATTCCTAAACGTCAGCTACATACAATTTTACCCGTTATTGCTATAGCGTGCACCCGATGCAAAGGTAACAAGGTATATGCATACAGCGTTCCTAAACGTCAGCTACATACAATTTTACCCGTTATTGCAATAGCGTGCACCCGATGCATACGTAACAAGGTATATGCATACAGCGTTCCTAAACGCCAGCTACATACAATTTTACGCGTTATTGCTATAGCGCGCACCCGATGCAAAGGTAACAAGGTATATGCATACAGCATTCCTGAACGTCAGCTACATACAATTTTACGCGTTATTGCAATAACGTGCACCCGATGCACACGTAACAAGGTATATGCATACAGCGTACCTAAACGTCAGCTACTTACAATTTTACGCGTTATTGCAATAGCGTGCAACCGATGCACACGTAACAAGGTATATGCATACAGCATTCCTAAAGGTCAGCTACATACAATTTTACGCGTTATTGCAATAGCGTGCACCTAATGCACAAGTTACAATGTATATGCATACAGCGTTCCTAAACGTCAGCTACATACAATTTCACGCGTTGTTGCTATAGCGCGCACCCGATGCACACGTAACAAGGTATATGCATACAGCATTCCTAAACGTCAGCTACATACAATTTCACGCGTTACTGCAATAGCGTGCACCCGATGCACACGTAACAAGGTATATGCATACAGCATTCCTAAACGTCAGCTACATACACTTTTACGCGTTACTGCAATAGCGTGCACCCGATGCACACGTAACAATGTATATGCATACAGCATTCCTAATCGTCAGCTACATACAATTTTACGCGTTACTGCAATAGCGTGCACCCGATGCACACGTAACAAGGTATATGCATACAGCATTCCTAAACGTCAGCTACATACAATTTTACGCGTTACTGCAATAGCGTGCACCCGATGCAAATGTACAATGTATATGCATACAGCATTCCTAAACGTCAGCTACATACAATTTTACGCGTTATTGCTATAGCGTGCACCCGATGCAAAGGTATCAAGGTATATGCATACAGCGTTCCTAAACGTCAGCTACATACAATTTTACGCGTCATTGCTATAGCGCGCACCCGATGCACACGTAACAAGGTATATGCATACAGCGTTCCTAAACGTCAGCTACATACAATTTTACGCGTTATAGCAATAGCGTGCACCCGATGCACACGTAACAATGTATATGCATACAGCGTTCCTAAACGTCAGCTACATACACTTTTACGCGTTATTGTAATATCGTGCACCCGATGCACACGTAACAAGGTTTATGCATCAAGCATTCCTAAACGTCAGCTACATACAATTTTACGCGTTATAGCAATATCGTGCACCTGATGCACACGTAACAAGGTATATGCATACAGCGTTCCTAAACGTCAGCTACTTACAATTTTACGCGTTATTGTAATATCGTGCACCCGATGCACACGTAACAAGGTATATGCATACAGCGTTCCTAAACGTCATCTACTTACAATTTTACGCGTTATTGCAATAGCGTGCACCCGATGCACACGTAACAAGGTATATACATACAGCATTCCTAAAGGTCAGCTACATACAATATTACGCGTTATTGCAATAGCGTGCACCCGATGCACACGTAACAAGGTATATGCATACAGCGTTCCTAAACGTCAGCTACATACAATTTTACGCGTTATTGCTATAGCGTGCATCCGATGCACACGTAACAAGGTGTATGCATACAGAGTTTCTAAACGTCAGCTACATACAATTTTACGCGTTATTGCTATAGCGTGCACCCGATGCAAATGTACAATGTATATGCATACAGCGATCCTAAACGCCAGCTACATACAATTTTACGCGTTATTACTATAGCGTGCACCCGATGCACACGTAACAATGTATATGCATACAGCATTCCTAAAGGTCAGCTACATACAATTTTACGCGTTATTGCAATAGTGTGCACCCGATGCAAAGGTAACAAGGTATATGCATCCAGAATTCCTAAACGTCAGCTACATATAATTTTACGCGTGTATTGCAATAGCGTGCACCCGAAGCAAAGGTAACAAGGTATATGCATACAGCGTTCCTAAACGTCAGCTACATACAATTTTACCCGTTATTGCTATAGCGCGCACCCGATGCAAAGGTAACAAGGTATATGCATACAGCATTCCTAAACGTCAGCTACATACAATTTTACGCGTTATTGCTATAGCGTGCACCCGATGCAAAGGTAACAAGGTATATGCATACAGAATTCCTAAACGTCAGCTACATACAATTTTACCCGTTATTGCAATAGCGTGCACCCGATACATACGTAACAAGGTATATGCATAGAGCGTTCCTAAACGTCAGCTACATACAATTTTACGCGTTATAGCAATAGCGTGCACCCGATGCACACGTTACAATGTATATGCATACAGCGTTCCTAAACGTCAGCTACATACAATTTCACGCGTTATTGCAATAGCGTGCATCCGATGCAAAGGTAACAATGCATATGCATACAGCATTACTAAACGTCAGCTACATACAATTTTACGCGTTACTGCAATAGCGTGCACCCGATGCACACGTAACAAGGTATATGCATACAGCATTCCTAAACGTCAGCTACATACAATTTTACGCGTTATTGCTATAGCGTGCACCCGATGCAAGGGTATCAAGGTATATGCATACAGCGTTCCTAAACGTCAGCTACATACAATTTTACGCGTCATTGCTATAGCGTGTACCCGATGCAAAGGTAACAAGGTATATGCATACAGCATTCCTAAACGTCAGCTACATACAATTTTACCCGTTATTGCTATAGCGCGCACCCGATGCACACGTAACAAGGTATATCCATACAGCGTTCCTAAACGTCAGCTACATACAATTTTACGCGTTATTGCAATAGCGTGCACCCGATGCAAACGTAACAATGTATATGCATACAGCATTCCTAAACGTCAGCTACATACAATTTTACGCGTTATTGCTATAGCGTGCACCCGATGCAAGGGTATCAAGGTATATGCATACAGCGTTCCTAAACGTCAGCTACATACAATTTCACGCGTTATTGCAATAGCGTGCATCCGATGCAAAGGTAACAATGCATATGCATACAGCATTACTAAACGTCAGCTACATACAATTTTACGCGTTACTGCAATAGCGTGCACCCGATGCACACGTAACAAGGTATATGCATACAGCATTCCTAAACGTCAGCTACATACAATTTTACGCGTTATTGCTATAGCGTGCACCCGATGCAAGGGTATCAAGGTATATGCATACAGCGTTCCTAAACGTCAGCTACATACAATTTTACGCGTCATTGCTATAGCGTGTACCCGATGCAAAGGTAACAAGGTATAGTCATACAGCATTCCTAAACGTCAGCTACATACAATTTTACGAGTTATTGCTATAGCGCGCACCCGATGCACACGTAACAAGGTATATCCATACAGCGTTCCTAAACGTCAGGTACATACAATTTTACGCGTTATTGCAATAGCGTGCACCCGATGCAAACGTAACAATGTATATGCATACAGCATTCCTAAACGTCAGCTACATACAATTTTACGCGTTATTGCTATAGCGTGCACCCGATGCAAGGGTATCAAGGTATATGCATACAGCGTTCCTAAACGTCAGCTACATACAATTTTACGCGTTATTGCTATAGCGTGCACCCGATGCAAAGGTAACAAGGTATATGCATACAGCGTTCCTAAACGTCAGCTACATACAATTTTACCCGTTATTGCAATAGCGTGCACCCGATACATACGTAACAAGGTATATGCATAGAGCGTTCCTAAACGTCAGCTACATACAATTTTACGCGTTATAGCAATAGCGTGCACCCGATGCACACGTTACAATGTATATGCATACAGCGTTCCTAAACGTCAGCTACATACAATTTCACGCGTTATTGCAATAGCGTGCATCCGATGCAAAGGTAACAATGCATATGCATACAGCATTACTAAACGTCAGCTACATACAATTTTACGCGTTACTGCAATAGCGTGCACCCGATGCACACGTAACAAGGTATATGCATACAGCATTCCTAAACGTCAGCTACATACAATTTTTCGCGTTATTGCTATAGCGTGCACCCGATGCAAGGGTATCAAGGTATATGCATACAGCGTTCCTAAACGTCAGCTACATACAATTTTACGCGTCATTGCTATAGCGTGTACCCGATGCAAAGGTAACAAGGTATATGCATACAGCATTCCTAAACGTCAGCTACATACAATTTTACGAGTTATTGCTATAGCGCGCACCCGATGCACACGTAACAAGTTATATCCATACAGCGTTCCTAAACGTCAGCTACATACAATTTTACGCGTTATTGCATTAGCGTGCACCCGATGCAAACGTAACAATGTATATGCATACAGCGTTCCTAAACGTCAGCTACATACAATTTTACGCGTTATTGTAATATCGTGCACCCGATGCACACGTAACAAGGTTTATGCATACAGCGTTTCTAAACGTCAGCTACATACAATTTTACGCGTTATTGCAATAGCGTGCATCCGATGCAAAGGTAACAATGTATATGCATACAGCGTTCCTAAACGTCAGCTACATACAATTTTACGCTGTATTGCAATAGCGTGCACCCGATGCACACGTAACAATGTATATGCATACAGCGTTCCTAAACGTCAGCTACATACAATTTTACGCGTTATTGCTATAGCGTGAACCCGATGCAAAGGTAACAAGGTATATGCATACAGCATTCCTAAACGTCAGCTACATACAATTTTACGCGTTATTGCTATAGCGTGCACCCGATGCAAAGGTATCAAGGTATATGCATACAGCGTTCCTAAACGTCAACTACATACAATTTTACGCGTCATTGCTATAGCGTGTACCCGATGCAAAGGTAACAAGGTATTTGCATACAGCATTCCTAAACGTCAGCTACATACAATTTTACGCGTTATTGCAATAGCGTGCACCCGATGCACACGTAACAAGGTATATGCATACAGCGTTCCTAAACGTCAGCTACATACAATTTTACGCGTTATTGCAATAGCGTGCTCTCAATGCACACGTAACAAGGTATATGCATACAGCATTCCTAAAGGTCAGCTACATACAATTTT
The DNA here is from genome assembly GCA_036971475.1 of Prosapia bicincta. Taxonomy (NCBI): domain Eukaryota; kingdom Metazoa; phylum Arthropoda; class Insecta; order Hemiptera; family Cercopidae; genus Prosapia; species Prosapia bicincta. The sequence continues at coordinate 172,108,192 of JBAIZL010000002.1, forward strand.
ACTCGTTATTGCTATAGCGTGCACCCGATGCAAAGGTAACAAGGTATATGCATACAGCATTCCTAAACGTCAGCTACATACAATTTTACGCGTTATTGCAATAGCGTGCTCCCAATGCACACGTAACAAGGTATATGCATACAGCATTCCTAAACGCCAGCTACATACAATTTTACCCGTTATTGCTATAGCGTGCACCCGATGCAAAGGTAACAAGGTATATGCATACAGCGTTCCTAAACGTCAGCTACATACAATTTTACGTGTTATTGCAATATCGTGCACCCGATGCACACGTAACAAGGTATATGCATACAGCGTTCCTAAACGTCAGCTACATATAATTTTACGCGTTATTGCAATATCGTGTACCCGATGCACACGTAACAAGGTATATGCATACAGCGTTTCTAAACGTCAGCTACATACAATTTTACGCGTTATTGCAATAGCGTGCACCCGATGCACACGTAACAAGGTATATGCATACAGCGTTCCTAAACGTCAGCTCCTTACAATTTTACGCGTTATTGCAATAGCGTGCACCCGATGCAAAGGTATAAAACTAACCAATGTAATTATATCTCAGTTGATCAAAGTAATTAGAAATCGTGCGCATGGCCTACGTGCGATGGACTTCCTGATCAAACCCTAACTTCCTGCATTTCTACCCATTCACCCATGGCGTCTCCACTGTCGTTTGTTCGTCGTCTGTTGCCCGTCTACCTGAGCAGATTAAAACAGGAGAATAGCCGTTATGAAATGAGCAATACGTGTAGTGCCATTTCGGCAAAAGTGCTATCTCGCCGAATATCCACGAAAAGGGCAGGGAGTTGGCAGTTCCACTAAAAGAGGCAACTCTTTACCTGCCCACTAGTGCTATTTCGGCAAATCCTATACTTGACAGTTTGACAGGTCTACAATAATTGTTTGAATTCAAAGCGTTCTTATAAATGGGTAGAATGTTATCTAATTTGTTGATGTTTGTAATAGTGGATGTGGCTCGTTTGCCAGTCAAATAAATTTTACAATTAAATACTTATAATGTAAACAACATAGTGAGAATAAAAAAAAATATTTTCACAAATCAGGTGATAGCCTAGTTAAGATACAGCCAAAGCTGCCTACATTATATACTTCAAAACGTTATAAATAAGACATTTTTAAAAACAATAACCGTTGTAAAACTTTTCTATGTATAAAATTTATTTACATAGATTGATTTTTGTACTGTACAATTTTTCAGTAGACTACACAGTAGACCCCCACAGCATATGATTCTGCACGTAAGCATGGATTTCATTTACCTTCGACTACCTGAACTTCTAAATAAATAACACTTTTTAAATTTAAAGGCGCTTTCCCTTAGTTTACTGATGATTATCATCAACTTATGATGCCTGAATAAAGCGAAAACACTGTTAAATTTAAACACTTGTGGAAGTATTTAAAAATGGTTACTTATTTACATGAAATACTTTCCATCTATAAATTAAAGAAGTTAAACTGAACCGCCTCAACCCTCGTCAAAATTTCTTCTAAACGAGATAGCATTCATTGACGTTTGTGGTAATTCGTAAAACCGAGCTTGCCGAAATGGCACTGTTTTCTAGGAATTTTGTTGCTTGCCGAAATAGCACTCAACCGAGCAGTAAGGGGACGCAGTAATAGCATTACCTGTCCTCCATGTAACTTGGACAGTTCAAATGTCCTTAAAATGGACACCATGTTCTCTCCTTACCATTGTTAATAACCAATTTTATTTTCTAACGGATTTTATGCACTTTTGGTACCGTTCATTATAATCTCTAATATAAATTATGTTGTTAATTGTTCCACAAATAGGTTTCATTGCAGAGGTCAAAATTAACCTTTTAAAACCTCAAAAATGAAGCAGACACTTTAATGGCAGCTAAGTTACAAACACAGGGAAAACAATCATAATTACTGTCTTATAATTAGTATATTCTCATCAGGTTGATAGATAGTTCGTCTAGAGCAGGGGCGCTCAACCTTTTTTTAACGGAGGGCCAATTACGTGTTCATTTTTCTCGAACCGGGCCGCAGGATTAAAATTTCTCGATTTCAACAATTGGAATAGGTTTTATTTAGTTGCCGTTAAGTTTCAAATAATATAGCTTACATTTTAAATTATAATGTAAGCGTACATCCCATACATACACAGCCACTTTATAATTTATGTAGACCTACATACCTGTAACAACGTATCCAGATATCAAATTCTCTACTTTGTTAATGTGAATATGTTGATACTCACAGCAATTATTTTAAGATTACTACACTTATTAATCATTCTACGCAAGGATTCAAAACATAAAAGAACTTTTAACTTGAAAATTAGAAAACATGAAATGAATTCTGAAAAGTGTTTATTTTAATGGGAAATTTGACACTGTTTTTTGTTTGATAATTGTTCAATATCTTTTTAGTGGTTTGTAATTACTATTTTCAATGTTGATTCCAAGTGAATGTCAGTTAAACGCGTACGAGCTTTAGATTTGATAGATTTCATTAACGAAAATGCATACTCACAAATGCAAGTACTACCGAACAAACACGAATTTTTTTATTAAACTATTTCTCAGAATAACCATTTATACAGGGAAATAATTTTTGTAGAGATCTAATAATGGAACTTCACAGAAAATTTACTTTTACATGCATGTGCTGCAGATCAATAAGTTCCATTTGAATATTGTGTGGTGCGTCAAACAATGAACGGCGATGCAAAGATTTAAAATAACGTTTCAAATTTATTAAGATCATGAAATCGGTTTACAAAATCTTATTTCAAACATTGTATTATATTGCTATATTTCGAGTAGTCCATGGTGTTATCAGCATCTCTTTAATTCATCTCAATAAGCTAAGGGAAGTTAACCAGAACTTCCTTTTATATTTTCAAACGTTCTTATAAGACTCAGTGACGAGTGAATTGAATTTTCTTTGCCTTGAAGTGTGGTATTAAATTCGTTCATAAGGTGCATAATATCGGCATAAAGTGCTAAGTCACATAACCAGTCTCTATTTTTAAATTCGAATACCGTAATTCCACGATCAGAAAGAAAAATATCAATATATGCACGAAGACTAAATACTATTCTTAAAACTTTGCCTGCACTCAATCACCGAATATGAGTATAATACATTACATCTTTGAATTCACTATCGATATCATCAAGAAAATCTTTGAGTTGGCGATGGACAAGTCCTTTCCTACTAATAGTCCTATTTACAACTTTAGTAACAACTTTGATAACATGATCCATCTGTAATGATTTCGAACACAAATTTTGTCTATGAAGAAGACAGTGAAAGGTTATGAGCTCATTTCCATATAAACTACGTTCTTGATCAAGATATGGCACTAAACCTATGATTTCCAAATCATTGATGGAGCGCCATCAGTTGCCACACCGCACAGTTTATCCATTCGTACTTTCAATTCAAAACGTTCGAAATATCAAGGTCTGGCACTAAACCTATGTTTTCCAAATCAGTGATGGAGCGCCATTAGTTGCCACACCGCACAGTTTATCCATTCGTACTTTGAATTCAAAACGTTCGAAATATCAAGGTCTGGCACTAAACCTATGTTTTCCAAATCAGTGATGGAGCGCCATCAGTTGCCACACCGCACAGTTTATCCATTCGTACTTTCAATTCAAAACGTTCGAAATATCAAGGTCTGGCACTAAACCTATGTTTTCCAAATCAGTGATGGAGCGCCATTAGTTGCCACACCGCACAGTTTATCCGTTCGTACTTTCAATTCAAAACGTTCGAAATATCAAGGTATGGCACTAAACCTATGTTTTTCTAATCATTGATGGAGCGCCGTCAGTTGCCACACCGAACAGTTTATCCGTTCGTACTTTCAATTCAAAACGTTTGAAATATCAAGGTGTGGCACTAAACCTATGTTTTCCAAATCAGTGATGGAGCACCATCAGTTGCCACACCGCACAGTTTATCTGTTCGTACTTTCAGTTCAAAACGTTCGAAATATCAAGGTGTGGCACTAAACCTATGTTTTCCAAATCAGTGATGGAGCGCCACCAGTTGCCACACCGTAGAGTTTATCCATTCGTACTTTCAATTCAAAACGTTCGAAATATCAAGGTCTGGCACTAAACCTATGTTTTCCAAATCAGTGATGGAGCGCCATTAGTTGCCACACCGCACAGTTTATCCGTTCGTACTTTCAATTCAAAACGTTCGAAATATCAAGGTATGGCACTAAACCTATGTTTTTCTAATCATTGATGGAGCGCCGTCAGTTGCCACACCGAACAGTTTATCCGTTCGTACTTTCAATTCAAAACGTTTGAAATATCAAGGTGTGGCACTAAACCTATGTTTTCCAAATCAGTGATGGAGCACCATCAGTTGCCACACCGCACAGTTTATCTGTTCGTACTTTCAGTTCAAAACGTTCGAAATATCAAGGTGTGGCACTAAACCTATGTTTTCCAAATCAGTGATGGAGCGCCACCAGTTGCCACACCGTAGAGTTTATCCGTTCGTACTTTCAATTTAAATCGTTCGAAATATCAAGGTATGGCACTAAACCTATGTTTTCCAAATCAGTGATGGAGCGCCACCAGTTGCCACACCGTAGAGTTTATCCGTTCGTACTTTCAATTCAAAACGTTTGAAATATCAAGGTGTGGCACTAAACCTATGTTTTCCAAATCAGTGATGCAGCGCCATCAGTTGCCACACCGCACAGTTTATCCATTCGTACTTTCAATTCAAATCGTTCGAAATATCAAGGTATGGCACTAAACCTATGTTTTCCAAATCAGTGATGGAGCGCCACCAGTTGCCACACCGTAAAGTTTATCCGTTCGTACTTTCAATTCAAAACGTTTGAAATATCAAGGTATGGCACTAAACCTATGTTTTCCAAATCAGTGATGGAGCGCCACCAGTTGCCACACCGTAGAGTTTATCCGTTCGTACTTTCAATTCAAAACGTTTGAAATATCAAGGTGTGGCACTAAACCTATGTTTTCCAAATCAGTGATGGAGCGCCACCAGTTGCCACACCGTAGAGTTTATCCGTTCGTACTTTCAATTCAAAACGTTTGAAATATCAAGGTGTGGCACTAAACCTATGTTTTCCAAATCAGTGATGGAGCGCCACCAGTTGCCACACCGTAGAGTTTATCCGTTCGTACTTTCAATTTAAATCGTTCGAAATATCAAGGTATGGCACTAAACCTATGTTTTCCAAATCAGTGATGGAGCGCCACCAGTTGCCACACCGTAGAGTTTATCCGTTCGTACTTTCAATTCAAAACGTTTGAAATATCAAGGTGTGGCACTAAACCTATGTTTTCCAAATCAGTGATGCAGCGCCATCAGTTGCCACACCGCACAGTTTATCCATTCGTACTTTCAATTCAAAACGTTCGAAATATCAAGGTATGGCACTAAACCTATGTTTTCCAAATCATTGATGGAGCGCCGTCAGTTGCTACACCGCACAGTTTATCCGTTCGTACTATCAATCGGGGGGGGGGGCGTGAGACAAGTTGGAAAATAGTAAGATAAATTCTCATTTAGTTAAAATTTAAGTACACAACTTATCAAAATTTAAAACTAAATTAACACCGTAGATTTTTTTACACAAGTAATTTTATTGAACATGATGTTCAGAAAATTTAAATGAAAGGTATGCATTTATAAAAAAAATATAAGTAAAGGTTGAGCAAATTCCATAAACCTGAAATTAAATCAACACCACAGCTTGAAAAGAATAATAGTACAAAAGTGTCGGGAAACGAATGATTGCCGTTCATTGTGGCAACAGCGCCACAATGGACTCATCTTCATTTTGGATAAAACACTTAGAAGTGTATCACAGGCAGCTCCTCGATTATACTTGTTTTTTTCAAGCCCGTACTTGTGCGAAAAAATATTTTTAGCACTCGTTGAAATAAAAACCACATAAAGGAACAAACTTGATGTTGCTAATGACTTGCGTTGTGCCTTTACTAAAGTACAACCTCAAATAGGTATGTTAGTGAAATAAATTCCAGCTCGTCCATCTCACTAACAGGTTTTCCTCTTATAAGTTAAAATTTACCTTGCAAATTAAAACGACATGTTACATTAGGTTTCTTGTGAAAGTTTGTATTAATAAATAAATAAATATATATATATATATATATATATATATATATATATATATATATATATATATATATATATATATATAATATTTATTTCTTTTTAATATGTCCATACCATTTATTATTAGTGTAAAGTGGGTTTTCATTTCAAGAAGAGTGAGCGTGGTATCAAAACGTTTGGGAACCCCAGGCCTAGATGACATTCAATTCGTCCATTGCTCAAATTCAACTTTCCGTCCAACTACAAGTCAAGTATTTAATCCTTGATCAAAGTAGTTAATTAATCAGAAGGGATATGAATAACAGAGTTTTTCCCTGTGAACAAAAATTGGAAAAATCACTTCGTGCATTTAAATTGGCAATGTAAGGCGTAGTAGGTTTCCATAAGATCTATCAACTATTCGGGGCTCTGAGGCTTTTGTATATCACATACATTATTTAATCTGCATGTACGTTACGTCGTAAACTTTGAAGGTTGGAGGGCCTAACGATGAGGCATGAATTGTGCACTTTAATTGCTGGGAGTTTATGGAAAGTGAAGGTAAACCTCGTCAAAACGGAGATAGCTGGGCGATGGAGTGAGGGGGGGGGGTTGGCAATGGTATAATGTTAAACAAGTGGCAGTATTCCGAAACTAGAGCATGGGACCAATAGTTTATCAACTAATAACAACTAATGAAAGCATAGAAACCGACTAGGAGGAAATAAGAAAGAAACAATTAATGTGGATATATACATAGACAACTACAACGAGAAGAACGAGAGAAATACCAGGGAAGAACTGAGGTTCAAGGAATTTAGTAGGATCCGAGATTTGAAAACAATTTAATTAAGGAATATTCGAACACAAGAGAAATTGGTATTCGCCTAGCGTAAAATCTACAACACGAAAACTATAGTGAGCAACGCTTTAAAGAATGTAAATATTCAATAGAAAACTGTTAGATTTCGAACCAGTTTGTATTAAATATGGTTAATAGTGGCGCATTGTATGGTTACCTACATTGCATTGTTCCCGTAATATATTTTAAAGCTATTGCTTTTAGCTTCTTTCCCAAAGAACTGCGATGTCCCTAAAAATCGCCATGTTGACCAGACCCCCATAAATCACAGCGTATTAATGCTATATGAGCGTACCTAGCGCAATTAATGATAAATAACAGCAAATCGTAAATCAAAACACGGGGTTAGAGCCCGAGTGGATATATCTTTGCACACAATAGATTGGCGTATGATCGTAAAGTAACCGAACATGTGTTTTTGTGACCTGCGTGGTGACACCGCGACAATGTGACTATAAACATTTGTCAAGGCCGCGGTAGGTTCGTGTTTGAGGTTATGTCGACGTTTTGTAACAGAACGTAAATCACTTATAGAACATTTGAAGTTTTCGACTTTAATGCTTCGTGTCAAGTATAACAGTAGTTTTAAAAATATTTCTTTCAGTTCTTAATATTCACTAGGTCAATAATTTTTCCAAAAAAAACAAATTCTCTTTAAATTTCAGTTTAGTTTTCCGAATTTTTATATTTTTCTGTTTACGTGAAACATACTAGTTCTGTCTGACACGATGTAATTATTACAATACTCACAATTTCGCCACTGACTTGACTAATCATAAGCAAATACATATAAATGTGTAAATTATTATATTTACATCGGGTTTGAACTTTTTCTGAGTAAAATTACAAGTCATAGTTGGCACAAGAAACATAACGAAAACATTATGTAAAAGTGACAGTCTATTTAAAGTAGATAGAGTGTGCCAATGGTGAATGAAGTACTGGGCCCAGTTTGTTGTTACGCGTGCGTGAGCGAAAGATTTTCCTTACATTACAACCGTTTCTTGTTCAGAGGTATAATCAGGAAAAGCTTGTTCTTGATACTTGAAGAAAATTTTTGAGGTTTTAAATGGTACCCAGCCTCCTAATCTTCATCTTAAAGAGAAAACATTGAGGGCGGGACAGAAGAGAACACGCTACCATCACAAGCAACGCGATAGAAGACGATCGTAACTCTTCAAGAAAGTTTAGGGATTATGCCACTACCATTGCTTCGCTACATCTCATCGCAGTTTAGCATCATCTAAATACATTTTACATAAATTGAATATTTTGCTTTTGTTATATAGACTCATTTAATTTCAAACAGTTTTGCACTTATTTTAGGGGGCTACTGCTATTCTCTTCTTAGTTTTTTAATATTTTACACCTATAATAATTTTCTTTCCATTGTGTTTTTACATCATATTTATGTTTTTATTTGCGAATCGTAATTAAAAATATAAAATTATTACAGTTACAATACTGTAAACCTATTTAACTACCATTTTTATGCCAGTTAGAGAAAATTAAAATTGTAAAATCTTTTATTATTTACAACAGAATATCTAATATCTGTACTTTTCTTTCTCGTTAGCTCTTACCACTAGTTAGAAAGTTTTGCCCATATCATAAATACCGTCTTTCAAAATCTCTAATATTTGTTCTTTTACTTACATGTAAGCTGCAACCTTCGATTATGTCAGAACGTAAGTATACTCAGAATTCACCTTTTCACATCTGATTTGTTTGCTTAGTATCCCAACTTTATTAATAACACTTCTTTATATTAAATGGTATATTTATAAATTTGAATTCTAATTTTACTTGAGTTGCTACTACTTATTTTATTTAGATTGACTAATGTAATACACATAATTTTGTTTTCAGCTTAGTTTACTCAGACGACAAATAATGAATTTCAGTAACAATGTATGACTGAATATTTTCCTCACATCTGAAATTGGCGGAATTTTGTATATCTGGTTGTAGATTTCTGGTAGTATATTTGGGCCATTATTTACCTCTATATTGATTCCTATGGGTGTCGTCGACAGTTTAATGGAGACTTTATTGCTTAAGAGAGGATGCCTCAATGTCTGTGACACGTAACTGCAATTACTTCGCACACAGTACTTAGTACAGATGTTCTAGAACAAGTACAGATATGTTGATTCGTATGTGTTTCGTTGTCGACAGTTTAATGGAGACTTTAATGCTTAAGAGAGGATGCCTCAATGTCTGTGACACGTAACTGCAAGTACTTCGCACACAGTACTTAGTACAGATGTTCTAGAACAAGTACAGATATGTTGATTCGTATGTGTTTCGTTGTCGACAGTTTAATGGAGACTTTAATGCTTAAGAGAGGATGCCTCAATGTCTGTGACACGTAACTGCAAGTACTTCGCACACAGTACTTAGTACAGATGATCTAGAACAAGTACAGATATGTTGATTCGTATGTGTTTCGTTTTCGACAGTTTAATGGATACTTATGTGCTTAAGAGAGGATGTCTTAATATCTGTGACACGTAATTGTAAGTACGTCGCACACAGTACTTAGTACAGATGTTCTAGAACAAGTACAGATATGTTGAAACGTTTCGCCCAAGACTAATTTAACACCAGCGCATCCAACAGAACCAGCTATGTTGGGTTTATTCTAGTAAATTTAGGGAAGAAATTTGCACTACAGGAACTTTATAGGTTTTGCGACCGGAAAATAATTTTCGACTTGACGAATATTTGACAGTACGACGAGCAGAAAGATCCTGAACACATAACCGGAGAGGCGTGGAATTGCGCGTTGCGTGCCGACGGTCCGGGCCACACAATTACCTAGTAAAGGTTACATAAAGGAGACGAAGAGATATTGATAGACTCGACCTCACAACCCAGCTGATTTCTCTCCGCTGTTTGTATGACGTAAGGGGACGGAACAAAAACACAGTGACTTCTCACGTAAGTGTCGGGTCAGGGGTCGCGGGGCAATGGGGTAATTGAAAGGACAAGATGGCGACCTATGAGAAGTGCCTAGTCGGTCGTTGCCTCGACTTGTTTTAACCTGTTAAATAATGGTCAAAATGCTTGTAGTATATTGAACTGTAAAACGGAGTGTTTGAGGTAAGTTATGTAAGTTTATGTGGATTTCGCTACCTTTACAGCAGTTTTAAAATATTTTTACTTGTCAATTGAAAAATAGTTGTTTTATTCAAAACACCTAATAATGTTTTAATGCTTATAGCATATGTACGAGTATTTTATTTTAAACATTCTTAGAGTAAGATTAAAAAAAACAAAGGAATTCAAACACTTGGCCATTGCTGTCTCAAATGACGGAAAATTAAAGACAGATTTTTAAGGGCAAGATTTTTAACCGCTGAATGTTTGAATAATTCAATATGGGGAGTAAAACTATGGGAGCAACGCAGAGCAGAATTTACAAAGCAGTAGTTTGAACCAATAATGCCATATGCGGAAACACGGCCGGCCACAGGGTACACAAAACTATCATGGTAACGGCGAGATATTGGGAAGATCACGAAACTACCTTCTTCAATACATGTTGGGAAAAGATAGACTAATGAGTATATCAAAGAAAAAGAACAAAATTCTTAATACGGGTGGTGGTGTGTGTTTTGTTTTTATTAAAAGCTTATATTTCGCTTAAACAAAGTAAATTTTTACTATACAAATATTCTTTGAACTTAGCATGTGAGGTTATATTAAACACAAATAAAACATACAAAAAACTCACAAATTATCCATTTATTTACTCCATTATCATATATCTAATCCATTATTTACAATAATTGATTAATTTTTGGGTGTTGTGTATGTTTTAATTTGTTTTTATATTTATACTGTACAAGTAAAAGCATATAATTTTACTGTACTCAGTTAGTACAGCCAGTTAGTAAAATACGATAACCTTTGTTTCACAGAGCAAGCTTCTATTTGGCTCAGTTTTGTAGGTATATATTTCTACGTAAATAGACAGTAATCGATGTCAACTGAGTTTAGTAAAATACGATAACCTTTGTTTCACAGAGCAAACTTCTATTTGGCTCAGTTTTGTAGGTATATATTTCTACGTAAATAGACAGTAATTTATGTCAACTGAGTTTAGTAAAGTACAACAACCTTTGTTTCACAGTGCAAGCTTCTATTTAGCTCAGTTTTGTCGGTATATATTTCTACGTATATAGACAGTAATCGATGGTAACTGAGTTTAGTAAAGTACAACAACCTTTGTTTCACAGAGCAAACTTCTATTTGGCTCAGTTTTGTAGGTATATATATCTACGTAAATAGACAGTAATCGATGTCAACTGAGTTTAGTAAGGTACGATAAACTTTGTTTTACAGAGCAAGCTTCTATTTAGCTCAGTTTTGTAGGTATATATTTCTACGTAAATAGACAGTAATCGATGTCAACTGAGATTAGTAAAGTACGATAACCTTTGTTTCACAGAGCAAGCTTCTATTTGGCTCAGTTTTGTAGGTATATATTTCTACGTAAATAGGCAGTAATCGATGGCAACTGAGTTTAGTAAAGTACAACTACCTTTGTTTCACAGAGCATGCTTTTATTTGGCTCAGTTTTGTCGGTATGTTATATATTTCTACATAAATAGACAGTAATCGATGGTAACTGAGTTTAGTAAAGTACAACAACCTTTGTTTCACAGTGCAAGCTTCTATTTAGCTCAGTTTTGTAGGTATATATATCTACGTAAATAGACAGTAATCGATGTCAACTGAGTTTAGTAAGGTACGATAAACTTTGTTTTACAGAGCAAGCTTCTATTTAGCTCAGTTTTGTAGGTATATATTTCTACGTAAATAGACAGTAATCGATGTCAACTGAGATTAGTAAAGTACGATAACCTTTGTTTCACAGAGCAAGCTTCTATTTGGCTCAGTTTTGTAGGTATATATTTCTACGTAAATAGACAGTAATCGATGGCAACTGAGTTTAGTAAAGTACAACTACCTTTGTTTCACAGAGCATGCTTTTATTTGGCTCAGTTTTGTAGGTATATATTTTTACGTAAATAGACAGTAATCGATGGCAACTGAGTTTAGTAAAGTACAACAACCTTTGTTTCACAGAGCATGCTTTTATTTGGCTCAGTTTTGTAGGTATATATTTCTACGTAAATAAACAGTAATCGATGTCACCTGAGATTAGTAAAGTACGATAACCTTTGTTTCACAGAGCAAGCTTCTATTTGGCTCAGTTTTGTAGGTATATATTTCTACATAAATAGACAGTAATCGATGTCAACTGAGTTTAATAAAGTACGTGTTTCACAGAGCAAGCTTCTATTTGGCTCAGTTTTGTAGGTATATATTTCTACATAAATAGACAGTAATCGATGGCAACTGAGTTTAGTAAAGTACGATAACCTTTGTTTCACAGAGCAAGCTTCTATTTGGCTCAGTTTTGTAGGTATATATTTCTACATAAATAGACAGTAATCGATGGCAACTGAGTTTAGTAAAGTACGATAACCTTTGTTTCACAGAGCAAGCTTCTATTTGGCTCAGTTTTGTAGGTATATATTTCTACATAAATAGACAGTAATCGATGGCAACTGAGTTTAGTAAAGTACGATAACCTTTGTTTCACAGAGCAAGCTTCTATTTGGCTCAGTTTTGTAGGTATATATTTCTACATAAATAGACAGTAATCGATGGCAACTGAGTTTAGTAAGGTACGATAAACTTTGTTTTACAGAGCAAGCTTCTATTTAGCTCAGTTTTGTAGGTATATATTTCTACGTAAATAGACAGTAATCGATGTCAACTGAGTTTAGTAAAGTACGATAACCTTTGTTTCACAGAGCAAGCTTCTATTTGGCTCAGTTTTGTAGGTATATATTTCTACATAAATAGACAGTAATCGATGTCAACTGAGTTTAGTAAAGTACGATAACCTTTTTTTCACAGTGCAAGCCTCTCAATTTGCTCAGTTTTGTAGGTATATATATCTACGTAAATAGACAGTAAGCGATGTCAACTGAGTTTAGTAAAGTACGATAACCTTTGTTTCACAGAGCAAGCTTCTATTTAGCTCAGTTTTGTAGCTATATATTTCTACGTAGATAGACAGTAATCGATGTCAACTGAGTTTAGTAAAGTACGATAACCTTTGTTTCACAGAGCAAGCTTCTATTTGGCTCAGTTTTGTAGGTATATAGTTCTACGTAAATAGACAGTAATCGTTGTCAACTGAGTTTAATAAAGTACAACAACCTTTTTTTCACAGAGCAAGCTTCTATTTGGCTCAGTTTTGTAGATATATATTTCTACGTAAATAGACAGTAATCGATGGCAACTGAGTTTAGTAAAGTACGATAACCTTTGATTCACAGAGCAAGCCTCTATTTGGCTCAGTTTTGTAGGTATATATTTCTACGTAGATAGACAGTAATCGATGTCAACTGAGTTTGGTAAAGTAAGATAACCTTTGTTTCACAGAGCAAGCTTCTATTTGGCTCAGTTTTGTAGGTATATATTTCTACGTAAATAGACAGTAATCGATGGCAACTGAGTTTAGTAAAGTACAACTACCTTTGTTTCACAGAGCATGCTTTTATTTGGCTCAGTTTTGTAGATATATATTTCTACGTAAATAGACAGTAATCGATGGCAACTGAGTTTAGTAAAGTACAACAACTTTTGTTTCACAGAGCATGCTTTTATTTGGCTCAGTTTTGTAGGTATATATTTCTACGTAAATAGACAGTAATCGATGTCAACTGAGTTTAGTAAAGTACAACAACCTTTGTTTCACAGAGCATGCTTTTATTTGGCTTAGTTTTGTAGGTATATATTTCTACGTAAATAGACAGTAATCGATGTCAACTGAGTTTAGTAAAGTACAACAACGTTTGTTTCACAGAGCATGCTTTTATTTGGCTCAGTTTTGTAGGTATATATTTCTACGTAAATAGACAGTAATCGATGTCAACTGAGTTTAGTAAGGTACGGTAACCTTTGTTTCACAGAGCAAGCTTCTATTTGGCTCAGTTTTGTAGGTATATATTTCTACATAAATAGACAGTAATCGATGGCAACTGAGTTTAGTAAAGTACGATAACCTTTGTTTCACAGAGCAAGCTTCTATTTGGCTCAGTTTTGTCGGTATATATTTCTACATAAATAGACAGTAATCGATGGCAACTGAGTTTAGTAAGGTACGATAAACTTTGTTTTACAGAGCAAGCTTCTATTTAGCTCAGTTTTGTAGGTATATATTTCTACGTAAATAGACAGTAATCGATGTCAACTGAGTTTAGTAAAGTACGATAACCTTTGTTTCACAGAGCAAGCTTCTATTTGGCTCAGTTTTGTAGGTATATATTTCTACATAAATAGACAGTAATCGATGTCAACTGAGTTTAGTAAAGTACGATAACCTTTTTTTCACAGTGCAAGCCTCTCAATTTGCTCAGTTTTGTAGGTATATATATCTACGTAAATAGACAGTAAGCGATGTCAACTGAGTTTAGTAAAGTACGATAACCTTTGTTTCACAGAGCAAGCTTCTATTTAGCTCAGTTTTGTAGCTATATATTTCTACGTAGATAGACAGTAATCGATGTCAACTGAGTTTAGTAAAGTACGATAACCTTTGTTTCACAGAGCAAGCTTCTATTTGGCTCAGTTTTGTAGGTATATAGTTCTACGTAAATAGACAGTAATCGTTGTCAACTGAGTTTAGTAAAGTACAACAACCTTTTTTTCACAGAGCAAGCTTCTATTTGGCTCTGTTTTGTAGATATATATTTCTACGTAAATAGACAGTAATCGATGGCAACTGAGTTTAGTAAAGTACGATAACCTTTGATTCACAGAGCAAGCCTCTATTTGGCTCAGTTTTGTAGGTATATATTTCTACGTAGATAGACAGTAATCGATGGCAACTGAGTTTAGTAAAGTACAACAACCTTTGTTTCACAGAGCATGCTTCTATTTGGCTCAGTTTTGTAGGTATATATTTCTACATAAATAGACAGTAATCGATGTCAACTGAGTTTGGTAAAGTAAGATAACCTTTGTTTCACAGAGCAAGCTTCTATTTGGCTCAGTTTTGTAGGTATATATTTCTACGTAAATAGACAGTAATCGATGGCAACTGAGTTTAGTAAAGTACAACAACTTTTGTTTCACAGAGCATGCTTTTATTTGGCTCAGTTTTGTAGGTATATATTTCTACGTAAATAGACAGTAATCGATGTCAACTGAGTTTAGTAAAGTACAACAACCTTTGTTTCACAGAGCATGCTTTTATTTGGCTTAGTTTTGTAGGTATATATTTCTACGTAAATAGACAGTAATCGATGTCAACTGAGATTAGTAAAGTACGATAACCTTTGTTTCACAGAGCAAGCTTCTATTTGGCTCAGTTTTGTAGGTATATATTTCTACGTAAATAGACAGTAATCGATGGCAACTGAGTTTAGTAAAGTACAACTACCTTTGTTTCACAGAGCATGCTTTTATTTGGCTCAGTTTTGTAGGTATATATTTTTACGTAAATAGACAGTAATCGATGGCAACTGAGTTTAATAAAGTACAACAACCTTTGTTTCACAGAGCATGCTTTTATTTGGCTCAGTTTTGTAGGTATATATTTCTACGTAAATAAACAGTAATCGATGTCACCTGAGATTAGTAAAGTACGATAACCTTTGTTTCACAGAGCAAGCTTCTATTTGGCTCAGTTTTGTAGGTATATATTTCTACATAAATAGACAGTAATCGATGGCAACTGAGTTTAGTAAAGTACGATAACCTTTGTTTCACAGAGCAAGCTTCTATTTGGCTCAGTTTTGTAGGTATATATTTCTACATAAATAGACAGTAATCGATGGCAACTGAGTTTAGTAAAGTACGATAACCTTTGTTTCACAGAGCAAGCTTCTATTTGGCTCAGTTTTGTAGGTATATATTTCTACATAAATAGACAGTAATCGATGGCAACTGAGTTTAGTAAAGTACGATAACCTTTGTTTCACAGAGCAAGCTTCTATTTGGCTCAGTTTTGTAGGTATATATTTCTACATAAATAGACAGTAATCGATGGCAACTGAGTTTAGTAAGGTACGATAAACTTTGTTTTACAGAGCAAGCTTCTATTTAGCTCAGTTTTGTAGGTATATATTTCTACGTAAATAGACAGTAATCGATGTCAACTGAGTTTAGTAAAGTACGATAACCTTTGTTTCACAGAGCAAGCTTCTATTTGGCTCAGTTTTGTAGGTATATATTTCTACATAAATAGACAGTAATCGATGTCAACTGAGTTTAGTAAAGTACGATAACCTTTTTTTCACAGTGCAAGCCTCTCAATTTGCTCAGTTTTGTAGGTATATATATCTACGTAAATAGACAGTAAGCGATGTCAACTGAGTTTAGTAAAGTACGATAACCTTTGTTTCACAGAGCAAGCTTCTATTTAGCTCAGTTTTGTAGCTATATATTTCTACGTAGATAGACAGTAATCGATGTCAACTGAGTTTAGTAAAGTACGATAACCTTTGTTTCACAGAGCAAGCTTCTATTTGGCTCAGTTTTGTAGGTATATAGTTCTACGTAAATAGACAGTAATCGTTGTCAACTGAGTTTAATAAAGTACAACAACCTTTTTTTCACAGAGCAAGCTTCTATTTGGCTCAGTTTTGTAGATATATATTTCTACGTAAATAGACAGTAATCGATGGCAACTGAGTTTAGTAAAGTACAACAACCTTTGTTTCACAGAGCAAGCTTCTATTTGGCTCAGTTTTGTAGGTATATATTTCTACGTAAATAGACAGTAATCGATGGCAACTGAGTTTAGTAAAGTACAACTACCTTTGTTTCACAGAGCATGCTTTTATTTGGCTCAGTTTTGTAGATATATATTTCTACGTAAATAGACAGTAATCGATGGCAACTGAGTTTAGTAAAGTACAACAACTTTTGTTTCACAGAGCATGCTTTTATTTGGCTCAGTTTTGTAGGTATATATTTCTACGTAAATAGACAGTAATCGATGTCAACTGAGTTTAGTAAAGTACAACAACCTTTGTTTCACAGAGCATGCTTTTATTTGGCTTAGTTTTGTAGGTATATATTTCTACGTAAATAGACAGTAATCGATGTCAACTGAGTTTAGTAAAGTACAACAACGTTTGTTTCACAGAGCATGCTTTTATTTGGCTCAGTTTTGTAGGTATATATTTCTACGTAAATAGACAGTAATCGATGTCAACTGAGTTTAGTAAGGTACGGTAACCTTTGTTTCACAGAGCAAGCTTCTATTTGGCTCAGTTTTGTAGGTATATATTTCTACATAAATAGACAGTAATCGATGGCAACTGAGTTTAGTAAAGTACGATAACCTTTGTTTCACAGAGCAAGCTTCTATTTGGCTCAGTTTTGTAGGTATATATTTCTACATAAATAGACAGTAATCGATGGCAACTGAGTTTAGTAAGGTACGATAAACTTTGTTTTACAGAGCAAGCTTCTATTTAGCTCAGTTTTGTAGGTATATATTTCTACGTAAATAGACAGTAATCGATGTCAACTGAGTTTAGTAAAGTACGATAACCTTTGTTTCACAGAGCAAGCTTCTATTTGGCTCAGTTTTGTAGGTATATATTTCTACATAAATAGACAGTAATCGATGTCAACTGAGTTTAGTAAAGTACGATAACCTTTTTTTCACAGTGCAAGCCTCTCAATTTGCTCAGTTTTGTAGGTATATATATCTACGTAAATAGACAGTAAGCGATGTCAACTGAGTTTAGTAAAGTACGATAACCTTTGTTTCACAGAGCAAGCTTCTATTTAGCTCAGTTTTGTAGCTATATATTTCTACGTAGATAGACAGTAATCGATGTCAACTGAGTTTAGTAAAGTACGATAACCTTTGTTTCACAGAGCAAGCTTCTATTTGGCTCAGTTTTGTAGGTATATAGTTCTACGTAAATAGACAGTAATCGTTGTCAACTGAGTTTAGTAAAGTACAACAACCTTTTTTTCACAGAGCAAGCTTCTATTTGGCTCTGTTTTGTAGATATATATTTCTACGTAAATAGACAGTAATCGATGGCAACTGAGTTTAGTAAAGTACGATAACCTTTGATTCACAGAGCAAGCCTCTATTTGGCTCAGTTTTGTAGGTATATATTTCTACGTAGATAGACAGTAATCGATGGCAACTGAGTTTAGTAAAGTACAACAACCTTTGTTTCACAGAGCATGCTTCTATTTGGCTCAGTTTTGTAGGTATATATTTCTACATAAATAGACAGTAATCGATGTCAACTGAGTTTGGTAAAGTAAGATAACCTTTGTTTCACAGAGCAAGCTTCTATTTGGCTCAGTTTTGTAGGTATATATTTCTACGTAAATAGACAGTAATCGATGGCAACTGAGTTTAGTAAAGTACAACTACCTTTGTTTCACAGAGCATGCTTTTATTTGGCTCAGTTTTGTAGATATATATTTCTACGTAAATAGACAGTAATCGATGGCAACTGAGTTTAGTAAAGTACAACAACTTTTGTTTCACAGAGCATGCTTTTATTTGGCTCAGTTTTGTAGGTATATATTTCTACATAAATAGACAGTAATCGATGTCAACTGAGTTTAGTAAAGTACGATAACCTTTGTTTCACAGAGCAAGCTTCTATTTGGCTCAGTTTTGTAGGTATATATTTCTACATAAATAGACAGTAATCGATGTCAACTGAGTTTAGTAAAGTACGATAACCTTTTTTTCACAGTGCAAGCCTCTCAATTTGCTCAGTTTTGTAGGTATATATATCTACGTAAATAGACAGTAAGCGATGTCAACTGAGTTTAGTAAAGTACGATAACCTTTGTTTCACAGAGCAAGCTTCTATTTAGCTCAGTTTTGTAGCTATATATTTCTACGTAGATAGACAGTAATCGATGTCAACTGAGTTTAGTAAAGTACGATAACCTTTGTTTCACAGAGCAAGCTTCTATTTGGCTCAGTTTTGTAGGTATATAGTTCTACGTAAATAGACAGTAATCGTTGTCAACTGAGTTTAGTAAAGTACAACAACCTTTTTTTCACAGAGCAAGCTTCTATTTGGCTCTGTTTTGTAGATATATATTTCTACGTAAATAGACAGTAATCGATGGCAACTGAGTTTAGTAAAGTACGATAACCTTTGATTCACAGAGCAAGCCTCTATTTGGCTCAGTTTTGTAGGTATATATTTCTACGTAGATAGACAGTAATCGATGGCAACTGAGTTTAGTAAAGTACAACAACCTTTGTTTCACAGAGCATGCTTCTATTTGGCTCAGTTTTGTAGGTATATATTTCTACATAAATAGACAGTAATCGATGTCAACTGAGTTTGGTAAAGTAAGATAACCTTTGTTTCACAGAGCAAGCTTCTATTTGGCTCAGTTTTGTAGGTATATATTTCTACGTAAATAGACAGTAATCGATGGCAACTGAGTTTAGTAAAGTACAACTACCTTTGTTTCACAGAGCATGCTTTTATTTGGCTCAGTTTTGTAGATATATATTTCTACGTAAATAGACAGTAATCGATGGCAACTGAGTTTAGTAAAGTACAACAACCTTTGTTTCACAGAGCAAGCTTCTATTTGGCTCAGTTTTGTAGGTATATATTTCTACATAAATAGACAGTAATCGATGGCAACTGAGTTTAGTAAAGTACGATAACCTTTGTTTCACAGAGCAAGCTTCTATTTGGCTCAGTTTTGTAGGTATATATTTCTACATAAATAGACAGTAATCGATGGCAACTGAGTTTAGTAAAGTACGATAACCTTTGTTTCACAGAGCAAGCTTCTATTTGGCTCAGTTTTGTAGGTATATATTTCTACATAAATAGACAGTAATCGATGGCAACTGAGTTTAGTAAGGTACGATAAACTTTGTTTTACAGAGCAAGCTTCTATTTAGCTCAGTTTTGTAGGTATATATTTCTACGTAAATAGACAGTAATCGATGTCAACTGAGTTTAGTAAAGTACGATAACCTTTGTTTCACAGAGCAAGCTTCTATTTGGCTCAGTTTTGTAGGTATATATTTCTACATAAATAGACAGTAATCGATGTCAACTGAGTTTAGTAAAGTACGATAACCTTTTTTTCACAGTGCAAGCCTCTCAATTTGCTCAGTTTTGTAGGTATATATATCTACGTAAATAGACAGTAAGCGATGTCAACTGAGTTTAGTAAAGTACGATAACCTTTGTTTCACAGAGCAAGCTTCTATTTAGCTCAGTTTTGTAGCTATATATTTCTACGTAGATAGACAGTAATCGATGTCAACTGAGTTTAGTAAAGTACGATAACCTTTGTTTCACAGAGCAAGCTTCTATTTGGCTCAGTTTTGTAGGTATATAGTTCTACGTAAATAGACAGTAATCGTTGTCAACTGAGTTTAATAAAGTACAACAACCTTTTTTTCACAGAGCAAGCTTCTATTTGGCTCAGTTTTGTAGATATATATTTCTACGTAAATAGACAGTAATCGATGGCAACTGAGTTTAGTAAAGTACGATAACCTTTGATTCACAGAGCAAGCCTCTATTTGGCTCAGTTTTGTAGGTATATATTTCTACGTAGATAGACAGTAATCGATGTCAACTGAGTTTGGTAAAGTAAGATAACCTTTGTTTCACAGAGCAAGCTTCTATTTGGCTCAGTTTTGTAGGTATATATTTCTACGTAAATAGACAGTAATCGATGGCAACTGAGTTTAGTAAAGTACAACTACCTTTGTTTCACAGAGCATGCTTTTATTTGGCTCAGTTTTGTAGATATATATTTCTACGTAAATAGACAGTAATCGATGGCAACTGAGTTTAGTAAAGTACAACAACTTTTGTTTCACAGAGCATGCTTTTATTTGGCTCAGTTTTGTAGGTATATATTTCTACGTAAATAGACAGTAATCGATGTCAACTGAGTTTAGTAAAGTACAACAACCTTTGTTTCACAGAGCATGCTTTTATTTGGCTTAGTTTTGTAGGTATATATTTCTACGTAAATAGACAGTAATCGATGTCAACTGAGTTTAGTAAAGTACAACAACGTTTGTTTCACAGAGCATGCTTTTATTTGGCTCAGTTTTGTAGGTATATATTTCTACGTAAATAGACAGTAATCGATGTCAACTGAGTTTAGTAAGGTACGGTAACCTTTGTTTCACAGAGCAAGCTTCTATTTGGCTCAGTTTTGTAGGTATATATTTCTACATAAATAGACAGTAATCGATGGCAACTGAGTTTAGTAAAGTACGATAACCTTTGTTTCACAGAGCAAGCTTCTATTTGGCTCAGTTTTGTCGGTATATATTTCTACATAAATAGACAGTAATCGATGGCAACTGAGTTTAGTAAGGTACGATAAACTTTGTTTTACAGAGCAAGCTTCTATTTAGCTCAGTTTTGTAGGTATATATTTCTACGTAAATAGACAGTAATCGATGTCAACTGAGTTTAGTAAAGTACGATAACCTTTGTTTCACAGAGCAAGCTTCTATTTGGCTCAGTTTTGTAGGTATATATTTCTACATAAATAGACAGTAATCGATGTCAACTGAGTTTAGTAAAGTACGATAACCTTTTTTTCACAGTGCAAGCCTCTCAATTTGCTCAGTTTTGTAGGTATATATATCTACGTAAATAGACAGTAAGCGATGTCAACTGAGTTTAGTAAAGTACGATAACCTTTGTTTCACAGAGCAAGCTTCTATTTAGCTCAGTTTTGTAGCTATATATTTCTACGTAGATAGACAGTAATCGATGTCAACTGAGTTTAGTAAAGTACGATAACCTTTGTTTCACAGAGCAAGCTTCTATTTGGCTCAGTTTTGTAGGTATATAGTTCTACGTAAATAGACAGTAATCGTTGTCAACTGAGTTTAGTAAAGTACAACAACCTTTTTTTCACAGAGCAAGCTTCTATTTGGCTCTGTTTTGTAGATATATATTTCTACGTAAATAGACAGTAATCGATGGCAACTGAGTTTAGTAAAGTACGATAACCTTTGATTCACAGAGCAAGCCTCTATTTGGCTCAGTTTTGTAGGTATATATTTCTACGTAGATAGACAGTAATCGATGGCAACTGAGTTTAGTAAAGTACAACAACCTTTGTTTCACAGAGCATGCTTCTATTTGGCTCAGTTTTGTAGGTATATATTTCTACATAAATAGACAGTAATCGATGTCAACTGAGTTTGGTAAAGTAAGATAACCTTTGTTTCACAGAGCAAGCTTCTATTTGGCTCAGTTTTGTAGGTATATATTTCTACGTAAATAGACAGTAATCGATGGCAACTGAGTTTAGTAAAGTACAACAACTTTTGTTTCACAGAGCATGCTTTTATTTGGCTCAGTTTTGTAGGTATATATTTCTACGTAAATAGACAGTAATCGATGTCAACTGAGTTTAGTAAAGTACAACAACCTTTGTTTCACAGAGCATGCTTTTATTTGGCTTAGTTTTGTAGGTATATATTTCTACGTAAATAGACAGTAATCGATGTCAACTGAGATTAGTAAAGTACGATAACCTTTGTTTCACAGAGCAAGCTTCTATTTGGCTCAGTTTTGTAGGTATATATTTCTACGTAAATAGACAGTAATCGATGGCAACTGAGTTTAGTAAAGTACAACTACCTTTGTTTCACAGAGCATGCTTTTATTTGGCTCAGTTTTGTAGGTATATATTTTTACGTAAATAGACAGTAATCGATGGCAACTGAGTTTAATAAAGTACAACAACCTTTGTTTCACAGAGCATGCTTTTATTTGGCTCAGTTTTGTAGGTATATATTTCTACGTAAATAAACAGTAATCGATGTCACCTGAGATTAGTAAAGTACGATAACCTTTGTTTCACAGAGCAAGCTTCTATTTGGCTCAGTTTTGTAGGTATATATTTCTACATAAATAGACAGTAATCGATGGCAACTGAGTTTAGTAAAGTACGATAACCTTTGTTTCACAGAGCAAGCTTCTATTTGGCTCAGTTTTGTAGGTATATATTTCTACATAAATAGACAGTAATCGATGGCAACTGAGTTTAGTAAAGTACGATAACCTTTGTTTCACAGAGCAAGCTTCTATTTGGCTCAGTTTTGTAGGTATATATTTCTACATAAATAGACAGTAATCGATGGCAACTGAGTTTAGTAAAGTACGATAACCTTTGTTTCACAGAGCAAGCTTCTATTTGGCTCAGTTTTGTAGGTATATATTTCTACATAAATAGACAGTAATCGATGGCAACTGAGTTTAGTAAGGTACGATAAACTTTGTTTTACAGAGCAAGCTTCTATTTAGCTCAGTTTTGTAGGTATATATTTCTACGTAAATAGACAGTAATCGATGTCAACTGAGTTTAGTAAAGTACGATAACCTTTGTTTCACAGAGCAAGCTTCTATTTGGCTCAGTTTTGTAGGTATATATTTCTACATAAATAGACAGTAATCGATGTCAACTGAGTTTAGTAAAGTACGATAACCTTTTTTTCACAGTGCAAGCCTCTCAATTTGCTCAGTTTTGTAGGTATATATATCTACGTAAATAGACAGTAAGCGATGTCAACTGAGTTTAGTAAAGTACGATAACCTTTGTTTCACAGAGCAAGCTTCTATTTAGCTCAGTTTTGTAGCTATATATTTCTACGTAGATAGACAGTAATCGATGTCAACTGAGTTTAGTAAAGTACGATAACCTTTGTTTCACAGAGCAAGCTTCTATTTGGCTCAGTTTTGTAGGTATATAGTTCTACGTAAATAGACAGTAATCGTTGTCAACTGAGTTTAATAAAGTACAACAACCTTTTTTTCACAGAGCAAGCTTCTATTTGGCTCAGTTTTGTAGATATATATTTCTACGTAAATAGACAGTAATCGATGGCAACTGAGTTTAGTAAAGTACAACAACCTTTGTTTCACAGAGCAAGCTTCTATTTGGCTCAGTTTTGTAGGTATATATTTCTACGTAAATAGACAGTAATCGATGGCAACTGAGTTTAGTAAAGTACAACTACCTTTGTTTCACAGAGCATGCTTTTATTTGGCTCAGTTTTGTAGATATATATTTCTACGTAAATAGACAGTAATCGATGGCAACTGAGTTTAGTAAAGTACAACAACTTTTGTTTCACAGAGCATGCTTTTATTTGGCTCAGTTTTGTAGGTATATATTTCTACGTAAATAGACAGTAATCGATGTCAACTGAGTTTAGTAAAGTACAACAACCTTTGTTTCACAGAGCATGCTTTTATTTGGCTTAGTTTTGTAGGTATATATTTCTACGTAAATAGACAGTAATCGATGTCAACTGAGTTTAGTAAAGTACAACAACGTTTGTTTCACAGAGCATGCTTTTATTTGGCTCAGTTTTGTAGGTATATATTTCTACGTAAATAGACAGTAATCGATGTCAACTGAGTTTAGTAAGGTACGGTAACCTTTGTTTCACAGAGCAAGCTTCTATTTGGCTCAGTTTTGTAGGTATATATTTCTACATAAATAGACAGTAATCGATGGCAACTGAGTTTAGTAAAGTACGATAACCTTTGTTTCACAGAGCAAGCTTCTATTTGGCTCAGTTTTGTAGGTATATATTTCTACATAAATAGACAGTAATCGATGGCAACTGAGTTTAGTAAGGTACGATAAACTTTGTTTTACAGAGCAAGCTTCTATTTAGCTCAGTTTTGTAGGTATATATTTCTACGTAAATAGACAGTAATCGATGTCAACTGAGTTTAGTAAAGTACGATAACCTTTGTTTCACAGAGCAAGCTTCTATTTGGCTCAGTTTTGTAGGTATATATTTCTACATAAATAGACAGTAATCGATGTCAACTGAGTTTAGTAAAGTACGATAACCTTTTTTTCACAGTGCAAGCCTCTCAATTTGCTCAGTTTTGTAGGTATATATATCTACGTAAATAGACAGTAAGCGATGTCAACTGAGTTTAGTAAAGTACGATAACCTTTGTTTCACAGAGCAAGCTTCTATTTAGCTCAGTTTTGTAGCTATATATTTCTACGTAGATAGACAGTAATCGATGTCAACTGAGTTTAGTAAAGTACGATAACCTTTGTTTCACAGAGCAAGCTTCTATTTGGCTCAGTTTTGTAGGTATATAGTTCTACGTAAATAGACAGTAATCGTTGTCAACTGAGTTTAGTAAAGTACAACAACCTTTTTTTCACAGAGCAAGCTTCTATTTGGCTCTGTTTTGTAGATATATATTTCTACGTAAATAGACAGTAATCGATGGCAACTGAGTTTAGTAAAGTACGATAACCTTTGATTCACAGAGCAAGCCTCTATTTGGCTCAGTTTTGTAGGTATATATTTCTACGTAGATAGACAGTAATCGATGGCAACTGAGTTTAGTAAAGTACAACAACCTTTGTTTCACAGAGCATGCTTCTATTTGGCTCAGTTTTGTAGGTATATATTTCTACATAAATAGACAGTAATCGATGTCAACTGAGTTTGGTAAAGTAAGATAACCTTTGTTTCACAGAGCAAGCTTCTATTTGGCTCAGTTTTGTAGGTATATATTTCTACGTAAATAGACAGTAATCGATGGCAACTGAGTTTAGTAAAGTACAACTACCTTTGTTTCACAGAGCATGCTTTTATTTGGCTCAGTTTTGTAGATATATATTTCTACGTAAATAGACAGTAATCGATGGCAACTGAGTTTAGTAAAGTACAACAACTTTTGTTTCACAGAGCATGCTTTTATTTGGCTCAGTTTTGTAGGTATATATTTCTACGTAAATAGACAGTAATCGATGTCAACTGAGTTTAGTAAAGTACAACAACCTTTGTTTCACAGAGCATGCTTTTATTTGGCTTAGTTTTGTAGGTATATATTTCTACGTAAATAGACAGTAATCGATGTCAACTGAGTTTAGTAAAGTACAACAACGTTTGTTTCACAGAGCATGCTTTTATTTGGCTCAGTTTTGTAGGTATATATTTCTACGTAAATAGACAGTAATCGATGTCAACTGAGTTTAGTAAGGTACGGTAACCTTTGTTTTACAGAGCAAGCTTCCATTTGGCTCAGATTTGTAGGTATATATTTCTACGTAAATAGACAGTAATCGATGTCAACTGAGTTTAGTAAAGTACGATAACCTGTGTTTCACAGTGCAATTTTCTATTTAACTCAGTTTTGTAGGTATATATTTCAACGCAAATAGGCAGTAAAAACATGTTATCAACGTGCGCGTGTGGAGGAGAGAAAGACACGTGATTAAGTCCTTTTGTTCCCTTGAAGACATACACAAAATAAGCGCGTAGTTGTTGTCACTATTTCGCTGTAACAAACACAATTACCTTTGTATTGTTTTCTTTTAGAGACGAGGTAGTTCCGTAGAATCTCCATACATCTGGTGTTAAGCGTTACTAACACACTGCCACTGCAAACCAGACCAGAGGTCACGGGTACACCATCAAACGTAATGTAGGCAAGTGTTTGCACATGTGAGCCATGTTCAACCACTGCAAACCCAACCAGAGGTCACGGGTACACCACCAAACGTAATGTAGGCAGGTTTTTGCACAAGTAAGTCATGCTCACCCAATGCAAACCCAACCAGAGGTCACGGGTAAACCATCAAACGTAATATAGGCAAGTGTTTGCACAAGTGAGTCATGTTCAACCACTGCAAAAACAACCAGAGGTCACGGGTAAACCACTAAACGTAATGTAGGCAAGTGTTTGCACAAGTGATTCATGCTCAACCACTGCAAACCCAACCAGAGGCACTGGTACACCATCAAACGAAATGTTATCAAAGGTTTGCACAAGTGAGTCGTACACACACTGCAAACCCAACCAGAGGTCACGGGTAAACCACCAAACGTAATATAGGCAAGTGTTTGCACAAGTGAGTCGTACACACACTGCAAACTCAACCAGAGGTCACGGGTAAACCACCAAACGTAATGTAGGCAAGTGTTGACACAAGCGAGTCATGCTCAACCATTGCAAACCCAACCAGAGGTCACGGGTACACCATCAAACGTAATGTAGGCAAGTGTTTGCACAAGTGAGTCGTGTTCAACCACTGCAAACTCAACCAGAGGTCACGGGTAAACCACCAAACGTAATGTAGGCAAAAGTTTGCACAAGTGAGTCATGCTCAACCACTGCAAACCCAACCAGAGGTACTGGTACACCATCAAACGAAATGTTATCAAAGGTTTGCACAAGTGAGTCGTACACACACTGCAAACCCAACCAGAGGTCACGGGTACACCACCAAACGTAATGTAGGCAAGTGTTTGCACAAGTGAGTCATGCTCAACCACTGCAAACCCAAACAGAGGTCACGAGTAAACCACCAAACGTAATGTAGGCGAGTGTTGGCACAAGCGAGTCATGCTCAACCATTGCAAACCCAACCAGAGGTCACAGGTACACCACCAAACGTAATGTAGGCAAGTGTTTGCACAAGTGAGTCATGTTCAACCACTGCAAACTCATCCAGAGGTCACGGATACACCACCAAACGTAATGTAGGCAAGTGTTTGCACAAGTGAGTCATGCTCAATTACTGCAAACCCAACCAGAGGTCACGGGAAAACCACTAAACGTAATGTAAGCAAGTGTTTGCACTAGTGAGTCATGCTCAACCACTTCAGTCCCAACCAGAGGTACTGGTACATCATTAAACGAAATGTTATCAAAGGTTTGCACAAGTGAGTTGTACACACCCACTGCAAACCCAACCAGAGGGCTCGGGTACACCATCAAACGTAATATAGGCAAGTGTTTGCACAAGTAAGTCATGTTCAACCACTGCAAACCCAACCAGAGGTCACGGGTAAACCACCAAACGTAATGTAGGCAAGTGTTTGCACAAGTGAGTCTTGTTCAACCACTGCAAACCCAACCAGAGGTCACGGGTAAACCACCAAACGTAATGTAGGCAAGTGTTTGCACAAGTGAGTCTTGTTCAACCACTGCAAACCCAACCAGAGGTCACGGGTAAACCACCAAACGTAATGTAGGCAAGTGTTTGCACAAGTGAGTCTTGTTCAACCACTGCAAACCCAACCAGAGGTCACGGGTAAACCACCAAAAGTTATGTAGGCAAGTGTTTGCACAAGTGAGTCATGCTCAACCACTGCAAACCCAACCAGAGGTCACGGATACACCACCAAACGTAATGTAGGCAAGTGTTTGCACAAGTGAGTCATGTTCATCCACTGCACACTCAACCAGAGGTCACGGGTACACCACCAAACGTAATGTAGGCAAATGTTTGCACAAGTGGGGCATTCACGGCACCTACAAATCCAACCAGAGGTCACGGGTACACCATCAAACGTAATGTAGGCATGTGTTTGCACATGTTAGTCATTCACAGCATCTGCAAACCCAACCGGAGGTCACGGGTATACCACCCAACGTAATGTAATCAAGTGTTTGCACAAGTGAGTAATACTCAACCACTGCAAACCCAACCAGAGGTCACGGGTATACC
Organism: Prosapia bicincta; assembly: GCA_036971475.1. NCBI lineage: Eukaryota > Metazoa > Arthropoda > Insecta > Hemiptera > Cercopidae > Prosapia > Prosapia bicincta. Next base: position 172,136,735 of record JBAIZL010000002.1, read on the forward strand.
ATCCAACGTAATGTAGGCAAGTGTATGCACAAGTGAGTCATGCTCAACCACTGCAAACCCAACCAGAGGTCACGGGTAAACCAGCAAACGTAATATAGGCAAGTGTTTGCACAAGTTAGTCATGCTCAACCACTGCAAACCCAACCAGAGGTCACGGGTACACTACCAAACGTAATGTAGGCAAGTGTATGCACAAGTGAGTCATGCTCAACCACTGCAAACCCAACCAGAGGTCACGGGTAAACCAGCAAACGTAATATAGGCAAGTGTTTGCACAAGTTAGTCATGCTCAACCACTGCAAACCCAACCAGAGGTCACGGGTACACTACCAAACGTAATGTAGGCAAGTGTTTGCACTAGTGAGTCATGCTCAACCACTTCAGTCCCAACCAGAGGTACTGGTACATCATTAAACGAAATGTTATCAAAGGTTTGCACAAGTGAGTCATGCTCAACCACTGCAAACCCAACCAGAGGTCACGGGTACACTACCAAACGTAATGTAGGCAATGGTTTGCACAAGTGAGTCATGCTCAACCACTGCAAACCCAACCAGAGGTCACGGGTACACCATCTAACGTAATGTAGACAAGTGTTTGCACATGTGAGTCATGTTAAGTCAGTGCAAATCCAACCCGAGTTCACGTTAATTTTGTAATAATTTCCTCTGAAGATGATTGCTTTGCAATAGGAATGTACATCAGCATTAAAATTATACGCTTTTGTAATTTAAATGTATTATTTATTTACAATGAAAAATTACTCCACACTCGACCCAAGTTGTTATTGTTTATATAAATAACAAAAAATACCTAATTAAACAAAATAAGCAACTCATTGAGTTAAACTCGGCCCTTGAAAAGCGTCAGGTGCCCCTAAAGTCGATGCCCTTAAAAATATTTACTATCATCAAAGTAAGATTCATTCAAGTACAAATGAATGCTTTACATTTTCTAGAATACTTTGTAGTAACCTGAGATCATGTAAGCGCCATGTTAAACTGTAAATGTTTTGGACTTCAAGACGCGAGCTGAAAGCCTACCCCCCACTCTGAAGTCCTCGTTGTGCTCATTGTTTTACTAATACTTGTTTTATTATATTTTGTAACTAACGTTTCAGGATGTAGTTAATCGGTAATTCTTACACAGGTAGTTGAATAATATATATATTTGTGTTCTTAATTTATATTATTTTTCATTTTTTAAGTCTACATTTCTAATTTTTAATTTGAAATTTTCATAACAAATAGTTATTTATGTTTACCTTCGTCTTGTGTTGTTGTCTTACATCTTATGACTTTCGTCCTTTATGACTTCGTCCCCCTCTGAAAGCCTTTGAGAGGTTCAGTGGGTCGCATTTAAACGATCCTTAACGTATTCAAGATGGAACTGAATAGTGGAGGATCGTTAAACGTTCTACGAACACGTATTTTTCAGTGAAATTCATAAATAAATAGTGCAACTTTTATTCTGTCTATAACAATTCCGCAACAAATCGTGGGAAAACAGCGTCGACCAAAGAAAATATTTCCAAACAGTCGCTGAATACAGAATGCAATGCATATTTAAAAAAGAACAATTGCCATTGCGTTCCAGTTTCCGCAAGTAGGCTGTGTATTGGGAACACTTGACGCGTTCAACACAATCCCGAAATTTATCCTAGTTACGACACGCTCGCATGTGTTGAACCAAAGAACCCTGACTTTAGCTGTGGCTGTGGGTTACCCAGAAGTAATGCGAGACCTGGGCATAAGGCTTTAAATTGCAATGAAGAAAGAGTTTGTCTACGTACTAAGTATTCCGTCTACCCCCCTAACATTCTATTTACACGTCCCTGATGCAGAGTACGCTACCCTGACACGAGCTATGGCTCTGGGTTACCCAGAAACAATGCGAGACCTGAGCACAAGCCTCAAGTTGCTACAGCAACATAAAACGAAGGTAAAAATAAATAACTCTCCATCAGGGACGTGTAAGTAGAATGTTACGAAGGGGTAGATGGAATACTTAGTATGTAGACAATCTCTCTTTTGCAACTTGAGGTTTGTACTCAGGTGAGGAATTGCTTCTGGGCAACCTACAGCCACAGCTAATGTCAGGGTAGCGTACTCTCCATCAAGGACTTGAATGTTACGGAGGGGTTGACTGAACACTTAGTTTATGAACGACTCTTTATAGTTCAGATAATTATTCTGATAGTACAATAATAGTGTGAAAAATGTAAATTTCGAGATCTCCTTTTCCAAAATGTGTTTTCCAAAATATATGTGTGAATGTATAGGTTTATGTTTTTGAATCCCGACCCACAACTAAAACTCTTGGTCAGATTTTACTGAAATTCAGAAAATTTAGGCTACGTCCATTGTGTTTAGAAATGGAAAAGTTATTTTGAAATATTAAAAAATAAAATATTAAAATACCAAAAACTACTAAAAACTAAAACAAAACTTTGGTTAGGTTAGGTTAGGTTGTAGTAGAAATAGCGTATAGGCCTATAGTATAGTATACAGTAAAACAGTGTTGTCAGACGTGTTTCAGCATGTTGCCATAACTAATGACGAACATGTAGTCTACTATTTATAGTATATCCTGATTGTTTATCCATGACCATTTCCGAGTAATTTTTGCGATGCTAGATTAGGTTAGGTTGTAGTAGAAATAGCGTATAGGCCTATAGTATAGTATACAGTAAAACAATGTTGTCAGACGTGTTTCAGCATGTTGCCATAACTAGTGAGGGACGTGTAGTCTACTATTTATAGTATATCCTGATTGTTTATCCATGCCCATTTCCGAGTAATTTTTGCGATGTTAGATTAGGTTAGGTTGTAGTAGGAAAAGCTTATAGGCCTATAATATAGTATACAGTAAAACAGTGTTGTCAGACGTGTTCCAGCATGTTGCCATAACTAATGACGAACATGTAGTCTACTATTTATAGTATATCCTGATTGTTTATCCATGACCCTTTCCGAGTAATTTTTGCGATGCTAGATTAGGTTAGGTTTTAGTAGAAATAGCGTATAGGCCTATAACATAGTATACAGTAAAACAGTGTTGTCCGACGTGTTTCAGCATGTTGCCATAACTAATGACGAACATGTAGTCTACTATTTATAGTATATCCTGATTGTTTATCCATGACCATTTCCGAGTAATTTTTGCGATGCTAGATTAGGTTAGGTTGTAGTAGAAATAGCGTATAGGCCTATAGTATAGTATACAGTAAAACAGTGATGTCAGACGTGTTTCAGCATTTTGCCATAACTAGTGAGGGACATGTAATCTTCTACTATTTATAGTATAGATTGTTTATCCATGATCATTTCTGAGTAACATTTGCGTTGTTAGGTTAGGTTAGGTTGTAGTAGGAAAAGCTTATAAGCCTATAAGATAGTATACAGTAAAAAAGTGTTGTCAGACGTGTTTCAGCATGTTGCCATAACTAGTCAGAGACATGTAGTCTACTATTTATAGTTTATCCTGATGTTTATCCATGACCATTTCCGAGTAATTTTTGCGATGTTAGATTAGGTTAGGTTGTAGTAGGAAAAGCTTATAGGCCTATAACATAGGATAGAGTAAAACAATGTTGTCAGACGTGTTTCAGCATGTTGCCATAACTAGTGAGGGACGTGTAGTCTACTATTTATAGTATATCCTGATTGTTTATCCATGACCATTTCCGAGTAATTTTTGCGATGCTAGATTAGGTTAGGTTGTAGTAGGAAAAGCTTATAGGCCTATAACATAGGATAGAGTAAAACAATGTTGTCAGACGTGTTTCAGCATGTTGCCATAACTAATGACAGACATGTAGTCTACTATTTATAGTATATCCTAATTGTTTATCTGAGTAATTTTTGCGAAGTTAGGTTAGGTTAGGTTGTAGTAGGAAAAGCTTATAGGCCTATAACATAGGATAGAGTAAAACAATGTTGTCAGACGTGTTTCAGCATGTTGCCATAACTAGTGAGGGACATGTAGTCTACTATTTATAGAATATCCTGATTGTTTATCCATGACCATTTCCGAGTAATTTTTGCGATGCTAGATTAGGTTAGGTTGTAGTAGGAAAAGCTTATAGGCCTATAACATAGGATAGAGTAAAACAATGTTGTCAGACGTGTTTCAGCATGTTGCCATAACTAGTGAGGGACGTGTAGTCTACTATTTATAGTATATCCTGATTGTTTATCCATGACCATTTCCGAGTAATTTTTGCGATGCTAGATTAGGTTAGGTTGTAGTAGGAAAAGCTTATAGGCCTATAACATAGGATAGAGTAAAACAATGTTGTCAGACGTGTTTCAGCATGTTGCCATAACTAATGACGGACATGTAGTCTACTATTTATAGTATATCCTAATTGTTTATCTGAGTAATTTTTGCGAAGTTAGGTTAGGTTAGGTTGTAGAAGGAAAAGCGTATAAGCCTATAATACAGTATACAGTTAAACAGTGATGTCAGACGTGTTTCAGCATGTTGCCATAACTAGTGAGGGACATGTAGTCTACTATTTATAGTTTATCCTGATGTTTATCCATGTCCATTTCTGAGTAACTTGTGCGTTGTTAGGTTAGGTTAGGTTGTAGTAGGAAAAGCTTATAAGCCTATAATATAGTATACAGTAAAAGAGTGTTGTCAGACGTGTTTCGGCATGTTGCCATAACTAGTGGGACATGTACTATTCATAGTATGTCCTAATTGTTTATCCATATATCAGGATAAGCTGTAACTAGTGTACTGATAATGACAAAGAAGTTGCTGAAACCTAAAGGTTTGAGAATTTAGTTTTCCTGCTTTATATGTATAATGTAGCATAAATAGATCTCATAAGCTAAGTTGAAAACCGAATTAAATTTATTTTATAGCACACTACGTAACATAGCTTACAATTAGTAGCTTTTTATTTTAACTAACTGTACTTATATTTTCACGTTCTCGTGCAGTATTTTAACACGTTTGAAGCACTGGTGCCAAGATATAGTGTTCTGCAAAGTGGATTCTACAAACAGTAAATTAAGTTTGCTTGATTAATTTGAAATGTTCTTCCCTAACTTGTGTCCTTCAAATACTTCCTTGAACATACAACAGCTGATTTTCATTTACTTTAACAATCAGTGTTACCAACGTGCTGGCTAATGAGTACACGCCCTTAATAATCTCCTGCCGTGGGATCACATATTGCAAAATCCGCCGCACCCTCTCTCGGCGGAATCCCATAAATAATTGTCCATTGTTGGACACAATGCGCCATCTAGTTGCAGATAATGGCGGGACCGCGGGAGTCGGCCTAACGTAAGGTGTGGTGGATAGAGGCGTAATGGAAGCTGCTAATATGGACGAGGCTAGGCTATCTCGACGTATTTACCGTTGGCCTTTCTTTATGATCTGTTTTCGGAAGTCGTATTAAAGAGAAACTAACATGGCACGATCCACCGTCACAATAGCAATTTAGAAATTCACAAATGTGTCATCTCGGTTTTATTCATATTTACTTGAAAATATTCTACTTTTATTATTTATTCTACTCAAGAAGTTTTGCAAGCAAGAAATAGAGGATAAAATTTGTAAAACCACGAGTACCTCAACTTGCAACAAATGATACTCTGTAACGCCATTGTTTCTTTATTAAACATTGCACTTTAATAAACTATATTACAAAATAGCTACAATGTTCTGGCTGGAATGTGTTTCATTGGTCTAAACAAAATTAAGTTTAATACTGTAAGATAACCACGTACTACTTAACATCATGTACATTGTTCCAAGAGCAAAGAAAATGGCAGCAACTATTTCATTTAGGTAATCGGATAGCTTACGTAGCTACTTATTTTCTAGTAAAACATATCCGAACCTATGCGTAACGTGGCTCCAGCCTGTCTTCTCATGTTACCTGCCATTCCAGGCCCAGCTCTGTATTGTAAAAGTCTCATATAAATAGCGAGATGTGTAGAAGAACACCTACGTACAGGCTACTCCGGCCTTGACAATGCACACGCTTTCCCAGAGTCAGTTTGCTGACGTCACTCCAGGACACCTTGCGTACAGGCTACTCCGGCCTTGACACTGCACACGCTTTCCCAGAGTCAGTTTGCTGACGTCACTCCAGGACACCTTGCATACAGGCTACTTTCCGGCCTTGACACTGCACACGCTTTCCCAGAGCCAGTGTGCTGACGTCACTCCAGGACACCTTGCGTACAGGCTACTCCGGCCTTGACACTGCACACGCTTTCCCAGAGTCAGTTTGCTGACGTCACTCCAGGACACCTTGCGTACAGGCTACTCCGGCCTTGACACTGCACACGCTTTCCCAGAGTCAGTTTGCTGACGTCACTCCAGGACACCTTGCGTGCGGGCTACTCCGACCTTGACACTGCACACGCTTTCCCAGAGCCAGTGTTCTGTCGACACTCCAGAACAACTGCGTGCAAGCTACTTAGGCCTTGACACTGCACACGCTTTCCCAGAGTCACTGTGCTGACGTTACTCCAGAACACCTACGTACAGGCTACTCCGACCTTGACACAGCACACGCTTTCCCAGAGCCAGTGTGCTATCGTTACTCCAAAACAACTGCGTGCAAGCTGCTCCGGCTTTGACACTACATACGCTATCCCAGAGTGAGTGTGATGTCGTCACTTCAGAACGCCTTGCGTGCAGGCTACTCCGACCTTGCCATTGCACACGCTTTCCCAGAGTTAGTGTCCGGACGTTACTCCAAAACAACTGCGTGCAAGCCACTCCAGCCTTGACACTACACACGATTTCCTAGAGTCAGTATGCTGACTGCATATTTCTTCTTCGACATTTTTTTTTTGTATTCCAGATTTACTCCGTCTCCAAATAATTCTGTCATTTCGATGTTTCTTCAATTTAATATACCTGTTTAAGACGTCTCTTTTGCTCATTTATGCATTTCATCCCTGCTGTTTATTTTGGTTATTGTTTTTATGTGTTACACTTTTTTAAATTGAAGATTTTACTAAAGGTATTTTTCAGTTCTTACATGGCCAACACATTGAGTCTTCAGAGTAAAATAGTAATTTTTAATCTTCCTGTCTTTATTTTTTTTTCTCCAGCATTTTCGATGATTTTATTTATTACTATTTTAGCTACTCTTAGAAACTTGTTTACCTTCTGTATTTGTTTTTCTGCATTCTTGCTACTTAATTTAGTCTAATTATTTTGGTGTTACTCTTTCATCTTTTTTTTAAATTGGAATAATACTAATATAGGATACAGTCATTAGTTTTCAGTTCTCAATCTCTCCTACATATTTGTTCTTCGTCTACATTTTACTTTTTCTAGTTCAAACCTTTCAGGTCTTCAATTTTGTTCCCATCAACGTTATTATAACTAACTTTTAATGTACCTAGACCTAAATTCTTCTTTCTTATTTTATAGATTATAAAAACAGTTCCTGCAATTGATGTGTTTTAAATCTTTGAGAATTCTATTTTTCATACCCTTACACAATCTGTCATTCTTTATAAGAACGTTCCTCGTTGCTTTACTTTTTGAGAACTTCCTATTCTTGCTCACTACATTGTTGTATTCAATTTATTCAGCTGTTCATATTAATTCTGATTTTTTCATAAGCTACTCAATTGAGCTATTATAAACAAGATTTGAAAACAACAAAGGTTACTTTGTGGAAAAATTGTTTTATAATAATTGCTTTACATATAACAATAATGATTAGTGTTCATTGCTTTACGTAAAGTTTGCTCACATTTGTGCACAAAAGTTTTCCTAAAGGTATCCATCACCACATATTTTAAATTTTAACGGAGCTAATTTACTATTCCACCGGTTATTTATATAATGCATTCATGAAAGTGACAAGAATTCGGGTCGCTAGCATTCACTGCAACAAGTTTTAATTACAAAGCATTTACTTTGTAAACTATATATTTATCATACGAAATGTAGGATTCTCACAAACTGCTTCCAGCCAGTGTTAACGACTAATTGCAATAAATAATTACACATTGCTAAAGTCGGTTCAGAATGTGTTTGCGCCTGATGTAAACACAATCACGAGGCGAACACGTGCAAGGGACGGTAAGCTATGAGTCCGGTTCACAGTTATGCATCGGCAATTGGGCTACGTCTTACACTGGTACACTTAATCATTCGAAAAAGAGAATTATAGACTAATGAAAGTAATAAGACTATTCAATAATTTATGCTACAAGTTTTTAACTTACCATGTTATTATTTCATGTTTAAGGGGTCTGCAAAATCCGATTCCGATGACGACGATGACGACGAGGAACTGTCGTCAACAGCTATGACGAATGGCTCGATGTCTTCAATTATATTGTCTAATTTCCACATATTCGACTCTTCAACGTCCACCACATGTTTCACATATTTTTCCCACTTATCAGGTGTAACACGCGAGACACCTTCGGTTAACAGTCTGTGCACCTCTTTAATGTTAAAAGACACATTGTTAGACGCAACATAACCTTTAACCTCAGCCCATACCATTTCTATTGGGTTTAATTCGCAGTGATAAGGAGGGGTTCTCAAAACTATTCTATTTGTTTCTTTAGCAATTTCATCGATAACGTATTTTTTGTAATTTGGCCTATGATAGGAAACGAGTTTTAGTAATTCGACCTTCAACATGGATTCATCTGAAAAAATCCCTTTGTCAGTCAACCAATTTCGAATTTGTTGCTTATTCCAACGGGTCGTAGGTAAGCGTTCTACTTGTACAGAATGATACGGAGCGTTGTCCATTACGATAACGCAGTTGTTGTCCAATTTCTGTATTATCGCGGAAAACCATTCTTTAAAATTTTCACCATTCATTTCTGAATGGTAGTCAGTATCTGATTTTGATTCGAAAATCAACAGTCCATCTTCTACAAAACCTTTTTGTGACCCAATATGAGTCACAATAAGTCTCTTACCCTTTCCAGTTGGACATTTTAAACCCGCCGACAGACCCCTCAGAAAAGCATCTTTACTGGAACAGACTGACTTATCTGTCCAAACCTTTGATTTCGTATGGCCTGCATTGACCCACGTTTCGTCCAAATAATAAATCGTACGACCTTCCTCGCGATAGGCTTTTATTTTTCTTAAGTAATCTCTTCTCCATAGAATAATATCTTCTTTGTCCAACAGTATACTTTTACGGTTACGTTTCTCATACCTGAAATTTAGCTTTTTTAATATGTGAAACAAAGTGGTTCGTCTTAGGTTAGGTAAGCCTAACTGTTCGTCGGTATTAACTAAGTGTAGTACTTTATTTAAAGTCGGAAGTTCGTTTTTAAAAAATAACTCGTGTACTTTCTTTCTTATAGCAGTTTTTAAAAAGTCATCCATATTATTAAAAATAGTTTTGGTTTTTGGTTTCCTTTTGGCAGGAGACTTCAGCGTACCCGTTTCTTTTTTTTCTTTAACGATTGAAAAAACACTTCGAGGAGAAATTCCTGCAGATATCGCTACTTTCTGCAAGATGTCTTTGATACGGCATTCTGGATTTTCATCCTTTAAATTTTTATAAAGGCGTAAAATAACTTGTTTTTGCCCGGAGTGTATTACTTGTCCTCGTTTATTTTTTTTGACAGGGGATGACATTGCTTAAAAGTTAATCCTTAAAAACTTAACAACACCACAAACTCACAAACACAAATATAACAAACAACGATCTTAAATTATTCCACTGTCACAACTAAAAAATGTTAGGCACAATAAACAGACGAACAAATGTAACCATGGACGTTTCCAGACTAACTGTTAATCGGGCGGCAGGATATTTCAGTTTTGTCACGAGGTCACTCAGCCAATAGGGTTGCCGAAATCGTTATGTTCACGTGAACAGTTCACCACTCCCTGGCGCAAACACATCCTGAACAGACAGTAGGTTGATATGTTCTCCACACAGCTAGGCTGGTATGTTCTCTACACTGCTAAACTGAAATGTTCTCCACACAGCTAGGCAGGTATATTATCCATACAGCCAGGCTGCTGTGTTCTCCATAAGAAGGGCTGGTATGTTCTCCACACAGTTGGGCTGGTATATTCTTCATACAGCTAGGCTGGTATGTTCTCCATACAGCCAGGATAGTTTGTTCTCCATACAGCCAGACTGGTATGTTCTCGACACTGCTAGGCGGGTAAATTCTCCACACTGCTGGCTTGTATATTCTTCACACTGTCAGGCTAGTATATTCTCCACACATCAAGGTTTGTATTGTTCTCCATACAGCAAGGCTGGTATATTTTCCATACAGTAAGGCTGGTATGTTCTCCATACAATAAAGTTGGTGTGTTCTCAATACAGCCAGGCTGGTGTGTTCTCCATATAGCCGGGCTGGTATGTTCTCCACTCAGCTGGGTTGGTGTGCTCTCCACACAGCAAAACTGGTATGTTCTCGATACAGCCAGGCTGGTGTGTTCTCTACACAGCTGGCCTGGATTGTTCTTATCACAGATAGGCTGGTATGTTCTCTATACAGCTAAGCTGGCATGTTCTCTATACAGCCAGGCTGGTATATTCTCCATACTGCTAGGCTGGTATGATCGTTATACAATCAGGCTGGTATGTTCTCCATACATCATTTCTGGCATATTATTCACACTGCTAAGTTCTCTAGGATGGTATATTCTTTTCACTGCTATTCTGGTATATTCTTCACACAGCTTGGATGGTATATTCTCTACATTGCTAAGCTGGTAATTTGTTCACAATACTATGCGGGTATATTCTTCACACAGCTTGGATGGTATATTCTCTTCACTGCTAAGCTGGTAGGTTCTCCACACTGCTAGGCTGGTATATTCTCTTCACTGCTAGGCTGGTATATTCTTCACACGGCTTGGATGGTATATTCTCTACACTGCTAAGATGGTAATTTGTTCACACTACTAGGCTGGTATATTCCCTACACTGCTAAGCTGGTAGGTTCTCCACACTGCTAGGATGGTATATTCTTCACACGGCTAGGCTCGTATATTCTCTACACTGCTAGGCTGGTATATTTCTCCACATGGCTAGGATGGTATATTCTCTACACTGCTAAGCTGGTGTGTTCTCCACACCGCTATACTTTGATTTAAAGTACATTAGAAATGGGTTTGTAGTAGGTTAGGGATGCAGTGTTTCAGATCGTAATTTCTCCAATTCCGCGCCGTGCTTCTTACAAAACTTAATTCAAACTTTCACTTCAATCAAGGTTTAAAGGTCTTAGAGTGGGAATTAAATTTTGAAACTTGGCAGGTATAAGCAGCATGATTCCCTCATTCAGAATATTAAACCATAAAGGTAATATTTTGTTTGAAAGAATGTTAAAAAATTAGATTTAATAAGAGTTGTACTTTAACAAACATTAAAAAGTTAGTAAGCGACAATTTTTCGTATTTGTTGGTTAAAAACGTTTTGTAAACCCACAGCTACATCAAGACTGAGCGACGAACGGAAGTTTAACGACGACTTGGCAACAGTCGTCAAGATGTTCAGCAAGATGTGAGCTTCCTATTCGCTCTCAGAAACATACGATTTCGCCTACGTATAATCCTATTTTGTTTTAAATCCAACCATAGGCTGGTATATTTTTCACACGGCTAGGATAGTACATTCTCTACACTGCTAAGCTGGTAAGTCATCCATACTGCTAGGCTGGTATATTCTCTACACTGCTAGGCTTTTATATTCTTCACACGGCTAGAATGGTATATTCTCCACACTGCTAAGCTGGTAGGTTCTCCACACTGCTACCCTGGTATATTCTTCACACGGCTAGAATGGTATATTCTCCACACTGCTAAGCTGGTAGGTTCTCCACACTGCTACCCTGGTATATTCTTCACACGGCTAGAATGGTATATTCTCCACACTGCTAAGCTGGTAGGTTCTCCACGCTTCTAGGCTGGTATATTCTTCACACGGCTAGGATGTTATATTCTCTACACTGCTAAGCTGGTAGGTTCTCCACACTGCTACCCTGGTATATTCTTCACACGGCTAGAATGCTATATTCTCCACACTGCTAAGCTGGTAGGTTCTCCACGCTTCTAGGCTGGTATATTCTTCACACGGCTAGGATGTTATATTCTCTACACTGCTAAGCTGGTAGGTTCTCCACGCTTTTAGGCTGGTATATTCTTCACACGGCTAGAATGGTATATTCCCTACACTGCTAAGCTGGTATATTCTCCACACTGCTACCCTGGTATATTCTTCACACGGCTAGAATGGTATATTCTCCACACTGCTAAGCTGGTATATTCTCTACACTGCTAGGCTGGTATATTCTTCACACGGCTAGAATGGTATATTCTCCACACTGCTAAGCTGGTAGGTTCTCCACGCTTCAAGGCTGGTATATTCTCTACACTGGTAAAGCTGGTATATTCTCTACACTGCTAGGCTGATATATTCTTCACACGGCTAGGATAGTATATTCTCTACACTGCTAAGCTGGTAAGTTATCCATACTGCTAGGCTGGTATATTCTCTACACTGGTAGGCTGGTATATTCTTCACACGGCTAGGATGGTATATTCTCGACCCTTCTAAGCTGGTACGTTCTCTACACTGCTAGGCTGGTATATTCTATACAGGGCTAGGCTAGTATGTTTTCCACACTGCTAGGCTGGTATATTCTCTACACTGCTAGGCTGATATATTCTTCACGCGGCTAAGATGTTATATTATCTACACTGCTAAGCTGGTAAGTTATCCATACTGCTAGGCTGGTATATTCTCTACACTGCTAGGCTGGTATATTCTGCACACGGCTAGGATGGTATATTCCCTACACTGCTAAGCTGGTAGGTTCTCCACGCCTCTAGGAACGTATATTCTTCACACGGTTAGGAAGGTATATTCTCTACCCTTCTAAACTGGTACGTTCTCTGCACTGCTAGGCTGGTATATTCTTCACACGGCTAGGATGGTAAGTTATCCATACTGCTAGGCTGCTATATCCTCTACACTGGTAGGCTGGTATATTCTTCACACGGCTAGGATGGTATATTCTCTACCCTTCTAAGCTGGTACGTTCTCTACACTGCTAGGCTGTTATATTCTATACAGAACTAGGCTAGTATGTTATCCACACTCTTAGGCTGGTATATTCTCTACACTGTTAGGCTGATATATTCTTCACACGGCTAGGATGGTATATTATCTACACTGCTAAGCTGGTAAGTTATCCACACTGCTAGGCTAGTATATTCTCCACACTGCTACCCTGGTATATTCTTCACACGGCTTGTATGGTATATTCTCTACACTGCTAAGCTGGTAGGTTCTCCACACTGCTAGGCTGGTATATTCTCCACACTTCTACCCTGGTATATTCTTCACACGGCTAGAATGGTATAGCCTATTCTCCACACTGCTAAGCTGGTATATTCTCTACACTGCTAGGCTTTTATATTCTTCACACGGCTAGAATGGTATATTCTCCACACTGCTAAGCTGGTAGGTTCTCCACGCTTCAAGGCTGGTATATTCTCTACACTGCTAGGCTGGTATATTCTTCACACTGCTACCCTGGTATATTCTTCACACGGCTAGTATGGTATATTCTCTACACTGCTAAGCTGGTAGATTCTCCACACTGCTACCCTGGTATATTCTTCACACGGCTAGGATGGTATATTCTCTACACTGCTAAGCTGGTAGGTTCTCCACACTGCTACCCTGGTATATTCTTCACACGGCTAGGATGGTATATTATCTACACTGCTAAGCTGGTAGGTTCTCCACACTGCTACCCTGGTATATTCTCCACACTGCTAAGCTGGTAGGTTCTCCACACTGCTAGGCTGGTATATTCTTCACACGGCCAGAATTGTATATTCTCCACACTGCTAAGCTGGTAGGTTCTCCACACTGCTACCCTGGTATATTCTTCACACGGCTAGAATGGTATATTCTCCACACTGCTAAGCTGGTAGGTTCTCCACACTGCTACCCTGGTATATTCTTCACACGGCTAGAATGGTATATTCTCCACACGGCTAAGCTGGTAGGTTCTCCACGCTTCTAGGCTGGTATATTCTTCACACGGCTAGGATGTTATGTTCTCTTTACTGCTAAGCTGGTAGGTTCTCCACGCTTTTAGGCTGGTATATTCTTCACACGGCTAGAATGGTATATTCCCTACACTGCTAAGCTGGTAGGTTCTCCACACTGCTAGGCTGGTATGTTCTCCACACTGCTACCCTGGTATATTCTTCACACGGCTAGAATGGTATATTCTCCACACTGCTAAGCTGGTTGGTTCTCCACGCTTCAAGGCTGGTATATTCTCTACACTGCTAGGCTGGTATATTCTTCACACGGCTAGAATGATATATTCTCCACACTGCTAAGCTGGTAGGTTCTCCACGCTTCAAGGCTGGTATATTCTCTACACTTGTAGGCTGGTATATTCTCTACACTGCTAGGCTGATATATTCTTCACACGGCTAGGATGGTATATTCTCTACACTGCTAAGCTGGTAAGTTATCCATAATGCTAGGCTGGTATATTCTCTACACTGGTATGCTGGTATATTCTTCACACGGCTTGAATGGTATATTCTCTACCCTTCTAAGCTGGTACGTTCTCTACACTGCTAGGCTGGTATATTCTATACAGGGCTAGGCTAGTATGTTATCCACACTGCTAGGCTGGTATATTCTCTACACTGCTAGGCTGATATATTCTTCACACGGCTAGGATGGTATATTATCTACACTGCTAAGCTGGTAAGTTATCCACACTGCTAGGCTAGTATATTCTCCACACTGCTACCCTGGTATATTCTTCACACGGCTAGAATGGTATATTCTCTACACTGCTAAGCTGGTAGGTTCTCCACACTGCTAGGCTGGTATATTCTCCACACTTCTACCCTGGTATATTCTTCACACGGCTAGAATGGTATATTCTCCACACTGCTAAGCTGGTATATTCTCTGCAATGCTAGGCTGATATATTCTTCACACCGCTAGGATGGTATATTCTCTACACTGCTAAGCTGGTAAGTTATCCATACTGCTAGGCTGGTATATTCTCTACACTGCTAGGCTGGTATATTCTTCACACGGCTAGAATGGTATATTCTCCACACTGTTATGGTGGTAGGTTCTCCACGCTTCAAGGCTGGTATATTCTCTACACTGCTAGGCTGGTATAATACTTCACACGGCTAGAATGGTATATTCTCCACACTGCTAAGCTGGTAGGTTCTCCTCACTGCTAGGCTGGTATATTCTTCACACGGTCAGAATGGTATATTCTCCACACTGCTAAGCTGGTAGGTTCTCCACACTGCTACCCTGGTATATTCTTCACACGGCTAGAATGGTATATTCTCCACACTGCTAAGCTGGTAGGTTCTCCACACTGCTACCTTGGTATATTCTTCACACGGCTAGAATTGTATATTCTCCACACTGCTAAGCTGGTAGGTTCTCCACGCTTCTAGGCTGGTATATTCTTCACACGGCTAGGATGTTATATTCTCTACACTGCTATGCTGGTAGGTTCTCCACGCTTTTAGGCTGGTATATTCTTCACACGGCTAGAATGGTATATTCCCTACACTGCTAACCTGGTAGGTTCTCTACACTGCTAGGCTGGTATATTCTCCACACTGCTACCCTAGTATATTCTTCACACGGCTAGAATGGTATATTCTCCACACTGCTAAGCTGGTATATCCTCTACACTGCTAGGCTGGTGTATTCTTCACACGGCTAGAATGGTATATTCTCTACACTGCTAAGCTGGTAGGTTCTCCACGCTTCAAGGCTGGTATATTCTCTACACTGCTAGGCTGATATATTCTTCACACGGCTAGGATGGTATATTCTCTACACTGCTAAGCTGGTAAGTTATCCATACTGCTAGGCTGGTATATTCTCTACACTGGTAGGCTGGTATATTCTTCACAAGGCTAGGATGGTATATTCTGTACCCTTCTAAGCTGGTACGTTCTCTACACTGCTAGGCTGGTATATTCTATACAGGGCTAGGCTAGTATGTTATCCACACTGCTAGGGTGGTATATTCTCTACACTGCTGAGCTGGTAAGTTATCCATACTGCTAGGCTGGTATATTCTCTACACTGCTAGGCTGGTATATTCTGCACACGGCTAGGATGGTATATTCCCTACACTGCTAAGCTGGTAGGTTCTCCACGCCTCTATGCTCGTATATTCTTCACACGGTTAGGAAGGTATATTCTCTACCCGTCTAAGCTGGTACGTTCTCTACACTGCTAGGCTGGTATATTCTTCACACGGCTAGGATAGTAAGTTATCCATACTGCTAGGCTGGTATATTCTCTACACTGGTAGGCTGGTATATTCTTCACACGGCTAGGATGGTATATTCTCTACCCTTCTAAGCTGGTACGTTCTCTACACTGCTAGGCTGTTATATTCTATACAGGGCTAGGCTAGTATGTTATCCACACTCCTAGGCTGGTATATTCTCTACACTGCTAGGCTCATATATTCTTCACACGGCTAGGATGGTATATTATCTACACTGCTAAGCTGGTATGTTATCCATACTGCTAGGCTGGTATATTCTCTACACTTCTAGGCTTTTATATTCTCTACACTGCTAGGCTGGTATATTCTCTACACTTCTAGGCTTTTATATTCTCTACACTGCTAAGCTGGTAAGTTATCCATACTGCTAGGCTGATATATTCTTCACACGGCTAGGATGTTATATTCTCTACACTGCTAGGCTGGTATATTCTTCATACGGCTAGGATGTTATATTCTCTACACTGCTAGGCTGGTATTTTCTTCACACGGCTAGGATGTTATATTCTCTACACTGCTAAGGTGGTAGGTTCTCCACGCTTCTAGGCTGGTATATTCTTCACACGGATATGAAGGTATATTCTCTACACTGTTAATCTGGTAAGTTATCCACACTGCTAGGCTGGTATATTCTTCACACGGCTAGGATGGTATATTCTCTACCCTTCTAAGCTGTTACGTTCTCTACACTGCTAGTCTGGTATATTCTATACAGGGCTAGGCTAGTATGTTATCCACACCGCTAGGCTGTTATATTCTCTACACTGCTAGGATGATATATTCTTCACACGGCTAATATGATATATTCTCTACACTGCTAAGCGTTTAAGTTATCCATACTGCTAGGCTTGTATATTCTCTACACTTCTAGGCTGGTATATTCTTCACACGGCTAGGATGGTATATTCTCTACACCGCAAAGCTGGTAAGTTATCCACACTGCTAGGCTGGTGTATTCTCTACACTGCTAAGCTGGTATATTCTTCACACGGCTAGGATGGTATATTCTCTACACTGCTAACCTGCTAGGTTCTCCACACTGCTAGGCTGGTATGTTATATACACGGCTAGGCTAGTATGTTATCCACAGTGCTAGGCTGGTATATTCTTCAGCTAGGATAATATTCCAGTATATTATCCAGACTGCTAGGCTTGTATAGTCTATACATTGCTAGGCTGGTATATTCTTCACACGGCTAGGATGGTATATTCTCTACCCTTCTAAGCTGTTACGTACTCTACACTGCTATGCTGGTATATTCTATACAGGACTAGGCTAGTATGTTATCCACACTGCTAGGCTGGTATATTCTCTACACTGCTAAGCTGGTTAGTTATCCATACTGCTAGGTTGGTTTATTCTCTACACTGCTAGGCTGGTATATTCTTCACACGGCTAGGATGGTATATTCCCTACACTGCTAAGCTGGTAAGTTATCCACACTGCTAGGCTGGTGTATTCTCTACACGGCTAAGCTGGTATATTCTTCACACGGCTAGGATGGTATATTCTCTACACTGCTAACCTGCTAGGTTCTCCACACTGCTAGGCTGGTATGTTATATACACGGCTAGGCTAGTATGTTATCCACAGTGCTAGGCTGGTATATTCTTCAGCTAGGATAATATTCCAGTATATTATCCAGACTGCTAGGCTTGTATAGTCTATACATTGCTAGGCTGGTATATTCTTCACACGGCTAGGATGGTATATTCTCTACCCTTCTAAGCTGTTACGTACTCTACACTGCTATGCTGGTATATTCTATACAGGACTAGGCTAGTATGTTATCCACACTGCTAGGCTGGTATATTCTCTACACTGCTAAGCTGGTTAGTTATCCATACTGCTAGGTTGGTTTATTCTCTACACTGCTAGGCTGGTATATTCTTCACACGGCTAGGATGGTATATTCTCTACACTGCTAAGCTGGTAAGTTATCCACACTGCTAGGCTGGTGTATTCTCTACACGGCTAAGCTGGTATATTCTTCACACGGCTAGGATGGTATATTCTCTACACTGCTAACCTGCTAGGTTCTCCACACTGCTAGGCTGGTATGGTATATACACGGCTAGGCTAGTATGTTATCCACACTGCTAGGCTGGTATATTCTTCACACGGCTAGGATGTTATATTCTCTACACGTCTAGGCCAGTATATTATCCAGACTGCTAGGCTTGTATAGTCTATACATTGCTAGGCTGGTATATTCTTCACACGGTTAGGATGGTATACTCCCTACACTCCTAAGCTGGTAGGTTCTACAAACTGTTAGGCTGAGACATTCTCTACACTGCTAGGCTGGTATATTCTTCACACGGCTAAGATGGTATATTCTCTACACTGCTAAGATGTTAGGTTCTCCACGCTTCTAGGCTGGTATATTATTCACACTATTAGGATGGTATATTCTCTACACTCCGAAGCTGGTACAAACTGTTAGGCTATTGTATTCTATACACGGCTAGGCTATAGTCTATCCATTTTGGGAAGGCGGGTAAAAGATTAAGTCACCGCCCGAGCTCCCAACAATAGCTTGGGTCAGGCGCTCGGCGGCCGGCCGCCCGCGCTAATGAGGCGTAAAAAGCACTCCACTCCAAAATATTATCACATAAAAGTAAGCGTATTTTTTAATTTTCTATTACAGTTTTGATGTCTACGTGTGATTTTATGAAAAACTAGTCCAAACACGACGGAGTTATGTCAATTAGTAAAATTGTACTCACTACAATTTTTTGTAACCACTAATTTTACTAATTGACATAACTCCGTCGTGTTTGGACTAGTTTTTCATGAAATCACACGTAGACATCAAAACTGTAATAAAAAATTAAAAAATACGCTTACTTTTATGTGATAATATTTTGGAGTGGAGTGCTTTTTACGCCTCATTAGCGCAGGCGGCCGGCCGCCGAGCGCCTGACCCAAGCTATTGTTGGGAGCTCGGGCGGTGACTTAATCTTTTACCCGCCTTCCCAAAATGGATAGACTATAGTATGTTATCCACACTGCTACCCTGGTATATTCTTCACACGGCTAGGATGGTATATTCTCTACACTGCTAAGCTGGTATTTTCTCCACACTGCTACCCTGGTATATTCTTCACACGGCTAGGATGGTTTATTCTCTACACTGCTAAGCTGGTAGATTCTCCACACTGCTACCCTGGTATATTCTTCACACGGCTAGGATGGTATATTCTCTACACTGCTAAGCTGGTATATTCTCTGCAATGCTACCCTGGTATATTCTTCACACGGCTAGGATGGTATATTCTCTACACTGCTAAGCTGGTAGGTTCTCCACACTGCTAGGCAGGTATATTCTCCACACTGCTACCCTGGTATATTCTTCACACGGCTAGAATGGAATGTTCTCTACACTGCTAAGCTGGTAGGTTCTCCACACTGGTAGGCTGGTATATTCTCCACACTTCTACCCTGGTATATTCTTCACACGGCTAGAATGGTATATTCTCCACACTGCTAAGCTGGTAAATTCTCTGCAATGCTAGGCTGGTATATTCTTCACACGGCTAGAATGGAATATTCTCTACACTGCTAAGCTGCTAGGTTCTCCACACTGCTAGGCAGGTATATTCTCCACACTTCTACCCTGGTATATTCTTCACACGGCTAGAATGGTATATTCTCCACACTGCTAAGCTGGTAGGTTCTCCACGCTTCAAGGCTGGTATATTCTATACACGGCTAGGTTAGTGTGTTTGTTCTAAACACTACTAAGCTGGAATGTTCTCCTCACAGCTATATTATTTTGTTGTCTATTCAGCTAGGTTTGTTTGTTCCCCTAACAGCTAGGTTGGTATGTTCTCCTCACAGCTATATTAGTTTGTTCTCCATACATCTAAGTTGGTTGGTTCTCACAGCTAGGTTGGTATGTTCTGTGCACTCCTAGGCTAGTATGTTCTCCTCACAGCTATACTAATTTGTTCCTAATACATATAGGTTGGTTTGTTCTCACAGCTATGTTGGTATGTTCTCCTCACAGCTAGGCTAGTATGTTCTTCTTTCTGCTAGGTTGGTATGTTCTCCGCACTGCTAGGCTGGTATGTTCTCCTGTCAGCTAGGTTGGTTTGTTGTCCATTCAGCTATTTTGGTTTGATCTGTATACAGCTTGGTTGGTCTGTTTCCCTCACAGCTCGGTTGGCTCGTCATCCACACTGCTAGGCGGGTATATTCTCCTGACAGCTTGGTTGGTTTGTTTTTCCATCAGCTAAGTTGGTTTGTTCTCCACTGAGCTCGGCTGGTATGTTCTCAGAGCTTGGTTGGTTTGTTTTTCCATCAGCTAAGTTGGTTTGTTCTCCACTCAGCTAGGCTGGTATGTTCTCCTCACAGCTTGGTTGGTTTGTTTTTCCATCAGCCAAGTTGGTTTGTTCTCCACTGAGCTCGGCTGGTATGTTCTCACAGCTTGGTGGGTTTGTTATCCCATCAGCTAAGTTGGTTTGTTCTCCACTCAGCTAGGCTGGTATGCTCTCCTCACCGCTTGGTTGGTTTGTTATCCACTCATTTAGGCGGGTATGTTCTCCTCACGGCTTGGTTGGTTTGTTCTCCCATCAGCTAAGTTGGTTTCTGTTACATTCAGCTAGGCGGATATGTTCTCCTCACTGATTGGTGGGTTTGTTATCCCATCAGCTAAGTTGGTTTGTTCTCCACTCATTTAGGCGGGTATGTTCTCCTCACGGCTTGGTTGGTTTGTTCTCCCATCAGTTAAGTTGGTTTGTTATACACTCAGCTAGGCGAGTATGTTCTCCTCACAGATTGGTTGGTTTGTTCTCCCATCAGCTAAGTTGGTTTGTTCTCCACTCAGCTAGGCTTGTATGTTCTCCTCACAGCTTGGTTGGTTTGTTCTCCCATCAGCTAAATTGGTTTGTTCTCCACTGAGCTAGGCAGATATTTTCTCCTCACAGATTGGTTGGTTTGTTTTCCACTCAGCTAGGTTACTATGTTCTCCTCACAGCTATACTAGTTTGTTCTCCATACATCTAGGTTGGTTTGTTCTCACAGCTAGGTTGGTATGTTCTGTGCACTAATAGGCTGGTATGTTCTCCTCACATCTAGGTTGGTATGTTCTCTGCACTGATAGGCTATTAGTTCTCACAGCCTGGTTTGTTTGTTCTCATTACTGCTAAGTTGGTTTGTTTACTTTACTACTAGGTTGGTATGGTCTCCGCACTGCTGGGCTGGTATGTTCTTCTCACAGCTAGGTTGGATGGTTTTCCACACTCCTAGGCTGGTATGTTCTCACAGCTAGGTTGGTTTGTTCTCTTTACTGCTAGGTTGGTATGTTCTCCGCACTGCTAGGCTGGTATGTTCTCCTTACAGCTAGGTTGGTATGTTCTCCGCACTGCTAGGCTGGTATGTTCTTCTCACAGCTAGGTTTGTTTGCTCAAAACACGACTAGGTTCGAATGTTCTCCTTAGAGCTAGATTGGTTTGTTCTCCATACACCTATGTTCTCACAGCTAAGTTGGTTTGTTCTCCACTCAGCTAGGCTGGTATAATCTCCTCACAGCAGGTCTGGTATGTTATTTTCACAGCTAGGGTGTGAAGATAAAGTTTTATGTGAGTTTGTAAAGACAGGTTAGTTTTACTTTTATAAAATTGTATCCACTATTTCTGATTTGCCAAATTTATATTATGTAGCCTATTCCCAACATAAGTAAATACGCGATCCACGAGACTGACCTAGCCTTTGCTCACAGTTATCTGGAACCACGTGTCGAGGAGTTGTGACTGTATAAACCCCTTGCCTGTACTCCCCCGCCCTATATTTACACCTTGCTTACAAAACTTGTTTGGATTTATTCCCAACACAAGTAAATACGCGAACCACGAGACTGACCTAGCCTTTGCTCACAGTTATCTGGGAAGAAGGTCTTTTAAAAGAGACCGGGGTAGAAATGGAGACCCTGGAAAGCGGTGAAATAATTACCCCCTATCTCAGTACCTAGAAATCACTATGGTCTACCTAAGGAACCACCCTTCTTTATTACCCCTCAGTTATGCTACCTGTATGCACAACCTATCGCCTCTTTCGTTTACAATAATAATTTGGGACCTAAAGTAGTTATTTCATATTATCACTATTAAATCAACCTTATTTATCTTTATACTTACATTAAAAATAGGACGGCTTGGCACGGACTCAGAAACATTTACTTTTATACCAAGGTGTACGTTCGCGCCAACACTTCGAAACATTACTAACTAAATTTCGGGTAAACCCAAGCAACAGATGTTTGCCCCCACTGTTTAGTGCTGGGAAAAATCTTTTCCGTCACGCGCCTATATTTTTTCAACACACGTGAAAACTCACTATCTGTTTACATTCATCATTACTTTTTAATATTGGAGTTGTTGCCACAATAATAATCAAATTAAAATTAGAAAAAAAATATTGCACCTATTATTCTAGGAAAATTGTTGCATCTAGGAATCATTAGAATTATTAAGGTAACAGATAAATTCCACAAATAAGGTAACAGACAAATAAAGTACCTACTATAAGCGTGAATGTGCCCCGGAGTTCGGCAGAAGGCCCGCAGAGCAGTTTGTGCGAAAGTCGCACCTCAGCCAGGGAAAGTGGCTGCGAGATTTGAATACGTAATACGATTGTCGATCCACTATTCCGCACGCAACTTCTCGGAAGCCGCGTTATTGACATGTCACCCAATAATGGGCATCTGGCACGATATCTACTCGCCATTGGAAATCGCATTTTCTAACTGGTTTAAAAGTCAGTTGAATCTTGGTAGAATATCGCAAACACCGAGCTTAGAATTGTCACGAAGAATAGGCCTATCACTTTCTTTGGCTTCACATTTTGTCTTTCGCAGAATAACTTGTGCCTACTCTAGACTTGCAAGAGAAAATATATCCATTGCATCCGATAACCACCACTCTTGCTACAAAATCAATTATTTTATAGGTCTCCAGACGTCGAAATATCCACCAGTGGGGTTTATTGAGGTCTTTAGACGTTGAAATATCCACCAGTGGGTTTTATTGAGGTTTCTATACATTGAAATATTTACCATTGGGTTTTATTAAAGTCCGCAGGCGTTTGAAATATATATCAGTGGGTTTATTGAGGTCTTCTGACGTTGACATATCCACCAGGGGGATTTTATTGGGGTCTTCAAATTTTGAAATATCCACCAGGAGGTTTTATTGAAGTCCGTAGGCGTTAAAACATCCATCAGTGGGTTTAATGAAGTCTTCAGATGTTGAGATATCCGCCATGGGGTTTTATTTAGGTCTTCAGACGTTGAGATATCAACCCTAGGGTATTATTCAGGTCTTCAGACGTTGAGATATCCACCCGGGGGTTTTATTGAGGTCTTCAGACGTTGAGATATCCACCCGGGGGTTTTATTGAGGTCTTCAGACATTGATATATCCACCCGGGGGTTTTATTGAGGCTTCCTTACGTTGAAATATTCATCAGTGGGTTTTATTAAGGTCCACAGACATCAACAAAATATCCACCAGTAGTTTTTACTAAGGTCTTCAGACGTTGAGATAGCCACCAGTGGGTTTTATTGAGGTCCGTAGACGTTGAAATATCGATCAGTAAGTTTTATTGAGGTTTCTGTATGTTGAAATATTTACCAGTTGGTTTTATTGAGGTCCGTAGACGTTGAAATATCCATCAGTGGGTTTTATTGAGGTTTCTGTATGTTGAAATATTTACCAGTTGGTTTTATTGAGGTCCGTAGACGTTGAAATATCCATCAGTGGGTTTTATTGAGGTTTCTGTATGTTGAAATATTTAACAGTTGGTTTTATTGAGGTCCATAGACGTTGAAATCTCCGCCAATAGGTTTTATTGAAGTTCGCAGGCGTTGAAATATCCAGCTGTAGGTTTTATTGAGGATTCAGACGTTGAGATATCCACCATGGGATTTTATTGAGGTCTTCAGACGTTGAGATATCCACCAGGGATTTTTTTTATTGAAGTCAGCGGTTGTTGATACATCACCCAGGGGGTTTTATTGAGGTCTTCAGACGTTGAGATATCCCGCCGGGGGTTTTATTGAGGTCTTCAGACGTTGCGATATCCACCATGGGGTTTTATTGAGGTCTTCAGACGTTGAGATATCTTTCATGGGATTTTACCGAGGTCTTCAGACGTTGAGATAACCACCAGTGGGTTTTATTGAGGTCCGTAGACGTTGAAATATCCATCAGTAAGTTTTATTGAGGTCTCTGTATGTTGAAATATTTACCAGTTGGTTTTATTGAGGTCCGTAGACGTTGAAATCTCCGCCAATAGGTTTTATTGAAGTTCGCAGGCGTTGAAATATCCAGCTGTAGGTTTTATTGAGGCTTCAGACGTTGAGATATCCACCCGGGGGTTTTATTGAGGTCTTCAGACGTTGAGATATCCACCATGGGGTTTTATTGAGGTCTTCAGACGTTGAGATATCCACCCGGGGGTTTTATTGAGGTCTTCAGACGTTGAGATATCCACCCGGGGGTTTAATTGAGGTCTACAGACGTTGAGATATCCACCAGGGGGTTTTATTGAGGTCTTCAGACGTTGAGATATCCACCAGGGGGTTTTATTGAAGTCAGCAGTTGTTGATACATCCACCAGGGGGTTTTATTGAGGTCTTCAGACGTTGAGATATCCACCCGGGGGTTTTATTGAGGTCTTCAGACGTTGAGATATC
The DNA here is from genome assembly GCA_036971475.1 of Prosapia bicincta. Lineage (NCBI taxonomy): Eukaryota > Metazoa > Arthropoda > Insecta > Hemiptera > Cercopidae > Prosapia > Prosapia bicincta. Next base: position 172,161,741 of record JBAIZL010000002.1, read on the forward strand.
CACCCGGGAGTTTTATTGAGGTCTTCAGACGTTGAGATATCCACCAGGGTGTTTTATTGAGGTTCGTAGACGTTGATATATCCAGTAGGTTTATTGAAATCCGCAGACGTTACAAAATCCAGCACTTGGTTTTATAGAGGTCCGCATACGTTACAAAATCCAGCACTTGGTTTTATAGAGGTCCGCATACGTTACAAAATCCAGCAGTTGGATTTATAGAGGTCCGCATACGTTACAAAATCCAGCAGTTGGTTTTATAGAGGTTCGTATACGTTACAAAATCCAGCAGTTGGTTTTATAGAGGTCCGCATACGTTACAAAATCCAGCAGTTGGTTTTATAGAGGTCCGCATACGTTACAAAATCCAGCAGTTGGTTTTATAGAGGTTCGTATACGTTACAAAATCCAGCAGTTGGTTTTATAGAGGTTCGTATACGTTACAAAATCCAGCAGTTGGTTTTATAGAGGTCCGTATGCGTTAAAATGTCCAGCACTAGGTGTTATTGAGGTCTATAGACGTTGAAATATCCAGCAGTTTGTTCAACAAAAATTAGATCTGCGTCATTGCGATTACATCTTCCCCATGGCTGGCCTTGCCTAAGACTTACTTTATGTTATGTGAGACTGTTGAAGAAACTAATCTAAGCACTAGGCGTGCGCCTGCGCATTGCAGCAACAAAACCTAAATCTGTATCATTGCGATTACATCTTCCCCACGGCCGGCCTTCCCTAAGAGTGTTTCCTTATGTTATGTGAGACTGTTGAAGAAACTAATCTAAGCACTAGGCGTTCGCTTGCGCATTGCAGCATCAAAACCAAAATCTGCGTCATTGCGTTTACATCTTCCCCACAACCGGCCTTGCCTAAGAGAGTTTCCTTATGGTATGTGAGGCTGTTGAAGAAACTAATCTAAGCACTAGGCGTGCGCCTGCGCATTGCAGCAACAAAACCTAGATCTGCATCATTGCGTTTACATCTTCCTCACGGCCGGCCTAGCCTAACAGTGTTTCCTTATGTTATGTGAGACTGTTGAAGAAACTAATCTAAGCACTAGGCGAGCGCCTGCGCATAGCAGCAACAAAACCTAGATCTGCGTCATTGCGTTTACATCATCCTCACGGAAGGCCTTGCCTAAGACTGTTACTTTATGTTATGTGAAACTGTTGAAGAAACTAATCTAAGCACTAGGCGTGCGTTTGCGCATTGCAGCAACCAAACCTAGATCTGCGTCATTGCGTTTACATCTTCTCCATGGTAGGCCTTGCCGAAGACTTGACACTCAACACACAAAAGATGTGTGGCCACGCATTTTGCTTAACTATAACTACGCCTTGGCAATTGGGGCCAGTGAGGTTGGTGACACATTATAAATAAATAAATAAATATATATATATATATATATATATATATATATATATATTTGCTATATTGGTTTTAGAAAATAAGGTAACAAATTAATACATAAGCCGACCCGTGGACTTCTTATCGGTTACACTGCGACCCTAGCAACGCTATAGATATACAAGTAAACAAATAACAAAACAACGTCATTAAAAAAAAAATAATAATAACAATAATATAAAAAAATATGAATTGTTTTAAAAATCAATTTTTGTGTTAATGTTAAATAAATTATATCATTAGTATTCTTACGAAGAGTAAATAACTGAAACCTGTGACAGGGTCTCCACTGTGACAAGTCTTACTCTTGATCAGGAAGGTTTATTTCCTTATCGTAGTCCTGTCTTTGTCTTTGAAAGGTGATTTTAGTCAAATAACTGAAATCTGTGACAGGGTCTCCTCTGTGACAGGTCTTACTCTTGACCAAGAAGTTTTATATCCTTATCGTAGTCCTGTCTTTGTCTTTGAAAGGTGATTTTAGTCAAATAACTGAAACCTGTGACAGGGTCTCCACTGTGACAAGTCTTACTCTTGACAAGGAAGGTTTATATCCTTATCGTAGTCCTGTCTTTGTCCTTGAAAGGTGATTTTAGTCAAATAACTGACACCTGTGACAGGGTCTCCACTGTGACAAGTCTTACTCTTGATCAGGAAGGTTTATTTCCTTATCGTAGTCCTGTCTTTGTCTTTGAAAGGTGATTTTAGTCAAATAACTGAAATCTGTGACAGGGTCTCCTCTGTGACAGGTCTTACTCTTGACCAAGAAGTTTTATATCCTTATCGTAGTACTGTCTTTGTCTTTGAAAGGTGATTTTAGTCAAATAACTGAAACCTGTGACAGGGTCTCCACTGTGACAAGTCTTACTCTTGACAAGGAAGGTTTATATCATTATCGTAGTCGTGTCTTTATCCTTGAAAGGTGATTTTAGTCAAATAACTGAAACCTGTGACAGGGTCTCCACTGTGACAAGTCTTACTCTTGACCAGGTAGGTTTATATTCTTATTGTAGTCCTGTCTTTGTCCTTGAAAGGTGATTTTAGTGAAATAACTAAATCCTGACAGCGTCTCCACTGTGTCAAGTCTTACTCTTGACGAAGAAGGTTTATATCCTTATCGTAGGCCTGTCTTTGTCCTTGAAAGGTGATTTTAGTCAAATAACTGAAACCTGTGACAGGGTCTCCACTGTGACAAGTCTTACTCTTGACAAGGAAGGTTTATATCCTTATCGTAGTCGTGTCTTTATCCTTGAAAGGTGATTTTAGTCAAATAACTGAAACCTGTGACAGGTTCTCCGCTGTGACAAGTCTTACTCTTGACCAAGAAGGTTTATATCCCTATCGTAGTCCTGTCTTTGTCTTTGAAAGGTGATTTTAGTCAAATAACTGAAACCTGTGACAGGGTCTTTACTGTGACAAGTCTTACTCTTGACAAGGAAGGTTTATAACCTTATCGTAGTCGTGTCTTTATCCTTGTAAGGTGATTTTACTCAAATAACTGATATCTGTGACAGAGTCCCCTTTGAGACAAGTCTTACTCTTGACCAGGAAGGTTTATATCTTTATCGAAGTGGTGTCTTTATCCTTGAAAGGTGATTTTACTCAAATAACTGAAACCTGTGACCGGGTCTCCACTGTGACAAGTCTTACTCTACACCAGGAAGGTTTATATCTTTATCGTAGTCGTGTCTTTATCCTTGAAAGGTGATATTAGTCAAATAACTGAAACCTGAGACAGGGTCTACACTGTGACAAAGTCTTACTCTTGACCTGGAAGGTTTATATTTTTATCGTAGTCGTGTCTTTATCCTTGAAAGGTGATTTTAGTCAAATAACTGAAACCTGTGACAGGGTCTTTACTGTGACAAGTCTTACTCTTGACAAGGAAAGTTTATAACCTTATCGTAGTCGTGTCTTTATCCTTGTAAGGTGATTTTAGTCAAATAACTGATATCTGTGACAGGGTCTCCTCTGTGACAGGTGTTACTCTTGACCAGGAAGGTTTATATCCTTATCGTAGTCCTGTCTTTGTCCTTGAAAGATGATTTTAGTGAAATAACTAAATCCTGACAGCGTCTCCACTGTGTCAAGTCTTACTCTTGACCAGGAAGGTTTATATCCTTATCGTAGTCATGTCTTTATCCTTGAAATGTGATTTTAGTCAAATAACTGAAACCTGTGGCAGGGTCTCCACTGTGACAAGTCTCACTCTTGACAAGGAAGGTTTATAACCTTATCGTAGTCGTGTCTTTATCCTTGAAAGGTGATTTTAGTCAAATAACTGAAACCTGTGACAGGGTCTCCACTGTGACAAGTCTTACTCTTGACCAGGAAGGTTTATATCTTTATCGTAGTCGTGTCTTTATCCTTGTAAGGTGATTTTAGTCAAATAACTGAAACCTGTGACAGGATCCCCACTGTTACAAGTATTACTCTTGACCAGGAAGGTTTATATTTTTATCGTAGTCGTGTCTTTATCCTTGTAAGGTGATTTTAGTCAAATAACTGAAACCTCTGACAGGATCCCCACTGTTACAAGTATTACTCTTGACCAGGAAGGTTTATATCTTTATCGTAGTCGTGTCTTTATCCTTGAAAGGTGATTTTAGTCAAATAACTGAAATCTGTGACAGGGTCTCCTCTGGGACAAGTCTTACTCTTGACCAGGATGGTTTATATCCCTATCGTAGTCCTGTCTTTGTCCTTGAAAGGTGATTTTAGTGAAATAACTAAATCCTGACAGCGACTCCACTGTGACAAGTCTTACTGTTGACAAGGAAGGTTTATATCCTTATCGTAGTCGTATCTTTATCCTTGAAAGGTGATTTTAGTCAAATAACTGAAACCTGTGACAGGGTATCCACTGTGACAAGTCTTACTCTTGACAAGGAAGGTTTATATCCTTATCGTAGTCGTGTCTTTAACCTTGAAAGATGATTTTAGTAATATAACTGAAACCTGTGACAGGGTCTCCACTGTGACAAGTCTTACTCTTGACCAATAAGATTTATATCCTTATCGTAGTCGTGTCTTTATCCTTGAAAGGTAATTTTAGTCAAATAACTGAAACCTGTGGATGAGTCTCCACTGTGACAATTCTTACTCTACACCAGGTAGGTTTATATCTTTATCGTAGTCGTGTCTTTATCCTTGAAAGGTGATATTAGTCAAATAACTGAAACCTGTGACAGGGTCTCCACTGTGAGAAAGTCTTACTCTTGACCAGGAAGGTTTATATCTTTATCGTAGTCGTGTCTTTATCCTTGAAAGGTGATTTTAGTCAAATAACTGAAACCAGTGACAGGGTCTCCACTGTGACAAGTCTTACTCTTGACCAGGAAGGTTTATATCTTTATCGTAGTCGTGTCTTTATCCTTAAAAGGTGATATTAGTCAAATAACTGAAACCTGTGACAGGGTCTCCACTGTGACAAAGTCTTACTGTTGACCTGGAAGGTTTATATCTTTATCGTAGTCGTGTCTTTATCCTTGAAAGGTGATTTTAGTCAAATAACTGAAACCTGTGACAGGGTCTTTACTGTGACAAGTCTTACTCTTGACAAGGAAGGTTTATAACCTTATCGTAGTCGTGTCTTTATCCTTGAAAGGTGATTTTAGTCAAATAACTGAAACCTGTGACAGGGTCTCCACTGTGACAAGTCTTACTCTTGACCAGGAAGATTTATATCCTTATCGTAGTGGTGTCTTTATCCTTGAAAGGTAATTTTAGTCAAATAACTGAAACCTGTGACAGGGTCTCCACTGTTACAAGTCTTACTCTTGACCAGGAAGGTTTATATCTTTATCGTAGTCGTGTCTTTATCCTGGAAAGGTGATTTTAGTCAAATAACTGAAACCTGTGACAGGGTCTCCAGTGTGACAAGTCTTTCTCTTGACCAGGAAGGTTTATATCCTTATCGTAGTCGTGTCTTTATCCTGGAAAGGTGATTTTAGTCAAATAACTGAAATCTGTGACACGGTCTCCCCTGGGACAGGTCTTACTCTTGACCAGGAAGGTTTATATCCTTATCGTTGTCCTGTCTTTGTCCTTGAAAGGTGATTTTAGTGAAATAACTAAATCCTGACAGCGTCTCCACTGTGTCAAGTCTTACTTTTGACGAAGAAGGTTTATATCCTTATCGTAGTCCTGTCTTTGATCGTGAAAGGTGATTTTAGTCAAATAACTGAAACCTGTAACAGGGTCTCCACTGTGACAAGTCTTACTCTTGACAAGGAAGGTTTATATCCTTATCGTAGTCGTGTCTTTATCCTTGATACGTGATTTTAGTCAAATAACTGAAACCAGTGACAGGGTCTTCACTGTGACAAGTCTTACTCTTGACCAGGACGGTTTATATCTTTATCATAGTCGTGTCTTTATCCTTGAAAGGTGATTTTAGTCAAATAACTGAAACCTGTTATAGCGACTCCATTGTGACAAGTCTTACTCTTGACCAGGAAGGTTTATATCTTTATTGTAGTCCTGTCTTAAACCTTGTAAGGTGATTTTAGTCAAATAACTGAAATCTGTGATAGGGTCTCCTCTGTGACAGGTCCTACTCTTGACCAGGAAGGTTTATATCTTTATCGTAGTGGTGTCTTTATCCTTGAAAGGTGATATTAGTCAAATAACTGAAACCTGAGACAGGGTCTACACTGAGACAAGTCTTACTCTTGACAAGGAAGGTTTATATCCTTATCGTAGTCGTGTCTTTTCCTTGAAAGGTAATTTCAGTCAAATAACTGAAACCTGTGGCAGAGTCTCCACTGTGACAATTCTTACTCTTGACCAGGAAGGTTTATATCTTTATCGTAGTCGTGTCTTTATCCTTGAAAGGTGATTTTAGTCAAATAACTGAAACCTGTGACAGCGTCTCCATTGTGACAAGTTTTACTCTTGACAAGAAAGGTTTATATCTTTATCGTAGTCGTGTCTGTATCCTTGAAAGGTGATTTTAGTCAAATAACTGAAACCTGTGACGGGGTCTGCACTGTGACAAGTCTTACTCTTGACAAGAAAGGTTAATATCCTTATCGTAGTCGTGTCTTTATCCTTGAAAGGTGATTTTAGTCAAATAACTGAAACCTGTGACAGGGTCTCCACTGTGACAAGTCTTACTCTTGACCAGGATGGTTTATATCTTTATCGTAGTCGTGTCTTTATCCTTGAAAGGTGATTTTAGTCAAATCACTGAAACCTGTGACAGGGTCTCCACTGTGACAAGTCTTACTCTTGACCAGGATGGTTTATATCTTTATCGTAGTCGTGTCTTTATCCTTGAAAGGTGATTTTAGTCAAATCACTGAAACCAGTGACAGGGTCTCCACTGTGACAAGTCTTACTCTTGACCAGGATGGTTTATATCTTTATCGTAGTCGTGTCTTTATCCTTGAAAGGTGATTTTAGTCAAATACCTGAAACCTGTGATAGCGTCTCCATTGTGACAAGTCTTACTCTTGACCAGGAAGGTTTATATCTTTATCGTAGTCGTGTCTTTATCCTTGTAAGGTGATTTTAGTCAAATAACTGAAACCTGTGACAGAGTCTCCACTGTGACAATTCTTACTCTTGACCAAGAAGGTTTATATCCTTATCGTAGTCCTGTCTTTGTCTTTGAAAGGTGATTTTAGTCAAATAACTGAAACCTGTGACAGTGTCTCCAGTGTGACAAGTCTTTCTCTTGACCAGGAAGGTTTATATCCATATCGTAGTCCTGTCTTTGTCTTTGAAAGGTGATTTTAGTCAAATAACTGAAACCTGTGACAGTGTCTCCAGTGTGACAAGTCTTTCTCTTGACCAGGAAGGTTTATGTCCTTATCGTAGTCGTGTCTTTATCCTTGAGGTGATTTTAGTCAAATAACTGAAACCTGTGACAGCGTCTCCACTGTGACAAGTCTTACTCTACACTAACTAGGTTATTATCTTTATCGTTGTCGTGTCTTTATCCTTGAAAGGTGATATTAGTCAAATAACTAAAACCTGTGACAGGGTCTTCACTGTGAGAAAGTCTTACTCTTGACCAGGAATTTTTATATCTTTATCGTAGTCGTGTCTTTATCCTTGAAAGGTGATTTTAGTCAAATAACTGAAACCTGTGACAGGGTCTCCACTGTGACAAGTCTTACTCTTGACAAGGAGGGTTTATAACCTTATCGTAGTCGTGTCTTTATCCTTGAAAGGTGATTTTAGTCAAATAACTGAAACCAGTAACAGGGTCTCCACTGTGACAAGTCTTACTCTTGACCAGGAAGGTTTATATCTTTATCGTAGTCGTGTCTTTATCCTTAAAAGGTGATATTAGTCAAATAACTGAAACCTGTGACAGCGTCTCCACTGTGACAAAGTCTTACTCTTGACCTGGAAGGTTTATATCTTTGTCGTAGTCGTGTCTTTATCTTTGAAAGGTGATTTTAGTCAAATAACTGAAACCTGTGACAGGGTCTTTACTGTGACAAGTCTTACTCTTGACAAGGAAGGTTTATAACCTTATCATAGTCGTGTCTTTATCCTTGAAAGGTGATTTCAGTCAAATAACTGAAACCTGTGACAGGATCTCCACTGTGACAAGTATTACTCTTGACCAGGAACGTTTATATCTTTATCGTAGTCATGTCTTTATCCTTGAAAGGTTTTTTTAGTCAAATAACTGAAACCTGTGACAGGGTCTCCTCTGTGACAGGTCTTACTCTTGACCAGGAAGGTTTATATCTTTATCGTAGTCGTGTCTTTATCCTTTTAAGGTGATTTTAGTCAAATAACTGAAACCTGTGACAGGGTCTCCACTGTGACAAGCCTTACTCTTGACCAGGAAGGTTTATATCCTTATCGTAGTCCTGTCTTTGTCCTTGAAAGATGATTTTAGTGAAATAACTAAATCCTGACAGCGTCTCCACTGTGTCAAGTCTTACTCTTGACGAAGAATTTTTATATCCTTATCGTAGGCCTGTCTTTGTCCTTGGAAGGTGATTTTAGTCAAATAACTGAAACCTGTGCTAGGATCTCCACTGTGACAAGTCTTACTCTTGACAAGGAAGGTTTATATCCTTATCGTAGTCGTGTCTTTATCCTTGATACGTGATTTTAGTCAAATAACTGAAACCTGTGACAGGGTATCCACTGTGACAAGTCTTACTCTTGACCAGGAAGGTTTATATCCATATCGTAGTCCTGTCTTTGTCTTTGAAAGGTGATTTTAGTCAAATAGCTGAAACTTGTGACAGGGTCTCCAGTGTGACAAGTCTTACTCTTGACCAAGAAGGTTTATATCCTTATCGTAGTCCTGTCTTTGTCTTTGAAAAGTGATTTTAGTCAAATAACTGAAACCTGTGACAGGGTCTCCACTGTGACAAGTCTTACTCTTGACAAGGAAGGTTTATATTCTTATCTTAGTCGTGTCTTTATCCTTGAAATGTGATTTTAGTCAAATAACTGAAACCTGTGACAGGGTCTCCACTGTTACAAGTCTTACTCTTGACCAGGAAGGTTTATATCTTTATCGTAGTCGTGTCTTTATCCTTGAAAGGTGATTTTAGTCAAATAACTGAAACCTGTGACAGTGTCTCCAGTGTGACAAGTCTTTCTCTTGACCAGGAAAGTTTATATCCTTATCGTAGTCGTGTCTTTATCCTTGAAAGGTGATTTTAGTCAAATAACTGAAACCTGTGACAGTGTCTCCAGTGTGACAAGTCTTTCTCTTGACCAGGAAGGTTTATATCCTTATCGTAGTCGTGTCTTTATCCTTGAAAGGTGATTTTAGTCAAATAACTGAAACCTGTTATAGCGTCTCCATTGTGACAAGTCTTACTCTACACTAACTAGGTTATTACCTTTATCGTAGTCGTGTCTTTATCCTTGAAAGGTGATTTTAGTCAAATAACTGAAACCTGTGACAGTGTCTCCAGTGTGACAAGTCTTTCTCTTGACCAGGAAAGTTTATATCCTTATCGTAGTCGTGTCTTTATCCTTGAAAGGTGATTTTAGTCAAATAACTGAAACCTGTGACAGTGTCTCCAGTGTGACAAGTCTTTCTCTTGACCAGGAAGGTTTATATCCTTATCGTAGTCGTGTCTTTATCCTTGAAAGGTGATTTTAGTCAAATAACTGAAACCTGTTATAGCGTCTCCATTGTGACAAGTCTTACTCTTGACCAGGAAGGTTTATATCTTTATCGTAGTGGTGTCTTTATCCTTGAAAGGTGATTTTAGTCAAATAACTAAAACCTGTTACAGCGTCTCCACTGTGACAAGTCTTACTCTACACTAACTAGGTTATTACCTTTATCGTAGTCGTGTCTTTATCCTTGAAAGGTGATTTTAGTCAAATAACTGAAACCTGTGACAGCGTCTCCACTGTGACAAGTCTTACTCTACACTAACAAGGTTATTATCTTTATCGTAGTCGTGTCTTTATCCTTGAAAGGTGATTTTAGTCAAATAACTAAAACCTGTTACAGCGTCTCCACTGTGACAAGTCTTACTCTACACTAACTAGGTTATTACCTTTATCGTAGTCGTGTCTTTATCCTTGAAAGGTGATTTTAGTCAAATAACTGAAACCTGTGACAGCGTCTCCACTGTGACAAGTCTTACTCTACACTAACAAGGTTATTATCTTTATCGTAGTCCTGTGTTTGTCCTTGAAAGGTGATTATAGTCAAATAACTAAAACCTGTGACTGTGTTTCCACTGTGACAAATCTTACTCTTGACCAGGGAGGTTTATATCCTTATCGTAGTCCTGTCTTTATCCGTGAAAGGTGATTATAGTCAAATAACTAAAACCTGTGACAGCGTCTACTCTGTGACAAATTTTACCCTTGACCAGGAAGGTTTATATCTTTATCGTAGTCCTGTCTTTGTCCTTGAAAGGTGATTTTAGTCGAATAACTTTAACCTGTGACAGGGTCTCCTTTGTGACAAGTCTTACTCTTGACCAGGAAGGTTTGTATCTTTATCGTAGTCCTGTGTTTATCCTTGTTAGGTGATACTGTATTAGTAAAGAAAACACAGGTAGATTATTGGGTGTAAAGCAGTGAAGAAAAGGACCAATGTTTTTACAGTTTTGTGTCTTTTGTACGTGTAAATTCTGAAAAGTAGCCATTTGTAATAATTCTTTTTTTTCACTGTGACTAATGGAGAACGTTTCATAAGACTTGACTAAGTGGGGTAACTGCAAGACTAGAACTGTACACAGTCGTCGTACCACAGATACTTCACGAAGCTGTCAGCTGTTGACTGATTCACTAGCCAGATGTTGTGCCGGGATGAGTTCGGCATAACCTCAAAACGTTAATTTCAAGTACCGTAACTCCAACCGATGTGCATCTTTCAAGACCTTCTCGAGACGATATTGTAATTGTTTGCGCTTATCTTTCACGTTGTTCGATTCTTGAGATGATTTGCGTGATTGTATTTGAAGATGGGTTTCTATTTTAAAAGGTTTAAATTTTTACTTTTTTAACTAGTACTTTTAAGGAAACTCGATAGATATTATAAAATTAAATTTCTATGCCTATAATATACAATTTGTATATACAGTAAACTCCCGAATATACGTGGAATAGGATGACCCGGCAACGCCGGATAACGAATTCCCCGGATAATCCACTATGAACAAAGAATACGCAAAACGATCGTTAATCGATTATTATACCATAAGTTACACAAATAATGACCCCGGTTAATGCAATTCACAAATAATCTTGAGAGAACAAAATAAATACAGAAAACAATTTAAAATGTCGATGTATTTGACGGATTATAACATGTACATTTATATGTCTAACTATTTACAATACGTACATAAGTATATGTCAAAAGTAAGTATGTATGTCCATATGTAATTTTCTTTACACATAATACTTTCACTTTTTAACAAAAAAATCTGTCACTTTCGTCTGTTTTTTGTGAGCATTGATTTAGCTTCAATGTGCGATTTTGTCGCACAGTGTCTACTTGTGTCACAAAGCCATAAAGATCGATAATGTATATGACAGACATGGATAATGCATATGTTACGTCCTTGACTATTTATAGCCGAGATTAGCTGACATTTGTTTACAATCTTATGATACATATTAAGTTTTCGGGCGTCCAAGCATTTTGTCATTGTCTCTTATATACAGTAGTCTGCTCACCCCTTTTATTTCGTTGGCCCACGTCGGGATGCTTCCCTTTCAATGTAAAAATTAGTACGTACATATTTACATATCTATTCCCTTCATCTTAACTTCTATAACGCCTTATATGTATTTACGTCGTGATTCACCGTTTGGAATATTAAACACATGAATCTGATTGGAATAAAAATTAGATATTTGTAAAACAATGGCAGACCCCGAATAATCCGCAAACCGGTTAATCCGCCCACGGATAATCGGGAGTTTACTGTACTTGACTGTTGACTGAAACTTATCCTTTACAAAAGCTTTTGTTTTAGTAAAAGTATTTTTGTTTAATTTTGTAATACACAATACAGTAGTTCCTAACCACAAACGCACTGAGTTAAATTGAACAAGATTTCAATTTAAGCGTTTTACTTATTGTCTTTCTTTATTTAGATTTGACTCGAACAAGTCGATCCTCTAATGATGGTACTCTTCATATTGAAACGTACATTAAACTATAACAAAAATGTTTATTTAAACTTATTTTTGTTTATTTTTTTGGTGTTTATGACCAAGGGTTATTGTTATTTTGTTCTACAACGATACACTGATTGAGATTGAACGAGGTATATAGTGATTATTTTTACTCTGTCTTACATCAAAACTTTGATCAATAAAATATTATGAATTGTTATGATTATCTTATGCTGTCTATTGAATTCATCTTTATAATTATGTTAGTACTGTAGGTGCCACCTCATGGGAGAAGCCTAAATTCTATGTACGTTACTACAACAATACTTTTCCTGCGTAACGTGGAGGCTAAATTCAGTTTCATTTGGTTTCACAAAGTTGTCAAAAGTTGGGAGACTTCATTGCTGTTCGGAGTATGTGACGATAAACTACGCGTCATACAATAGTCCTCGCAAAACCCGGTACAGGTCATCAGGTGTAGCCGGACCGGAGAAGTGCGCAAAAATGGGAGGCAGATAGAAGTGAGTGGGAGGGAGCTAAAAAAAGGAGGCCGACGTGATTAATCGTGTGCAAAAAGGGTAGAAAGATATATGTGATTTGGTGGGCACAGAAAGAGGAGACAAATAGACTCTAGTCGGATGGGCAGAAAGGCGAGGCAGATAAACGCGAGTGGGGGCGCAGAAAGCTGAGGCATATAGACGAGAGGGGGAGGGATCTGAAAGGGAGGCAAATGAGATTAATGGTGCGCAAAAAGGGTAGGACGATAGATGCGATTTGTTGGGCGCAGAAAGAGGAGGCAGATAGAGTCCAGTGTGAAAGACAGGAGATAGATGCGATTTGGTGGGCACTGAAAAGTTGAGGCAGACGTGTTTAACGGTCCGCAAAATGGTAGGAAGATAGATGTGAGTTGGTGGGAGCTGAAAGAGGAGGGCTATGCGAAAAATGGTGCACAAAGGGGAGATGCATGCGATTTGGTGGGCGCAGAAAGAGGAGGCGGATTCCAATGGGATTGGCAAAAAGGAGGGGTAGATAGAGGAGAGTGGGGGCGCAGAAAGCTGAGGCATTTAGACGCTAGTGAGAGGCACCTGAAAGAGAAGGCAGATGCGATAAATGGAATGCAAAAACGGTAGGATAATAGATGAGAAAGAGGAGGCAGTAAAATCTACTCTTTCTATTCTTCAAGGTCGTCGTCAGACCAGATTACCATCAGCTGTTACGACTCCTTATGCTGTCTGCAGCATTATTCGTTCAGAAGTAGGATTAGATAAGTTGAAATGGCTACAGTTTGGACTGTAATATATATATATATATATATATATATATATATATATATATATATATATATATATATATATATATAATACGTTTTCTTGTTTAATAATTTAAAACAACACAGGTTGTTCAAATACAAGAATATTTATTATTTTATATCCATGATATAAAATAATAAATATTCTTGTATTTGAATAACCTGTGTTGTTTAAAATATATATATATATAATTCATTAATTCTATGCTCTAAAACATACGTTTCTAACCTAACTTTTGTCTTTTTCAGAGGTGGCAGCGTCGTTGGTTTGTGCTCTACGATGACGGCGAACTCAGCTACTCTCTTGACGAGCATGTAAGTCTCTGCAGTTGCAATTTTATATTTTCTTTTGTCGTTTAAGATTAAAGCAAACTTAGACTAGAAACTGGGGAAAACAATCGAGTTTTTACTACAAAGGCCAGTTGGGACACTAAGAACGCAAAGGGTGGAAATGCGCAAGTGGTCAAGAAATCAGTAACCTGATTATTTCTGAGCCCCCTGCGTTATGGTCGAGCTTCGCAGATAGACCCTAGGTCTATTATGCACGGTTGGTCGCACCTTTTAGCCGTGTATTTCTATTAGCCGTCTTTTAGCCAACTCTGAGGAAGAGAGTGTAAGAGAAAGATTTTGATCATAAATTGTATATGTTACACTTTCGTTGAGAATTACTTTACAAATTGCCTGTAATTTATAATCCCTCTCTATTCGTTATTACTTTACAAACATTCAACTAGCCTAACCTACTAAAATTATTTAATATCATTTTAAAACTATATTTGAATTTTCACTAACAGCTTTTTTTTAAAATATTAGTATGTGCTTGTATTTTTCATTGTAAGCTATATAACCTTTACTCAACATTTTTACTTTTGTGCTACACATTACCGTTTGTAAGCTGCACATTTCGACACTACTCTCGACTTAACGTCCTGTGCACTTCGAAAAATTTGTTAGGGTAGTTCTTGAATTCTGAGAACGAGCTTGCGCAGTTCGACCGCACCGACTATAATTAAAGTACGTAATTACATTCAAGTTAAAGGATTTTACACAATTTTAAAATTCGAAAAACACTATAATCAGTGTAAAATGTTTCTAACAATATCGATGTGAAGTTAGGTTGCAATAATAATTTTACGAGTAAAGTAAACGTGATACAAAAGTGAAAATTCCTTATTCTTATGTAGAATTGTCAAACTTGAGATTTCTGTCTTGGAACAATTATTTTTTTTCTATCTTCAACATGTATTGCGCACATGCAATCATATTACGTAACAATACGTTGCTTATAGTAGCACCTAGTTTTTGTACAACAGAGGAAGTGTGTTTGCTAACGCTGTCCTATTTGCGAAGAAGAGTCCTACTTAAGGCTAAGGGTAGAAAAAGTGTGCAAGGTTTGTAGCTTTGTGTAGTCGCGGTATATGAGGCTCAGCAAAGTTTGATTGACACTCTAAAATAATACCAGCAGGGGCATAACCATTAAGATGATTTGGGGGGGGGCACGATTGGGGGGGTCTGGTGAAATTTCGAACCTTGGGGAAATTTTGAACACTTTTATATTTAAACATCATATTTTATGGTATTTTGGCACCTAAAATTAGTCAATTGTTGGGTCGTCGGGAAGATGTTTTGCTAAAAACCTAGCACTGTATTATAGGTTGATTTTTGTTTGTTAAAATTACGTGGTTTGGGGAAGCACGTGACCCCCCCCCCCTAGGCTACGCCACTGCAAACATTGATATGGTTTTACCTAGAATGAAGCCACATGCATAAATCCTCTTAAAAAACAGAAAACTGCCATCTATTTTATTATTTCCAAACTATTGACTTGTTTCTTCATTTCTCTGAAAAAATAGGATTTATACAATGTTATGAATTTGAAATTGGTCCTCTTTACATTTGAAGCATTCATACAAACATCCTAGCGATTACATTTCCTTCCATTACTATTTCCGATTGTCAGGAAATGTAATTAAATTGTGGTTGGGTTAAATGGAAAAAATGTCACCCAGTGGAGAAAGAGAGTACCACCATAGCAGATACTTTCAATGCATCAGAAGTGAAACTAAAAATATCGTTATCATTAATATTTCCCACGTCAGCACGGACGCTGCTACAGTTAGCACCCAAATGTCTGACCCTCAGCCGTGATCTATTCGCTGGACCAAGAGAGTTAGCTTTGTAAGTAACAACCAGAATCACGTTCAGTGAAACTAAAAATATCGTTATCATCGATATTTCCCACGTCAGTACGGACGCTGCTACAGTTGGCACCCAAATGCCTGGCTCTCAGCCGTGATCTTTTCGCTGGGCCAAGAGAGTTAGCTTTGTAAGTAACAACCAGAATCACGTTCAGTGAAACTAAAAATATCGTTATCATCGATATTTCCCACGTCAGCACGGACGCTGCTACAGTTAGCACCCAAATGTCTGGCTCTCAGCCGTGATCTTTTCGCTGGGCCAAGAGAGTTAGCTTTGTAAAGTAAGAACCAGAATCACGATCAGTGAAACTAAAAATATCGTTATCATCGATATTTCCCACGTCAGTACGGACGCTGCTACAGTTAGCACCCAAATGTCTGACCCTCAGCTACGATCTTTTCGCTGGGCCAAGAGAGTTAGTTTTGTTAAGTAACAACCAGAATCACGTTCAGTGAAACTAAAAATATCGTTATCAACGATATTTCCCACGTCAGTACGGACGCTGCTACAGTTAGCACAAAAATGTCTGACCCTCAGCTACGATCTTTTCGCTGGGCCAAGAGAGTTAGTTTTGTTAAGTAACAACCAGAATCACGTTCAGTGAAACTAAAAATATCGTTATCATCGATATTTCCCACGTCAGTACGGACGCTGCTACAGTTAGCACCCAAATGTCTGACCCTCAGCTACGATCTTTTCGCTGGGCCAAGAGAGTTAGTTTTGTTAAGTAACAATCAGAATCACGTTCAGTGAAACTAAAAATATCGTTATCATCGATATTTCCCACGTCAGTACGGACGCTGCTACAGTTAGCACCCAAATGTCTGACCCTCAGCTACGACCTTTTCGCTGGGCCAAGAGAGTTAGTTTTGTTAAGTAACAACCAGAATCACGTTCAGTGAAACTAAAAATATCGTTATCATCGATATTTCCCACGTCAGTACGGACGCTGCTACAGTTAGCACCCAAATGTCTGACCCTCAGCTACGATCTTTTCGCTGGGCCAAGAGAGTTAGTTTTGTTAAGTAACAACCAGAATCACGTTCAGTGAAACTAAAAATATCGTTATCATCGATATTTCCCACGTCAGTACGGACGCTGCTACAGTTAGCACCCAAATGTCTAACCCTCAGCTGCGATCTTTTCGCTGAGCCAAGAGAGTTAGCTTTGTAAGTAACAACCAGAATCACGTTCAGTGAAACTAAAAATATCGTTATCATCGATATTTCACACGTCAGTACGGACGCTGCTACAGTTAGCACCCGAATGCCTGGCCCTCAGACGTGATCTTTTCGCTGGACCAAGAGAGTTAGCTTTGTAAGTAACAACCAGAATCACGTTCGGTGAAACTAAAAATATCGTTATCATCGATATTTCCCACGTCAGTACGGACGCTGCTACAGTTAGCACCCAAATGTCTGACCCTCAGCTACGATCTTTTCGCTGGGCCAAGAGAGTTAGTTTTGTTAAGTAACAACCAGAATCACGTTCAGTGAAACTAAAAATATCGTTATCATCGATATTTCCCACGTCAGTGCGGACGCTGCTACAGTTAGCACCCAAATGTCTGACCCTCAGCTACGATCTTTTCGCTGGGCCAAGAGAGTTAGTTTTGTTAAGTAACAACCAGAATCACGTTCAGTGAAACTAAAAATATCGTTATCATCGATATTTCCCACGTCAGTGCGGACGCTGCTACAGTTAGCACCCAAATGTCTGACCCTCAGCTACGATCTTTTCGCTGGGCCAAGAGAGTTAGTTTTGTTAAGTAACAACCAGAATCACGTTCAGTGACACTAAAAATATCGTTATCATCGATATTTCCCACGTCAGCACGGACGCTGCTACAGTTGGCACCCAAATGTCTGACCCTCAGCTGCGATCTTTTCGCTAGGCCAAGATAGTTAGCTTTGTAAGTAACAACCAGAATCACGTTCAGTGAAAATAAAAATATCGTTATCATTGATATTTCCCACGTCAGTACGGACGCTGCTACAGTTAGCACCCAAATGCCTGGCCATCAGCTACAATCTTTTCGCTGGGCCAAGAGAGTTAGCTTTGTAAGTAACAACCAGAATCACGTTCAGTGAAACTAAATATATCGTTATCATCGATATTTCCCACGTCAGTGCGGACGCTGCTACAGTTAGCACCCAAATGTCTGACCCTCAGCTACGATCTTTTCGCTGGGCCAAGAGAGTTAGTTTTGTTAAGTAACAACCAGAATCAAGTTCAGTGAAAATAAAAATATCGTTATCATTGATATTTCCCACGTCAGTACGGACGCTGCTACAGTTAGCACCCAAATGCCTGGCCATCAGCTACAATCTTTTCGCTGGGCCAAGAGAGTTAGCTTTGTAAGTAACAACCAGAATCACGTTCAGTGAAACTAAAAATATCGTTATCATCGATATTTCCCACGTCAGTGCGGACGCTGCTACAGTTAGCACCCAAATGTCTGACCCTCAGCTACGATCTTTTCGCTGGGCCAAGAGAGTTAGTTTTGTTAAGTAACAACCAGAATCACGTTCAGTGAAACTAAAAATATCGTTATCATCGATATTTCCCACGTCCGCACGGACGCTGCTACAGTTGGCACCCAAATGTCTGACCCTCAGCTGCGATCTTTTCGCTAGGCCAAGAGAGTTAGCTTTGTAAGTAACAACCAGAATCACGTTCAATGAAACTAAATATATCGTTATCATTGACATTTCCCACGTCAGTACGGACGCTGCTACAGTTAGCACCCAAATGCCTGGCCCTCAGCTGCGATCTTTTCGCTAGGCCAAGAGAGTTAGCTCTCTAAATAACAACCAGAATCACGTTCAGTGAAACTAAACATATCGTTATCATCGATATTTCCCACGTCAGTACGGACGCTGCTACAGTTAGCACCCAAATGCCTGGCCCTCAGCCGTGATCTTTTCGCTGGGCCAAGAGAGTTAGCTTTGTAAGTAACAACCAGAATCACGTTCAGTGAAACTAAAAATATCGTTATCATTGACATTTCCCACGTCAGTACGGACGCTGCTACAGTTAGCACCCAAATGCCTGGCCCTCAGCTGCGATTTTTTCGCTAGGCCAAGAGAGTTAGCTCTCTAAATAACAACCAGAATCACGATCAGTGAAACTAAAAATATCGTTATCATCGATATTTCCCACGTCAGCACGGACGCTGCTACAGATGGCACGCAAATGCCTGGCCCTCAGCCGTGATCTTTTCGCTGGGCCAAAAGAGTTAGCTTTGTAAAGTAACAACCAGAATCACGTTTAGTGAAACTAAAAATATCGTTATCATCGATATTTCCCACGTCAGTACGGACGCTGCTACAGTTAGCACCCAATTGCCTGGCCCTCAGCTACGATCTTTTCGCTGGGCCAAGAAAGTTAGCTTTGTAAGTAACAACCAGAATCACGTTCAGTGAAACTAAAAATATCGTTATCATCGACATTTCCCACGTCAGTACGGACGCTGCTACAATTAGCACCCAAATGCCTGGCCCTCAGCTGCGATCTTTTCGCTGGGCCAAGAGAGTTAGCTTTGTAAGTAACAACCATAATCACGTTCAGTGAAACTAAAAATATCGTTATCATCGATATTTCCCACGTCAGTACGGACGCTGCTACAGTTAGCACCCAAATGCCTGGCCCTCAGCCGTGATCTTTTCGCTGGGCCAAGAGAGTTAGCTTTGTAAAGTAACAACCAGAATCACGTTCAGTGAAACTAAAAATATCGTTATCATCGATATTTCCCACGTCAGTACGGACGCTGCTACAGTTAGCACCCAATTGCCTGGCCCTCAACTACGATCTTTTCGCTGGGCCAATAAAGTTAGCTTTGTAAGTAACAACCAGAATCACGTTCAGTGAAAGTAAAAATATCGTTATCATCGACATTTCCCACGTCAGTACGGACGCTGCTACAATTAGCACCCAAATGCCTGGCCCTCAGCTGCGATCTTTTCGCTGGGCCAAGAGAGTTAGCTTTGTAAGTAACAACCAGAATCACGTTCAGTGAAACTAAAAATATCGTTATCATCGACATTTCCCACGTCAGTACGGACGCTGCTACAGTTAGCACCCAAATGCTTGGCCCTCAGCCGTGATCTTTTCGCTGGGCCAAGAGAGTTAGCTTTGTAAGTAACAACCAGAATCACGTTCAGTGAAACTAAAAATATCGTTATCATCGATATTTCCCACGTCAGTACGGACGCTGCTACAGTTAGCACCCAAATGTCTGACCCTCAGCTGCGATCTTTTCGCTGAGCCAAGAGAGTTAGCTTTGTAAGTAACAACGAGAATCACGTTCAGTGAAACTAAAAATATCGTTATCATCGATATTTCCCACGTCAGTACGGCGCTGCTTCAGTTAGCACCCAAATGCCTGGCCCTCAGCCGTGATCTTTTCGCTGGGCCAAGAGAGTTAGCTTTGTAAGCAACAACCAGAATCACGATCAGTAAAACTAAAAATATCGTTATCATCGATATTTCTCACGTCAGTACGGACGCTGCTACAGTTAGCACCCAAATGTCTGTCCCTCAGTTGCGATCTTTTCGCTAGGCCAAGAGAGTTTGCTTTGTAAGTAACAACGAGAATCACGTTCAGTGTAACTAAAAATATCGTTATCATTGATATTTCCCACGTCAGTACGGCGCTGCTTCAGTTAGCACCCAAATGTCTGGCTCTCAGCCGTGATCTTTTCGCTGGGCCAAGAGAGTTAGCTTTGTAAAGTAACAACCAGAATCACGTTCAGTGAAACTAAAAATATCGTTATCATCGATATTTCCCACGTCAGTACGGACGCTGCTACAGTTAGCACCCAAATGCCTGGCCCTCAACCGTGATCTTTTCGCTGCGCCAAGAGAGTTAGCTTTGTAAAGTCACAACCAGAATCACGTTCAGTGAAACTAAAAATATCGTTATCATCGATATTTCCCACGTCAGTACGGACGCTGCTACAGTTAGCACCCAAATGCCTGGCCCTCAACCGTGATCTTTTCGCTGGGCCAAGAGAGTTAGCTTTGTAAAGTAACAACCAGAATCACGTTCAGTGAAACTAAAAATATCGTTATCATCGATATTTCCCACGTCAGTACGGACGCTGCTACAGTTAGCACCCAAATGCCTGGCCCTCAACCGTGATCTTTTCGCTGGGCCAAGAGAGTTAGCTTTGTAAAGTCACAAGCAGAATCTCGTTCAGTGAAACTAAAAATATCGTTATCATCGATATTTCCCACGTCAGCACGGACGCTGCTACAAATGGCACGCAAATGCCTGGCCCTCAGCCGTGATCTTTTCGCTGGGCCAAGAGAGTTAGCTTTGTAAAGTAACAACCAGAATCACGTTTAGTGAAACTAAAAATATCGTTATCATCGATATTTCCCACGTCAGTACGGACGCTGCTACAGTTAGCACCCAATTGCCTGGCCCTCAGCTACGATCTTTTCGCTGGGCCAAGAAAGTTAGCTTTGTAAGTAACAACCAGAATCACGTTCAGTGAAACTGAAAATATCGTTATCATCGACATTTCCCACGTCAGTACGGACGCTGCTACAATTAGCACCCAAATGCCTGGCCCTCAGCTGCGATCTTTTCGCTGGGCCAAGAGAGTTAGCTTTGTAAGTAACAACCATAATCACGTTCAGTGAAACTAAAAATATCGTTATCATCGATATTTCCCACGTCAGTACGGACGCTGCTACAGTTAGCACCCAAATGCCTGGCCCTCAGCTACGATCTTTTCGCTAGGCCAAGAGAGTTAGCTTTGTAAGTAAAAACCAGAATCACGTTCAGTGAAACTAAAAATATCGTTATCATTGACATTTCCCACGTCAGTACGGACGCTGCTACAGTTATCAACCAAATGCTTGGCCCTCAGCCGTGATCTTTTCGCTGGGCCAAGAGAGTTGGCTTTTGTAAGTAACAACCAGAATCACGTTCAGTGAAACTAAAAATATCGTTATCATCGATATTTCCCACGTCAGCACGGACGCTGCTACAGTTGGCACCCAAATGTCTGACCCTCAGCTGCGATCTTTTCGCTAGGCCAAGATAGTTAGCTTTGTAAGTAACAACCAGAATCACGTTCAGTGAAAATAAAAATATCGTTATCATTGATATTTCCCACGTCAGTACGGACGCTGCTACAGTTAGCACCCAAATGTCTGACCCTCAGCTACGATCTTTTCGCTGGGCCAAGAAAGTTAGCTTTGTAAGTAACAACCAGAATCACGTTCAGTGAAACTAAAAATATCGTTATCATTGACATTTCCCACGTCAGTACGGACGCTGCTACAGTTAGCACCCAAATGCCTGGCCCTCAGCTGCGATCTTTTCGCTGGGCCAAGAGAGTTAGCTTTGTAAAGTAACAACCAGAATCACGTTCAGTGAAACTAAAAATATCGTTATCATCGATATTTCCCACGTCAGTACGGACGCTGCTACAGTTAGCACCCAAATGCCTGGCCCCCAACCGTGATCTTTTCGCTGCGCCAAGAGAGTTAGCTTTGTATGTAACAACCAGAATCATGTTCAGTGAAACTAAAAATATCGTTATCATCGATATTTCCCACGTCAGTACTTACGCTGCTACAGTTAGCACCCAAATGCCTGGCCCTCAACCGTGATCTTTTCCCTGGGCCAAGAGAGTTAGCTTTGTAAAGTCACAACCAGATTCACGTTCAGTGAAACTAAAAATATCGTTATCATCGATATTTCCCACGTCAGTACGGACGCTGCTACAGTTAGCACCCAAATGCCTGGCCCTCAACCGTGATCTTTTCGCTGGGCCAAGAGAGTTAGCTTTGTAAAGTCACAACCAGAATCACGTTCAGTGAAACTAAAAATATCGTTATCATCGATATTTCCCACGTCAGTACGGACGCTGCTACAGTTAGCACCCAAATGCCTGCCCTCAACCGTGATCTTTTCGCTGGGCCAAGAGAGTTAGCTTTGTAAAGTCACAACCAGAATCACGTTCAGTGAAACTAAAAATATCGTTATCATCGATATTTCCCACGTCAGCACGGACGCTGCTACAGTTGGCACCCAAATGTCTGACCCTCAGCTGCGATCTTTTCGCTAGGCCAAGATAGTTAGCTTTGTAAATAACAACCAGAATCACGTTCAGTGAAAATAAAAATATCGTTATCATTGATATTTCCCACGTCAGTACGGACGCTGCTACAGTTAGCACCCAAATGTCTGACCCTCAGCTACGATCTTTTCGCTGGGCCAAGAAAGTTAGCTTTGTAAGTAACAACCAGAATCACGTTCAGTGAAACTAAAAATATCGTTATCATTGACATTTCCCACGTCAGTACGGACGCTGCTACAGTTAGCACCCAAATGCCTGGCCCTCAGCTGCGATCTTTTCGCTGTACCAAGAGAGTTAGCTTTGTAACTAACAACCAGAATCACGTTCAGTGAAACTAAAAATATCGTTATCATCGATATTTCCCACGTCAGTACGGACGCTGCTACAGGTAGCACCCAAATGCCTGGCCCTCAGCTGCGATCTTTTCGCTGGGCCAAGAGAGTTAGCTTTGTAAGTAACAACCAGAATCACGTTCAGTGAAACTAAAAATATCGTTATCATCGATATTTCCCACGTCAGTACGGACGCTGCTACAGTTAGCACCCAAATTCTTGGCCCTCAGCCGTGATCTTTTCGCTGGGCCAAGAGAGTTAGCTTTGTAAGTAACAACCAGAATCACGTTCAGTGAAACTAAAAATATCGTTATCATCGATATTTCCCACGTCAGTACGGACGCTGCTACAGTTAGCACCCAAATGCTTGGCTCTCAGCCGTGATCTTTTCGCTGGGCCAAGAGAGTTAGCTTTGTAAGTAACAACCAGAATCACGTTCAGTGAAACTAAAAAAATCGTTATCATCGATATTTCCCACGTCAGCACGGACGCTGCTACAGTTGGCACCCAAATGTCTGACCCTCAGCTGCGATCTTTTCGCTAGGCCAAGATAGTTAGCTTTGTAAGTAACAACCAGAATCACGTTCAGTGAAAATAAAAATATCGTTATCATTGATATTTCCCACGTCAGTACGGACGCTGCTACAGTTAGCCCCAAATGCCTGGCCCTCATCTACGATCTTTTCGCTGGGCCAAGAGAGTTAGCTTTGTAAGTAACAACCAGAATCACTTTCAGTGAAACTAAATATATCGTTATTATTGACATTTCCCACGTCAGTACGGACGCGGCTACAGTTAGCACCCAAATGCCTGGCCCTCAGCTGCGATCTTTTCGCTAGGCCAAGAGAGTTAGCTCTCTAAGTAACAACCAAAATCACGTTCAGTGAAACTAAACATATCGTTATCATCGATATTTCCCACGTCAGTACGGACGCTGCTACAGTTAGCACCCAAATGCCTGGCCCTCAGCCGTGATCTTTTCGCTGGGCCAAGAGAGTTAGCTTTGTAAAGTCACAACCAGAATCACGTTCAGTGAAACTAAAAATATCGTTATCATCGATATTTCCCACGTCAGTACGGACGCTGCTACAGTTAGCACCCAAATGCCTGCCCTCAACCGTGATCTTTTCGCTGGGCCAAGAGAGTTAGCTTTGTAAAGTCACAACCAGAATCACGTTCAGTGAAACTAAAAATATCGTTATCATCGATATTTCCCACGTCAGCACGGACGCTGCTACAGTTGGCACCCAAATGTCTGACCCTCAGCTGCGATCTTTTCGCTAGGCCAAGATAGTTAGCTTTGTATATAACAACCAGAATCACGTTCAGTGAAAATAGAAATATCGTTATCATTGATATTTCCCACGTCAGTACGGACGCTGCTACAGTTAGCACCCAAATGTCTGACCCTCAGCTACGATCTTTTCGCTGGGCCAAGAAAGTTAGCTTTGTAAGTAACAACCAGAATCACGTTCAGTGAAACTAAAAATATCGTTATCATTGACATTTCCCACGTCAGTACGGACGCTGCTACAGTTAGCACCCAAATGCCTGGCCCTCAGCTGCGATCTTTTCGCTGGGCCAAGAGAGTTAGCTTTGTAACTAACAACCAGAATCACGTTCAGTGAAACTAAAAATATCGTTATCATCGATATTTCCCACGTCAGTACGGACGCTGCTACAGGTAGCACCCAAATGCCTGGCCCTCAGCTGCGATCTTTTCGCTGGGCCAAGAGAGTTAGCTTTGTAAGTAACAACCAGAATCACGTTCAGTGAAACTAAAAATATCGTTATCATCGATATTTCCCACGTCAGTACGGACGCTGCTACAGTTAGCACCCAAATTCTTGGCCCTCAGCCGTGATCTTTTCGCTGGGCCAAGAGAGTTAGCTTTGTAAGTAACAACCAGAATCACGTTCAGTGAAACTAAAAATATCGTTATCATCGATATTTCCCACGTCAGTACGGACGCTGCTACAGTTAGCACCCAAATGCTTGGCTCTCAGCCGTGATCTTTTCGCTGGGCCAAGAGAGTTAGCTTTGTAAGTAACAACCAGAATCACGTTCAGTGAAACTAAAAAAATCGTTATCATCGATATTTCCCACGTCAGCACGGACGCTGCTACAGTTGGCACCCAAATGTCTGACCCTCAGCTGCGATCTTTTCGCTAGGCCAAGATAGTTAGCTTTGTAAGTAACAACCAGAATCACGTTCAGTGAAAATAAAAATATCGTTATCATTGATATTTCCCACGTCAGTACGGACGCTGCTACAGTTAGCACCCAAATGCCTGGCCCTCATCTACGATCTTTTCGCTGGGCCAAGAGAGTTAGCTTTGTAAGTAACAACCAGAATCACTTTCAGTGAAACTAAATATATCGTTATTATTGACATTTCCCACGTCAGTACGGACGCGGCTACAGTTAGCACCCAAATGCCTGGCCCTCAGCTGCGATCTTTTCGCTAGGCCAAGAGAGTTAGCTCTCTAAGTAACAACCAAAATCACGTTCAGTGAAACTAAACATATCGTTATCATCGATATTTCCCACGTCAGTACGGACGCTGCTACAGTTAGCACCCAAATGCCTGGCCCTCAGCCGTGATCTTTTCGCTGGGCCAAGAAAGTTAGCTTTGTAAAGTAACAGCCAGAATCACTTTCAGTGAAACTAAAAATATTGTTATCATCAATATTACCCACGTCAGTACGGACGCTGCTACAGTTAGCACCCAAATGCCTGGCCCTCAGCCGTATCTTTTCGCTGGGCGAAGAAAGTTAGCTTTGTAAGTCACAACCAGAATCACGTTCAGTGAAACTAAAAATATCGTTATCATCGATATTTCCCACGTCAGTACGGACGCTGCTACAGTTAGCACCCAAATGCCTGCCCTCAACCGTGATCTTTTCGCTGGGCCAAGAGAGTTAGCTTTGTAAAGTCACAACCAGAATCACGTTCAGTGAACTTAAAAATATCGTTATCATCGATATTTCCCACGTCAGCACGGACGCTGCTACAGTTGGCACCCAAATGTCTGACCCTCAGCTGCGATCTTTTCGCTAGGCCAAGATAGTTAGCTTTGTCAGTAACAACCAGAATCACGTTCAGTGAAAATAAAAATATCGTTTTCATTGATATTTCCCACGTCAGTACGGACGCTGCTACAGTTAGCACCCAAATGTCTGACCCTCAGCTACGATCTTTTCGCTGGGCCAAGAAAGTTAGCTTTGTAAGTAACAACCAGAATCACGTTCAGTGAAACTAAAAATATCGTTATCATTGACATTTCCCACGTCAGTACGGACGCTGCTACAGTTAGCACCCAAATGCCTGGCCCTCAGCTGCGATCTTTTCGCTGGGCCAAGAGAGTTAGCTTTGTAAGTAACAACCAGAATCACGTTCAGTGAAACTAAAAATATCGTTATCATCGATATTTCCCACGTCAGTACGGACGCTGCTACAGTTAGCACCCAAATGCTTGGCCCTCAGCTACGATCTTTTCGCTAGGCCAAGAAAGTTAGCTTTGTATGTAACAACCAGAATCACGTTCAGTGAAACTAAAAATATCGTTATCATTGACATTTCCCACGTCAGTACGGACGCTGCTACAGTTAGCACTCAAATGCCTGGCCCTCAGCTGCGATCTTTTCGCTGGGCCAAGAGAGTTAGCTTTGTAAGTAACAACCAGAATCACGTTCAGTGAAACTAAAAATATCGTTATCATCGATATTTCCCACGTCAGTACGGACGCTGCTACCGTTAGCACCCAAATGCCTGGCCCTCAGCCATATCTTTTCGGTAGGCCAAGAGAGTTAGTTTTGTAAAGTAACAACAAATCACGTTTAGTGAAACTAAAAATATCGTTATTTTCGATATTTCCCACGTCAGCACGGACGCTGCTACAGATGGCACCCAAATGCCTGGCTCTCAGCCGTGATCTTTTCGCTAGGCCAAAAGAGTTAGTTTTGTAAAGTAACAACCAGAATCACGTTCAGTGAAACCAAAAATATCGTTATCATTGATATTTCCCACGTCACACGGATGCTGCTACAGATGGCACCCAAATGCCTGGCCCTCAGCCGTGATCTTTTCGCTGGGCCATGAGAGTTAGCTTTGTAAAGTAACAACCAGAATCACGTTTAGTGAAACTAAAAATATCGTTATCATCGATATTTCCCACGTCAGTACGGACGCTGCTACAGTTAGCACCCAAATGTCTGACCCTCATTTGCGATCTTTTCGCTGGGCCAAGAGAGTTAGCTTTGTAAGTAACAACCAGAATCACGTTCAGTGAAAATAAAAATATCGTTATCATTGATATTTCCCACGTCAGTACGGACGCTGCTACAGTTAGCACCCAAATGCCTGGCCCTCAGCTACGATCTTTTCGCTGGGCCAAGAGAGTTAGCTTTGTAAGTAACAACCAGAATCACGTTCAGTGAATCTAAAAATATCGTTATCATTGATATTTCCCACGTCAGTACGGACGCTGCTACAGTTAGCACCCAAATGCCTGGCCCTCAGCTACGATCTTTTCGCTGGGCCAAGAAAGTTAGCTTTGTAAGTAACAACCAGAATCACGTTCAGTGAAACTAAAAATATCGTTATCATTGACATTTCCCACGTCAGTACGGACGCTGCTACAGTTAGCACCCAAATGCCTGGCCCTCAGCTGCGATCTTTTCGCTGGGCCAAGAGAGTTAGCTTTGTAACTAACAACCAGAATCACGTTCAGTGAAACTAAAAATATCGTTATCATCGATATTTCCCACGTCAGTACGGACGCTGCTACAGTTAGCACCCAAATGCCTGGCCCTCAACCGTGATCTTTTCGCTGCGCCAAGAGAGTTAGCTTTGTAAAGTCACAACCAGAATCACGTTCAGTGAAACTAAAAATATCGTTATCATCGATATTTCCCACGTCAGTACGGACGCTGCTACAGTTAGCACCCAAATGCCTGGCCCTCAACCGTGATCTTTTCGCTGGGCCAAGAGAGTTAGCTTTGTAAAGTAACAACCAGAATCACGTTCAGTGAAACTAAAAATATCGTTATCATTGATATTTCCCACGTCAGTACGGACGCTGCTACAGTTAGCACCCAAATGTCTGACCCTCAGCTACGATCTTTTCGCTGGGCCAAGAAAGTTAGCTTTGTAAGTAACAACCAGAATCACGTTCAGTGAAACTAAAAATATCGTTATCATTGACATTTCCCACGTCAGTACGGACGCTGCTACAGTTAGCACCCAAATGCCTGGCCCTCAGCTGCGATCTTTTCGCTGGGCCAAGAGAGTTAGCTTTGTAAGTAACAACCAGAATCACGTTCAGTGAAACTAAAAATATCGTTATCATCGATATTTCCCACGTCAGTACGGACGCTGCTACAGTTAGCACCCAAATGCTTGGCCCTCAGCTACGATCTTTTCGCTGGGCCAAGAAAGTTAGCTTTGTATGTAACAACCAGAATCACGTTCAGTGAAACTAAAAATATCGTTATCTTCGATATTTCCCACGTCAGTACGGACGCTGCTACCGTTAGCACCCAAATGCCTGGCCCTCAGCCATATCTTTTCGCTAGGCCAAGAGAGTTAGTTTTGTAAAGTAACAACAAATCACGTTTAGTGAAACTAAAAATATCGTTATTTTCGATATTTCCCACGTCAGCACGGACGCTGCTACAGATGGCACCCAAATGCCTGGCTCTCAGCCGTGATCTTTTCGCTAGGAAAAAAGAGTTAGTTTTGTAAAGTAACAACCAGAATCACGTTCAGTGAAACCAAAAATATCGTTATCATTGATATTTCCCACGTCACACGGATGCTGCTACAGATGGCACCCAAATGCCTGGCCCTCAGCCGTGATCTTTTCGCTGGGCCATGAGAGTTAGCTTTGTAAAGTAACAACCAGAATCACGTTTAGTGAAACTAAAAATATCGTTATCATCGATATTTCCCACGTCAGTACGGACGCTGCTACAGTTAGCACCCAAATGTCTGACCCTCATTTGCGATCTTTTCGCTGGGCCAAGAGAGTTAGCTTTGTAAGTAACAACCAGAATCACGTTCAGTGAAAATAAAAATATCGTTATCATTGATATTTCCCACGTCAGTACGGACGCTGCTACAGTTAGCACCCAAATGCCTGGCCCTCAGCTACGATCTTTTCGCTGGGCCAAGAGAGTTAGTTTTGTAAGTAACAACCAGAATCACGTTCAGTGAAACTAAAAATATCGTTATCATTGATATTTCCCACGTCAGTACGGACGCTGCTACAGTTAGCACCCAAATGCCTGGCCCTCAGCTACGATCTTTTCGCTGGGCCAAGAAAGTTAGCTTTGTAAGTAACAACCAGAATCACGTTCAGTGAAACTAAAAATATCGTTATCATTGACATTTCCCACGTCAGTACGGACGCTGCTACAGTTAGCACCCAAATGCCTGGCCCTCAGCTACGATCTTTTCGCTGGGCCAAGAGAGTTAGCTTTGTAAGTAACAACCAGAATCACGTTCAGTGAAAATAAAAATATCGTTATCATTGATATTTCCCACGTCAGTACGGACGCTGCTACAGTTAGCACCCAAATGCCTGGCCCTCAGCTACGATCTTTTCGCTGGGCCAAGAGAGTTAGCTTTGTAACTAACAACCAGAATCACGTTCAGTGAAACTAAAAATATCGTTATCATCGATATTTCCCACGTCAGTACGGACGCTGCTACAGTTAGCACCCAAATGCCTGGCCCTCAACCGTGATCTTTTCGCTGCGCCAAGAGAGTTAGCTTTGTAAAGTCACAACCAGAATCACGTTCAGTGAAACTAAAAATATCGTTATCATCGATATTTCCCACGTCAGTACCAACGCTGCTACAGTTAGCACCCAAATGCCTGGCCCTCAACCGTGATCTTTTCGCTGGGCCAAGAGAGTTAGCTTTGTAAAGTAACAACCAGAATCACGTTCAGTGAAACTAAAAATATCGTTATCATCGATATTTCCCACGTCAGTACGGACGCTGCTACAGTTAGCACCCAAATGCCTGGCCCTCAACCGTGATCTTTTCGCTGGGCCAAGAGAGTTAGCTTTGTAAAGTCACAACCAGAATCTCGTTCAGTGAAACTAAAAATATCGTTATCATCGATATTTCCCACGTCAGCACGGACGCTGCTACAGATGGCACGCAAATGCCTGGCCCTCAGCCGTGATCTTTTCGCTGGGCCAAGAGAGTTAGCTTTGTAAAGTAACAACCAGAATCACGTTTAGTGAAACTAAAAATATCGTTATCATCGATATTTCCCACGTCAGTACGGACGCTGCTACAGTAAGCACCCAATTGCCTGGCCCTCAGCTACGATCTTTTCGCTGGGCCAAGAAAGTTAGCTTTGTAAGTAACAACCAGAATCACGTTCAGTGAAACTGAAAATATCGTTATCATCGACATTTCCCACGTCAGTACGGACGCTGCTACAATTAGCACCCAAATGCCTGGCCCTCAGCTGCGATCTTTTCGCTGGGCCAAGAGAGTTAGCTTTGTAAGTAACAACCATAATCACGTTCAGTGAAACTAAAAATATCGTTATCATCGATATTTCCCACGTCAGTACGGACGCTGCTACACATAGCACCCAAATGTCTGACCCTCAGCTGCGATCTTTTCGCTAGGTCAAGAGAGTTAGCTTTGTAAGTAACAACCAGAATCACGTTCAGTGAAACTAAAAATATCGTTATCATCGATATTTCCCACGTCAGTACGGCGCTGCTTCAGTTAGCACCCAAATGCCTGGCCCTCAGCCGTGATCTTTTCGCTGGGCCAAGAGAGTTAGCTTTGTAAAGTAACAACCAGAATCACGTTTAGTGAAACTAAAAATATCGTTATCATCGATATTTCCCACGTCAGTACGGACGCTGCTACAGTAAGCACCCAATTGCCTGGCCCTCAGCTACGATCTTTTCGCTGGGCCAAGAAAGTTAGCTTTGTAAGTAACAACCAGAATCACGTTCAGTGAAACTGAAAATATCGTTATCATCGACATTTCCCACGTCAGTACGGACGCTGCTACAATTAGCACCCAAATGCCTGGCCCTCAGCTGCGATCTTTTCGCTGGGCCAAGAGAGTTAGCTTTGTAAGTAACAACCATAATCACGTTCAGTGAAACTAAAAATATCGTTATCATCGATATTTCCCACGTCAGTACGGACGCTGCTACACATAGCACCCAAATGTCTGACCCTCAGCTGCGATCTTTTCGCTAGGCCAAGAGAGTTAGCTTTGTAAGTAACAACCAGAATCACGTTCAGTGAAACTAAAAATATCGTTATCATCGATATTTCCCACGTCAGTACGGCGCTGCTTCAGTTAGCACCCAAATGCCTGGCCCTCAGCCGTGATCTTTTCGCTGGGCCAAGAGAGTTAGCTTTGTAAGTAACAACCAGAATCACGTTCAGTGAAACTAAAAATATCGTTATCATCGATATTTCCCACGTCAGTACGGACGCTGCTACAGTTAGCACCCAAATGCCTGCCCTCAACCGTGATCTTTTCGCTGGGCCAAGAGAGTTAGCTTTGTAAAGTCACAACCAGAATCACGTTCAGTGAAACTAAAAATATCGTTATCATCGATATTTCCCACGTCAGCACGGACGCTGCTACAGTTGGCACCCAAATGTCTGACCCTCAGCTGCGATCTTTTCGCTAGGCCAAGATAGTTAGCTTTGTAAATAACAACCAGAATCACGTTCAGTGAAAATAAAAATATCGTTATCATTGATATTTCCCACGTCAGTACGGACGCTGCTACAGTTAGCACCCAAATGTCTGACCCTCAGCTACGATCTTTTCGCTGGGCCAAGAAAGTTAGCTTTGTAAGTAACAACCAGAATCACGTTCAGTGAAACTAAAAATATCGTTATCATTGACATTTCCCACGTCAGTACGGACGCTGCTACAGTTAGCACCCAAATGCCTGGATCTCAGCTGCGATCTTTTCGCTGGGCCAAGAGAGTTAGCTTTGTAACTAACAACCAGAATCACGTTCAGTGAAACTAAAAATATCGTTATCATCGATATTTCCCACGTCAGTACGGACGCTGCTACAGGTAGCACCCAAATGCCTGGCCCTCAGCTGCGATCTTTTCGCTGGGCCAAGAGAGTTAGCTTTGTAAGTAACAACCAGAATCACGTTCAGTGAAACTAAAAATATCGTTATCATCGATATTTCCCACGTCAGTACGGACGCTGCTACAGTTAGCACCCAAATTCTTGGCCCTCAGCCGTGATCTTTTCGCTGGGCCAAGAGAGTTAGCTTTGTAAGTAACAACCAGAATCACGTTCAGTGAAACTAAAAATATCGTTATCATCGATATTTCCCACGTCAGTACGGACGCTGCTACAGTTAGCACCCAAATGCTTGGCTCTCAGCCGTGATCTTTTCGCTGGGCCAAGAGAGTTAGCTTTGTAAGTAACAACCAGAATCACGTTCAGTGAAACTAAAAAAATCGTTATCATCGATATTTCCCACGTCAGCACGGACGCTGCTACAGTTGGCACCCAAATGTCTGACCCTCAGCTGCGATCTTTTCGCTAGGCCAAGATAGTTAGCTTTGTAAGTAACAACCAGAATCACGTTCAGTGAAAATAAAAATATCGTTATCATTGATATTTCCCACGTCAGTACGGACGCTGCTACAGTTAGCACCCAAATGCCTGGCCCTCATCTACGATCTTTTCGCTGGGCCAAGAGAGTTAGCTTTGTAAGTAACAACCAGAATCACTTTCAGTGAAACTAAATATATCGTTATTATTGACATTTCCCACGTCAGTACGGACGCTGCTACAGTTAGCACCCAAATGCCTGCCCTCAACCGTGATCTTTTCGCTGGGCCAAGAGAGTTAGCTTTGTAAAGTCACAACCAGAATCACGTTCAGTGAAACTAAAAATATCGTTATCATCGATATTTCCCACGTCAGCACGGACGCTGCTACAGTTGGCACCCAAATGTCTGACCCTCAGCTGCGATCTTTTCGCTAGGCCAAGATAGTTAGCTTTGTAAATAACAACCAGAATCACGTTCAGTGAAAATAAAAATATCGTTATCATTGATATTTCCCACGTCAGTACGGACGCTGCTACAGTTAGCACCCAAATGTCTGACCCTCAGCTACGATCTTTTCGCTGGGCCAAGAAAGTTAGCTTTGTAAGTAACAACCAGAATCACGTTCAGTGAAACTAAAAATATCGTTATCATTGACATTTCCCACGTCAGTACGGACGCTGCTACAGTTAGCACCCAAATGCCTGGCCCTCAGCTGCGATCTTTTCGCTGGGCCAAGAGAGTTAGCTTTGTAACTAACAACCAGAATCACGTTCAGTGAAACTAAAAATATCGTTATCATCGATATTTCCCACGTCAGTACGGACGCTGCTACAGGTAGCACCCAAATGCCTGGCCCTCAGCTGCGATCTTTTCGCTGGGCCAAGAGAGTTAGCTTTGTAAGTAACAACCAGAATCACGTTCAGTGAAACTAAAAATATCGTTATCATCGATATTTCCCACGTCAGTACGGACGCTGCTACAGTTAGCACCCAAATTCTTGGCCCTCAGCCGTGATCTTTTCGCTGGGCCAAGAGAGTTAGCTTTGTAAGTAACAACCAGAATCACGTTCAGTGAAACTAAAAATATCGTTATCATCGATATTTCCCACGTCAGTACGGACGCTGCTACAGTTAGCACCCAAATGCTTGGCTCTCAGCCGTGATCTTTTCGCTGGGCCAAGAGAGTTAGCTTTGTAAGTAACAACCAGAATCACGTTCAGTGAAACTAAAAAAATCGTTATCATCGATATTTCCCACGTCAGCACGGACGCTGCTACAGTTGGCACCCAAATGTCTGACCCTCAGCTGCGATCTTTTCGCTAGGCCAAGATAGTTAGCTTTGTAAGTAACAACCAGAATCACGTTCAGTGAAAATAAAAATATCGTTATCATTGATATTTCCCACGTCAGTACGGACGCTGCTACAGTTAGCACCCAAATGCCTGGCCCTCATCTACGATCTTTTCGCTGGGCCAAGAGAGTTAGCTTTGTAAGTAACAACCAGAATCACTTTCAGTGAAACTAAATATATCGTTATTATTGACATTTCCCACG
Organism: Prosapia bicincta; assembly: GCA_036971475.1. Classification (NCBI taxonomy): domain Eukaryota; kingdom Metazoa; phylum Arthropoda; class Insecta; order Hemiptera; family Cercopidae; genus Prosapia; species Prosapia bicincta. The sequence continues at coordinate 172,195,792 of JBAIZL010000002.1, forward strand.
TCAGTACGGACGCTGCTACAGTTAGCACCCAAATGCCTGGCCCTCAGCTGCGATCTTTTCGCTGGGCCAAGAGAGTTAGCTTTGTAAAGTAACAGCCAGAATCACTTTCAGTGAAACTAAAAATATTGTTATCATCAATATTACCCACGTCAGTACGGACGCTGCTACAGTTAGCACCCAAATGCCTGGCCCTCAGCCGTATCTTTTCGCTGGGCGAAGAAAGTTAGCTTTGTAAGTCACAACCAGAATCACGTTCAGTGAAACTAAAAATATCGTTATCATCGATATTTCCCACGTCAGTACGGACGCTGCTACAGTTAGCACCCAAATGCCTGCCCTCAACCGTGATCTTTTCGCTGGGCCAAGAGAGTTAGCTTTGTAAAGTCACAACCAGAATCACGTTCAGTGAAACTAAAAATATCGTTATCATCGATATTTCCCACGTCAGCACGGACGCTGCTACAGTTGGCACCCAAATGTCTGACCCTCAGCTGCGATCTTTTCGCTAGGCCAAGATAGTTAGCTTTGTCAGTAACAACCAGAATCACGTTCAGTGAAAATAAAAATATCGTTATCATTGATATTTCCCACGTCAGTACGGACGCTGCTACAGTTAGCACCCAAATGTCTGACCCTCAGCTACGATCTTTTCGCTGGGCCAAGAAAGTTAGCTTTGTAAGTAACAACCAGAATCACGTTCAGTGAAACTAAAAATATCGTTATCATTGACATTTCCCACGTCAGTACGGACGCTGCTACAGTTAGCACCCAAATGCCTGGCCCTCAGCTGCGATCTTTTCGCTGGGCCAAGAGAGTTAGCTTTGTAAGTAACAACCAGAATCACGTTCAGTGAAACTAAAAATATCGTTATCATCGATATTTCCCACGTCAGTACGGACGCTGCTACAGTTAGCACCCAAATGCTTGGCCCTCAGCTACGATCTTTTCGCTGGGCCAAGAAAGTTAGCTTTGTATGTAACAACCAGAATCACGATCAGTGAAACTAAAAATATCGTTATCATTGACATTTCCCACGTCAGTACGGACGCTGCTACAGTTAGCACTCAAATGCCTGGCCCTCAGCTGCGATCTTTTCGCTGGGCCAAGAGAGTTAGCTTTGTAAGTAACAACCAGAATCACGTTCAGTGAAACTAAAAATATCGTTATCATCGATATTTCCCACGTCAGTACGGACGCTGCTACCGTTAGCACCCAAATGCCTGGCCCTCAGCCATATCTTTTCGCTAGGCCAAGAGAGTTAGTTTTGTAAAGTAACAACAAATCACGTTTAGTGAAACTAAAAATATCGTTATTTTCGATATTTCCCACGTCAGCACGGACGCTGCTACAGATGGCACCCAAATGCCTGGCTCTCAGCCGTGATCTTTTCGCTAGGCCAAAAGAGTTAGTTTTGTAAAGTAACAACCAGAATCACGTTCAGTGAAACCAAAAATATCGTTATCACTGATATTTCCCACGTCACACGGATGCTGCTACAGATGGCACCCAAATGCCTGGCCCTCAGCCGTGATCTTTTCGCTGGGCCATGAGAGTTAGCTTTGTAAAGTAACAACCAGAATCACGTTTAGTGAAACTAAAAATATCGTTATCATCGATATTTCCCACGTCAGTACGGACGCTGCTACAGTTAGCACCCAAATGTCTGACCCTCATTTGCGATCTTTTCGCTGGGCCAAGAGAGTTAGCTTTGTAAGTAACAACCAGAATCACGTTCAGTGAAAATAAAAATATCGTTATCATTGATATTTCCCACGTCAGTACGGACGCTGCTACAGTTAGCACCCAAATGCCTGGCCCTCAGCTACGATCTTTTCGCTGGGCCAAGAGAGTTAGCTTTGTAAGTAACAACCAGAATCACGTTCAGTGAAACTAAAAATATCGTTATCATTGATATTTCCCACGTCAGTACGGACGCTGCTACAGTTAGCACCCAAATGCCTGGCCCTCAGCTACGATCTTTTCGCTGGGCCAAGAAAGTTAGCTTTGTAAGTAACAACCAGAATCACGTTCAGTGAAACTAAAAATATCGTTATCATTGACATTTCCCACGTCAGTACGGACGCTGCTACAGTTAGCACCCAAATGCCTGGCCCTCAGCTGCGATCTTTTCGCTGGGCCAAGAGAGTTAGCTTTGTAACTAACAACCAGAATCACGTTCAGTGAAACTAAAAATATCGTTATCATCGATATTTCCCACGTCAGCACGGACGTTGCTACAGATGGCACCCAAATGCCTGGCCCTCAGCCGTGATCTTTTCGCTAGGCCAAGAGAGTTAGTTTTGTAAAGTAACAACCAGAATCACGTTCAGTGAAACAAAAAATATCGTTATCATTGATATTTCCCACGTCACACGGACGCTGCTACAGATGGCACCCAAATGCCTGGCCCTCAGCCGTGATCCTTTCGCTGGGCCAAGAGAGTTAGCTTTGTAAAGTAACAACCAGAATCACGTTTAGTGAAACTAAAAATATCGTTATCATCGATATTTCCCACGTCAGTACGGACGCTGCTACAGTTAGCACCCAAATGTCTGACCCTCAGTTGCGATCTTTTCGCTGGGCCAAGAGAGTTAGCTTTGTAAAGTAACAACCAGAATCACGTTTAGTGAAACTAAAAATATCGTTATCATCGATATTTCCCACGTCAGTACGGACGCTGCTACAGTTAGCACCCAATTGCCTGGCCCTCAACTACGATCTTTTCGCTGGGCCAATAAAGTTAGCTTTGTAAGTAACAACCAGAATCACGTTCAGTGAAACAAAAAATATCGTTATCATCGATATTTCCCACGTCAGTACGGACGCTGCTACAGGTAGCACCCAAATGCCTGGCCCTCAGCTGTGATCTTTTCGCTGGGCCAAGAGAGTTAGCTTTGTAAGTAACAACCAGAATCACGTTCAGTGAAACTAAAAATATCGTTATCATCGATATTTCCCACGTCAGTACGGACGCTGCTACAGTTAGCACCCAAATGCTTGGCCCTCAGCCGTGATCTTTTCGCTGGGCCAAGAGAGTTAGCTTTGTAAGTAACAACCAGAATCACGTTCAGTGAAACTAAAAATATCGTTATCATCGATATTTCCCACGTCAGTACGGACGCTGCTACAGTTAGCACCCAAATGCTTGGCCCTCAGCCGTGATCTTTTCGCTGGGCCAAGAGAGTTAGCTTTGTAAGTAACAACCAGAATCACGTTCAGTGAAACTAAAAATATCGTTATCATCGATATTTCCCACGTCAGTACGGCGCTGCTTCAGTTAGCACCCAAATGCCTGGCCCTCAGCCGTGATCTTTTCGCTTGCTAAGAGAGTTAGCTTTGTAAGTAACAACCAGAATCACGTTCAGTGAAACTAAAAATATCGTTATCATCGATATTTCCCACGTCAGTACGGCGCTGCCTCAGTTAGCACCCAAATGCTTGGCCCTCAGCCGTGATCTTTTCGCTGTTCCAAGAGAGTTAGCTTTGTAAGTAACAACCAGAATCACGTTCAGTGAAACTAAAAATATCGTTATCATCGATATTTCCCACGTCACTACGGACGCTGCTACAGGTAGCACCCAAATGCCTGGCCCTCAGCTGCGATCTTTTCGCTGGGCCAAGAGAGTTAGCTTTGTAAGTAACAACCAGAATCACGTTCAGTGAAACTAAAAATATCGTTATCATCGATATTTCCCACGTCAGTACTTACGCTGCTACAGTTAGCACCCAAATACTTGGCCCTCAGCCGTGTTCTTTTCGCTGGGCCAAGAGAGTTAGCTTTGTAAGTAACAACCAGAATCACGTTCAGTGAAAATAAAAATATCGTTATCATTGATATTTCCCACGTCAGTACGGACGCTGCTACAGTTAGCACCCAAATGCCTGGCCCTCAGCTACGATCTTTTCGCTGGGCCAAGAGAGTTAGCTTTGTAAGTAACAACCAGAATCACGTTCAGTGAAACTAAAAATATCGTTATCATTGATATTTCCCACGTCAGTACGGACGCTGCTACAGTTAGCACCCAAATGTATGACCCTCAGCTGCGATCTTTTCGCTGGGCCAAGAGAGTTAGCTTTGTAAGTAACAACCAGAATCACGTTCAGTGAAACTAAAAATATCGTTATCAATCGATATTTCCCACGTCAGTACGGACGCTGCTACAGTTAGCACCCAAATGCTTGGCCCTCAGCCGTGATCTTTTCGCTGGGCCAAGAGAGTTAGTTTTGTAAAGTAACAACCAGAATCACGTTCAGTGAAACAAAAAATATCGTTATCATTGATATTTCCCACGTCAGCACGGACGCTGTTACAGATGGCACCCAAATGCCTGGCCCTCAGCCGTGATCTTTTCGCTAGGCCAAGAGAGTTAGTTTTGTAAAGTAACAACCAGAATCACGTTCAGTGAAACAAAAAATATCGTTATCATTGATATTTCCCACGTCACACGGACGCTGCTACAGATGGCACCCAAATGCCTGGCCCTCAGCCGTGATCTTTTCGCTGGGCCAAGAGAGTTAGTTTTGTAAAGTAACAACCAGAATCACGTTCAGTGAAACTAAAAATATCGTTATCATCGATATTTCCCACGTCAGTACTTACGCTGCTACAGTTAGCACCCAAATACTTGGCCCTCAGCCGTGATCTTTTCGCTGGGCCAAGAGAGTTAGCTTTGTAAGTAACAACCAGAATCACGTTCAGTGAAACTAAAAATATCGTTATCATCGATATTTCCCACGTCAGCACGGACGCTGTTACAGATGGCACCCAAATGCCTGGCCCTCAGCCGTGATCTTTTCGCTAGGCCAAGAGAGTTAGTTTTGTAAAGTAACAACCAGAATCACGTTCAGTGAAACAAAAAATATCGTTATCATTGATATTTCCCACGTCACACGGACGCTGCTACAGATGGCACCCAAATGCCTGGCCCTCAGCCGTGATCTTTTCGCTGGGCCAAGAGAGTTAGCTTTGTAAAGTAACAACCAGAATCACGTTTAGTGAAACTAAAAATATCGTTATCATCGATATTTCCCACGTTAGTACGGACGCTGCTACAGTTAGCACCCAAATGTCTGACCCTCAGTTGCGATCTTTTCGCTGGGCCAAGAGAGTTAGCTTTGTAAGTAACAACCAGAATCACGTTCAGTGAAACTAAAAATATCGTTATCATTGATATTTCCCACGTCAGTACGGACGCTGCTACAGTTAGCACCCAAATGCCTGGCCCTCAGCTACGATCTTTTCGCTGGGCCAAGAAAGTTAGCTTTGTAAGTAACAACCAGAATCACGTTCAGTGCAACTAAAAATATCGTTATCATTGACATTTCCCACGTCAGTACGGACGCTGCTACAGTTAGCACCCAAATGCCTGGCCCTCAGCTGCGATCTTTTCGCTAGGCCAAGAGAGTTAGCTCTCTAAGTAACAACCAGAATCACGTTCAGTGAAACTAAAAATATCGTTATCATCGATATTTCCCACGTCAGTACGGACGCTGCTACAGGTACCACCCAAATGCCTGGCCCTCAGCTGCGATCTTTTCGCTGGGCCAAGAGAGTTAGCTTTGTAAGTAACAACCAGAATCACGTTCAGTGAAACTAAAAATATCGTTATCATCGATATTTCCCACGTCAGCACGGACGTTGCTACAGATGGCACCCAAATGCCTGGCCCTCAGCCGTGATCTTTTCGCTAGGCCAAGAGAGTTAGTTTTGTAAAGTAACAACCAGAATCACGTTCAGTGAAACAAAAAATATCGTTATCATTGATATTTCCCACGTCACACGGACGCTGCTACAGATGGCACCCAAATGCCTGGCCCTCAGCCGTGATCTTTTCGCTGGGCCAAGAGAGTTAGCTTTGTAAAGTAACAACCAGAATCACGTTTAGTGAAACTAAAAATATCGTTATCATCGATTATTCCCACGTCAGTACGGACGCTGCTACAGTTAGCACCCAAATGTCTGACCCTCAGTTGCGATCTTTTCGCTGGGCCAAGAGAGTTAGCTTTGTAAGTAACAACCAGAATCACGTTCAGTGAAACTAAAAATATCGTTATCATTGATATTTCCCACGTCAGTACGGACGCTGCTACAGTTAGCACCCAAATGCCTGGCCCTCAGCTACGATCTTTTCGCTGGGCCAAGAAAGTTAGTTTTGTAAGTAACAACCAGAATCACGTTCAGTGAAACTAAAAATATCGTTATCATTGACATTTCCCACGTCAGTTCGGACGCTTCTACAGTTAGCACCCAAATGCCTGGCCCTCAGCCGTGATCTTTTCGCTTGCTAAGAGAGTTAGCTTTGTAAGTAACAACCAGAATCACGTTCAGTGAAACTAAAAATATCGTTATCATCGATATTTCCCACGTCACTACGGACGCTGCTACAGGTAGCACCCAAATGCCTGGCCCTCAGCTGCGATCTTTTCGCTGGGCCAAGAGAGTTAGCTTTGTAAGTAACAACCAGAATCACGTTCAGTGAAACTAAAAATATCGTTATCATCGATATTTCCCACGTCAGTACTTACGCTGCTACAGTTAGCACCCAAATACTTGGCCCTCAGCCGTGATCTTTTCGCTGGGCCAAGAGAGTTAGCTTTGTAAGTAACAACCAGAATCACGTTCAGTGAAACTAAAAATATCGTTATCATCGATATTTCCCACGTCAGTACTGACGCTGCTACAGTTAGCACCCAAATGTCTGACCCTCAGCTGCGATCTTTTCGCTGGGCCAAGAGAGTTAGCTTTGTAAGTAACAACCAGAATCACGTTCAGTGAAACTAAAAATATCGTTATCATCGATATTTCCCACGTCAGTACGGACGCTGCTACAGTTAGCACCCAAATGCTTGGCCCTCAGCCGTGATCTTTTCGCTGGGCCAAGAGAGTTAGCTTTGTAAGTAACAACCAGAATCACGTTCAGTGAAACTAAAAATATCGTTATCATCGATATTTCCCACGTCACTACGGACGCTGCTACAGGTAGCACCCAAATGCCTGGCCCTCAGCTGCGATCTTTTCGCTGGGCCAAGAGAGTTAGCTTTGTAAGTAACAACCAGAATCACGTTCAGTGAAACTAAAAATATCGTTATCATCGATATTTCCCACGTCAGTACTTACGCTGCTACAGTTAGCACCCAAATACTTGGCCCTCAGCCGTGATCTTTTCGCTGGGCCAAGAGAGTTAGCTTTGTAAGTAACAACCAGAATCACGTTCAGTGAAACTAAAAATATCGTTATCATCGATATTTCCCACGTCAGTACTTACGCTGCTACAGTTAGCACCCAAATACTTGGCCCTCAGCCGTGATCTTTTCGCTGGGCCAAGAGAGTTAGCTTTGTAAGTAACAACCAGAATCACGTTCAGTGAAACTAAAAATATCGTTATCATCGATATTTCCCACGTCAGCACGGACGCTGTTACAGATGGCACCCAAATGCCTGGCCCTCAGCCGTGATCTTTTCGCTAGGCCAAGAGAGTTAGTTTTGTAAAGTAACAACCAGAATCACGTTCAGTGAAACAAAAAATATCGTTATCATTGATATTTCCCACGTCACACGGACGCTGCTACAGATGGCACCCAAATGCCTGGCCCTCAGCCGTGATCTTTTCGCTGGGCCAAGAGAGTTAGCTTTGTAAAGTAACAACCAGAATCACGTTTAGTGAAACTAAAAATATCGTTATCATCGATATTTCCCACGTTAGTACGGACGCTGCTACAGTTAGCACCCAAATGTCTGACCCTCAGTTGCGATCTTTTCGCTGGGCCAAGAGAGTTAGCTTTGTAAGTAACAACCAGAATCACGTTCAGTGAAACTAAAAATATCGTTATCATTGATATTTCCCACGTCAGTACGGACGCTGCTACAGTTAGCACCCAAATGCCTGGCCCTCAGCTACGATCTTTTCGATGGGCCAAGAAAGTTAGCTTTGTAAGTAACAACCAGAATCACGTTCAGTGCAACTAAAAATATCGTTATCATTGACATTTCCCACGTCAGTACGGACGCTGCTACAGTTAGCACCCAAATGCCTGGCCCTCAGCTGTGATCTTTTCGCTGGGCCAAGAGAGTTAGCTTTGTAAGTAACAACCAGAATCACGTTCAGTGAAACTAAAAATATCGTTATCATCGATATTTCCCACGTCAGTACGGACGCTGCTACAGTTAGCACCCAAATGTCTGACCCTCAGTTGCGATCTTTTCGCTGGGCCAAGAGAGTTAGCTTTGTAAAGTAACAACCAGAATCACGTTTAGTGAAACTAAAAATATCGTTATCATCGATATTTCCCACGTCAGTACGGACGCTGCTACAGTTAGCACCCAATTGCCTGGCCCTCAACTACGATCTTTTCGCTGGGCCAATAAAGTTAGCTTTGTAAGTAACAACCAGAATCACGTTCAGTGAAACAAAAAATATCGTTATCATCGATATTTCCCACGTCAGTACGGACGCTGCTACAGGTAGCACCCAAATGCCTGGCCCTCAGCTGTGATCTTTTCGCTGGGCCAAGAGAGTTAGCTTTGTAAGTAACAACCAGAATCACGTTCAGTGAAACTAAAAATATCGTTATCATCGATATTTCCCACGTCAGTACGGACGCTGCTACAGTTAGCACCCAAATGCTTGGCCCTCAGCCGTGATCTTTTCGCTGGGCCAAGAGAGTTAGCTTTGTAAGTAACAACCAGAATCACGTTCAGTGAAACTAAAAATATCGTTATCATCGATATTTCCCACGTCAGTACGGACGCTGCTACAGTTAGCACCCAAATGCTTGGCCCTCAGCCGTGATCTTTTCGCTGGGCCAAGAGAGTTAGCTTTGTAAGTAACAACCAGAATCACGTTCAGTGAAACTAAAAATATCGTTATCATCGATATTTCCCACGTCAGTACGGCGCTGCTTCAGTTAGCACCCAAATGCCTGGCCCTCAGCCGTGATCTTTTCGCTTGCTAAGAGAGTTAGCTTTGTAAGTAACAACCAGAATCACGTTCAGTGAAACTAAAAATATCGTTATCATCGATATTTCCCACGTCAGTACGGCGCTGCCTCAGTTAGCACCCAAATGCTTGGCCCTCAGCCGTGATCTTTTCGCTGGGCCAAGAGAGTTAGCTTTGTAAGTAACAACCAGAATCACGTTCAGTGAAACTAAAAATATCGTTATCATCGATATTTCCCACGTCACTACGGACGCTGCTACAGGTAGCACCCAAATGCCTGGCCCTCAGCTGCGATCTTTTCGCTGGGCCAAGAGAGTTAGCTTTGTAAGTAACAACCAGAATCACGTTCAGTGAAACTAAAAATATCGTTATCATCGATATTTCCCACGTCAGTACTTACGCTGCTACAGTTAGCACCCAAATACTTGGCCCTCAGCCGTGATCTTTTCGCTGGGCCAAGAGAGTTAGCTTTGTAAGTAACAACCAGAATCACGTTCAGTGAAAATAAAAATATCGTTATCTTTGATATTTCCCACGTCAGTACGGACGCTGCTACAGTTAGCACCCAAATGCCTGGCCCTCAGCTACGATCTTTTCGCTGGGCCAAGAGAGTTAGCTTTGTAAGTAACAACCAGAATCACGTTCAGTGAAACTAAAAATATCGTTATCATTGATATTTCCCACGTCAGTACGGACGCTGCTACAGTTAGCACCCAAATGTATGACCCTCAGCTGCGATCTTTTCGCTGGGCCAAGAGAGTTAGCTTTGTAAGTAACAACCAGAATCACGTTCAGTGAAACTAAAAATATCGTTATCAATCGATATTTCCCACGTCAGTACGGACGCTGCTACAGTTAGCACCCAAATGCTTGGCCCTCAGCCGTGATCTTTTCGCTGGGCCAAGAGAGTTAGTTTTGTAAAGTAACAACCAGAATCACGTTCAGTGAAACAAAAAATATCGTTATCATTGATATTTCCCACGTCAGCACGGACGCTGTTACAGATGGCACCCAAATGCCTGGCCCTCAGCCTTGATCTTTTCGCTAGGCCAAGAGAGTTAGTTTTGTAAAGTAACAACCAGAATCACGTTCAGTGAAACAAAAAATATCGTTATCATTGATATTTCCCACGTCACACGGACGCTGCTACAGATGGCACCCAAATGCCTGGCCCTCAGCCGTGATCTTTTCGCTGGGCCAAGAGAGTTAGTTTTGTAAAGTAACAACCAGAATCACGTTCAGTGAAACTAAAAATATCGTTATCATCGATATTTCCCACGTCAGTACTTACGCTGCTACAGTTAGCACCCAAATACTTGGCCCTCAGCCGTGATCTTTTCGCTGGGCCAAGAGAGTTAGCTTTGTAAGTAACAACCAGAATCACGTTCAGTGAAACTAAAAATATCGTTATCATCGATATTTCCCACGTCAGCACGGACGCTGTTACAGATGGCACCCAAATGCCTGGCCCTCAGCCGTGATCTTTTCGCTAGGCCAAGAGAGTTAGTTTTGTAAAGTAACAACCAGAATCACGTTCAGTGAAACAAAAAATATCGTTATCATTGATATTTCCCACGTCACACGGACGCTGCTACAGATGGCACCCAAATGCCTGGCCCTCAGCCGTGATCTTTTCGCTGGGCCAAGAGAGTTAGCTTTGTAAAGTAACAACCAGAATCACGTTTAGTGAAACTAAAAATATCGTTATCATCGATATTTCCCACGTTAGTACGGACGCTGCTACAGTTAGCACCCAAATGTCTGACCCTCAGTTGCGATCTTTTCGCTGGGCCAAGAGAGTTAGCTTTGTAAGTAACAACCAGAATCACGTTCAGTGAAACTAAAAATATCGTTATCATTGATATTTCCCACGTCAGTACGGACGCTGCTACAGTTAGCACCCAAATGCCTGGCCCTCAGCTACGATCTTTTCGCTGGGCCAAGAAAGTTAGCTTTGTAAGTAACAACCAGAATCACGTTCAGTGCAACTAAAAATATCGTTATCATTGACATTTCCCACGTCAGTACGGACGCTGCTACAGTTAGCACCCAAATGCCTGGCCCTCAGCTGCGATCTTTTCGCTAGGCCAAGAGAGTTAGCTCTCTAAGTAACAACCAGAATCACGTTCAGTGAAACTAAAAATATCGTTATCATCGATATTTCCCACGTCAGTACGGACGCTGCTACAGGTACCACCCAAATGCCTGGCCCTCAGCTGCGATCTTTTCGCTGGGCCAAGAGAGTTAGCTTTGTAAGTAACAACCAGAATCACGTTCAGTGAAACTAAAAATATCGTTATCATCGATATTTCCCACGTCAGCACGGACGTTGCTACAGATGGCACCCAAATGCCTGGCCCTCAGCCGTGATCTTTTCGCTAGGCCAAGAGAGTTAGTTTTGTAAAGTAACAACCAGAATCACGTTCAGTGAAACAAAAAATATCGTTATCATTGATATTTCCCACGTCACACGGACGCTGCTACAGATGGCACCCAAATGCCTGGCCCTCAGCCGTGATCTTTTCGCTGGGCCAAGAGAGTTAGCTTTGTAAAGTAACAACCAGAATCACGTTTAGTGAAACTAAAAATATCGTTATCATCGATATTTCCCACGTCAGTACGGACGCTGCTACAGTTAGCACCCAAATGTCTGACCCTCAGTTGCGATCTTTTCGCTGGGCCAAGAGAGTTAGCTTTGTAAGTAACAACCAGAATCACGTTCAGTGAAACTAAAAATATCGTTATCATTGATATTTCCCACGTCAGTACGGACGCTGCTACAGTTAGCACCCAAATGCCTGGCCCTCAGCTACGATCTTTTCGCTGGGCCAAGAAAGTTAGTTTTGTAAGTAACAACCAGAATCACGTTCAGTGAAACTAAAAATATCGTTATCATTGACATTTCCCACGTCAGTTCGGACGCTGCTACAGTTAGCACCCAAATGCCTGGCCCTCAGCCGTGATCTTTTCGCTTGCTAAGAGAGTTAGCTTTGTAAGTAACAACCAGAATCACGTTCAGTGAAACTAAAAATATCGTTATCATCGATATTTCCCACGTCACTACGGACGCTGCTACAGGTAGCACCCAAATGCCTGGCCCTCAGCTGCGATCTTTTCGCTGGGCCAAGAGAGTTAGCTTTGTAAGTAACAACCAGAATCACGTTCAGTGAAACTAAAAATATCGTTATCATCGATATTTCCCACGTCAGTACTTACGCTGCTACAGTTAGCACCCAAATACTTGGCCCTCAGCCGTGATCTTTTCGCTGGGCCAAGAGAGTTAGCTTTGTAAGTAACAACCAGAATCACGTTCAGTGAAACTAAAAATATCGTTATCATCGATATTTCCCACGTCAGTACTGACGCTGCTACAGTTAGCACCCAAATGTCTGACCCTCAGCTGCGATCTTTTCGCTGGGCCAAGAGAGTTAGCTTTGTAAGTAACAACCAGAATCACGTTCAGTGAAACTAAAAATATCGTTATCATCGATATTTCCCACGTCAGTACGGACGCTGCTACAGTTAGCACCCAAATGCTTGGCCCTCAGCCGTGATCTTTTCGCTGGGCCAAGAGAGTTAGCTTTGTAAGTAACAACCAGAATCACGTTCAGTGAAACTAAAAATATCGTTATCATCGATATTTCCCACGTCACTACGGACGCTGCTACAGGTAGCACCCAAATGCCTGGCCCTCAGCTGCGATCTTTTCGCTGGGCCAAGAGAGTTAGCTTTGTAAGTAACAACCAGAATCACGTTCAGTGAAACTAAAAATATCGTTATCATCGATATTTCCCACGTCAGTACTTACGCTGCTACAGTTAGCACCCAAATACTTGGCCCTCAGCCGTGATCTTTTCGCTGGGCCAAGAGAGTTAGCTTTGTAAGTAACAACCAGAATCACGTTCAGTGAAACTAAAAATATCGTTATCATCGATATTTCCCACGTCAGTACTTACGCTGCTACAGTTAGCACCCAAATACTTGGCCCTCAGCCGTGATCTTTTCGCTGGGCCAAGAGAGTTAGCTTTGTAAGTAACAACCAGAATCACGTTCAGTGAAACTAAAAATATCGTTATCATCGATATTTCCCACGTCAGCACGGACGCTGTTACAGATGGCACCCAAATGCCTGGCCCTCAGCCGTGATCTTTTCGCTAGGCCAAGAGAGTTAGTTTTGTAAAGTAACAACCAGAATCACGTTCAGTGAAACAAAAAATATCGTTATCATTGATATTTCCCACGTCACACGGACGCTGCTACAGATGGCACCCAAATGCCTGGCCCTCAGCCGTGATCTTTTCGCTGGGCCAAGAGAGTTAGCTTTGTAAAGTAACAACCAGAATCACGTTTAGTGAAACTAAAAATATCGTTATCATCGATATTTCCCACGTTAGTACGGACGCTGCTACAGTTAGCACCCAAATGTCTGACCCTCAGTTGCGATCTTTTCGCTGGGCCAAGAGAGTTAGCTTTGTAAGTAACAACCAGAATCACGTTCAGTGAAACTAAAAATATCGTTATCATTGATATTTCCCACGTCAGTACGGACGCTGCTACAGTTAGCACCCAAATGCCTGGCCCTCAGCTACGATCTTTTCGATGGGCCAAGAAAGTTAGCTTTGTAAGTAACAACCAGAATCACGTTCAGTGCAACTAAAAATATCGTTATCATTGACATTTCCCACGTCAGTACGGACGCTGCTACAGTTAGCACCCAAATGCCTGGCCCTCAGCTGCGATCTTTTCGCTAGGCCAAGAGAGTTAGCTCTCTAAGTAACAACCAGAATCACGTTCAGTGAAACTAAAAATATCGTTATCATCGATATTTCCCACGTCAGTACGGACGCTGCTACAGTTAGCACCCAAATGCCTGGCCCTCAGCTGCGATCTTTTCGCTGGGCCAAGAGAGTTAGCTTTGTAAGTAACAACCAGAATCACGTTCAGTGAAACTAAAAATATCGTTATCATCGATATTTCCCACGTCAGCACGGACGTTGCTACAGATGGCACCCAAATGCCTGGCCCTCAGCCGTGATCTTTTCGCTAGGCCAAGAGAGTTAGTTTTGTAAAGTAACAACCAGAATCACGTTCAGTGAAACAAAAAATATCGTTATCATTGATATTTCCCACGCCACACGGACGCTGCTACAGATGGCACCCAAATGCCTGGCCCTCAGCCGTGATCTTTTCGCTGGGCCAAGAGAGTTAGCTTTGTAAAGTAACAACCAGAATCACATTTAGTGAAACTAAAAATATCGTTATCATCGATATTTCCCACGTCAGTACGGACGCTGCTACAGTTAGCACCCAAATGTCTGACCCTCAGTTGCGATCTTTTCGCTGGGCCAAGAGAGTTAGCTTTGTAAGTAACAACCAGAATCACGTTCAGTGAAACTAAAAATATCGTTATCATTGATATTTCCCACGTCAGTACGGACGCTGCTACAGTTAGCACCCAAATGCCTGGCCCTCAGCTACGATCTTTTCGCTGGGCCAAGAAAGTTAGTTTTGTAAGTAACAACCAGAATCACGTTCAGTGAATCTAAAAATATCGTTATCATTGACATTTCCCACGTCAGTTCGGACGCTGCTACAGTTAGCACCCAAATGCCTGGCGCTCAGCTGCGATCTTTTCGCTGGGCCAAGAGAGTTAGCTTTGTAAGTAACAACCAGAATCACGTTCAGTGAAACTAAAAATATCGTTATCATCGATATTTCCCACGTCAGTACGGACGCTGCTACAGGTAGCACCCAAATGCCTGGCCCTCAGCTGCGATCTTTTCGCTGGGCCAAGAGAGTTAGCTTTGTAAGTAACAACCAGAATCACGTTCAGTGAAACTAAAAATATCGTTATCATCGATATTTCCCACGTCAGTACGGACGCTGCTACAGTTAGCACCCAAATGCTTGGCCCTCAGCCGTGATCTTTTCGCTGGGCCAAGAGAGTTAGCTTTGTAAGTAACAACCAGAATCACGTTCAGTGAAACTAAAAATATCGTTATCATCGATATTTCCCACGTCAGCACGGACGCTGTTACAGATGGCACAAAATGCCTGGCCCTCAGCCGTGATCTTTTCGCTAAGCCAAGAGAGTTAGTTTTGTAAAGTAACAACCAGAATCACGTTCAGTGAAACAAAAAATATCGTTATCATTGATATTTCCCACGTCACACGGACGCTGCTACAGATGGCACCCAAATGCCTGGCCCTCAGCCGTGATCTTTTCGCTGGGCCAAGAGAGTTAGCTTTGTAAAGTAACAACCAGAATCACGTTTAGTGAAACTAAAAATATCGTTATCATCGATATTTCCCACGTCAGTACGGACGCTGCTACAGTTAGCACCCAAATGTCTGACCCTCAGTTGCGATCTTTTCGCTGGGCCAAGAGAGTTAGCTTTGTAAGTAACAACCAGAATCACGTTCAGTGAAACTAAAAATATCGTTATCATTGATATTTCCCACGCCAGTACGGACGCTGCTACAGGTAGCACCCAAATGCCTGGCCCTCAGCTACGATCTTTTCGCTGGGCCAAGAAAGTTAGCTTTGTAAGTAACAACCAGAATCAAGTTCAGTGAAACTAAAAATATCGTTATCATTGACATTTCCCACGTCAGTACGGACGCTGCTACAGTTAGCACCCAAATGCCTGGCCCTCAGCCGTGATCTTTTCGCTGGGCCAAGAGAGTTAGCTTTGTAAGTAACAACCAGAATCACGTTCAGTGAAACTAAAAATATCGTTATCATCGACATTTCCCACGTCAGTACGGACGCTGCTACAGTTAGCACCCAAATGCTTGGCCCTCAGCCGCGATCTTTTCGCTGGGCCAACCGAGTTAGCTTTGTAAGTAACAACCAGAATCACGTTCAGTGAAACTAAAAATATCGTTATCATCGATATTTCCCACGTCAGTACGGACGCTGCTACAGTTAGCACCCAAATGCTTGGCCCTTAGCCGTGATCTTTTCGCTGGGCCAAGAGAGTTAGCTTTGTAAGTAACAACCAGAATCACGTTCAGTGAAACTAAAAATATCGTTATCATCGATATTTCCCACGTCAGTACGGACGCTGCTACAGTTAGCACCCAAATGCTTGGCCTTCAGCCGTGATCTTTTCGCTGGGCCAAGAGAGTTAGCTTTGTAAGCAACAACCAGAATCACGTTCAGTGAAACTAAAAATATCGTTATCATCGATATTTCCCACGTCAGTACGGACGCTGCTACAGTTAGCACCCAAATGTCTGACCCTCAGCTGCGATCCTTTCGCTGGGCCAAGAGAGTTAGCTTTGTAAGTAACAACCAGAATCACGTTCAGTGAAACTAAAAATATCGTTATCATCGATATTTCCCACGTTAGCACGGACGTTGCTACAGATGGCACCCAAATGCCCGGCCCTCAGCCGTGATCTTTTCGCTAGGCCAAGAGAGTTAGTTTTGTAAAGTAACAACCAGAATCACGTTCAGTGAAACAAAAAATATCGTTATCATTGATATTTCCCACGTCACACGGACGCTGCTACAGATGGCACCCAAATGCCTGGCCCTCAGCCGTGATCTTTTCGCTGGGCCAAGAGAGTTAGCTTTGTAAAGTAACAACCAGAATCACGTTTAGTGAAACTAAAAATATCGTTATCATCGATATTTCCCACGTCAGTACGGACGCTGCTACAGTTAGCACCCAAATGTCTGACCCTCAGTTGCGATCTTTTCGCTGGGCCAAGAGAGTTAGCTTTGTAAGTAACAACCAGAATCACGTTCAGTGAAACTAAAAATATCGTTATCATTGTTATTTCCCACGTCAGTACGGACGCTGCTACAGTTAGCACCCAAATGCCTGGCGCTCAGCTGCGATCTTTTCGCTGGGCCAAGAGAGTTAGCTTTGTAAGTAACAACCAGAATCACGTTCAGTGAAACTAAAAATATCGTTATCATTGATATTTCACACGTCAGTACGGACGCTGCTACAGGTAGCACCCAAATGCCTGGCCCTCAGCTGCGATCTTTTCGCTGGGCCAAGAGAGTTAGCTTTGTAAGTAACAACCAGAATCACGTTCAGTGAAACTAAAAATATCGTTATCATCGATATTTCCCACGTCAGTACGGACGCTGCTACAGTTAGCACCCAAATGCTTGGCCCTCAGCCGTGATCTTTTCGCTGGGCCAAGAGAGTTAGCTTTGTAAGTAACAACCAGAATCACGTTCAGTGAAACTAAAAATATCGTTATCATCGATATTTCCCACGTCAGCACGGACGCTGTTACAGATGGCACAAAATGCCTGGCCCTCAGCCGTGATCTTTTCGCTGGGCCAAGAGAGTTAGCTTTGTAAGTAACAACCAGAATCACGTTCAGTGAAACTAAAAATATCGTTATCGTCGATATTTCCCACGTCAGTACGGACGCTGCTACAGTTAGCACCCAAATGCTTGGCCCTCAGCCGTGATCTTTTCGCTGGGCCAAGAGAGTTAGCTTTGTAAGTAACAACCAGAATCACGTTGTAAGTAACAACCAGAATCACGTTCAGTGAAACTAAAAATATCGTTATCATTGACATTTCCCACGTCAGTACGGACGCTGCTACAGTTAGCACCCAAATGCCTGGCCCTCAGCTGCGATCTTTTCGCTGGGCCAAGAGAGTTAGCTTTCTAAGTAACAACCAGAATCACGTTCAGTGAAACTAAAAATATCGTTATCATTGACATTTCCCACGTCAGTACGGACGCTGCTACAGTTATCACCCAAATGCTTGGCCCTCAGCCGTGATCTTTTCGCTGGGCCAAGAGAGTTAGCTTTGTAAAGTAACAACCAGAATCACGTTTAGTGAAACTAAAAATATCGTTATCATTGATATTTCCCACGTCAGTACGGACGCTGCTACAGTTAGCACCCAAATGCCTGGCCCTCAGCTGCGATCTTTTCGCTGGGCCAAGAGAGTTAGCTTTGTAAGTAACAACCAGAATCACGTTCAGTGAAACTAAAAATATCGTTATCATCGATATTTCCCACGTCAGTACGGACGCTGCTACAGGTAGCACCCAAATGCCTGGCCCTCAGCTGCGATCTTTTCGCTGGGCCAAGAGAGTTAGCTTTGTAAGTAACAACCAGAATCACGTTCAGTGAAACTAAAAATATCGTTATCATCGATATTTCCCACGTCAGTACGGACGCTGCTACAGTTAACACCCAAATGCTTGGCCCTCAGCCGTGATCTTTTCGCTGGGCCAAGAGAGTTAGCTTTGTAAGTAACAACCAGAATCACGTTCAGTGAAACTAAAAATATCGTTATCATCGATATTTCCCACGTCAGTACGGACGCTGCTACAGTTAGCACCCAAATGCTTGGCCCTCAGCTGTGATCTTTTCTCTGGGCCAAGAGAGTTAGCTTCGTAAGTAACAACCAGAATCACGTTCAGTGAAACTAAAAATATCGTTATCATCGATATTTCCCACGTCAGTACGGACGCTGCTACAGTTAGCACCCAAATGTCTGACCCTCAGCTGCG
The DNA here is from genome assembly GCA_036971475.1 of Prosapia bicincta. NCBI lineage: Eukaryota > Metazoa > Arthropoda > Insecta > Hemiptera > Cercopidae > Prosapia > Prosapia bicincta. The sequence goes on from JBAIZL010000002.1 coordinate 172,214,228, forward strand.
ATCTTTTCGCTGGGCCAAGAGAGTTAGCTTTGTAAGTAACAACCAGAATCACGTTCAGTGAAACTAAAAATATCGTTATCATCGATATTTCCCTCGTCAGTACGGCGCTGCTTCAGTTAGCACCCAAATGCTTGGCCCTCAGCCGTGATCTTTTCGCTGGCCAAGAGAGTTAGCTTTGTAAGCAACAACCAGAATCACGTTCAGTGAAACTAAAAATATCGTTATCATCGATATTTCCCACGTCAGTACGGACGCTGCTACAGTTAGCACCCAAATGCTTGGCCCTCAGTCGTGATCTTTTCGCTTGGCCAAGAGAGTTAGCTTTGTAAGTAACAACCAGGATCACGTTCAGTGAAACTAAAAATATCGTTATCATCAATATTTCCCACATCATTACGGACGCTGCTACAGTTAGTACCCAAATGTCTGACCCTCAGCTGCGATCTTTTCGCTGGGCCAAGAGAGTTAACTTTGTAAGTAACAACCAGAATCACGTTCAGTAAAACTAAAAATATCATTATCATCGATATTTCTCACGTCAGTACGGACGCTGCTACAGTTAGCACCCAAATGTCTGGCCATCAGCCGTGATCTTTTCGCTAGGTCAAGTGAGTTAGTTTTGTAAAGTAACAACCAGAATCACGTTCAGTGAAACTAAAAATATCGTTATCATCAATATTTCCCACGTCAGCACGGACGCTGCTACAGTTGGCACCCAAATGTCTGACCCTCAGCTGCGATCTTTTCGCTAGGCCAAGAGAGTTAGCTTTGTAAGTAACAACCAGAATCACGATCAGTGAAACTAAAAATATCGTTATCATCGATATTTCCCACGTCAGTACGGACGCTGCTACAGGTAGCACCAAAATACTTGGCCCTCAGCCGTGATCTTTTCGCTGGGCCAAGAGAGTTAGCTTTGTAAGTAACAACCAGAATCACGTTCAGTGAAACTAAAAATATCGTTATCATCGATATTTCCCACGTCAGTACGGACGCTGCTACAGTTAGCACCCAAATGCTTGGCCCTCAGCTGTGATCTTTTCTCTGGGCCAAGAGAGTTAGCTTCGTAAGTAACAACCAGAATCACGTTCAGTGAAACTAAAAATATCGTTATCATCGATATTTCCCACGTCAGTACGGACGCTGCTACAGTTAGCACCCAAATGTCTGACCCTCAGCTGCGATCTTTTCGCTGGGCCAAGAGAGTTAGCTTTGTAAGTAACAACCAGAATCACGTTCAGTGAAACTAAAAATATCGTTATCATCGATATTTCCCTCGTCAGTACGGCGCTGCTTCAGTTAGCACCCAAATGCTTGGCCCTCAGCCGTGATCTTTTCGCTGGCCAAGAGAGTTAGCTTTGTAAGCAACAACCAGAATCACGTTCAGTGAAACTAAAAATATCGTTATCATCGATATTTCCCACGTCAGTACGGACGCTGCTACAGTTAGCACCCAAATGCTTGGCCCTCAGTCGTGATCTTTTCGCTTGGCCAAGAGAGTTAGCTTTGTAAGTAACAACCAGGATCACGTTCAGTGAAACTAAAAATATCGTTATCATCAATATTTCCCACATCATTACGGACGCTGCTACAGTTAGTACCCAAATGTCTGACCCTCAGCTGCGATCTTTTCGCTGGGCCAAGAGAGTTAACTTTGTAAGTAACAACCAGAATCACGTTCAGTAAAACTAAAAATATCATTATCATCGATATTTCTCACGTCAGTACGGACGCTGCTACAGTTAGCACCCAAATGTCTGGCCATCAGCCGTGATCTTTTCGCTAGGTCAAGTGAGTTAGTTTTGTAAAGTAACAACCAGAATCACGTTCAGTGAAACTAAAAATATCGTTATCATCAATATTTCCCACGTCAGCACGGACGCTGCTACAGTTGGCACCCAAATGTCTGACCCTCAGCTGCGATCTTTTCGCTAGGCCAAGAGAGTTAGCTTTGTAAGTAACAACCAGAATCACGATCAGTGAAACTAAAAATATCGTTATCATCGATATTTCCCACGTCAGTACGGACGCTGCTACAGGTAGCACCAAAATACTTGGCCCTCAGCCGTGATCTTTTCGCTGGGCCAAGAGAGTTAGCTTTGTAAGTAACAACCAGAATCACGTTCAGTGAAACTAAAAATATCGTTATCATCGATATTTCCCACGTCAGTACGGACGCTGCTACAGTTAGCACCCAAATGCTTGGCCCTCAGCTGTGATCTTTTCTCTGGGCCAAGAGAGTTAGCTTCGTAAGTAACAACCAGAATCACGTTCAGTGAAACTAAAAATATCGTTATCATCGATATTTCCCACGTCAGTACGGACGCTGCTACAGTTAGCACCCAAATGTCTGACCCTCAGCTGCGATCTTTTCGCTGGGCCAAGAGAGTTAGCTTTGTAAGTAACAACCAGAATCACGTTCAGTGAAACTAAAAATATCGTTATCATCGATATTTCCCTCGTCAGTACGGCGCTGCTTCAGTTAGCACCCAAATGCTTGGCCCTCAGCCGTGATCTTTTCGCTGGCCAAGAGAGTTAGCTTTGTAAGCAACAACCAGAATCACGTTCAGTGAAACTAAAAATATCGTTATCATCGATATTTCCCACGTCAGTACGGACGCTGCTACAGTTAGCACCCAAATGCTTGGCCCTCAGTCGTGATCTTTTCGCTTGGCCAAGAGAGTTAGCTTTGTAAGTAACAACCAGGATCACGTTCAGTGAAACTAAAAATATCGTTATCATCAATATTTCCCACATCATTACGGACGCTGCTACAGTTAGTACCCAAATGTCTGACCCTCAGCTGCGATCTTTTCGCTGGGCCAAGAGAGTTAACTTTGTAAGTAACAACCAGAATCACGTTCAGTAAAACTAAAAATATCATTATCATCGATATTTCTCACGTCAGTACGGACGCTGCTACAGTTAGCACCCAAATGTCTGGCCATCAGCCGTGATCTTTTCGCTAGGTCAAGTGAGTTAGTTTTGTAAAGTAACAACCAGAATCACGTTCAGTGAAACTAAAAATATCGTTATCATCAATATTTCCCACGTCAGCACGGACGCTGCTACAGTTGGCACCCAAATGTCTGACCCTCAGCTGCGATCTTTTCGCTAGGCCAAGAGAGTTAGCTTTGTAAGTAACAACCAGAATCACGATCAGTGAAACTAAAAATATCGTTATCATCGATATTTCCCACGTCAGTACGGACGCTGCTACAGGTAGCACCAAAATACTTGGCCCTCAGCCGTGATCTTTTCGCTGGGCCAAGAGAGTTAGCTTTGTAAGTAACAACCAGAATCACGTTCAGTGAAACTAAAAATATCGTTATCATCGATATTTCCCACGTCAGTACTTACGCTGCTACAGTTAGCACCCAAATACTTGGCCCTCAGCCGTGATCTTTTCGCTGGGCCAAGAGAGTTAGCTTTGTAAGTAACAACCAGAATCACGTTCAGTGAAACTAAAAATATCGTTATCATCGATATTTCCCACGTCAGCACGGACGCTGTTACAGATGGCACCCAAATGCCTGGCCCTCAGCCGTGATCTTTTCGCTAGGCCAAGAGAGTTAGTTTTGTAAAGTAACAACCAGAATCACGTTCAGTGAAACAAAAAATATCGTTATCATTGATATTTCCCACGTCACACGGACGCTGCTACAGATGGCACCCAAATGCCTGGCCCTCAGCCGTGATCTTTTCGCTGGGCCAAGAGAGTTAGCTTTGTAAAGTAACAACCAGAATCACGTTTAGTGAAACTAAAAATATCGTTATCATCGATATTTCCCACGTTAGTACGGACGCTGCTACAGTTAGCACCCAAATGTCTGACCCTCAGTTGCGATCTTTTCGCTGGGCCAAGAGAGTTAGCTTTGTAAGTAACAACCAGAATCACGTTCAGTGAAACTAAAAATATCGTTATCATTGATATTTCCCACGTCAGTACGGACGCTGCTACAGTTAGCACCCAAATGCCTGGCCCTCAGCTACGATCTTTTCGATGGGCCAAGAAAGTTGGCTTTGTAAGTAACAACCAGAATCACGTTCAGTGCAACTAAAAATATCGTTATCATTGACATTTCCCACGTCAGTACGGACGCTGCTACAGTTAGCACCCAAATGCCTGGCCCTCAGCTGCGATCTTTTCGCTAGGCCAAGAGAGTTAGCTCTCTAAGTAACAACCAGAATCACGTTCAGTGAAACTAAAAATATCGTTATCATCGATATTTCCCACGTCAGTACGGACGCTGCTACAGGTACCACCCAAATGCCTGGCCCTCAGCTGCGATCTTTTCGCTGGGCCAAGAGAGTTAGCTTTGTAAGTAACAACCAGAATCACGTTCAGTGAAACTAAAAATATCGTTATCATCGATATTTCCCACGTCAGCACGGACGTTGCTACAGATGGCACCCAAATGCCTGGCCCTCAGCCGTGATCTTTTCGCTAGGCCAAGAGAGTTAGTTTTGTAAAGTAACAACCAGAATCACGTTCAGTGAAACAAAAAATATCGTTATCATTGATATTTCCCACGCCACACGGACGCTGCTACAGATGGCACCCAAATGCCTGGCCCTCAGCCGTGATCTTTTCGCTGGGCCAAGAGAGTTAGCTTTGTAAAGTAACAACCAGAATCACGTTTAGTGAAACTAAAAATATCGTTATCATCGATATTTCCCACGTCAGTACGGACGCTGCTACAGTTAGCACCCAAATGTCTGACCCTCAGTTGCGATCTTTTCGCTGGGCCAAGAGAGTTAGCTTTGTAAGTAACAACCAGAATCACGTTCAGTGAAACTAAAAATATCGTTATCATTGATATTTCCCACGTCAGTACGGACGCTGCTACAGTTAGCACCCAAATGCCTGGCCCTCAGCTACGATCTTTTCGCTGGGCCAAGAAAGTTAGTTTTGTAAGTAACAACCAGAATCACGTTCAGTGAATCTAAAAATATCGTTATCATTGACATTTCCCACGTCAGTTCGGACGCTGCTACAGTTAGCACCCAAATGCCTGGCGCTCAGCTGCGATCTTTTCGCTGGGCCAAGAGAGTTAGCTTTGTAAGTAACAACCAGAATCACGTTCAGTGAAACTAAAAATATCGTTATCATCGATATTTCCCACGTCAGTACGGACGCTGCTACAGGTAGCACCCAAATGCCTGGCCCTCAGCTGCGATCTTTTCGCTGGGCCAAGAGAGTTAGCTTTGTAAGTAACAACCAGAATCACGTTCAGTAAAACTAAAAATATCATTATCATCGATATTTCTCACGTCAGTACGGACGCTGCTACAGTTAGCACCCAAATGTCTGGCCATCAGCCGTGATCTTTTCGCTAGGTCAAGTGAGTTAGTTTTGTAAAGTAACAACCAGAATCACGTTCAGTGAAACTAAAAATATCGTTATCATCAATATTTCCCACGTCAGCACGGACGCTGCTACAGTTGGCACCCAAATGTCTGACCCTCAGCTGCGATCTTTTCGCTAGGCCAAGAGAGTTAGCTTTGTAAGTAACAACCAGAATCACGATCAGTGAAACTAAAAATATCGTTATCATCGATATTTCCCACGTCAGTACGGACGCTGCTACAGGTAGCACCAAAATACTTGGCCCTCAGCCGTGATCTTTTCGCTGGGCCAAGAGAGTTAGCTTTGTAAGTAACAACCAGAATCACGTTCAGTGAAACTAAAAATATCGTTATCATCGATATTTCCCACGTCAGTACTTACGCTGCTACAGTTAGCACCCAAATACTTGGCCCTCAGCCGTGATCTTTTCGCTGGGCCAAGAGAGTTAGCTTTGTAAGTAACAACCAGAATCACGTTCAGTGAAACTAAAAATATCGTTATCATCGATAATTCCCACGTCAGCACGGACGCTGTTACAGATGGCACCCAAATGCCTGGCCCTCAGCCGTGATCTTTTCGCTAGGCCAAGAGAGTTAGTTTTGTAAAGTAACAACCAGAATCACGTTCAGTGAAACAAAAAATATCGTTATCATTGATATTTCCCACGTCACACGGACGCTGCTACAGATGGCACCCAAATGCCTGGCCCTCAGCCGTGATCTTTTCGCTGGGCCAAGAGAGTTAGCTTTGTAAAGTAACAACCAGAATCACGTTTAGTGAAACTAAAAATATCGTTATCATCGATATTTCCCACGTTAGTACGGACGCTGCTACAGTTAGCACCCAAATGTCTGACCCTCAGTTGCGATCTTTTCGCTGGGCCAAGAGAGTTAGCTTTGTAAGTAACAACCAGAATCACGTTCAGTGAAACTAAAAATATCGTTATCATTGATATTTCCCACGTCAGTACGGACGCTGCTACAGTTAGCACCCAAATGCCTGGCCCTCAGCTACGATCTTTTCGATGGGCCAAGAAAGTTAGCTTTGTAAGTAACAACCAGAATCACGTTCAGTGCAACTAAAAATATCGTTATCATTGACATTTCCCACGTCAGTACGGACGCTGCTACAGTTAGCACCCAAATGCCTGGCCCTCAGCTGCGATCTTTTCGCTAGGCCAAGAGAGTTAGCTCTCTAAGTAACAACCAGAATCACGTTCAGTGAAACTAAAAATATCGTTATCATCGATATTTCCCACGTCAGTACGGACGCTGCTACAGGTACCACCCAAATGCCTGGCCCTCAGCTGCGATCTTTTCGCTGGGCCAAGAGAGTTAGCTTTGTAAGTAACAACCAGAATCACGTTCAGTGAAACTAAAAATATCGTTATCATCGATATTTCCCACGTCAGCACGGACGTTGCTACAGATGGCACCCAAATGCCTGGCCCTCAGCCGTGATCTTTTCGCTAGGCCAAGAGAGTTAGTTTTGTAAAGTAACAACCAGAATCACGTTCAGTGAAACAAAAAATATCGTTATCATTGATATTTCCCACGCCACACGGACGCTGCTACAGATGGCACCCAAATGCCTGGCCCTCAGCCGTGATCTTTTCGCTGGGCCAAGAGAGTTAGCTTTGTAAAGTAACAACCAGAATCACGTTTAGTGAAACTAAAAATATCGTTATCATCGATATTTCCCACGTCAGTACGGACGCTGCTACAGTTAGCACCCAAATGTCTGACCCTCAGTTGCGATCTTTTCGCTGGGCCAAGAGAGTTAGCTTTGTAAGTAACAACCAGAATCACGTTCAGTGAAACTAAAAATATCGTTATCATTGATATTTCCCACGTCAGTACGGACGCTGCTACAGTTAGCACCCAAATGCCTGGCCCTCAGCTACGATCTTTTCGCTGGGCCAAGAAAGTTAGTTTTGTAAGTAACAACCAGAATCACGTTCAGTGAATCTAAAAATATCGTTATCATTGACATTTCCCACGTCAGTTCGGACGCTGCTACAGTTAGCACCCAAATGCCTGGCGCTCAGCTGCGATCTTTTCGCTGGGCCAAGAGAGTTAGCTTTGTAAGTAACAACCAGAATCACGTTCAGTGAAACTAAAAATATCGTTATCATCGATATTTCCCACGTCAGTACGGACGCTGCTACAGGTAGCACCCAAATGCCTGGCCCTCAGCTGCGATCTTTTCGCTGGGCCAAGAGAGTTAGTTTTGTAAAGTAACAACCAGAATCACGTTCAGTGAAACTAAAAATATCGTTATCATCGATATTTCCCACGTCAGCACGGACGCTGTTACAGATGGCACAAAATGCCTGGCCCTCAGCCGTGATCTTTTCGCTAAGCCAAGAGAGTTAGTTTTGTAAAGTAACAACCAGAATCACGTTCAGTGAAACTAAAAATATCGTTATCATTGATATTTCCCACGCCAGTACGGACGCTGCTACAGGTAGCACCCAAATGCCTGGCCCTCTGCTACGATCTTTTCGCTGGGCCAAGAAAGTTAGCTTTGTAAGTAACAACCAGAATCAAGTTCAGTGAAACTAAAAATATCGTTATCATTGACATTTCCCACGTCAGTACGGACGCTGCTACAGTTAGCACCCAAATGCCTGGCCCTCAGCCGTGATCTTTTCGCTGGGCCAAGAGAGTTAGCTTTGTAAGTAACAACCAGAATCACGTTCAGTGAAACTAAAAATATCGTTATCATCGACATTTCCCACGTCAGTACGGACGCTGCTACAGTTAGCACCCAAATGCTTGGCCCTCAGCCGCGATCTTTTCGCTGGGCCAACCGAGTTAGCTTTGTAAGTAACAACCAGAATCACGTTCAGTGAAACTAAAAATATCGTTATCATCGATATTTCCCACGTCAGTACGGACGCTGCTACAGTTAGCACCCAAATGCTTGGCCCTTAGCCGTGATCTTTTCGCTGGGCCAAGAGAGTTAGCTTTGTAAGTAACAACCAGAATCACGTTCAGTGAAACTAAAAATATCGTTATCATCGATATTTCCCACGTCAGTACGGACGCTGCTACAGTTAGCACCCAAATGCTTGGCCTTCAGCCGTGATCTTTTCGCTGGGCCAAGAGAGTTAGCTTTGTAAGTAACAACCAGAATCACGTTCAGTGAAACTAAAAATATCGTTATCATCGATATTTCCCACGTCAGTACGGACGCTGCTACAGTTAGCACCCAAATGTCTGACCCTCAGCTGCGATCCTTTCGCTGGGCCAAGAGAGTTAGCTTTGTAAGTAACAACCAGAATCACGTTCAGTGAAACTAAAAATATCGTTATCATCGATATTTCCCACGTCAGCACGGACGTTGCTACAGATGGCACCCAAATGCCTGGCCCTCAGCCGTGATCTTTTCGCTAGGCCAAGAGAGTTAGTTTTGTAAAGTAACAACCAGAATCACGTTCAGTGAAACAAAAAATATCGTTATCATTGATATTTCCCACGTCACACGGACGCTGCTACAGATGGCACCCAAATGCCTGGCCCTCAGCCGTGATCTTTTCGCTGGGCCAAGAGAGTTAGCTTTGTAAAGTAACAACCAGAATCACGTTTAGTGAAACTAAAAATATCGTTATCATCGATATTTCCCACGTCAGTACGGACGCTGCTACAGTTAGCACCCAAATGTCTGACCCTCAGTTGCGATCTTTTCGCTGGGCCAAGAGAGTTAGCTTTGTAAGTAACAACCAGAATCACGTTCAGTGAAACTAAAAATATCGTTATCATTGATATTTCCCACGTCAGTACGGACGCTGCTACAGTTAGCACCCAAATGCCTGGCCCTCAGCTACGATCTTTTCGCTGGGCCAAGAAAGTTAGTTTTGTAAGTAACAACCAGAATCACGTTCAGTGAAACTAAAAATATCGTTATCATTGACATTTCCCACGTCAGTTCGGACGCTGCTACAGTTAGCACCCAAATGCCTGGCGCTCAGCTGCGATCTTTTCGCTGGGCCAAGAGAGTTAGCTTTGTAAGTAACAACCAGAATCACGTTCAGTGAAACTAAAAATATCGTTATCATCGATATTTCCCACGTCAGTACGGACGCTGCTACAGGTAGCACCCAAATGCCTGGCCCTCAGCTGCGATCTTTTCGCTGGGCCAAGAGAGTTAGCTTTGTAAGTAACAACCAGAATCACGTTCAGTGAAACTAAAAATATCGTTATCATCGATATTTCCCACGTCAGTACGGACGCTGCTACAGTTAGCACCCAAATGCTTGGCCCTCAGCCGTGATCTTTTCGCTGGGCCAAGAGAGTTAGCTTTGTAAGTAACAACCAGAATCACGTTCAGTGAAACTAAAAATATCGTTATCATCGATATTTCCCACGTCAGCACGGACGCTGTTACAGATGGCACAAAATACCTGGCCCTCAGCCGTGATCTTTTCGCTGGGCCAAGAGAGTTAGCTTTGTAAGTAACAACCAGAATCACGTTCAGTGAAACTAAAAATATCGTTATCATCGATATTTCCCACGTCAGTACGGACGCTGCTACAGTTAGAACCCAAATGCTTGGCCCTCAGCCGTGATCTTTTCGCTGGGCCAAGAGAGTTAGTTTTGTAAGTAACAACCAGAATCACGTTGTAAGTAACAACCAGAATCACGTTCAGTGAAACTAAAAATATCGTTATCATCGATATTTCCCACGTCAGTACGGACGCTGCTACAGGTAGCACCCAAATGCCTGGCCCTCAGCTGCGATCTTTTCGCTGGGCCAAGAGAGTTAGCTTTGTAAGTAACAACCAGAATCACGTTCAGTGAAACTAAAAATATCGTTATCATCGATATTTCCCACGTCAGTACGGACGCTGCTACAGTTAGCACCCAAATGCTTGGCCCTCAGCCGTGATCTTTTCGCTGGGCCAAGAGAGTTAGCTTTGTAAGTAACAACCAGAATCACGTTCAGTGAAACTAAAAATATCGTTATCATCGATATTTCCCACGTCAGCACGGACGCTGTTACAGATGGCACAAAATGCCTGGCCCTCAGCCGTGATCTTTTCGCTGGGCCAAGAGAGTTAGCTTTGTAAGTAACAACCAGAATCACGTTCAGTGAAACTAAAAATATCGTTATCATCGATATTTCCCACGTCAGTACGGACGCTGCTACAGTTAGAACCCAAATGCTTGGCCCTCAGCCGTGATCTTTTCGCTGGGCCAAGAGAGTTAGCTTTGTAAGTAACAACCAGAATCACGTTGTAAGTAACAACCAGAATCACGTTCAGTGAAACTAAAAATATCGTTATCATTGACATTTCCCACGTCAGTACGGACGCTGCTACAGTTAGCACCCAAATGCCTGGCCCTCAGCTGCGATCTTTTCGCTGGGCCAAGAGAGTTAGCTTTGTAAGTAACAACCAGAATCACGTTCAGTGAAACTAAAAATATCGTTATCATCGATATTTCCCACGTCAGTACGGACGCTGCTACAGGTAGCACCCAAATGCCTGGCCCTCAGCTGCGATCTTTTCGCTGGGCCAAGAGAGTTAGCTTTGTAAGTAACAACCAGAATCACGTTCAGTGAAACTAAAAATATCGTTATCATCGATATTTCCCACGTCAGTACGGACGCTGCTACAGTTAGCACCCAAATGCTTGGCCCTCAGCCGTGATCTTTTCGCTGGGCCAAGAGAGTTAGCTTTGTAAGTAACAACCAGAATCACGTTCAGTGAAACTAAAAATATCGTTATCATCGATATTTCCCACGTCAGTACGGACGCTGCTACAGTTAGCACCCAAATGCTTGGCCCTCAGCTGTGATCTTTTCTCTGGGCCAAGAGAGTTAGCTTCGTAAGTAACAACCAGAATCACGTTCAGTGAAACTAAAAATATCGTTATCATCGATATTTCCCACGTCAGTACGGACGCTGCTACAGTTAGCACCCAAATGTCTGACCCTCAGCTGCGATCTTTTCGCTGGGCCAAGAGAGTTAGCTTTGTAAGTAACAACCAGAATCACGTTCAGTGAAACTAAAAATATCGTTATCATCGATATTTCCCTCGTCAGTACGGCGCTGCTTCAGTTAGCACCCAAATGCTTGGCCCTCAGCCGTGATCTTTTCGCTGGCCAAGAGAGTTAGCTTTATAAGCAACAACCAGAATCACGTTCAGTGAAACTAAAAATATCGTTATCATCGATATTTCCCACGTCAGTACGGACGCTGCTACAGTTAGCACCCAAATGCTTGGCCCTCAGTCGTGATCTTTTCGCTTGGCCAAGAGAGTTAGCTTTGTAAGTAACAACCAGGATCACGTTCAGTGAAACTAAAAATATCGTTATCATCAATATTTCCCACATCATTACGGACGCTGCTACAGTTAGCACCCAAATGCTTGGCCCTCAGCCGTGATCTTTTCGCTGGGCCAAGAGAGTTAGCTTTCTAAGTAACAACCAGAATCACGTTCAGTGAAACTAAAAATATCGTTATCATCGATATTTCCCACGTCAGTACGGACGCTGCTACAGTTAGCACCCAAATGTCTGACCCTCAGCTGCGATCTTTTCGCTGGGCCAAGAGAGTTAACTTTGTAAGTAACAACCAGAATCACGTTCAGTAAAACTAAAAATATCATTATCATCGATATTTCTCACGTCAGTACGGACGCTGCTACAGTTAGCACCCAAATGTCTGGCCATCAGCCGTGATCTTTTCGCTAGGTCAAGTGAGTTAGTTTTGTAAAGTAACAACCAGAATCACGTTCAGTGAAACTAAAAATATCGTTATCATCAATATTTCCCACGTCAGCACGGACGCTGCTACAGTTGGCACCCAAATGTCTGACCCTCAGCTGCGATCTTTTCGCTAGGCCAAGAGAGTTAGCTTTGTAAGTAACAACCAGAATCACGATCAGTGAAACTAAAAATATCGTTATCATCGATATTTCCCACGTCAGTACGGACGCTGCTACAGGTAGCACCAAAATGCCTGGCCCTCAGCCGTGATCTTTTCGCTGGGCCAAGAGAGTTAGTTTTGTAAAGTAACAACAAATCACGTTTAGTGAAACTAAAAATATCGTTATTTTCGATATTTCCCACGTCAGTACGGATGCTGCTACAGTTAGCACCCAAATGTCTGACCCTCAGCTGCGATCTTTTCGCTGAGCCAAGAGAGTTAGCTTTGTAAGTAACAACCAGAATCACGTTCAGTGAAACTAAAAATATCGTTATCATCGATATTTCCCACGTCAGCACGGACGCTGCTACAGATGGCACCCAAATGCCTGGCCCTCAGCCGTGATCTTTTCGCTAAGCCAAGAGAGTTAGTTTGTAAAGTAACGACCAGAATCACGTTCAGTGAAACAAAAAATATCGTTATCATTGATATTTCCCACGTCACACGGACGCTGCTACAGATGGCACCCAAATGCCTGGCCCTCAGCCGTGATCTTTTCGCTGGGCCAAGAGAGTTAGCTTTGTAAAGTAACAACCAGAATCACGTTTAGTGAAACTAAAAATATCGTTATCATCGATATTTCCCACGTCAGTACGGACGCTGCTACAGTTAGCACCCAAATGTCTGACCCTCAGTTGCGATCTTTTCGCTGGGTCAAGAGAGTTAGCTTTGTAAGTAACAACCAGAATCACGTTCAGTGAAACTAAAAATATCGTTATCATTGATATTTCCCACTTCAGTACGGACGCTGCTACAGTTAGCACCCAAATGCTTGGCCCTCAGCCGTGATCTTTTCGCTGGGCCAAGAGAGTTAGCTTTGTAAGTAACAACCAGAATCACGTTCAGTGAAACTAAAAATATCGTTATCATCGATATTTCCCACGTCAGCACGGACGCTGTTACAGATGGCACAAAATGCCTGGCCCTCAGCCGTGATCTTTTCGCTGGGCCAAGAGAGTTAGCTTTGTAAGTAACAACCAGAATCACGTTCAGTGAAACTAAAAATATCGTTATCATCGATATTTCCCACGTCAGTACGGACGCTGCTACAGTTAGAACCCAAATGCTTGGCCCTCAGCCGTGATCTTTTCGCTGGGCCAAGAGAGTTAGCTTTGTAAGTAACAACCAGAATCACGTTGTAAGTAACAACCAGAATCACGTTCAGTGAAACTAAAAATATCGTTATCATTGACATTTCCCACGTCAGTACGGACGCTGCTACAGTTAGCACCCAAATGCCTGGCCCTCAGCTGCGATCTTTTCGCTGGGCCAAGAGAGTTAGCTTTGTAAGTAACAACCAGAATCACGTTCAGTGAAACTAAAAATATCGTTATCATCGATATTTCCCACGTCAGTACGGACGCTGCTACAGGTAGCACCCAAATGCCTGGCCCTCAGCTGCGATCTTTTCGCTGGGCCAAGAGAGTTAGCTTTGTAAGTAACAACCAGAATCACGTTCAGTGAAACTAAAAATATCGTTATCATCGATATTTCCCACGTCAGTACGGACGCTGCTACAGTTAGCACCCAAATGCTTGGCCCTCAGCCGTGATCTTTTCGCTGGGCCAAGAGAGTTAGCTTTGTAAGTAACAACCAGAATCACGTTCAGTGAAACTAAAAATATCGTTATCATCGATATTTCCCACGTCAGTACGGACGCTGCTACAGTTAGCACCCAAATGCTTGGCCCTCAGCTGTGATCTTTTCTCTGGGCCAAGAGAGTTAGCTTCGTAAGTAACAACCAGAATCACGTTCAGTGAAACTAAAAATATCGTTATCATCGATATTTCCCACGTCAGTACGGACGCTGCTACAGTTAGCACCCAAATGTCTGACCCTCAGCTGCGATCTTTTCGCTGGGCCAAGAGAGTTAGCTTTGTAAGTAACAACCAGAATCACGTTCAGTGAAACTAAAAATATCGTTATCATCGATATTTCCCTCGTCAGTACGGCGCTGCTTCAGTTAGCACCCAAATGCTTGGCCCTCAGCCGTGATCTTTTCGCTGGCCAAGAGAGTTAGCTTTATAAGCAACAACCAGAATCACGTTCAGTGAAACTAAAAATATCGTTATCATCGATATTTCCCACGTCAGTACGGACGCTGCTACAGTTAGCACCCAAATGCTTGGCCCTCAGTCGTGATCTTTTCGCTTGGCCAAGAGAGTTAGCTTTGTAAGTAACAACCAGGATCACGTTCAGTGAAACTAAAAATATCGTTATCATCAATATTTCCCACATCATTACGGACGCTGCTACAGTTAGCACCCAAATGCTTGGCCCTCAGCCGTGATCTTTTCGCTGGGCCAAGAGAGTTAGCTTTCTAAGTAACAACCAGAATCACGTTCAGTGAAACTAAAAATATCGTTATCATCGATATTTCCCACGTCAGTACGGACGCTGCTACAGTTAGCACCCAAATGTCTGACCCTCAGCTGCGATCTTTTCGCTGGGCCAAGAGAGTTAACTTTGTAAGTAACAACCAGAATCACGTTCAGTAAAACTAAAAATATCATTATCATCGATATTTCTCACGTCAGTACGGACGCTGCTACAGTTAGCACCCAAATGTCTGGCCATCAGCCGTGATCTTTTCGCTAGGTCAAGTGAGTTAGTTTTGTAAAGTAACAACCAGAATCACGTTCAGTGAAACTAAAAATATCGTTATCATCAATATTTCCCACGTCAGCACGGACGCTGCTACAGTTGGCACCCAAATGTCTGACCCTCAGCTGCGATCTTTTCGCTAGGCCAAGAGAGTTAGCTTTGTAAGTAACAACCAGAATCACGATCAGTGAAACTAAAAATATCGTTATCATCGATATTTCCCACGTCAGTACGGACGCTGCTACAGGTAGCACCAAAATGCCTGGCCCTCAGCCGTGATCTTTTCGCTGGGCCAAGAGAGTTAGTTTTGTAAAGTAACAACAAATCACGTTTAGTGAAACTAAAAATATCGTTATTTTCGATATTTCCCACGTCAGTACGGATGCTGCTACAGTTAGCACCCAAATGTCTGACCCTCAGCTGCGATCTTTTCGCTGAGCCAAGAGAGTTAGCTTTGTAAGTAACAACCAGAATCACGTTCAGTGAAACTAAAAATATCGTTATCATCGATATTTCCCACGTCAGCACGGACGCTGCTACAGATGGCACCCAAATGCCTGGCCCTCAGCCGTGATCTTTTCGCTAAGCCAAGAGAGTTAGTTTGTAAAGTAACGACCAGAATCACGTTCAGTGAAACAAAAAATATCGTTATCATTGATATTTCCCACGTCACACGGACGCTGCTACAGATGGCACCCAAATGCCTGGCCCTCAGCCGTGATCTTTTCGCTGGGCCAAGAGAGTTAGCTTTGTAAAGTAACAACCAGAATCACGTTTAGTGAAACTAAAAATATCGTTATCATCGATATTTCCCACGTCAGTACGGACGCTGCTACAGTTAGCACCCAAATGTCTGACCCTCAGTTGCGATCTTTTCGCTGGGTCAAGAGAGTTAGCTTTGTAAGTAACAACCAGAATCACGTTCAGTGAAACTAAAAATATCGTTATCATTGATATTTCCCACTTCAGTACGGACGCTGCTACAGTTAGCACCCAAATGTCTGACCCTCAGCTGCGATCCTTTCGCTGGGCCAAGAGAGTTAGCTTTGTAAGTAACAACCAGAATCACGTTCAGTGAAACTAAAAATATCGTTATCATCGATATTTCCCACGTCAGTACGGCGCTGCTTCAGTTAGCACCCAAATGCCTGGCCCTCAGCCGTGATCTTTTCGCTGGCCAAGAGAGTTAGCTTTGTAAGCAACAACCAGAATCACGTTCAGTAAAACTAAAAATATCGTTATCATCGATATTTCTCACGTCAGTACGGACGCTGCTACAGTTAGCACCCAAATGTCTGGCCATCAGCCGTGATCTTTTCGCTAGGCCAAGTGAGTTAGTTTTGTAAATTAACAACAAATCACGTTTAGTGAAACTAAAAATATCGTTATCATCGATATTTCCCACGTCAGTACGGACGCTGCTACAGTTAGCACCCAAATGTCTCACCCTCAGTTGCGATATTTTCGCTAGGCCAAGAGAGTTTGCTTTGTAAGTAACAACCAGAATCACGTTCAGTGAAACTAAAAATATCGTTATCATTGACATTTCCCACGTCAGTACGGACGCTGCTACAGTTAGCACCCAAATGCCTGGCCCTCAGCTGCGATCTTTTCGCTGGGCCAAGAGAGTTAGCTTTGTAAGTAACAACCAGAATCACGTTCAGTGAAACTAAAAATTTCGTTATCATTGACATTTCCCACGTCAGTACGGACGCTGCTACAATTATCACCCAAATGCTTGGCCCTCAGCCGTGATCTTTTCGCTGGCCAAGAGAGTTAGCTTTGTAAGCAACAACCAGAATCACGTTCAGTAAAACTAAAAATATCGTTATCATCGATATTTCTCACGTCAGTACGGACGCTGCTACAGTTAGCACCCAAATGTCTGGCCATCAGCCGTGATCTTTTCGCTAGGCCAAGTGAGTTAGTTTTGTAAATTAACAACAAATCACGTTTAGTGAAACTAAAAATATCGTTATCATAGATATTTCTCACGTCAGTACGGACGCTGCTACAGTTAGCACCCAAATGTCTCACCCTCAGTTGCGATATTTTCGCTAGGCCAAGAGAGTTTGCTTTGTAAGTAACAACCAGAATCACGTTCAGTGAAACTAAAAATATCGTTATCATTGACATTTCCCACGTCAGTACGGACGCTGCTACAGTTAGCACCCAAATGCCTGGCCCTCAGCTGCGATCTTTTCGCTGGGCCAAGAGAGTTAGCTTTGTAAGTAACAACCAGAATCACGTTCAGTGAAACTAAAAATTTCGTTATCATTGACATTTCCCACGTCAGTACGGACGCTTCTACAGTTAGCACCCAAGTGTCTGACCCTCAGCTGTGATCTTTTCGCTGGGCCAAGAGAGTTAGCTTTGTAAATAACAACCAGAATCACATTCAGTGAAACTAAAAATATCGTTATCATCGATATTTTCCACGTCAGTACGGCGCTGCTGCAGTTAGCACCCAAATGCCTGGCCCTCAGCCGTGATCTTTTCGCTGGGCCAAGAGAGTTAGCTTTGTAAGCAACAACCAGAATCACGATCAGTGAAACTAAAAATATCGTTATCATCGATATTTCCCACGTCAGTACGGCGCTGCTTCAGTTAGCACCCAAATGCCTGGCCCTCAGCCGTGATCTTTTCGCTGGCCAAGAGAGTTAGCTTTGTAAGCAACAACCAGAATCACGTTCAGTAAAACTAAAAATATCGTTATCATCGATATTTCTCACGTCAGTACGGACGCTGCTACAGTTAGCACCCAAATGTCTGACCCTCAGTTGCGATCTTTTCGCTAGGCCAAGAGAGTTTGCTTTGTAAGTAACAACCAGAATCACGTTCAGTGAAACTAAAAATATCGTTATCATTGACATTTCCCACGTCAGTACGTACGCTGCTACAGTTAGCACCCAAATGCCTGGCCCTCAGCTGCGATCTTTTCGCTGGGCCAAGAGAGTTAGCTTTGTAAGTAACAACCAGAATCACGTTCAGTGAAACTAAAAATATCGTTATCATCGATATTTCTCACGTCAGTACGGACGCTGCTACAGTTAGCACCCAAATGTCTGGCCATCAGCCGTGATCTTTTCGCTAGGCCAAGTGAGTTAGTTTTGTAAAGTAACAACAAATCACGTTTAGTGAAACTAAAAATATCGTTATCATCGATATTTCCCACGTCAGTACGGACGCTGCTACAGTTAGCACCCAAATGTCTGACCCTCAGTTGCGATGTTTTCGCTAGGACAAGAGAGTTTGCTTTGTAAGTAACAACCAGAATCACGTTCAGTGAAACTAAAAATATCGTTATCATTAACATTTCCCACGTCAGTACGGACGCTGCTACAGTTAGCACCCAAATGCCTGGCCCTCAGCTGCGATCTTTTCGCTGGGCCAAGAGAGTTAGCTTTGTAAGTAACAACCAGAATCACGTTCAGTGAAACTAAAAATATCGTTATCATCGATATTTCCCACGTCAGTTTGGACGCTTCTACAGTTAGCACACAAATGTCTGACCCTCAGCTGTGATATTTTCGCTGGGCCAAGAGAGTTAGCTTTGTAAATAACAACCAGAATCACATTCAGTGAAACTAAAAATATCGTTATCATCGATATTTTCCACGTCAGTACGGCGCTGCTGCAGTTAGCACCCAAATGCCTGGCCCTCAGCCGTGATCTTTTCGCTGGGCCAAGAGAGTTAGCTTTGTAAGCAACAACCAGAATCACGTTCAGTGAAACTAAAAATATCGTTATCATCGATATTTCCCACGTCAGTACGGACGCTGCTACAGTTAGCACAAAAATGTCTGACCCTCAGTTGCGATCTTTTCGCTGGGCCAAGAGAGTTAGCTTTGTAAATAACAACCAGAATCACATTCAGTGAAACTAAAAATATCGTTATCATCGATATTTCCCACGTCAGTACGGACGCTGCTACAGTTAGCACCCAAATGCCTGGCCCTCAGCTGCGATCTTTTCGCTGGGCCAAGAGAGTTAGCTTTGTAAGTAACAACCAGAATCACGTTCAGTGAAACTAAAAATATCGTTATCATCGATATTTCCCACGTCAGTTTGGACGCTTCTACAGTTAGCACCCAAATGTCTGACCCTCAGCTGCGATCCTTTCGCTGGGCCAAGAGAGTTAGCTTTGTAAGTAACAACCAGAATCACGTTCAGTGAAACTAAAAATATCGTTATCATCGATATTTCCCACGTCAGTACGGCGCTGCTTCAGTTAGCACCCAAATGCCTGGCCCTCAGCCGTGATCTTTTCGCTGGCCAAGAGAGTTAGCTTTGTAAGCAACAACCAGAATCACGTTCAGTAAAACTAAAAATATCGTTATCATCGATATTTCTCACGTCAGTACGGACGCTGCTACAGTTAGCACCCAAATGTCTGGCCATCAGCCGTGATCTTTTCGCTAGGCCTAGTGAGTTAGTTTTGTAAAGTAACAACAAATCACGTTTAGTGAAACTAAAAATATCGTTATCATCGATATTTCCCACGTCAGTACGGACGCTGCTACAGTTAGCACCCAAATGTCTCACCCTCAGTTGCGATATTTTCGCTAGGCCAAGAGAGTTTGCTTTGTAAGTAACAACCAGAATCACGTTCAGTGAAACTAAAAATATCGTTATCATTGACATTTCCCACGTCAGTACGGACGCTGCTACAGTTAGCACCCAAATGCCTGGCCCTCAGCTGCGATCTTTTCGCTGGGCCAAGAGAGTTAGCTTTGTAAGTAACAACCAGAATCACGTTCAGTGAAACTAAAAATTTCGTTATCATTGACATTTCCCACGTCAGTACGGACGCTGCTACAATTATCACCCAAATGCTTGGCCCTCAGCCGTGATCTTTTCGCTGGGCCAAGAGAGTTAGCTTTGTAAGTAACAACCAGAATCACGTTCAGTGAAACTAAAAATATCGTTATCATCGATATTTCCCACGTCAGTACGGACGCTTCTACAGTTAGCACCCAAATGTCTGACCCTCAGCTGTGATCTTTTCGCTGGGCCAAGAGAGTTAGCTTTGTAAATAACAACCAGAATCACATTCAGTGAAACTAAAAATATCGTTATCATCGATATTTTCCACGTCAGTACGGCGCTGCTGCAGTTAGCACCCAAATGCCTGGCCCTCAGCCGTGATCTTTTCGCTGGGCCAAGAGAGTTAGCTTTGTAAGCAACAACCAGAATCACGATCAGTGAAACTAAAAATATCGTTATCATCGATATTTCCCACGTCAGTACGGCGCTGCTTCAGTTAGCACCCAAATGCCTGGCCCTCAGCCGTGATCTTTTCGCTGGCCAAGAGAGTTAGCTTTGTAAGCAACAACCAGAATCACGTTCAGTAAAACTAAAAATATCGTTATCATCGATATTTCTCACGTCAGTACGGACGCTGCTACAGTTAGCACCCAAATGTCTGACCCTCAGTTGCGATCTTTTCGCTAGGCCAAGAGAGTTTGCTTTGTAAGTAACAACCAGAATCACGTTCAGTGAAACTAAAAATATCGTTATCATTGACATTTCCCACGTCAGTACGGACGCTGCTACAGTTAGCACCCAAATGCCTGGCCCTCAGCTGCGATCTTTTCGCTGGGCCAAGAGAGTTAGCTTTGTAAGTAACAACCAGAATCACGTTCAGTGAAACTAAAAATATCGTTATCATCGATATTTCTCACGTCAGTACGGACGCTGCTACAGTTAGCACCCAAATGTCTGGCCATCAGCCGTGATCTTTTCGCTAGGCCAAGTGAGTTAGTTTTGTAAAGTAACAACAAATCACGTTTAGTGAAACTAAAAATATCGTTATCATCGATATTTCCCACGTCAGTACGGACGCTGCTACAGTTAGCACCCAAATGTCTGACCCTCAGTTGCGATGTTTTCGCTAGGACAAGAGAGTTTGCTTTGTAAGTAACAACCAGAATCACGTTCAGTGAAACTAAAAATATCGTTATCATTAACATTTCCCACGTCAGTACGGACGCTGCTACAGTTAGCACCCAAATGCCTGACCCTCAGCTGTGATATTTTCGCTGGGCCAAGATAGTTAGCTTTGTAAATAACAACCAGAATCACATTCAGTGAAACTAAAAATATCGTTATCATCGATATTTTCCACGTCAGTACGGCGCTGCTGCAGTTAGCACCCAAATGCCTGGCCCTCAGCCGTGATCTTTTCGCTGGGCCAAGAGAGTTAGCTTTGTAAGCAACAACCAGAATCACGTTCAGTGAAACTAAAAATATCGTTATCATCGATATTTCCCACGTCAGTACGGACGCTGCTACAGTTATCACCCAAATGTCTGACCCTCAGCTGCGATCTTTTCGCTGAGCCAAGGGAGTTAGCTTTGTAACTAACAACCAGAATCACTTTCAGTGAAATTAGAAATATCGTTATCATCGATATTTCCCACGTCAGCACGGACGCTGCTACAGATGGCACCCAAATGTCTGAC
This sequence comes from Prosapia bicincta, assembly GCA_036971475.1. Classification (NCBI taxonomy): domain Eukaryota; kingdom Metazoa; phylum Arthropoda; class Insecta; order Hemiptera; family Cercopidae; genus Prosapia; species Prosapia bicincta. The sequence continues at coordinate 172,235,580 of JBAIZL010000002.1, forward strand.
CCTCAGCTGCGATCTTTTCGCTGGGCCAAGAGAGTTAGCTTTGTAAGTAACAACCAGAATCACGTTCAGTGAAACTAAAAATATCGTTATCATCGATATTTCCCACGTCAGTACAGACGCTGCTACAGTTAGCACCCAAATGTCTGGCCCTCAGCCGTGATCTTTTCGCTGGGCCAAGAGAGTTAGCATTGTAAGTAACAACCAGAATCACGTTCAGTGAAACTAAAAATATCGTTATCATCGATATTTTCCACGTCAGTACGGACGCTGCTACAGTTAGCACCCAAATGTCTGACCTTCAGCTGCGATCTTTTCGCTGGGCCAAGAGAGTTAGCTTTGTAAGTAATAACCAGAATCACGTTCAGTGAAACTAAAAATATCGTTATCATTTTTCCAACGTCAGTACGGACGCTGCTACAGTTAGCACCCAAATGTCTGGCCCTCAGCCGTGATCTTTTCGCTTGGCCAAGAGAGTTAGCTTTGTAAGTAATAACCAGAATCACGTTCAGTGAAACTAAAAATATCGTTATCATCGATATTTCCCACGTCAGCACGGACGCTGCTACAGTTAGCACCCAAATGCCTGGCCCTCAGCTGCGATCTTTTCGCTGGGCCAAGAGAGTTAGCTTTGTAAGCAACAACCAGAATCACGTTCAGTGAAACTAAAAATATCGTTATCATTCATATTTCCCACGTCAGTATGGACGCTGCTACAGTTAGCACCCAAATGCCTGGCCCTCAGCTGCGATCTTTTCGCTGGGCCAAGAGAGTTATCTATGGGATGACAATACTTATTTTATTACAGAATTCTTCCTTGGAACTTTGGCCCACAATTTAATTCTGTCTGCACGTGTTTAACAGTGGAACCAAAATACTGCTGTAGATGTGTTTTTTTTTAATGTTTAAACTTGTCCATACATCGACACTAACTCGCTCATGACACCATTCGGCCGTCTCGAGGCTGACACTCGTTAGTAATGCAAATGCAGCCTCGCAGCGCCAAAGAGGGCAAATAAGCGCACGTGCGGGTCTGCCCAGAATAGCTTTATATTACAATGCCGGGCAAAAGCTAAAATACCGAACCAGTGTGCGTGTGGGGGAAGGGAAGAAGTATCGCTTTATATAGGACTTAAACTAGTTCCTTAGGATTGATGTGGTAAACGCTTTTCCCACGTGTTTCATATATCAGTTATGGTTGTTAGTAAAAATATTATTGGAATGAAACATCCTCATCTTTTCCAAAATATATGTCAAAATGATAATAATACTAAACGAGACATTAGGTTGGAGGCTCGGCCTGATATCGATGGTACAGGCCCCATTTATTATGGGATCGAGCTTATGTTCACACCTTCCAGTACCCGGAGGGCTTCATGTCCCTCCCTATAACACGATAGTAATGAGCATCACTCGTTTAATTGAAGAGAATTCGTTTTCAGAACCCCACCATCCTCCAGTTCCCATTATCCTATCTATCTTACACTACACTGTCCGTCCCTAACCTCTAATAGGGATAAACATCATCAGTTTATACTGTCTCTCTTTAACCCCCGATAGGGATGAGAATCACTCGTTTATTCAGTCCCTCCCTATAACCTGATAGGGATGATCATCAAACGTTTATTCTGTCCATCACTATAACCCGATAGTGATAAAAATCACTAGTTTATTCCGTAGCTCTGCAACCCCCGAGAGAGAAAAACATCACTAGTTTATTCTGTTTTCCCCTATAACCTGATAGCGATGAGCAACCCTATCTTCTGTCCCTCCTTTAACCTGATAGGGATGAGCATCACACGTTTATTCTGTCCATCCGTATAATCCGATAGGGATAAACATCACTCGTTTATTCTGTCCCTTCCTATAACCTGATACGAATAAGCATCACTCATTGATTCTGTCCCTCCGTATAACTTGATAGAGATAAGCATTACTCGTTTATTCTGTTCAATCCTATAGCCTGATAAGGATGATCTTCACTCGTTTAATAGAAGAGAATTCGCTTTAATATTCCACCCCCCATCTCTCAGTTCCCATTGTCCTATCTATCTTACACTACTCTGTCCCTCCTTACAATCCGACAGGGATAGCCATCACTCATTTAATCGATGAGATTTAGTTATCAGATTCCTCCCCATATCTTTCAGTTCCCATTGTCCTATCTATCTTACAATACTCTGTCCTTCCCTTCCAGTTCCCATTCTCCTTTCTATCTTACACCCACAATATCACTCCCTTCCAGTTCCCTATGTCCTATCTATCTTACACCCACTCTGTCCCTCCCTATAAACCCGACAAGGATGACCATCACTCATGCAATCGAAGAGAATTCTCATTCAGATTCCTTCATCCATTTTCCAGCTCCCATTGTCCTATCTATCTTACATCCACACTGTCAATCCCTTCCATTTCCCATTGTCCTATCTATCTTACACTACTCTGTCCCTCCCTTCCAGTTTCCATTTTCCTATCTATCTTACAATACTCTGTCCCTCCCTTCCAGTTCCCATTATCCTATCTATCATACACCCACACTGTCCCTCCCTTCCAGTTTCCATTGTCCTGCCTATCTTACACTACTCTGTCCTTCCCTTCCAGTTCCCATTGTCCTATCTATTTTACATCTAAACTGTCCCTCCCTATAAGCCGACAAGGATATCCATCACTCATTTAATCCAAGGTAATTCTCATTCAGATTCTTTCCTCCATCTTCCAGTTGCCATTGTCCTATTTATCTTACACTACTCAGTCCCTCCCTTCCAGTTCCCATTGTCCTATCTATCTTTCTCCTACACTGTCTCCCTCGTTATAACCGAATAGAGATGACCATCACTCGTTTAGTCGAAAACAATTCGCTTTCATATTCCTCCCTCCATCTTCGAGTTCCCATTGTTCTATCTATCTTACACCCACACTGTCACTCCCTTCCAGTTCCCATTGCCCTATCTATCTTACACTACTCTGTCCCTCCTTATAACCCGACATGGATATCCATCACTCATTTAATCGAAGAGAATTCTCATTCAGATTCCTTCTTCCATCTTCCAGTTCCCATTGTCTTATCTATTTTACACAACTCTGTCCCTCCCTTCCACTTCCCATTGTCCTACCTATCTTACACCCATACTGTCACTCCCTTCCCGTTCCCATTGTCCTATCTATCTTACACCTACCCTGTCTCTCCCTATAACCCGATAGGAATGACCATCACTCGTTTAGTCGAAGACAATTCGCTTTCATATTCCTCCCTCCATCTTCTAGTTCCAATTGACCTATCTATCTTACACGCACACTGTCTCTCCCAATAACCCGATAGGAATGACCATCACTCGTTTAGTCGAAGACAATTCGCTTTTATATTCCTCCCTCCATCTTCTAGTTTCAATTTTCCTATCTATCTTACACGCACACTGTCCCTCTCTATAACCCGTTAGGGATGAGCATTACTCATGTAATCGAAAAGAATTCCCTTTCAGATTCCTCCCCCCATCTTCCAGTTGCCATTGTTCTATCTATCTTACACGCACACTTTCCCTCCCTATAACCCCAGATAGGGATGACTAATAATCGTTTAGTCGAACAGAAATAGCTTTCATATTCCTTCGTCTATCTTCTACTTCCTATCGTCCTATCTATCTTAAACGCACTATAACCTGATATGCATGATTATCACTCGTTTAGTCGAAGAGAATTCACTTTCATATTCCTTCCTTCATCTTCCAGTTCCCATTGTACTATCTATCTTACATTACTCTGTCCCTCCCTATACCCGATAGGGATGACCATCACTTGTTTAGTCGAAGAGAATTCGTTTTCATATTCCTTCCTCCATTTTCCAGTTCTCATTGTCATATCTATCTTACACTACTCTATCCCTTCCTATATCCTGATAGGGATGACTATCACTCGTTTAATCGAAGGGAATTCGCTTTCATATTCCTTCCCTCATCATCCAGTTCCCATTGTCCTATCTCTCATAAATCTACGCTGACTGTCCCCCCGTATCCCCAAGACAAGCTCACGAATTCTCTCTCCGTGTTTTCTCTCCTTCAGCTCTGGATCCTAGATAGATCCTAGTTACATGAGCCACCACCACGAAACCTTTCCATAACAAGTGGTAGAACTAGAGCAGTAACAGACCCTTGGTTCTGGAGGTACTGTAGATGATCCATTTGAAACAAATTCACTCTTCTTGGGTGGTCGAAGGAAAGCAACACCTCTAGAGAGTAGAGTCGTTCAAAGAGAACTGAACGCGTTCAATTAGAGTCTGGATACTTGTCATTTTCCAGTACATCCATTCATCAGATGCTTTGTAACCACTAACCGTGTACTTGGAAAATATCGGGGCATTTTCCCAGTATTAATCATTCTCATAGAAACAAGAACGCCCAAGCGACGGTTACCTTTATACGTCATAAACGTTCAACAGTTGTTTGGGGACGAGGGAGTTGTCTCGTACACTAGGGAATTAGGTTTATTTGTGTACCTGTATTTAGTTAGGTTAGGCACGTACACTTGAACTATTTCAATTTACGCCCACAGTTTCAGCTCTTGCCGAAGTCAGTTTTAAAGTTTACCCTCACTATTGAGCGCTTTGTCACGTATCTACCTGTATTTAGTTAGGTTAGGCACGGACACTTAAACTATTTCAATTTACGCCAACAGTTTCAGCTGTTGCCGAAGTCAGTTTTAAAGTTTACCCTCACTATTGAGCGCTTTGTCACGTATCTACCTGAATTTAGTTAGGTTAGGCACGTACACTTGAACTATTTCAATTTACGCCAACTGTTTCACCTCTTGCTGAAGTCAGTTTTAAAGTTTACCCTCACTATTGAGCGCTTTGTCACGTGTCTACCTGTATTTAGTTAGGTTAGGCACGGACACTTAAACTATTTCAATTTACGCCAACAGTTTCAGCTCTTGCTGAAGTCAGTCTTAAAGTTTACCCTCACTATTGAGCGCTTTGTCAAGTGTACCAGGACGCCTTGGGGACGCTTTCATACTGTACATTTACCCTGCTTAAATAACAAGTCTCACTAAAACTAGGTGCATTGTTCCTTACTTTTTTCGCATTAACATTGTATACGGTGGGGTAGGGTTTTAAGGACGCAAATGCAGGTCGCGCGTGAAGGGTGGTTTTTGAAAGGTTTCTTTAGTGGTTTCTCGTCGGTCATCGCTCTTAATAACCTCACATCCTTCATATAAAAGGCTTCTTTAGATTTGATTTCGCGTCAAATTGGGGTTTACCGGGTTTAATAAGCTCTGCAAGTATCGTGAGTACGTATCGAGTTCAGAAAAAAACCGTTCGATTAGGTTTTATTGCTCGACGCTGGAAACAGCAAGAATTACCTGAAGAAGCAGAAATATGTGGGGTGCTCATGGCAAATTGGGAACTTAAAGTGCTTTTAAATGCCGTTTGTTTGTATGAAATTTATTTATTTTTTGTAGATTTATTTCAATGTTAGTTGTATATATGACTTGATAGATCTGTTATGTGAGTGCTGTAATGAGTACTTGGTATAGAGGAATACTTGATGGTTCGTAGGTAGTGAGGCAATACCAAGAGCGTCAGGCTGTAACCGAACATGCACTTCCTCTGTGAGAGCAATGTATAGAGGAATACTTGATGGTTAATAGGTAGTGAAGCAATACCAAGAGCTTCACGTTGTAACCGAACATGCACCTCCTCTGTGAGAGCAATGTATAGAGGAATACTTTATGGTTCGTAGGTAGTGAGGCAATACCAAGAGCGTCACGTTGTAACCGAACATGCACCTCCTCTGTGAGATCAATGTATAGAGGAATACTTGATGGTTCGTAGGTAGTAAGGCAATACCAAGAGCGTCACGTTGTAACCGAACATGCACTTCCTCTGTGAGTGCAATGTATAGAGGAATACTTGATGGTTAATAGGTAGTGAGGCAATACCAAGAGCGTCAGGCTGTAACCGAACATGGACCTCCACTGTGAGAACAATGTATAGAGGAATACTTGATGGTTCGTAGGTAGTGAGGCAATACCAAGAGCGTCAGGCTTTAACCGAACATGGACCTCCTCTGTGAGAACAATGTATAGAGGAAAACTTTATGGTTCGTAGGTAGTGACGCAATACCTAGATTGTCACGCTGTAACCGAACATGCACCTCATCTGTAAGAGCAATGTATAGAGGAATACTTGATGGTTCGTAGGTAGTGAGGCAATACCAAGAGCGTCACGTTGTAACCGAACATGCACCTCCTCTGTGAGAGCAATGTATAGAGGGATACTTGATGTTTCGTAGGTATTGAAGCAATACCAAGTACGTTGCGCTGTAACCGAACATGCACCTCCTCTGTGAGAGCAATGTATAGAGGAATACTATATGGTTCGTAGGTAGTGAGGCAATACCAAGAGCGTCAGGCTGTAACCGAACATGCACCTCCTCTGTGAGAGCAATGTATAGAGGAATACTTTATGGTTCGTAGGTAGTGAGACAATACCAAGAGCGTCACGCTGTAACCGAACATGCACCTCCTCTGTGAGAGCAATGTATAAAGGAATACTTTATGGTTCGTAGGTAGTGAGGCAATACGAAGAGCGTCAGGCTGTAACCGAACATGCACCAACTCTGTGAGAGCAATGTATAGAGGAATACTTGATGGTTCGTAGGCAGTGAGGCAATACCAAGAGCGTCACGCTGTAACCGAACATGCACCAACTCTGTGAGAGCAATGTATAGAGGAATACTTGATGGTTCGTAGGCAGTGAGGCAATACCAAGAGCGTCAGACTGTAAACGAACATGCACCTCCTCTGTGAGAGCAATGTATAGAGGAATACTTGATGGTTCGTAGGTATTGAGGTAATACCAAGAGCGTCACGCTGTAACCGAACATGCACCTCCTCTGTGAGAGCAATGTATATATGAATACTTTATGGTTCGTAGGTAGTGAGGCAATACCAAGATCGTCACGTTGTAACCGTACATGCACCTCCTCTGTGAGAGCAATGTATAGAGAAATACTTTATGGTTCGTAGGTAGTGAGGCAATACCAAGAGCGTCACGTTGTAACCGAACATGCACCTCCTCTGTGAGAGCAATGTATAGAGGAATACTTTATGGTTCGTAGGTAGTAAGGCAATACCAAGAGCGTCACGTTGTAACCGAACATGCACCTCCTCTGTGAGAGCAATGTATAGAGGAATACTACATGGTTCGTAGGTAGTGAGGCAATATCAAGAGCGTCACTTTGTAACCGAACATGCACTTCCTCTGTGAGTGCAATGTATAGAGGGATCCTTGATGGTTAATAGGTAGTGAGGCAATACCAAGAGCGTCAGGCTGTAACCGAACATGCACCTCCTCTGTGAGAGCAATGTATAGAGGAATACTTTATGGTTCGTAGGTAGTGAGGCAATACCAACAGCGTCAGAATGTAACCGAACATGCACCTTCTCTGTGAGAGCAATGTATAGTGGAATACTTGATGGTTCGTAGGTAGTGAGGCAATACCAAGAGCGTCACGCTGTAACCGAACATGCACCTCCTCTGTCAGAGCCATGTATAGAGGAATACGTAATGTTTCGTAGGCAGTGAGGCAATACCAAGAGCTTCACGTTGTAACCGAACATGCACCTCCTCTATGAGAGCAATGTATAGAGGAATACTTTATGGTTCGTAGGTAGTGAGGCAATACCAAGAGCGTCACGTTGTAACCGAACATGCACCTCCTCTGTGAGATCAATGTATAGAGGAATACTTGATGGTTCGTAGGTAGTAAGGCAATACCAAGAGCGTCACGTTGTAACCGAACATGCACTTCCTCTGTGAGTGCAATGTATAGAGGAATACTTGATGGTTAATAGGTAGTGAGACAATACCAAGAGCGTCAGGCTGTAACCGAACATGGACCTCCACTGTGAGAACAATGTATAGAGGAATACTTGATGGTTCGTAGGTAGTGAGACAAAACCAAGAGCGTCAGGCTTTAACCGAACATGGACCTCCTCTGTGAGAACAATGTATAGAGGAATACTTTATGGTTCGTAGGTAGTGACGCAATACCTAGATTGTCACGCTGTAACCGAACATGCACCTCATCTGTAAGAGCAATGTATAGAGGAATACTTGATGGTTCGTAGGTAGTGAGGCAATACCAAGAGCGTCACGTTGTAACCGAACATGCACCTCCTCTGTGAGAGCAATGTATAGAGGGATACTTGATGTTTCGTAGGTATTGAAGCAATACCAAGTACGTTGCGCTGTAACCGAACATGCACCTCCTCTGTGAGAGCAATGTATAGAGGAATACTATATGGTTCGTAGGTAGTGAGGCAATACCAAGAGCGTCAGGCTGTAACCGAACATGCACCTCCTCTGTGAGAGCAATGTATAGAGGAATACTTTATGGTTCGTAGGTAGTGAGGCAATACCAAGAGCGTCACGCTGTAACCGAACATGCACCAACTCTGTGAGAGCAATGTATAGAGAAATACTTGATGGTTCGTAGGCAGTGAGGCAATACCAAGAGCGTCAGACTGTAAACGAACATGCACCTCCTCTGTGAGAGCAATGTATAGAGGAATACTTGATGGTTTGTAGGTAGTGAGACAATACCAAGAGCGTCACGCTGTAACCGAACATGCACCTCCTCTGTGAGAGCAATGTATATAGGAATACTGTATGGTTCGTAGGTAGTGAGGCAATACCAAGATCGTCACGTTGTAACCGTACATGCACCTCCTCTGTGAGAGCAATGTATAGAGAAATACTTTATGGTTCGTAGGTAGTGAGGCAATACCAAGAGCGTCACGTTGTAACCGAACATGCACCTCCTCTGTGAGAGCAATGTATAGAGGAATACTTTATGGTTCGTAGGTAGTGAGGCAATACCAAGAGCGTCACGTTGTAACCGTACATGCACCTCCTCTGTGAGAGCAATGTATAGAGAAATACTTTATGGTTCGTGGGTAGTGAGGCAATACCAAGAGCGTCACGTTGTAACCGAACATGCACCTCCTCTGTGAGAGCAATGTATAGAGGAATACTACATGGTTCGTAGGTAGTGAGGCAATATCAAGAGCGTCACTTTGTAACCGAACATGCACTTCCTCTGTGAGTGCAATGTATAGAGGGATCCTTGATGGTTAATAGGTAATGAGGCAATACCAAGAGCGTCAGGCTGTAATCGAACATGCACCTCCTCTGTGAGAGCAATGTATAGAGGAATACTTTATGGTTCGTAGGTAGTGAGGCAATACCAAGAGCGTCAGAATGTAACCGAACATGCACCTTCTCTGTGAGAGCAATGTATAGTGGAATACTTGATGGTTCGTAGGTAGTGAGGCAATACCAAGAGCGTCACGCTGTAACCGAACATGCACCTCCTCTGTGAGAGCAATGTATAGAGGAATACTTGATGGTTCGTAGGTACTGAGGCAATACCATGAGCGTCACGTTGTAACTGAACATGCACCTCCTCTGTGAGAGCAATGTATAGAGGAATACTTGATGGTTCGTAGGTAGTGAGGCAATACCAAGAGCGTCACGTTGTAACCGAACATGCACCTCCTCTGTGAGAGCAATGTATAGAGGAATACTTGATGGTTCGTAGGTAGTGAGGCAATACCAAGAGCGTCACGCTGTAACCTAACATGCACCTCCTCTGTGAGAGCAATGTATAGAGGAATACTTGATGGTTCGTAGGTAGTGAGGCAATACCAAGAGCGTCACGTTGTAACCGAACATGCACCTCTTCTGTGAGAGCAATGTATAGAGGAATACTTTATGGTTCGTAGGTAGTGAGGCAATACCAAGAGCGTCACGTTGTAACCGAACATGCAATACCTCTGTGAGAGCAATGTATAGAAGAATACTTGATAGTTCGTAGGTAGTGAGGCAATACCAAGAGCGTAAGCATGTAACCGAACATGCACCTCCTCTGTGAGAGCAATGTATAGAGGATTACTTGATGGTTCGTAGGTAGTGAGGCAATACCTAGATTGTCACGCTGTAACCGAACATGTACCTCCTCTGTGACATCAATGTATAGAGGAATACTTGATGGTTCGTAGGTAGTGAGGCAATACCAAGAGCGTCACGCTGTAACCGAACATGCATCTCGTCTGTGAGAGCAATGTATAGAGGAATACTTGATGGTTCGTAGGTAGTGAGGCAATACCAAGAGCGTCACGCTGTAACCGATCATGCACCTCCTCTGTGAGAGCTATGTATAGAGGAATACTTTATGGTTCTTAGGTAGTGAGGCAATACCAAGAGCGTCACGCTGTAACCGAACATGCACCTCCTCTGTGAGAGCAGTGTATAAAGGAATACTTCTTGGTTCGTAGGTAGTGAGGCAATAGCAAGAGCGACACGCTGTAACCGAACATGCACCTCCTCTGTGAGAGCAATGTATAGAGGAATACTTGATGGTTAATAGGGAGTGAGGCAATACCAAGAGCGTCACGATGTAACCGAACATGCACCTCCTCCGTAAGAGCAATGTATAGAGGAATACTTGATGGTTCGTAGGTAGTGAGGCAATACCAAGAGCGTCAGGCTGTAACCTAACATGCACCTCCTCTGTGAGAGCAATGTATAGAGGAATACTTGATGGTTCGTATGTAGTGAGGCAATACCAAGAGCGTCACGTTGTAACCCAACATGCACTTCCTCTGTGAGTGCAATGTATATAGGAATACTTGATGGTTCGTATGTAGTGAGGCAATATCAAGAGCGTCACGTTGTAACCGAACATGCACCTCCTCTGTGAGAGCAATGTATAGAGGAATTCTTGATGGTTCGTAGGTAGTGAGGCAATACCAAGAACGTCAGGCTGTAACCGAACATGCACCACCTCTGTGAGAGCAATGTATATAGGAATATTTTATGGTTCGTAGGTAGTGAGGCAATACCAAGAGCGTCAAGTTGTAACCGAACATGGCACCTCCTCTGTGAGAGCAGTGTATAGAGGAATACTTGATGGTTCGTAGGTAGTGAGGCAATATCAAGAGGGTCACGTTGTAACCGAACATGCATCTCCTCTGTGAGAGCAATGTATAGAGGAATACGTCTTGGTTCGTAGGTAGTGAGGCAATACCCAGAGCGTCAGGCTGTAATCCAACATGCACCTCCTCTGTGAGAGAATGTATAGAGGAATACTTGATGGTTCGTATGTAGTGAGGCAATACCAAGAGCCTCACGTTGTAACCGAATATGCACCTCCTCTGTGAGAGCAATGTATAGAGGAATACTTGATAGTTCGTAGGTAGTGAGGCAATACCAAGAGCGTCACGTTGTAACCGAACAATCACCTCCTCTGTGAGGGCAATGTATAGAGGGATACTTGATGGTTCGTAGGTAGTGAGGCAATGCCTAGATTGTCACGCTGTAACCGAACATGCACCTCCTCTGTGAGAGCAATGTATAGAGGATTACTTGATGGTTCGTAGGTAGTGATGCAATACCAAGAGCGTCACGTTGTAACCGAACATGCACCTTCTCTGTGAGAGCAATGTATAGAGGAATACTTGATGGTTCGTAGGTAGTGAGGCAATACCAAGAGCGTCACGCTGTAACCGAACACGCACCTCCTCTGTGAGAGCAATATATAGAGGAATACTCTATAGTTCGTAGGTAGTGAGGCAATACCAAGAGCGTCACGTTGTAACCGAACATGCACCTCCTCTGTGAGGGCAATTTATAGAGGAATACTTGATGGTTCGTAGGTAGTGAGGCAATACCAAGAGCGTCATGTTGTAACCGAACATGCACCTCCTCTGTGAGAGTAATGTATAGAGGAATACTTGATAGTTCGTAGGTAGTGAGGCAATACCAAGAGCGTCACGTTGTAACCGAACATGTACCTCCTCTGTGAGAGCAATATATAGAGGAATACTTTATAGTTCGTAGGTAGTGAGGCAATACCAAGAGCGTCACGTTGTAACCGAACATGCACCTCCTCTGTGAGGGCAATGTATAGAGGAATACTTGATGGTTCGTAGGTAGTGAGGCAATACCAAGAGCGTCATGTTGTAACCGAACATGCACCTCCTCTGTGAGAGCAATGTATAGAGGATTACCTGATGGTTCGTAGGTAGTGATGCAATACCAAGAGCGTCACGTTGTAACCGAACATGCACCTTCTCTGTGAGAGCAATGTATAGAGGAATACTTGATGGTTCGTAGGTAGTGATTCAATACCAAGAGCGTCACGCTGTAACCGAACACGCACCTCCTCTGTGAGAGCAATATATAGAGGAATACTTGATGGTTCGTAGGTAGTGAGGCATATCCAAGAGCGTCACGCCGTAACCGAACATGCACCTCCTCTGTGAGAGCAATGTATAGAGGAATACTTGATGGTTCGTAGGTAGTGAGGCAATACCAAGAGCGTCACGCTGTAACCGAACATGCACCTCCTCTGTGAGAGCAATGTATAGAGGAATACTTGATGGTTCGTAGGTAGTGAGGCAATACCAAGAGCGTCACGCTGTAACCGAACATGCACCTCCTATGTGGGAGCAATGTATAGAGGGATACTTGATGGTTGGTAGGTAGTGGGGCAATACCAAGAGCGTCACGCTGTAACCGAACATGGACCTCCTCTGTGAGAGGAATGTATAGAGGGATACTTGATGGTTCGTAGGTATTGAGGCAATACCAAGAGCGTCACGCTGTAGCCGAACATGCACCTCCTCTGTGAGAGCAATGTATAGAGGAATACTTGATGGTTCGTAGGTAGTGAGGCAATACCAAGAGCTTCACGTTGTAACCGAACATGCACCGTCTCTGTGAGAGCAATGTATAGAGGAATACTTGATGGTTCGTAGGTAGTGAGGCAATACCAAGAGCTTCACGTTGTAACCGAAAATAAACCTCCTCTGTGAGAGCAAAGTATAGAGGGATACTTGATGGTTCGTAGGTAGTGAGGCAATACCAAGAGCGTCACGCTGTAACCGAACATGCACCTCCTTTATGAGAGCAATGTATAGAGGGATACTTGATGGTTCGTAGGTAGTGAGGCAATACCAAGAGCGTCACGCTGTAACCGAACATGCAACTCCTCTGTGACAGCAATGTATAGAGGAATACTTGATGGTTCGTAGGTAGTGAGGCAATACTTAGATTGTCACGCTGTAACCGAACATGCACCTCTCTGTGAGAGCAATGTATAGAGGAATACTTGATGGTTCGTAGGTAGTGAGGCAATAGAAAGAGCGTCACGCTGTAACCGAACATTCACCTCCTCTGTGAGAGCAATGTATAGAGGAATACTTGATGGTTCGTAGGTAGTGAGGCAATACCAAGAGCGTCATGTTGTAACCGAACATGCACCTCCTCTGTGAGAGTAATGTATAGAGGAATACTTGATGGTTCGTAGGTAGTGATGCAATACCAAGAGCGACATGTTATAACCGAACATGCACCTCCACTGTGAGAGCAATGTATAGAGGAATACTTGATGGTTCGTAGGTAGTGAGGCATTACCAAGAGCGTCACGCTGTAACCGAACATGCACCTCCTCTGTGAGAGCTATGTATAGAGGAATACATGATGGTTCGTAGGTAGTAAGGCAATACCAAGAGCGTCAGGCTGTAACCGACCATGCACCTCCTCTGTGAGAGCAATGTATAGAGGAATACTTGATGGTTCGTAGGTAGTGAGGCAATAGAAAGAGCGTCACGCTGTAACCGAACATTCACCTCCTCTGTGAGAGCAATGTATAGAGGAATACTTGATGGTTCGTAGGTAGTGAGGCAATACCAAGAGCGTCATGTTGTAACCGAACATGCACCTCCTCTGTGAGAGTAATGTATAGAGGAATACTTGATGGTTCGTAGGTAGTGATGCAATACCAAGAGCGACATGTTATAACCGAACATGCACCTCCTCTGTGAGAGCAATGTATAGAGGAATACTTGATGGTTCGTAGGTAGTGAGGCAATACCAAGAGCGTCACGCTGTAACCGAATATGCACCTCTCTGTGAGAGCAAGGTATAGAGGAATACTTGATGGTTCGTAGGTAGTGAGGCAATACCAAGAGCGTCAGGCTGTAACCGAACATGCACCTCCTCTGTGACAGCAATGTATAGAGGAATACTTGATGGTTCGTAGGTAGTGAGGCAATACCAAAAGCGTCACGGTGTAACCGAACATGCATCTCGTCTGTGAGAGCAATGTATAGAGGAATACTTGATGGTTCGTAGGAAGTGAGGCAATACCAAGAGCGTCACGCTGTAACCGAACATGCATCTCGTCTGTGAGAGCAATGTATAGAGGAATACTTTATGGCTCGTAGGTAGTGAGACAATACCAAGAGCGTCACGTTGTAACCGAACAATCACCTCCTCTGTGAGGGCAATGTATAGAGGGATACTTGATGGTTCGTAGGTAGTGAGGTAATAGAAAGAGCGTCACGCTGTAACCGAACATTCACCTCCTCTGTGAGAGCAATGTATAGAGGAATACTTGATGGTTCGTAGGTAGTGAGGCAATACCAAGAGCGTCAGGCTGTAACCTAACATGCACCTCCTCTGTGAGAGCAATGTATAGAGGAATACTTGATGGTTCGTATGTAGTGAGGCAATACCAAGAGCGTCACGTTGTAACCGAACATGCACTTCCTCTGTGAGTGCAATGTATATAGGAATACTTGATGGTTCGTATGTAGTGAGGCAATACCAAGAGCGTCACGTTGTAACCGAACATGCACCTCCTCTGTGAGAGCAATGTATAGAGGAATTCTTGATGGTTCGTAGGTAGTGAGGCAATACCAAGAGCGTCAGGCTGTAACCGAACATGCACCTCCTCTGTGAGAGCAATGTATAGAGGAATACTTGATGGTTCGTAGGTATTGAGGCAATAGAAAGAGCGTCACGCTGTAACAGAACATGCACCTCCTCTGTGACAGCAATGTATAGAGAAATACTTGATGGTTCGTAGGTAGTGAGGCAATACCAAGAGCGTCACGCTGTAACCTAACATGCACCTCCTCTGTGAGAGCAATGAATAGAGGAATACTTGATGGTTCGTATGTAGTGAGGCAATACCAAGAGCGTCACGTTGTAACCGAACATGCACCTCCTCTGTGAGAGCAATGTATAGAGGAATACTTGATGGTTCGTAGGTAGTGAGGCATTACCAAAAGCGTCACGCTGTAACCGAATATGCACGTCCTCTGTGAGAGCAATGTATAGAGGAATACTTGATGGTTCGTAGGTAGTGAGGCAATACCAAGAGCGTCATGTTGTAACCGAACATGCACCTCCTCTGTGAGAGTAATGTATAGAGGAATACTTGATGGTTCGTAGGTAGTGATGCAATACCAAGAGCGACATGTTATAACCGAACATGCACCTCCTCTGTGAGAGCAATGTATAGAGGAATACTTGATGGTTCGTAGGTAGTGAGGCAATACCAAGAGCGTCACGCTGTAACCGAATATGCACCTCTCTGTGAGAGCAAGGTATAGAGGAATACTTGATGGTTCGTAGGTAGTGAGGCAATACCAAGAGCGTCAGGCTGTAACCGAACATGCACCTCCTCTGTGAGAGCAATGTATAGAGGAATACTTGATGGTTCGTAGGTATTGAGGCAATAGAAAGAGCGTCACGCTGTAACAGAACATGCACCTCCTCTGTGACAGCAATGTATAGAGAAATACTTGATGGTTCGTAGGTAGTGAGGCAATACCAAGAGCGTCACGCTGTAACCTAACATGCACCTCCTCTGTGAGAGCAATGTATAGAGGAATACTTGATGGTTCGTATGTAGTGAGGCAATACCAAGAGCGTCACGTTGTAACCGAACATGCACCTCCTCTGTGAGAGCAATGTATAGAGGAATACATTATGGTTCGTAGGTAGTGAGGCAATACCAAGAGCGTCACGTTGTAACCGAACATGCACCACCTCTGTGAGAGCAATGTATAGAAGAATACTTGATGGTTCGTAGGTAGTGAGGCAATACCAAGAGCGTAAGCATGTAACCGAACATGCACCTCCTCTGTGAGAGCAATGTATAGAGGATTACTTGATGGTTCGTAGGTTTTGAGGCAATATCTAGATTGTCACGCTGTAACCGAACATGCACCTCCTCTGTGACAGCAATGTATAGAGGAATACTTGATGGTTCGTAGGTAGTGAGGCAATACCAAAAGCGTCACGGTGTAACCGAACATGCATCTCGTCTGTGAGAGCAATGTATAGAGGAATACTTGATGGTTCGTAGGTAGTGAGGCAATACCAAGAGCGTCACGCTGTAACCGAACATGCATCTCGTCTGTGAGAGCAATGTATAGAGGAATACTTTATGGTTCGTAGGTAGTGAGGCAATACCAAGAGCGTCACGCTGTAACCGAACATGCACTTCCTCTGTGAGAGCAAATGTATATAGGAATACTTGATGGTTCGTAGGTAGTGAGGCAATACCAAGAGCGTCACGTTGTAACCGAACATGCACCTTCTCTGTGAGAGCAATGTATACAGGAATACTTGATGGTTCGTAGGTAGTGAGGCAATATCAAGAGGGTCACGTTGTAACCGAACATGCATCTCCTCTGTGAGAGCAATGTATAGAGGAATACGTCTTGGTTCGTAGGTAGTGAGGCAATACCCAGAGCGTCAGGCTGTAATCCAACATGCACCTCCTCTGTGAGAGAATGTATAGAGGAATACTTGATGGTTCGTATGTAGTGAGGCAATACCAAGAGCCTCACGTTGTAACCGAATATGCACCTCCTCTGTGAGAGCAATGTATAGAGGAATACTTGATAGTTCGTAGGTAGTGAGGCAATACCAAGAGCGTCACGTTGTAACCGAACAATCACCTCCTCTGTGAGGGCAATGTATAGAGGGATACTTGATGGTTCGTAGGTAGTGAGGCAATGCCTAGATTGTCACGCTGTAACCGAACATGCACCTCCTCTGTGAGAGCAATGTATAGAGGATTACTTGATGGTTCGTAGGTAGTGATGCAATACCAAGAGCGTCACGTTGTAACCGAACATGCACCTTCTCTGTGAGAGCAATGTATAGAGGAATACTTGATGGTTCGTAGGTAGTGAGGCAATACCAAGAGCGTCACGCTGTAACCGAACACGCACCTCCTCTGTGAGAGCAATATATAGAGGAATACTCTATAGTTCGTAGGTAGTGAGGCAATACCAAGAGCGTCACGTTGTAACCGAACATGCACCTCCTCTGTGAGGGCAATTTATAGAGGAATACTTGATGGTTCGTAGGTAGTGAGGCAATACCAAGAGCGTCATGTTGTAACCGAACATGCACCTCCTCTGTGAGAGTAATGTATAGAGGAATACTTGATAGTTCGTAGGTAGTGAGGCAATACCAAGAGCGTCACGTTGTAACCGAACATGTACCTCCTCTGTGAGAGCAATATATAGAGGAATACTTTATAGTTCGTAGGTAGTGAGGCAATACCAAGAGCGTCACGTTGTAACCGAACATGCACCTCCTCTGTGAGGGCAATGTATAGAGGAATACTTGATGGTTCGTAGGTAGTGAGGCAATACCAAGAGCGTCATGTTGTAACCGAACATGCACCTCCTCTGTGAGAGCAATGTATAGAGGATTACCTGATGGTTCGTAGGTAGTGATGCAATACCAAGAGCGTCACGTTGTAACCGAACATGCACCTTCTCTGTGAGAGCAATGTATAGAGGAATACTTGATGTTTCGTAGGTAGTGAGGCAATACCAAGAGCGTCACGCTGTAACCGAACACGCACCTCCTCTGTGAGAGCAATATATAGAGGAATACTTGATGGTTCGTAGGTAGTGAGGCATAACCAAGAGCGTCACGCCGTAACCGAACATGCACCTCCTCTGTGAGAGCAATTTATAGAGGAATACTTGATGGTTCGTAGGTAGTGAGGCAATACCAAGAGCGTCGCGCTGTAACCGAACATGCACCTCCTCTGTGAGAGCAATGTATAGAGGAATACTTGATGGTTCGTAGGTAGTGAGGCAATACCAAGAGCGTCACGCTGTAACCGAACATGCACCTCCTATGTGGGAGCAATGTATAGAGGGATACTTGATGGTTGGTAGGTAGTGGGGCAATACCAAGAGCGTCACGCTGTAACCGAACATGGACCTCCTCTGTGAGAGGAATGTATAGAGGGATACTTGATGGTTCGTAGGTATTGAGGCAATACCAAGAGCGTCACGCTGTAGCCGAACATGCACCTCCTCTGTGAGAGCAATGTATAGAGGAATACTTGATGGTTCGTAGGTAGTGAGGCAATACCAAGAGCTTCACGTTGTAACCGAACATGCACCGTCTCTGTGAGAGCAATGTATAGAGGAATACTTGTTGGTTCGTAGGTAGTGAGGCAATACCAAGAGCTTCACGTTGTAACCGAAAATAAACCTCCTCTGTGAGAGCAAAGTATAGAGGGATACTTGATGGTTCGTAGGTAGTGAGGCAATACCAAGAGCGTCACGCTGTAACCGAACATGCACCTCCTTTATGAGAGCAATGTATAGAGGGATACTTGATGGTTCGTAGGTAGTGAGGCAATACCAAGAGCGTCACGCTGTAACCGAACATGCAACTCCTCTGTGACAGCAATGTATAGAGGAATACTTGATGGTTCGTAGGTAGTGAGGCAATACTTAGATTGTCACGCTGTAACCGAACATGCACCTCTCTGTGAGAGCAATGTATAGAGGAATACTTGATGGTTCGTAGGTAGTGAGGCAATAGAAAGAGCGTCACGCTGTAACCGAACATTCACCTCCTCTGTGAGAGCAATGTATAGAGGAATACTTGATGGTTCGTAGGTAGTGAGGCAATACCAAGAGCGTCATGTTGTAACCGAACATGCACCTCCTCTGTGAGAGTAATGTATAGAGGAATACTTGATGGTTCGTAGGTAGTGATGCAATACCAAGAGCGACATGTTATAACCGAACATGCACCTCCACTGTGAGAGCAATGTATAGAGGAATACTTGATGGTTCGTAGGTAGTGAGGCATTACCAAGAGCGTCACGCTGTAACCGAACATGCACCTCCTCTGTGAGAGCTATGTATAGAGGAATACATGATGGTTCGTAGGTAGTAAGGCAATACCAAGAGCGTCAGGCTGTAACCGACCATGCACCTCCTCTGTGAGAGCAATGTATAGAGGAATACTTGATGGTTCGTAGGTAGTGAGGCAATAGAAAGAGCGTCACGCTGTAACCGAACATTCACCTCCTCTGTGAGAGCAATGTATAGAGGAATACTTGATGGTTCGTAGGTAGTGAGGCAATACCAAGAGCGTCATGTTGTAACCGAACATGCACCTCCTCTGTGAGAGTAATGTATAGAGGAATACTTGATGGTTCGTAGGTAGTGATGCAATACCAAGAGCGACATGTTATAACCGAACATGCACCTCCTCTGTGAGAGCAATGTATAGAGGAATACTTGATGGTTCGTAGGTAGTGAGGCAATACCAAGAGCGTCACGCTGTAACCGAATATGCACCTCTCTGTGAGAGCAAGGTATAGAGGAATACTTGATGGTTCGTAGGTAGTGAGGCAATACCAAGAGCGTCAGGCTGTAACCGAACATGCACCTCCTCTGTGAGAGCAATGTATAGAGGAATACATTATGGTTCGTAGGTAGTGAGGCAATACCAAGAGCGTCACGTTGTAACCGAACATGCACCACCTCTGTGAGAGCAATGTATAGAAGAATACTTGATGGTTCGTAGGTAGTGAGGCAATACCAAGAGCGTAAGCATGTAACCGAATATGCACCTCTCTGTGAGAGCAAGGTATAGAGGAATACTTGATGGTTCGTAGGTATTGAGGCAATAGAAAGAGCGTCACGCTGTAACAGAACATGCACCTCCTCTGTGACAGCAATGTATAGAGAAATACTTGATGGTTCGTAGGTAGTGAGGCAATACCAAGAGCGTCACGCTGTAACCTAACATGCACCTCCTCTGTGAGAGCAATGTATAGAGGAATACTTGATGGTTCGTATGTAGTGAGGCAATACCAAGAGCGTCACGTTGTAACCGAACATGCACCTCCTCTGTGAGAGCAATGTATAGAGGAATACATTATGGTTCGTAGGTAGTGAGGCAATACCAAGAGCGTCACGTTGTAACCGAACATGCACCACCTCTGTGAGAGCAATGTATAGAAGAATACTTGATGGTTCGTAGGTAGTGAGGCAATACCAAGAGCGTAAGCATGTAACCGAACATGCACCTCCTCTGTGACAGCAATGTATAGAGGAATACTTGATGGTTCGTAGGTAGTGAGGCAATACCAAAAGCGTCACGGTGTAACCGAACATGCATCTCGTCTGTGAGAGCAATGTATAGAGGAATACTTGATGGTTCGTAGGTAGTGAGGCAATACCAAGAGCGTCACGCTGTAACCGAACATGCATCTCGTCTGTGAGAGCAATGTATAGAGGAATACTTTATGGCTCGTAGGTAGTGAGACAATACCAAGAGCGTCACGCTGTAACCGAACATGCACCTCCTCTGTGAGAGCAAATGTATATAGGAATACTTGATGGTTCGTAGGTAGTGAGGTAATAGAAAGAGCGTCACGCTGTAACCGAACATTCACCTCCTCTGTGAGAGCAATGTATAGAGGAATACTTGATGGTTCGTAGGTACTGAGGCAATACCAAGAGCGTCAGGCTGTAACCTAACATGCACCTCCTCTGTGAGAGCAATGTATAGAGGAATACTTGATGGTTCGTATGTAGTGAGGCAATACCAAGAGCGTCACGTTGTAACCGAACATGCACTTCCTCTGTGAGTGCAATGTATATAGGAATACTTGATGGTTCGTATGTAGTGAGGCAATACCAAGAGCGTCACGTTGTAACCGAACATGCACCTCCTCTGTGAGAGCAATGTATAGAGGAATTCTTGATGGTTCGTAGGTAGTGAGGCAATACCAAGAGCGTCAGGCTGTAACCGAACATGCACCTCCTCTGTGAGAGCAATGTATAGAGGAATACTTGATGGTTCGTAGGTATTGAGGCAATAGAAAGAGCGTCACGCTGTAAAAGAACATGCACCTCCTCTGTGACAGCAATGTATAGAGAAATACTTGATGGTTCGTAGGTAGTGAGGCAATACCAAGAGCGTCACGTTGTAACCGAACATGCACCTCCTCTGTGAGAGCAATGTATAGAGGAATACTTGATGGTTCGTAGGTAGTGAGGCAATACCAAGAGCGTCATGTTGTAACCGAACATGCACCTCCTCTGTGAGAGTAATGTATAGAGGAATACTTGATGGTTCGTAGGTAGTGATGCAATACCAAGAGCGACATGTTATAACCGAACATGCACCTCCTCTGTGAGAGCAATGTATAGAGGAATACTTGATGGTTCGTAGGTAGTGAGGCAATACCAAGAGCGTCACGCTGTAACCGAATATGCACCTCTCTGTGAGAGCAAGGTATAGAGGAATACTTGATGGTTCGTAGGTAGTGAGGCAATACCAAGAGCGTCAGGCTGTAACCGAACATGCACCTCCTCTGTGAGAGCAATGTATAGAGGAATACTTGATGGTTCGTAGGTATTGAGGCAATAGAAAGAGCGTCACGCTGTAACAGAACATGCACCTCCTCTGTGACAGCAATGTATAGAGAAATACTTGATGGTTCGTAGGTAGTGAGGCAATACCAAGAGCGTCACGCTGTAACCTAACATGCACCTCCTCTGTGAGAGCTATGTATAGAGGAATACTTTATGGTTCTTAGGTAGTGAGGCAATACCAAGAGCGTCACGCTGTAACCGAACATGCACCTCCTCTGTGAGAGCAGTGTATAAAGGAATACTTCTTGGTTCGTAGGTAGTGAGGCAATAGCAAGAGCGACACGCTGTAACCGAACATGCACCTCCTCTGTGAGAGCAATGTATAGAGGAATACTTGATGGTTAATAGGGAGTGAGGCAATACCAAGAGCGTCACGATGTAACCGAACATGCACCTCCTCCGTAAGAGCAATGTATAGAGGAATACTTGATGGTTCGTAGGTAGTGAGGCAATACCAAAAGCGTCAGGCTGTAACCTAACATGCACCTCCTCTGTGAGAGCAATGTATAGAGGAATACTTGATGGTTCGTATGTAGTGAGGCAATACCAAGAGCGTCACGTTGTAACCCAACATGCACTTCCTCTGTGAGTGCAATGTATATAGGAATACTTGATGGTTCGTATGTAGTGAGGCAATATCAAGAGCGTCACGTTGTAACCGAACATGCACCTCCTCTGTGAGAGCAATGTATAGAGGAATTCTTGATGGTTCGTAGGTAGTGAGGCAATACCAAGAACGTCAGGCTGTAACCGAACATGCACCTCCTCTGTGAGAGCAATGTATATAGGAATATTTTATGGTTCGTAGGTAGTGAGGCAATACCAAGAGCGTCAAGTTGTAACCGAACATGGCACCTCCTCTGTGAGAGCAGTGTATAGAGGAATACTTGATGGTTCGTAGGTAGTGAGGCAATATCAAGAGGGTCACGTTGTAACCGAACATGCATCTCCTCTGTGAGAGCAATGTATAGAGGAATACGTCTTGGTTCGTAGGTAGTGAGGCAATACCCAGAGCGTCAGGCTGTAATCCAACATGCACCTCCTCTGTGAGAGAATGTATAGAGGAATACTTGATGGTTCGTATGTAGTGAGGCAATACCAAGAGCCTCACGTTGTAACCGAATATGCACCTCCTCTGTGAGAGCAATGTATAGAGGAATACTTGATAGTTCGTAGGTAGTGAGGCAATACCAAGAGCGTCACGTTGTAACCGAACAATCACCTCCTCTGTGAGGGCAATGTATAGAGGGATACTTGATGGTTCGTAGGTAGTGAGGCAATGCCTAGATTGTCACGCTGTAACCGAACATGCACCTCCTCTGTGAGAGCAATGTATAGAGGATTACTTGATGGTTCGTAGGTAGTGATGCAATACCAAGAGCGTCACGTTGTAACCGAACATGCACCTTCTCTGTGAGAGCAATGTATAGAGGAATACTTGATGGTTCGTAGGTAGTGAGGCAATACCAAGAGCGTCACGCTGTAACCGAACACGCACCTCCTCTGTGAGAGCAATATATAGAGGAATACTCTATAGTTCGTAGGTAGTGAGGCAATACCAAGAGCGTCACGTTGTAACCGAACATGCACCTCCTCTGTGAGGGCAATTTATAGAGGAATACTTGATGGTTCGTAGGTAGTGAGGCAATACCAAGAGCGTCATGTTGTAACCGAACATGCACCTCCTCTGTGAGAGTAATGTATAGAGGAATACTTGATAGTTCGTAGGTAGTGAGGCAATACCAAGAGCGTCACGTTGTAACCGAACATGTACCTCCTCTGTGAGAGCAATATATAGAGGAATACTTTATAGTTCGTAGGTAGTGAGGCAATACCAAGAGCGTCACGTTGTAACCGAACATGCACCTCCTCTGTGAGGGCAATGTATAGAGGAATACTTGATGGTTCGTAGGTAGTGAGGCAATACCAAGAGCGTCATGTTGTAACCGAACATGCACCTCCTCTGTGAGAGCAATGTATAGAGGATTACCTGATGGTTCGTAGGTAGTGATGCAATACCAAGAGCGTCACGTTGTAACCGAACATGCACCTTCTCTGTGAGAGCAATGTATAGAGGAATACTTGATGGTTCGTAGGTAGTGAGGCAATACCAAGAGCGTCACGCTGTAACCGAACACGCACCTCCTCTGTGAGAGCAATATATAGAGGAATACTTGATGGTTCGTAGGTAGTGAGGCATATCCAAGAGCGTCACGCCGTAACCGAACATGCACCTCCTCTGTGAGAGCAATGTATAGAGGAATACTTGATGGTTCGTAGGTAGTGAGGCAATACCAAGAGCGTCACGCTGTAACCGAACATGCACCTCCTCTGTGAGAGCAATGTATAGAGGAATACTTGATGGTTCGTAGGTAGTGAGGCAATACCAAGAGCGTCACGCTGTAACCGAACATGCACCTCCTATGTGGGAGCAATGTATAGAGGGATACTTGATGGTTGGTAGGTAGTGGGGCAATACCAAGAGCGTCACGCTGTAACCGAACATGGACCTCCTCTGTGAGAGGAATGTATAGAGGGATACTTGATGGTTCGTAGGTATTGAGGCAATACCAAGAGCGTCACGCTGTAGCCGAACATGCACCTCCTCTGTGAGAGCAATGTATAGAGGAATACTTGATGGTTCGTAGGTAGTGAGGCAATACCAAGAGCTTCACGTTGTAACCGAACATGCACCGTCTCTGTGAGAGCAATGTATAGAGGAATACTTGATGGTTCGTAGGTAGTGAGGCAATACCAAGAGCTTCACGTTGTAACCGAAAATAAACCTCCTCTGTGAGAGCAAAGTATAGAGGGATACTTGATGGTTCGTAGGTAGTGAGGCAATACCAAGAGCGTCACGCTGTAACCGAACATGCACCTCCTTTATGAGAGCAATGTATAGAGGGATACTTGATGGTTCGTAGGTAGTGAGGCAATACCAAGAGCGTCACGCTGTAACCGAACATGCAACTCCTCTGTGACAGCAATGTATAGAGGAATACTTGATGGTTCGTAGGTAGTGAGGCAATACTTAGATTGTCACGCTGTAACCGAACATGCACCTCTCTGTGAGAGCAATGTATAGAGGAATACTTGATGGTTCGTAGGTAGTGAGGCAATAGAAAGAGCGTCACGCTGTAACCGAACATTCACCTCCTCTGTGAGAGCAATGTATAGAGGAATACTTGATGGTTCGTAGGTAGTGAGGCAATACCAAGAGCGTCATGTTGTAACCGAACATGCACCTCCTCTGTGAGAGTAATGTATAGAGGAATACTTGATGGTTCGTAGGTAGTGATGCAATACCAAGAGCGACATGTTATAACCGAACATGCACCTCCACTGTGAGAGCAATGTATAGAGGAATACTTGATGGTTCGTAGGTAGTGAGGCATTACCAAGAGCGTCACGCTGTAACCGAACATGCACCTCCTCTGTGAGAGCTATGTATAGAGGAATACATGATGGTTCGTAGGTAGTAAGGCAATACCAAGAGCGTCAGGCTGTAACCGACCATGCACCTCCTCTGTGAGAGCAATGTATAGAGGAATACTTGATGGTTCGTAGGTAGTGAGGCAATAGAAAGAGCGTCACGCTGTAACCGAACATTCACCTCCTCTGTGAGAGCAATGTATAGAGGAATACTTGATGGTTCGTAGGTAGTGAGGCAATACCAAGAGCGTCATGTTGTAACCGAACATGCACCTCCTCTGTGAGAGTAATGTATAGAGGAATACTTGATGGTTCGTAGGTAGTGATGCAATACCAAGAGCGACATGTTATAACCGAACATGCACCTCCTCTGTGAGAGCAATGTATAGAGGAATACTTGATGGTTCGTAGGTAGTGAGGCAATACCAAGAGCGTCACGCTGTAACCGAATATGCACCTCTCTGTGAGAGCAAGGTATAGAGGAATACTTGATGGTTCGTAGGTAGTGAGGCAATACCAAGAGCGTCAGGCTGTAACCGAACATGCACCTCCTCTGTGACAGCAATGTATAGAGGAATACTTGATGGTTCGTAGGTAGTGAGGCAATACCAAAAGCGTCACGGTGTAACCGAACATGCATCTCGTCTGTGAGAGCAATGTATAGAGGAATACTTGATGGTTCGTAGGAAGTGAGGCAATACCAAGAGCGTCACGCTGTAACCGAACATGCATCTCGTCTGTGAGAGCAATGTATAGAGGAATACTTTATGGCTCGTAGGTAGTGAGACAATACCAAGAGCGTCACGCTGTAACCGAACATGCACCTCCTCTGTGAGAGCAAATGTATATAGGAATACTTGATGGTTCGTAGGTAGTGAGGTAATAGAAAGAGCGTCACGCTGTAACCGAACATTCACCTCCTCTGTGAGAGCAATGTATAGAGGAATACTTGATGGTTCGTAGGTAGTGAGGCAATACCAAGAGCGTCAGGCTGTAACCTAACATGCACCTCCTCTGTGAGAGCAATGTATAGAGGAATACTTGATGGTTCGTATGTAGTGAGGCAATACCAAGAGCGTCACGTTGTAACCGAACATGCACTTCCTCTGTGAGTGCAATGTATATAGGAATACTTGATGGTTCGTATGTAGTGAGGCAATACCAAGAGCGTCACGTTGTAACCGAACATGCACCTCCTCTGTGAGAGCAATGTATAGAGGAATTCTTGATGGTTCGTAGGTAGTGAGGCAATACCAAGAGCGTCAGGCTGTAACCGAACATGCACCTCCTCTGTGAGAGCAATGTATAGAGGAATACTTGATGGTTCGTAGGTATTGAGGCAATAGAAAGAGCGTCACGCTGTAACAGAACATGCACCTCCTCTGTGACAGCAATGTATAGAGAAATACTTGATGGTTCGTAGGTAGTGAGGCAATACCAAGAGCGTCACGCTGTAACCTAACATGCACCTCCTCTGTGAGAGCAATGAATAGAGGAATACTTGATGGTTCGTATGTAGTGAGGCAATACCAAGAGCGTCACGTTGTAACCGAACATGTACCTCCTCTGTGAGAGCAATGTATAGAGGAATACTTGATGGTTCGTAGGTAGTGAGGCATTACCAAAAGCGTCACGCTGTAACCGAATATGCACGTCCTCTGTGAGAGCAATGTATAGAGGAATACTTGATGGTTCGTAGGTAGTGAGGCAATACCAAGAGCGTCATGTTGTAACCGAACATGCACCTCCTCTGTGAGAGTAATGTATAGAGGAATACTTGATGGTTCGTAGGTAGTGATGCAATACCAAGAGCGACATGTTATAACCGAACATGCACCTCCTCTGTGAGAGCAATGTATAGAGGAATACTTGATGGTTCGTAGGTAGTGAGGCAATACCAAGAGCGTCACGCTGTAACCGAATATGCACCTCTCTGTGAGAGCAAGGTATAGAGGAATACTTGATGGTTCGTAGGTAGTGAGGCAATACCAAGAGCGTCAGGCTGTAACCGAACATGCACCTCCTCTGTGAGAGCAATGTATAGAGGAATACTTGATGGTTCGTAGGTATTGAGGCAATAGAAAGAGCGTCACGCTGTAACAGAACATGCACCTCCTCTGTGACAGCAATGTATAGAGAAATACTTGATGGTTCGTAGGTAGTGAGGCAATACCAAGAGCGTCACGCTGTAACCTAACATGCACCTCCTCTGTGAGAGCAATGTATAGAGGAATACTTGATGGTTCGTATGTAGTGAGGCAATACCAAGAGCGTCACGTTGTAACCGAACATGCACCACCTCTGTGAGAGCAATGTATAGAAGAATACTTGATGGTTCGTAGGTAGTGAGGCAATACCAAGAGCGTAAGCATGTAACCGAACATGCACCTCCTCTGTGAGAGCAATGTATAGAGGATTACTTGATGGTTCGTAGGTTTTGAGGCAATATCTAGATTGTCACGCTGTAACCGAACATGCACCTCCTCTGTGACAGCAATGTATAGAGGAATACTTGATGGTTCGTAGGTAGTGAGGCAATACCAAAAGCGTCACGGTGTAACCGAACATGCATCTCGTCTGTGAGAGCAATGTATAGAGGAATACTTGATGGTTCGTAGGTAGTGAGGCAATACCAAGAGCGTCACGCTGTAACCGAACATGCATCTCGTCTGTGAGAGCAATGTATAGAGGAATACTTTATGGCTCGTAGGTAGTGAGACAATACCAAGAGCGTCACGCTGTAACCGAACATGCACCTCCTCTGTGAGAGCAATGTATAGAGGAATACTTTATGGTTCGTAGGTAGTGAGGCAATACCAAGAGCGTCACGCTGTAACCGAACATGCACTTCCTCTGTGAGAGCAAATGTATATAGGAATACTTGATGGTTCGTAGGTAGTGAGGCAATACCAAGAGCGTCACGTTGTAACCGAACATGCACCTTCTCTGTGAGAGCAATGTATACAGGAATACTTGATGGTTCGTAGGTAGTGAGGCAATATCAAGAGGGTCACGTTGTAACCGAACATGCATCTCCTCTGTGAGAGCAATGTATAGAGGAATACGTCTTGGTTCGTAGGTAGTGAGGCAATACCCAGAGCGTCAGGCTGTAATCCAACATGCACCTCCTCTGTGAGAGAATGTATAGAGGAATACTTGATGGTTCGTATGTAGTGAGGCAATACCAAGAGCCTCACGTTGTAACCGAATATGCACCTCCTCTGTGAGAGCAATGTATAGAGGAATACTTGATAGTTCGTAGGTAGTGAGGCAATACCAAGAGCGTCACGTTGTAACCGAACAATCACCTCCTCTGTGAGGGCAATGTATAGAGGGATACTTGATGGTTCGTAGGTAGTGAGGCAATGCCTAGATTGTCACGCTGTAACCGAACATGCACCTCCTCTGTGAGAGCAATGTATAGAGGATTACTTGATGGTTCGTAGGTAGTGATGCAATACCAAGAGCGTCACGTTGTAACCGAACATGCACCTTCTCTGTGAGAGCAATGTATAGAGGAATACTTGATGGTTCGTAGGTAGTGAGGCAATACCAAGAGCGTCACGCTGTAACCGAACACGCACCTCCTCTGTGAGAGCAATATATAGAGGAATACTCTATAGTTCGTAGGTAGTGAGGCAATACCAAGAGCGTCACGTTGTAACCGAACATGCACCTCCTCTGTGAGGGCAATTTATAGAGGAATACTTGATGGTTCGTAGGTAGTGAGGCAATACCAAGAGCGTCATGTTGTAACCGAACATGCACCTCCTCTGTGAGAGTAATGTATAGAGGAATACTTGATAGTTCGTAGGTAGTGAGGCAATACCAAGAGCGTCACGTTGTAACCGAACATGTACCTCCTCTGTGAGAGCAATATATAGAGGAATACTTTATAGTTCGTAGGTAGTGAGGCAATACCAAGAGCGTCACGTTGTAACCGAACATGCACCTCCTCTGTGAGGGCAATGTATAGAGGAATACTTGATGGTTCGTAGGTAGTGAGGCAATACCAAGAGCGTCATGTTGTAACCGAACATGCACCTCCTCTGTGAGAGCAATGTATAGAGGATTACCTGATGGTTCGTAGGTAGTGATGCAATACCAAGAGCGTCACGTTGTAACCGAACATGCACCTTCTCTGTGAGAGCAATGTATAGAGGAATACTTGATGTTTCGTAGGTAGTGAGGCAATACCAAGAGCGTCACGCTGTAACCGAACACGCACCTCCTCTGTGAGAGCAATATATAGAGGAATACTTGATGGTTCGTAGGTAGTGAGGCATAACCAAGAGCGTCACGCCGTAACCGAACATGCACCTCCTCTGTGAGAGCAATTTATAGAGGAATACTTGATGGTTCGTAGGTAGTGAGGCAATACCAAGAGCGTCGCGCTGTAACCGAACATGCACCTCCTCTGTGAGAGCAATGTATAGAGGAATACTTGATGGTTCGTAGGTAGTGAGGCAATACCAAGAGCGTCACGCTGTAACCGAACATGCACCTCCTATGTGGGAGCAATGTATAGAGGGATACTTGATGGTTGGTAGGTAGTGGGGCAATACCAAGAGCGTCACGCTGTAACCGAACATGGACCTCCTCTGTGAGAGGAATGTATAGAGGGATACTTGATGGTTCGTAGGTATTGAGGCAATACCAAGAGCGTCACGCTGTAGCCGAACATGCACCTCCTCTGTGAGAGCAATGTATAGAGGAATACTTGATGGTTCGTAGGTAGTGAGGCAATACCAAGAGCTTCACGTTGTAACCGAACATGCACCGTCTCTGTGAGAGCAATGTATAGAGGAATACTTGTTGGTTCGTAGGTAGTGAGGCAATACCAAGAGCTTCACGTTGTAACCGAAAATAAACCTCCTCTGTGAGAGCAAAGTATAGAGGGATACTTGATGGTTCGTAGGTAGTGAGGCAATACCAAGAGCGTCACGCTGTAACCGAACATGCACCTCCTTTATGAGAGCAATGTATAGAGGGATACTTGATGGTTCGTAGGTAGTGAGGCAATACCAAGAGCGTCACGCTGTAACCGAACATGCAACTCCTCTGTGACAGCAATGTATAGAGGAATACTTGATGGTTCGTAGGTAGTGAGGCAATACTTAGATTGTCACGCTGTAACCGAACATGCACCTCTCTGTGAGAGCAATGTATAGAGGAATACTTGATGGTTCGTAGGTAGTGAGGCAATAGAAAGAGCGTCACGCTGTAACCGAACATTCACCTCCTCTGTGAGAGCAATGTAT
The DNA here is from genome assembly GCA_036971475.1 of Prosapia bicincta. NCBI lineage: Eukaryota > Metazoa > Arthropoda > Insecta > Hemiptera > Cercopidae > Prosapia > Prosapia bicincta. The sequence continues at coordinate 172,265,840 of JBAIZL010000002.1, forward strand.
AGAGGAATACTTGATGGTTCGTAGGTAGTGAGGCAATACCAAGAGCGTCATGTTGTAACCGAACATGCACCTCCTCTGTGAGAGTAATGTATAGAGGAATACTTGATGGTTCGTAGGTAGTGATGCAATACCAAGAGCGACATGTTATAACCGAACATGCACCTCCACTGTGAGAGCAATGTATAGAGGAATACTTGATGGTTCGTAGGTAGTGAGGCATTACCAAGAGCGTCACGCTGTAACCGAACATGCACCTCCTCTGTGAGAGCTATGTATAGAGGAATACATGATGGTTCGTAGGTAGTAAGGCAATACCAAGAGCGTCAGGCTGTAACCGACCATGCACCTCCTCTGTGAGAGCAATGTATAGAGGAATACTTGATGGTTCGTAGGTAGTGAGGCAATAGAAAGAGCGTCACGCTGTAACCGAACATTCACCTCCTCTGTGAGAGCAATGTATAGAGGAATACTTGATGGTTCGTAGGTAGTGAGGCAATACCAAGAGCGTCATGTTGTAACCGAACATGCACCTCCTCTGTGAGAGTAATGTATAGAGGAATACTTGATGGTTCGTAGGTAGTGATGCAATACCAAGAGCGACATGTTATAACCGAACATGCACCTCCTCTGTGAGAGCAATGTATAGAGGAATACTTGATGGTTCGTAGGTAGTGAGGCAATACCAAGAGCGTCACGCTGTAACCGAATATGCACCTCTCTGTGAGAGCAAGGTATAGAGGAATACTTGATGGTTCGTAGGTAGTGAGGCAATACCAAGAGCGTCAGGCTGTAACCGAACATGCACCTCCTCTGTGAGAGCAATGTATAGAGGAATACATTATGGTTCGTAGGTAGTGAGGCAATACCAAGAGCGTCACGTTGTAACCGAACATGCACCACCTCTGTGAGAGCAATGTATAGAAGAATACTTGATGGTTCGTAGGTAGTGAGGCAATACCAAGAGCGTAAGCATGTAACCGAATATGCACCTCTCTGTGAGAGCAAGGTATAGAGGAATACTTGATGGTTCGTAGGTATTGAGGCAATAGAAAGAGCGTCACGCTGTAACAGAACATGCACCTCCTCTGTGACAGCAATGTATAGAGAAATACTTGATGGTTCGTAGGTAGTGAGGCAATACCAAGAGCGTCACGCTGTAACCTAACATGCACCTCCTCTGTGAGAGCAATGTATAGAGGAATACTTGATGGTTCGTATGTAGTGAGGCAATACCAAGAGCGTCACGTTGTAACCGAACATGCACCTCCTCTGTGAGAGCAATGTATAGAGGAATACATTATGGTTCGTAGGTAGTGAGGCAATACCAAGAGCGTCACGTTGTAACCGAACATGCACCACCTCTGTGAGAGCAATGTATAGAAGAATACTTGATGGTTCGTAGGTAGTGAGGCAATACCAAGAGCGTAAGCATGTAACCGAACATGCACCTCCTCTGTGACAGCAATGTATAGAGGAATACTTGATGGTTCGTAGGTAGTGAGGCAATACCAAAAGCGTCACGGTGTAACCGAACATGCATCTCGTCTGTGAGAGCAATGTATAGAGGAATACTTGATGGTTCGTAGGTAGTGAGGCAATACCAAGAGCGTCACGCTGTAACCGAACATGCATCTCGTCTGTGAGAGCAATGTATAGAGGAATACTTTATGGCTCGTAGGTAGTGAGACAATACCAAGAGCGTCACGCTGTAACCGAACATGCACCTCCTCTGTGAGAGCAAATGTATATAGGAATACTTGATGGTTCGTAGGTAGTGAGGTAATAGAAAGAGCGTCACGCTGTAACCGAACATTCACCTCCTCTGTGAGAGCAATGTATAGAGGAATACTTGATGGTTCGTAGGTAGTGAGGCAATACCAAGAGCGTCAGGCTGTAACCTAACATGCACCTCCTCTGTGAGAGCAATGTATAGAGGAATACTTGATGGTTCGTATGTAGTGAGGCAATACCAAGAGCGTCACGTTGTAACCGAACATGCACTTCCTCTGTGAGTGCAATGTATATAGGAATACTTGATGGTTCGTATGTAGTGAGGCAATACCAAGAGCGTCACGTTGTAACCGAACATGCACCTCCTCTGTGAGAGCAATGTATAGAGGAATTCTTGATGGTTCGTAGGTAGTGAGGCAATACCAAGAGCGTCAGGCTGTAACCGAACATGCACCTCCTCTGTGAGAGCAATGTATAGAGGAATACTTGATGGTTCGTAGGTATTGAGGCAATAGAAAGAGCGTCACGCTGTAAAAGAACATGCACCTCCTCTGTGACAGCAATGTATAGAGAAATACTTGATGGTTCGTAGGTAGTGAGGCAATACCAAGAGCGTCACGCTGTAACCTAACATGCACCTCCTCTGTGAGAGCAATGTATAGAGGAATACTTGATGGTTCGTATGTAGTGAGGCAATACCAAGAGCGTCACGTTGTAACCGAACATGCACCTCCTCTGTGAGAGCAATGTATAGAGGAATACTTGATGGTTCGTAGGTAGTGAGGCATTACCAAAAGCGTCACGCTGTAACCGAACATGCACCTCCTCTGTGAGAGCAATGTATAGAGGAATACTTGATGGTTCGTAGGTAGTGAGGCAATACCAAGAGCGTCATGTTGTAACCGAACATGCACCTCCTCTGTGAGAGTAATGTATAGAGGAATACTTGATGGTTCGTAGGTAGTGATGCAATACCAAGAGCGACATGTTATAACCGAACATGCACCTCCTCTGTGAGAGCAATGTATAGAGGAATACTTGATGGTTCGTAGGTAGTGAGGCAATACCAAGAGCGTCACGCTGTAACCGAATATGCACCTCTCTGTGAGAGCAAGGTATAGAGGAATACTTGATGGTTCGTAGGTAGTGAGGCAATACCAAGAGCGTCAGGCTGTAACCGAACATGCACCTCCTCTGTGAGAGCAATGTATAGAGGAATACTTGATGGTTCGTAGGTATTGAGGCAATAGAAAGAGCGTCACGCTGTAACAGAACATGCACCTCCTCTGTGACAGCAATGTATAGAGAAATACTTGATGGTTCGTAGGTAGTGAGGCAATACCAAGAGCGTCACGCTGTAACCTAACATGCACCTCCTCTGTGAGAGCAATGTATAGAGGAATACTTGATGGTTCGTATGTAGTGAGGCAATACCAAGAGCGTCACGTTGTAACCGAACATGCACCTCCTCTGTGAGAGCAATGTATAGAGGAATACATTATCGTTCGTAGGTAGTGAGGCAATACCAAGAGCGTCACGTTGTAACCGAACATGCACCACCTCTGTGAGAGCAATGTATAGAAGAATACTTGATGGTTCGTAGGTAGTGATTCAATACCAAGAGCGTAAGCATGTAACCGAACATGCACCTCCTCTGTGAGAGCAATGTATAGAGGATTACTTGATGGTTCGTAGGTGGTGAGGCAATATCTAGATTGTCACGCTGTAACCGAACATGCACCTCCTCTGTGACAGCAATGTATAGAGGAATACTTGATGGTTCGTAGGTAGTGAGGCAATACCAAAAGCGTCACGGTGTAACCGAACATGCATCTCGTCTGTGAGAGCAATGTATAGAGGAATACTTGATGGTTCGTAGGTAGTGAGGCAATACCAAGAGCGTCACGCTGTAACCGAACATGCATCTCGTCTGTGAGAGCAATGTATAGAGGAATACTTTATGGCTCGTAGGTAGTGAGACAATACCAAGAGCGTCACGCTGTAACCGAACATGCACCTCCTCTGTGAGAGCAATGTATAGAGGAATACTTTATGGGTCGTAGGTAGTGAGGCAATACCAAGAGCGTCACGCTGTAACCGAACATGCACCTCCTCTGTGAGAGCAAATGTATATAGGAATACTTGATGGTTCGTAGGTAGTGAGGCAATAGAAAGAGCGTCACGCTGTAACCGAACATTCACCTCCTCTGTGAGAGCAATGTATAGAGGAATACTTGATGGTTCGTAGGTAGTGAGGCAATACCAAGAGCGTCAGGCTGTAACCTAACATGCACCTCCTCTGTGAGAGCAATGTATAGAGGAATACTTGATGGTTCGTATGTAGTGAGGCAATACCAAGAGCGTCACGTTGTAACCGAACATGCACTTCCTCTGTGAGTGCAATGTATATAGGAATACTTGATGGTTCGTATGTAGTGAGGCAATACCAAGAGCGTCACGTTGTAACCGAACATGCACCTCCTCTGTGAGAGCAATGTATAGAGGAATTCTTGATGGTTCGTAGGTAGTGAGGCAATACCAAGAGCGTCAGGCTGTAACCGAACATGCACCTCCTCTGTGAGAGCAATGTATAGAGGAATACTTGATGGTTCGTAGGTATTGAGGCAATAGAAAGAGCGTCACGCTGTAACAGAACATGCACCTCCTCTGTGACAGCAATGTATAGAGAAATACTTGTTGGTTCGTAGGTAGTGAGGCAATACCAAGAGCGTCACGCTGTAACCTAACATGCACCTCCTCTGTGAGAGCAATGTATAGAGGAATACTTGATGGTTCGTATGTAGTGAGGCAATACCAAGAGCGTCACGTTGTAACCGAACATGCACCTCCTCTGTGAGAGCAATGTATAGAGGAATACATTATGGTTCGTAGGTAGTGAGGCAATACCAAGAGCGTCACGTTGTAACCGAACATGCACCACCTCTGTGAGAGCAATGTATAGAAGAATACTTGATAGTTCGTAGGTAGTGAGGCAATACCAAGAGCGTAAGCATGTAACCGAACATGCATCTCGTCTGTGAGAGCAATGTATAGAGGAATACTTGATGGTTCGTAGGTAGTGAGGCAATACCAAGAGCGTCACGCTGTAACCGATCACGCACCTCCTCTGTGAGAGCTATGTATAGAGGAATGCTTTATGGTTCTTAGGTAGTGAGGCAATACCAAGAGCGTCACGCTGTAACCGAACATGCACCTCCTCTGTGAGAGCAGTGTATAAAGGAATACTTCTTGGTTCGTAGGTAGTGAGGCAATAGCAAGAGCGACACGCTGTAACCGAACATGCACCTCCTCTGTGAGAGCAATGTATAGAGGAATACTTGATGGTTAATAGGGAGTGAGGCAATACCAAGAGCGTCACGATGTAACCGAACATGCACCTCCTCCGTAAGAGCAATGTATAGAGGAATACTTGATGGTTCGTAGGTAGTGAGGCAATACCAAGAGCGTCAGGCTGTAACCTAACATGCACCTCCTCTGTGAGAGCAATGTATAGAGGAATACTTGATGGTTCGTATGTAGTGAGGCAATACCAAGAGCGTCACGTTGTAACCGAACATGCACTTCCTCTGTGAGTGCAATGTATATAGGAATACTTGATGGTTCGTATGTAGTGAGGCAATACCAAGAGCGTCACGTTGTAACCGAACATGCACCTCCTCTGTGAGAGCAATGTATAGAGGAATTCTTGATGGTTCGTAGGTAGTGAGGCAGTACCAAGAGCTTCACGTTGTAACCGAACATGCACCGTCTCTGTGAGAGCAATGTATAGAGGAATACTTGATGGTTCGTAGGTAGTGAGGCAATACCAAGAGCTTCACGTTGTAACCCAAAATAAACCTCCTCTGTGAGAGCAAAGTATAGAGGGATACTTGATGGTTCGTAGGTAGTGAGGCAATACCAAGAGCGTCACGCTGTAACCGAACATGCACCTCCTTTATGAGAGCAATGTATAGAGGGATACTTGATGGTTCGTAGGTAGTGAGGCAATACCAAGAGCGTCATGTTGTAACCGAACATGCACCTCCTCTGTGAGAGTAATGTATAGAGGAATACTTGATGGTTCGTAGGTAGTGATGCAATACCAAGAGCGACATGTTATAACCGAACATGCACCTCCTCTGTGAGAGCAATGTATAGAGGAATACTTGATGGTTCGTAGGTAGTGAGGCATTACCAAGAGCGTCACGCTGTAACCGAACATGCACCTCCTCTGTGAGAGCTATGTATAGAGGAATACATGATGGTTCGTAGGTAGTAAGGCAATACCAAGAGCGTCAGGCTGTAACCGAACATGCACCTCCTCTGTGAGAGCAATGTATAGAGGAATACTTGATGGTTCGTAGGTAGTGAGGCAATACCAAGAGCGTCATGCTGTAACCGAACATGCACCTCCTCTGTGAGAGTAATGTATAGAGGAATACTTGATGGTTCGTAGGTAGTGATGCAATACCAAGAGCGACATGTTATAACCGAACATGCACCTCCTCTGTGAGAGCAATGTATAGAGGAATACTTGATGGTTCGTAGGTAGTGAGGCAATACCAAGAGCGTTACGCTGTAACCGAATATGCACCTCTCTGTGAGAGCAAGGTATAGAGGAATACTTGATGGTTCGTAGGTAGTGAGGCAATACCAAGAGCGTCACGCTGTAACCGAACATGCAACTCCTCTGTGACAGCAATGTATAGAGGAATACTTGATGGTTCGTAGGTAGTGAGGCAATACTTAGATTGTCACGCTGTAACCGTACATGCACCTCTCTGTGAGAGCAATGTATAGAGGAATACTTGATGGTTCGTAGGTAGTGAGGCAATAGAAAGAGCGTCACGCTGTAACCGAACATTCACCTCCTCTGTGAGAGCAATGTATAGAGGAATACTTGATGGTTCGTAGGTAGTGAGGCAATACCAAGAGCGTCATGTTGTAACCGAACATGCACCTCCTCTGTGAGAGTAATGTATAGAGGAATACTTGATGGTTCGTAGGTAGTGATGCAATACCAAGAGCGACATGTTATAACCGAACATGCACCTCCTCTGTGAGAGCAATGTATAGAGGAATACTTGATGGTTCGTAGGTAGTGAGGCATTACCAAGAGCGTCACGCTGTAACCGAACATGCACCTCCTCTGTGAGAGCTATGTATAGAGGAATACATGATGGTTCGTAGGTAATAAGGCAATACCTAGAGCGTCAGGCTGTAACCGAACATGCACCTCCTCTGTGAGAGCAATGTATAGAGGAATACTTGATGGTTCGTAGGTAGTGAGGCAATACCAAGAGCGTCATTCTGTAACCGAACATGCACCTCCTCTGTGAGAGTAATGTATAGAGGAATACTTGATGGTTCGTAGGTAGTGATGCAATACCAAGAGCGACATGTTATAACCGAACATGCACCTCCTCTGTGAGAGCAATGTATAGAGGAATACTTGATGGTTCGTAGGTAGTGAGGCAATACCAAGAGCGTTACGCTGTAACCGAATATGCACCTCTCTGTGAGAGCAAGGTATAGAGGAATACTTGATGGTTCGTAGGTAGTGAGGCAATACCAAGAGCGTCAGGCTGTAACCGAACATGCACCTCCTCTGTGAAAGCAATGTATAGAGGAATACTTGATGGTTCGTAGGTATTGAGGCAATAGAAAGAGCGTCACGCTGTAACAGAACATGCACCTCCTCTGTGACAGCAATGTATAGAGAAATACTTGATGGTTCGTAGGTAGTGAGGCAATACCAAGAGCGTCACGCTGTAACCTAACATGCACCTCCTCTGTGAGAGCAATGTATAGAGGAATACTTGATGGTTCGTATGTAGTGAGGCAATACCAAGAGCGTCACGTTGTAACCGAACATGCACCTCCTCTGTGAGAGCGATGTATAGAGGAATACATTATGGTTCGTAGGTAGTGAGGCAATACCAAGAGCGTCACGTTGTAACCGAACATGCACCACCTCTGTGAGAGCAATGTATAGAAGAATACTTGATGGTTCGTAGGTAGTGAGGCAATACCAAGAGCGTAAGCATGTAACCGAACATGCACCTCCTCTGTGAGAGCAATGTATAGATAATTACTTGATGGTTCGTAGGTGGTGAGGCAATATCTAGATTGTCACGCTGTAACCGAACATGCACCTCCTCTGTGACAGCAATGTATAGAGGAATACTTGATGGTTCGTAGGTAGTGAGGCAATACCAAAAGCGTCACGGTGTAACCGAACATGCATCTCGTCTGTGAGAGCAATGTATAGAGGAATACTTGATGGTTCGTAGATAGTGAGGCAATACCAAGAGCGTCACGCTGTAACCGAACATGCATCTCGTCTGTGAGAGCAATGTATAGAGGAATACTTTATGGCTCGTAGGTAGTGAGACAATACCAAGAGCGTCACGCTGTAACCGAACATGCACCTCCTCTGTGAGAGCAATGTATAGAGGAATACTTTATGGTTCGTAGGTAGTGAGGCAATACCAAGAGCGTCACGCTGTAACCGAACATGCACCTCCTCTGTGAGAGCAAATGTATATAGGAATACTTGATGGTTCGTAGGTAGTGAGGCAATAGAAAGAGCGTCACGCTGTAACCGAACATGCACCTCCTCTGTGAGAGCAACGTATAAAGGAATACTTCATGGTTCGTAGGTAGTGAGGCAATAGCAAGAGCGTCACGTTGTAACCGAACATGCACCTCCTCTGTGAGAGCAATGTATAGAGGAATACTTGATGGTTAATAGGGAGTGAGGCAATACCAAGAGCCTCACGTTGTAACCGAATATGCACCTCCTCTGTGAGAGCAATGTATAGAGGAATACTTGATAGTTCGTAGGTAGTGAGGCAATACCTAGATTGTCACGCTGTAACCGAACATGCACCTCCTCTGTGAGAGCAATGTATAGAGGAATACTTGATGGTTCGTAGGTAGTGAGGCAATACCAAGTGCGTCACGTTGTAACCGAACATGTACCTTCTCTGTGAGAGCAATGTATAGAGGAATACTTGATGGTTCGTAGGTAGTGAGGCAATACCAAGAGCGTCATGTTGTAACCGAACATGCACCTCCTCTGTGAGAGTAATGTATAGAGGAATACTTCATAGTTCGTAGGTAGTGAGGCAATACCAAGAGCGTCACGTTGTAACCGAACATGTACCTCCTCTGTGAGAGCAATGTATAGAGGAATACTTGATGGTTCGTAGGTAGTGAGGCATTACCAAGAGCTTCACGCTGTAACCGAACATGCACCTCCTCTGTGAGAGCAATGTATAGAGGAATACTTGATGGTTCGTAGGTAGTGAGGCAATACCAAGAGCGTCACGCTGTAACCGAACATGCACCTCCTCTGTGAGAGCAATGTATAGAGGAATACTTGATGGTTTGTAGGTAGTGAGGCAATACCAAGAGCGTCACGCTGTAACCGATCACGCACCTCCTCTGTGAGAGCTATGTATAGAGGAAGACTTATGGTTCTTAGGTAGTGAGGCAATACCAAGAGCGTCACGCTGTAACCGAACATGCACCTCCTCTGTGAGAGCAATGTATAAAGGAATACTTCTTGGTTCGTAGGTAGTGAGGAATAGCAAGAGCGACACGCTGTAACCGAACATGCACCTCCTCTGTGAGAGCAATGTATAGAGGAATACTTGATGGTTAATAGGGAGTGAGGCAATACCAAGAGCGTCACGATGTAACCGAACATGCACCTCCTCCGTAAGAGCAATGTATAGAGGAATACTTGATGGTTCGTAGGTAGTGAGGCAATGCCAAGAGCGTCAGGCTGTAACCTAACATGCACCTCCTCTGTGAGAACAATGTATAGAGGAATACTTGATGGTTCGTATGTAGTGAGGCAATGCCTAGATTGTCACGCTGTAACCGAACATGCACCTCCTCTGTGAGAGCAATGTATAGAGGAATACTTGATGGTTAATAGGTAGTGAGGCAATACCAAGAGCGTCACGTTTTAACTGAACATGCACCTCCTCTGTGAGAGCAATGTATAGAGGAATACTTGATGGTTCGTAGGTAGTGAGGCAATACCAAGAGCGTCACGCTGTAACCGAACACGCACCTCCTCTGTGAGAGCAATATATAGAGGAATACTTTATAGTTCGTAGGTAGTGAGGCAATATCAAGAGCGTCACGTTGTAACCGAACATGCACCTCCTCTGTGAGGGCAATGTATAGAGGAATACTTGATGGTTCGTAGGTAGTGAGGCAATACCAAAAGCGTCATGTTGTAACCGAACATGCACCTCCTCTGTGAGAGTAATGTATAGAGGAATACTTGATAGTTCGTAGGTAGTGAGGCAATACCAAGAGCGTCACGTTGTAACCGAACAAGTACCTCCTCTGTGAGAGCAATGTATAGAGGAATACTTGATGGTTCGTAGGTAGTGAGGCATAACCAAGAGCGTCACGCCGTAACCGAACATGCACCTCCTCTGTGAGAGCAATGTATAGAGGAATACTTGATGGTTCGTAGGTAGTGAGGCAATACCAAGAGCGTCACGCTGTAACCGAACATGCACCTCCTCTGTGAGAGCAATGTATAGAGGATTACTTGATGGTTCGTAGGTAGTGAGGCAATACCAAGAGCGTCACGCTGTAACCGAACATGGACCTCCTCTGTGAGAGGAATGTATAGAGGGATACTTGATGGTTCGTAGGTATTGAGGCAATACCAAGAGCGTCACGCTGTAGCCGAACATGCACCGTCTCTGTGAGAGCAATGTATAGAGGAATACTTGACTTGATAGTTTGTAGGTAGTGAGGCAATACCAAGAGCTTCACGTTGTAACCGAAAATAAACCTCCTCTGTGAGAGCAAAGTATAGAGGGATACTTGATGGTTTGTAGGTAGTGAGGCAATACCAAGAGCATCACCCTGTAACCGAACATGCACCTCCTTTATGAGAGCAATGTATAGAGGGATACTTGATGGTTCGTAGGTAGTGAGGCAATACCAAGAGCGTCACGCTGTAACCGAACATGCAACTCCTCTGTGACAGCAATGTATAGAGGAATACTTGATGGTTCGTAGGTAGTGAGGCAATACTTAGATTGTCACGCTGTAACCGAACATGCACCTCGTCTGCAAGAGCATTGTATAGAGGAATACTTGATGGTTCGTAGGTAGTGAGGCAATACTACGAGCGTCACGCTGTAACCGAACATTAACCTCCTCTGTGAGAGCAATGTATAGAGGAATACTTGATGGTTCGTAGGTAGTGAGGCAATACTAAAAGCGTCACGCTGTAACCGAACATTAACCTCCTCTGTGAGAGCAATGTATAGAGGGATACTTGATGGTTCGTAGGTAGTGAGGCAGTACCAAGAGCGTCGCGCTGTAACCGAACATGCACCTCCTCTGTGAGAGCAATGTATAGAGGAATACTTGATGGTTCGTAGGTAGTGAGGCAATACCAAGAGCGTCATGTTGTAACCGAACATGCACCTCCTCTGTGAGAGTAATGTATAGAGGAATACTTGATGGTTCGTAGGTAGTGATGCAATACCAAGAGCGACATGTTATAACCGAACATGCACCTCCTCTGTGAGAGCAATGTATAGAGGAATACTTGATGGTTCGTAGGTAGTGAGGCATTACCAAGAGCGTCACGCTGTAACCGAACATGCACCTCCTCTGTGAGAGCTATGTATAGAGGAATACATGATGGTTCGTAGGTAGTAAGGCAATACCAAGAGCGTCAGAATGTAACCGAACATGCACCTCCTCTGTGAGAGCAATGTATAGAGGAATACTTGATGGTTCGTAGGTAGTGAGGCAATAGAAAGAGCGTCACGCTGTAACCGAACATTCACCTCCTCTGTGAGAGCAATGTATAGAGGAATACTTGATGGTTCGTAGGTAGTGAGGCAATACCAAGAGCGTCATGTTGTAACCGAACATGCACCTCCTCTGTGAGAGTAATGTATAGAGGAATACTTGATGGTTCGTAGGTAGTGATGCAATACCAAGAGCGACATGTTATAACCGAACATGCACCTCCTCTGTGAGAGCAATGTATAGAGGAATACTTGATGGTTCGTAGGTAGTGAGGCAATACCAAGAGCGTCACGCTGTAACCGAATATGCACCTCTCTGTGAGAGCAAGGTATAGAGGAATACTTGATGGTTCGTAGGTAGTGAGGCAATACCAAGAGCGTCAGGCTGTAACCGAACATGCACCTCCTCTGTGAGAGCAATGTATAGAGGAATACTTGATGGTTCGTAGGTATTGAGGCAATAGAAAGAGCGTCACGCTGTAATAGAACATGCACCTCCTCTGTGAGAGCAATGTATAGAGGAATACATTATGGTTCGTAGGTAGTGAGGCAATACCAAGAGCGTCACGTTGTAACCGAACATGCACCACCTCTGTGAGAGCAATGTATAGAAGAATACTTGATGGTTCGTAGGTAGTGAGGCAATACCAAGAGCGTAAGCATGTAACCGAACATGCACCTCCTCTGTGAGAGCAATGTATAGAGGATTACTTGATGGTTCGTAGGTGGTGAGGCAATATCTAGATTGTCACGCTGTAACCGAACATGCACCTCCTCTGTGACAGCAATGTATAGAGGAATACTTGATGGTTCGTAGGTAGTGAGGCAATACCAAAAGCGTCACGGTGTAACCGAACATGCATCTCGTCTGTGAGAGCAATGTATAGAGGAATACTTGATGGTTCGTAGGTAGTGAGGCAATACCAAGAGCGTCACGCTGTAACCGAACATGCATCTCGTCTGTGAGAGCAATGTATAGAGGAATACTTTATGGCTCGTAGGTAGTGAGACAATACCAAGAGCGTCACGCTGTAACCGAACATGCACCTCCTCTGTGAGAGCAATGTCTAGAGGAATACTTTAAGGTTCGTAGGTAGTGAGGCAATACCAAGAGCGTCACGCTGTAACCGAACATGCACCTCCTCTGTGAGAGCAAATGTATATAGGAATACTTGATGGTTCGTAGGTAGTGAGGCAATAGCAAGAGCGTCAAGCTGTAACCGAACATGCACCTCCTGTGAGAGCAATGTATAGAGGAATACTTGATGGTTAATAGGGAGTGAGGCAATACCAAGAGCGTCACGATGTAACCGAACATGCACCTCCTCCTTAAGAGCAATGTATAGAGGAATACTATATGGTTCGTAGGTAGTGAGGCAATATCAAGAGCGTCACGTTGTAACCGAACATGCACCTCCTCTGTGAGAGCAATGTATAGAGGAATACTTGATGGTTCGTAGGTAGTGAGGCAATACCAAGAGCGTCAGGCTGTAGCGGAACATGCACCTCCTCTGTGAGAGCAATGTATAGAGGAATACTTGATGGATCGAAGGTAGTGAGGCAATACCAAGAGCGTAACGCTGTAACCGAACATTGCACCTCCTCTGTGAGAGCAATGTATATAGGAATACTTTATGGTTCGTAGGTAGTGAGGCAATACCAAGAGCGTCAAGCTGTAACCGAACATGGCACCTCCTCTGTGAGAGCAGTGTATAGAGGAATACTTGATGGTTCGTAGGTAGTGAGGCAATACCAAGAGCGTCACGTTGTAACCGAACATGCTCCTCCTCTGTGAGAGCAATGTATAGAGGAATACGTCTTGGTTCGTAGGTAGTGAGGCAATACCCAGAGCGTCAGGCTGTAATCGAACATGCACCTTCTCTGTGAGAGCAATGTATAGAGGAATACTTGTTGGTTAATAGGTAGTGAGGCAATACCAAGAGCGTCACGTTGTAACTGAACATGCACCTCCTCTGTGAGAACAATGTATAGAGGAATACTTGATGGTTCGTAGGTAGTGAGGCAATACCAAGAGCGTCAGGCTGTAACCTAACATGCACCTCCTCTGTGAGAGCAATGTATAGAGGAATACTTGATGGTTCGTATGTAGTGAGGCAATACCAAGAGCGTCACGTTGTAACCGAACATGCACCTCCTCTGTGAGAGCAATGTATAGAGGAATACTTGATGGTTCGTAGGTAGTGAGGCAATACCAAGAGCGTCAGGCTGTGACGGAACATGCACCTCCTCTGTGCGAGCAATGTATAGAGGAATACTTGATGGATCGTAGGTAGTGAGGCAATACCAAGAGCGTCAGGCTGTAACCGAACATGATCCTCCTCTGTGAGAGCAATGTATATAGGAATACTTTATGGTTCGTAGGTAGTGAGGCAATACCAAGAGCGTCAAGCTGTAACCGAACATGGCACCTCTTCTGTGAGAGCAGTGTATAGAGGAATACTTGATGGTTCGTAGGTAGTGAGGCAATACCAAGAGCGTCACGTTGTAACCGAACATGCATCTCCTCTGTGAGAGCAATGTATAGAGGAATACGTCTTGGTTCGTAGGTAGTGAGGCAATACCAAGAGCGTCACGTTGTAACCGAACAATCACCTCCTCTGTTAGGGCAATGTATAGAGGGATACTTGATAGTTCGTAGGTAGTGAGGCAATACCTAGATTGTCACGCTGTAACCGAACATGCACCTCCTCTGTGAGAGCAATGTATAGAGGAATACTTGATGGTTCGTAGGTAGTGAGGCAATACCAAGAGCGTCACGTTGTAACCGAACATGCACCTTCTCTGTGAGAGCAATGTATAGAGGAATACTTGATGGTTCGTAGGTAGTGAGGCAATACCAAGAGCGTCATGTTGTAACCGAACATGCACCTCTTCTGTGAGAGTAATGTATAGAGGAATACTTCATAGTTCGTAGGTAGTGAGGCAATACCAAGAGCGTCACGTTGTAACCGAACATGTACCTCCTCTGTGAGAGCAATGTATAGAGGAATACTTGATGGTTCGTAGGTAGTGAGGCATTACCAAGAGCTTCACGCTGTAACCGAACATGCACCTCCTCTGTGAGAGCAATGTATAGAGGAATACTTGATGGTTCGTAGGTAGTGAGGCAATACCAAGAGCATCACGCTGTAACCGAACATGCACCTCCTCTGTGAGAGCAATGTATAGAGGAATACTTGATGGTTCGTAGGTAGTGAGGCAATACCAAGAGTGTCACGCTGTAACCGAACATGCACCTCCTCTGTGAGAGCAATGTATAGAGGAATACTTGATGGTTTGTAGGTAGTGAGGCAATACCAAGAGCGTCACGCTGTAACCGAACATGCACCTCCTATGTGGGAGCAATGTATAGAGGGATACTTGATGGTTGGTAGGTAATGAGGCAATACCAAGAGCGTCACGCTGTAACCGAACATGGACCTCCTCTTTGAGAGGAATGTATAGAGGGATACTTGATGGTTCGTAGGTATTGAGGCAATACCAAGAGCGTCACGCTGTAGCCGAACATGCACCTCCTCTGTGAGAGCAATCTATAGAGGAATACTTGATGGTTCGTAGGTAGTGAGGCAATACCAAGAGCTTTACGTTGTAACCGAACATGCACCGTCTCTGTGAGAGCAATGTATAGAGGAATACTTGATGGTTCGTAGGTAGTGAATCAATACCAAGAGCTTCACGTTGTAACCGAAAATAAACCTCCTCTGTGAGAGCAAAGTATAGAGGGATACTTGATGGTTCGTAGGTAGTGAGGCAATACCAAGAGCGTCACGCTGTAACCGAACATGCACCTCCTTTATGAGAGCAATGTATAGAGGGATACTTGATGGTTCGTAGGTAGTGAGGCAATACCAAGAGCGTCACGCTGTAACCGAACATGCAACTCCTCTGTGACAGCAATGTATAGAGGAATACTTGATGGTTCGTAGGTAGTGAGGGAATACCTAGATTGTCACGCTGTAACCGAACATGCACCTCGTCTGTGAGAGGATTGTATAGAGGAATGCTTGATGGTACGTAGGTAGTGAGGCAATACTAAGAGCGTCACGCTGTAACCGAACATAACCTCCTCTGTGAGAGCAATGTATAGAGGGATACTTGATGGTTCGTAGGTAGTGAGACAATACCAAGAGCTTCACACTGTAACCGAATATGCACCTCTCTGTGAGAGCAATGTATAGAGGAATACTTGATGGTTCGTAGGTAGTGAGGCAATACCAAGAGCGTCAGGCTGTAACCGAACATGCACCACCTCCTCTGTGAGAGCAATGTATAGAGGAATACTTGATGGTTCGTAGGTAGTGAGGCAATACCAAGAGCGTCACGCTGTAACCGAATATGCACCTCTCTGTGAGAGCAATGTATAGAGGAATACTTGATGGTTCGTAGGTAGTGAGGCAATACCAAGAGCGTCAGGCTGTAACCGAACATGCACCTCCTCTGTGAGAGCAATGTATAGAGGAATACTTGATGGTTCGTAGGTAGTGAGGCAATAGAAAGAGCGTCACGCTGTAACCGAACATTCACCTCCTCTGTGAGAGCAATGTATAGAGGAATACTTGATGGTTCGTAGGTAGTGAGGCAATACCAAGAGCGTCATGAAGTAAACGAACTTGCACCTCCTCTGTGAGAGTAATGTGTAGAGGAATACTTGATGGTTCGTAGGTAGTGATGCAATACCAAGAGCTACATGTTATAACCGAACATGCACCTCCTCTGTGAGAGCAATGTATAGAGGAATACTTGATGGTTCGTAGGTAGTGAGGCATTACCAAGAGCGTCACGCTGTAACCGAACATGCACCTCCTCTGTGAGAGCAATGTATAGAGGAATGCTTGATGGTACGTAGGTAGTGAGGCAATACTAAGAGCGTCACGCTGTAACCGAACATGCACCTCGTCTGTGAGAGGATTGTATAGAGGAATGCTTGATGGTACGTAGGTAGTGAGGCAATACTAAGAGCGTCACGCTGTAACCGAACATTAACCTCCTCTGTGAGAGCAATGTATAGAGGGATACTTGATGGTTCGTAGGTAGTGAGACAATACCAAGAGCTTCACACTGTAACCGAATATGCACCTCTCTGTGAGAGCAATGTATAGAGGAATACTTGATGGTTCGTAGGTAGTGAGGCAATACCAAGAGCGTCAGGCTGTAACCGAACATGCACCACCTCCTCTGTGAGAGCAATGTATAGAGGAATACTGGATGGTTCGTAGGTAGTGAGGCAATACCAAGAGCGTCAGGCTGTAACCGAACATGCACCTCCTCTGTGAGAGCAATGTATAGAGGAATACTTGATGGTTCGTAGGTAGTGAGGCAATAGAAAGAGCGTCACGCTGTAACCGAACATTCACCTCCTCTGTGAGAGCAATGTATAGAGGAATACTTGATGGTTCGTAGGTAGTGAGGCAATACCAAGAGCGTCATGTTGTAACCGAACTTGCACCTCCTCTGTGAGAGTAATGTATAGAGGAATACTTGATGGTTCGTAGGTAGTGAGGCAATACCAAGAGCGTCACGTTGTAACCGAACATGCACCTCCTCTGTGAGAGCAATGTATAGAGGAATACTTTATGGTTCGTAGGTAGTGAGGCAATACCAAGAGCGTCAGGCTGTAACCGTACATGCACCTCCTCTGTGAGAGCAATGTATAGAGGAATACTTGATGGATCGTAGGTAGTGAGGCAATACCAAGAGCGTCAGGCTGTAACCGAACATGCACCTCCTCTGTGAGAGCAATGTATATAGGAATACTTTATGGTTCGTAGGTAGTGAGGCAATACCAAGACCGTCAAGCTGTAACCGAACATGGCACCTCCTCTGTGAGAGCAGTGTATAGAGGAATACTTGATGGTTCGTAGGTAGTGAGGCAATACCAAGAGCGTCACGTTGTAACCGAACATGCACGTCCTCAGTGAGAGCAGTGTTAGAGGAATACTTGATGGTTCGTAGGTAGTGAGGCAATACCAAGAGCGCCACGTTGTAACCGAACAATCACCTTCTCTGTTAGGGCAATGTATAGAGGGATACTTGATGGTTCGTAGGTAGTGAGGCAATACCTAGATTGTCACGCTGTAACCGAAGATGCACCTCCTCTGTGAGAGCAATGTATAGAGGAATACTTGATGGTTCGTAGGTAGTGAGGGAATAGAAAGAGCGTCACGCTGTAACCGAACATGCACCTCCTCTGTGAGAGCAATGTATAGAGGAATACTTGATGGTTCGTAGGTAGTGAGGCAATAACAAGAGCGTCACGTTGTAACCGAACATGCACCTCTGTGAGAGCAATGTACAGAGGAATACTTTATGGTTCGTAGGTAGTGAGGCAATACCAAGAGCGTCATGTTGTAACCGAACATGCACCTCCTCTTTGAGAGTAATGTATAGAGGAATACTTGATGGTTCGTAGGTAGTGAGGCAATACCAAGAGCGTCACGTGTTAACCGAACATGCACCTCTGTGAGAGCAATGTATAGAGGGATACTTGATGGTTCGTAGGTAGTGAGGCAATACCAAGAGCGTCATGTTGCAACCGAACATTCACCTCCTCTGTTAGAGTAATGTATAGAGGAATACTTGATGGATCGTAGGTAGTGAGGCAATACCAAGAGCGTCACGTAACCGAACATGCACCTCCTCTGTGAGAGCAATGTATAGAGGAATACTTGATGGTTCGTAGGTAGTGAGGCTATACCAAGAGCATCACGCTGTAACCGAACATGAACCTCCTATGTGAGAGCAATGTATAGAGGAATACTTGATGGTTCGTAGGTAGTGAGGCAATACCAAGAGCGTCACGCTGTAACCGAACATGCACCTCCTATGTGAGAGCAATGTATAGAGGGATACTTGTTGGTTCGTAGGTAGTGAGGCAATACCAAGAGCGTCACGCTGTAACCGAACATGCACCTTCTCTGTGAGAGCAATGTATAGAGGGATACTTGATGGTTCGTAGGTATTGAGGTAATACCAAGAGCGTAATGCTGTAACCGAACATGCACCTCCTCTGTGAGAGCAATGTATAGAGGAATACTTGATGGTTCGTATTTAGTGAGGTAATACCAAGAGCGTCACGCTGTAACCGAACATGACCTCCTCTGTGAGAGCAATGTATAGAGGGATACTTGATGGTTCGTAGGTAGTGAGGCAATACTAAGAGCGTCAGGTTGTAACCGAACATGCACCTCCTCTGTGAGAGCAATGTATAGAGGAATACTTTATGGTTCGTAGGTAGTGAGGCAATACCAAGAGCGTCAGAATGTAACCGAACATGCACCTTCTCTGTGAGAGCAATGTATAGAGGAATACTTCATGGTTCGTAGGTACTGAGGCAATACCATGAGCGTCACGTTTTAACCGAACATGCACCTCCTCTGTGAGAGCAATGTATAGAGGAATACTTGATGGTTCGTAGGTAGTGAGGCAATATCAAGAGCTTCACGTTGTAACCGAACATGCACCGTCTCTGTGAGAGCAATGTATAGAGGAATACTTGATGGTTCGTAGGTAGTGAGGCAAAACCAAGAGCGTCACGTTGTAATCGAGCATTCACCTCCTCTGTGAGAGCAATGTATAGAGGAATACGTCTTGGTTCGTAGGTTGTGAGGCAATACCCAGAGCGTCAGGCTGTAACCGAACATGCACCTACTCTGTGAGAGCAATGTATAGAGGGATACTTGATGGTTCGTAGGTAGTGAGGCAATACCAAGAGCTTCACGTTGTAACCGAACATGCACCGTCTCTGTGAGAGCAATGTATAGAGGAATACTTGATGGTTCGTAGGTAGTGAGGCAATACCAAGAGCGTCACGTTGTAACCGAACATGTACCTCTGTGAGAGCAATGTATAGAGAGATACTTGATGGTTCGTAGGTAGTGAGGCAATACCAAGAGCGTCATGTTGCAACCGAACATGCACCTCCTCTGTGAGAGTAATGTATAGAGGAATACTTGATGGATCGTAGGTAGTGAGGCAATACCAAGAGCGTCACGTTGTAACCGAACATGCACCTTCTCTGTGAGAGCAATGTATAGAGGGATACTTGATGGTTCGTAGGTATTGAGGCAATACCAAGAGCGTAACGCTGTAACCGAACATGCACCTCCTCTGTGAGAGCAATGTATGGAGAAATACTTGATGGTTCGTATTTAGTGAGGTAATACCAAGAGCGTCACGCTGTAACCGAACATGAACTCCTCTGTAAGAGCAATGTATAGAGGGATACTTGATGGTTCGTAGGCAGTGAGGCAATACCAAGAGCGTCAGAATGTAACCGAACATGCACCTTCTCTGTGAGAGCAATGTATAGAGGAATACTTATGGTTCGTAGGTAGTGAGGCAATACCAAGAGCGTCACGCTGTAACCGAACATGCACCTCCTCTGTGAGAGCAATGTATAGAGGAATACTTGATCGTTCGTAGGTACTGAGGCAATACCATGAGCGTCACGTTGTAACCGAACATGCACCTCCTCTGTGAGAGCAATGTATAGAGGAATACTTGATTGTTCGTAGGTAGTGAGGCAATACCAAGAGCTTCACGTTGTAAATGAACATGCACCGTCTCTATGAGAGCAATGTATAGAGGAATACTTGATGGTTCGTAAGTAGTGAGGCAAAACCAAGAGCGTCACGTTGTAATCGAGCATTCACCTCCTCTGTGAGAGCAATGTATAGAGGAATCCGTCTTGGTTCGTAGGTTGTTAGGCAATACCCAGAGCGTCAGGCTGTAACCGAACATGCACCTCCTCTGTGATAGCAATGTATAGAGGGGTACTTGATGGTTCGTAGGTAGTGAGGCAATACCAAGAGCTTCACGTTGTAACCGAACATGCACCGACTCTGTGAGAGCAATGTATAGAGGAATACTTGATGGTTGGTAGGTAGTGAGGCAATACCAAGAGCATCACGCTGTAACCGAACATGCACCTCCTCTGTGAGAGCAATGTATAGAGGGATACTTGATGGTTCGTAGGTAGTGAGGCAATACCAAGAGCGTCACGCTGTAACCGAACATGCACCTCCTCTGTGAGAGCAATGTATAGAGGGATACGTGATGGTTCGTAGGTAGTGAGGCAATACCAAGAGCTTCACGTTGTAACCGAACATGCACTGTCTCTGTGAGAGCAATGTATAGAGGAATACTTGATGGTTCGTAGGTAGTGAAGCAATACCAAGAGCTTCACATTGTAACCGAACATGCACCGTCTCTGTGAGAGCAATGTATAGAGGAATACTTGATGGTTCGTAGGTAGTGAGGCAATACCAAGAGCGTCAGACTGTAACCGAACATGCACCTCCTCTGTGAGAGCAATGTATAGAGGAATACTTGATTGTTCGTAGGTAGTGTGGCAATACCAAGAGCGTCACGCTGTAACCGAACATTCACCTCCTCTGTGAGAGCAATGTGTTGTGTACAGATACGTCTGACTTAACTTTGCGATGTATGACATTCGAAACGCGTTATTTGTTTAATGACTCCATTTATATTCGCGACAGATGCTTTGTTGTGTTTCTATAAAGGGTATTCGATTAAATAATACTATTTAAATAAGAATACCTAACTGACGATATCTTCTTGTTAAATTGAATATTTAAAACATCTTTTCTCTGTTAGATTTCTGATAATATTTTTGTAACTAAATTTAACAAAAGCCTACAAACGTAAAGGCTACATCGACTAATAATATAATAAACCAAAAATAATTTAGTAAGCAATTAATATTAATGACGGCAATAAACTGCGTTTGTCAGAAGTTAGAGTACAGGGTTATAATCGCATTAATAGGGACAAAACGAGATGTATAAACAAATCTGTTGGAAGCCGGAGTCGACAGACGCAATAAACCGTGTGAAGGAGTCATGCGACATGAATTCATTAAAAACCTGTATTGCGAGAGGAATTGGTTGTCATCGACAATTATTGTCTTTTTATCGTTATAAAGGACAAGGATTTTTTAATTAGAAGCGAGAACGAGCCGGGGGAGATCGATTAATTTTCACGAAATCGTAGTAAATGTACGAGTTGGTGAGAAAATTTAGTCTTTATTCTCTCGATGCAGGGTCTTCATTTCCTCTCTCGATGCGAGATCTGGCTTCCCTCTCTCGATGCGAGGCATTGCTTTCCTCTCTCGGTGCGGGGTCTTGCTTCCCTCTCTCGGTGCGGGATCTTGCTTCCCTCTCTCGATACGAGGCATTGCTTTCCTCTCTCGGTGCGGGGTCTTGCTTTCCTCTCTCAATGCGGATCTTTGCTTTCCTCTCTCGGTGCGGGGTCTTGCTTCCCTCTCTCGATGCTAGGCATTGCTTTCCTCTCTCGGTGCCGGGTCTTGCTTCCCTCTCTCGATGCGAGGCATTGCTTTCCTCTCTCGGTGCGGGGTCTTGCTTTCCTCTCTCAATGCAGATCTTTACTTTCCAAAGGACCAAACGCCATTTAAAGTTTTGTATTTTATAAAATTCTTTTTGTACTTCCGATAAGATTTTAAAGACATTTTCTGTTTCCGACTTACATGTCACTGGCGCGTACAGTTCTAGGGTTCTGTAAATTATGCTTTGATTTCGCAGACATTACTATTCCCTCAATCGACATTCATATTTAACTATGTAACACTAACTAGTAACACACTGCTCATACTATATAAATTGTAATTTCCTGTCGAATGCACAAGTAACACACCGCTCATACTAAACACATTGTAGATTCGTGGCGATTGTACTAGCAACACACCGCTCATACTATATACATTGTAGATTCGTGGCGATTGTACTAGCAACACACAGTTTATACTATATACAAGTTTATTTCCTGTCGATTGTACTAGTAACACACAGCTCAAACTGTATACATTGTAATTACCTGTAGACTGTACTAGTAACACGCCGCACATACTATATACATTGTAATTTCCTGTCGATTTTACTAGTAACACACCGCTCATACTATATACAACGTAATTTCCTGGCGATTATACTAGTAACACACCGCTCATACTATATACATTGTAGATTCCTGGCGATTGAACTAGCAACACACCGCTCATACTATATACATTGTAGATTCGTGGCGATTGTACTAGCAACACACTGCTTATACTATATACAATGTTATTTCCTGTCGATTGTACTAGTAACACACAGCTCAAACTGTATACATTGTAATTACCTGTCGACTGTACTAGTAACACACCGCTCATACTATATACATTGTAGATTCGTGGCGATTGAACTAGCAACACACCGCTCATACTATATACATTGTAATTTCCTGTCGATTGTACTAGTAACACACCGCTCATACTATATACATTGTAATTTCCTGTCGATTGTACTAGTAACACACCGCTCATACTATATACATTGTAGATTCGTGGCGATTGAACTAGCAACACACCGCTCATACTATATACATTGTAGATTCGTGGCGATTGAACTAGCAACACACCGCTCATACTATATACATTGTAGATTCGTGGCGATTGTACTAGCAACACACTGCTTATACTATATACATTGTAGATTCGTGGCGATTGAACTAGCAACACACCGCTCAGACTATATACATTGTAGATTCGTGGCGATTGTACTAGCAACACACTGCTTATCCTATATACAATGTTATTTCCTGTCGATTGTACTAGTAACACACAGCTCAAACTGTATACATTGTAATTACCTGTCGACTGTACTAGTAACACACCGCTCATACTATATACATTGTAATTTCCTGTCGATTGTACTAGTAACACACCGCTCATACTATATACATTGTAATTTCCTGTCGATTGTACTAGTAACACACCGCTCATACTATATACATTGTAATTTCCTGTCGATTGTACTAGTAACACACCGCTCATACTATATACATTGTAATTTCCTGTCGATTGTACTAGCAACACACCGCTCATACTATATACATTGTAGATTCGTGGCGATTGTACTAGCAACACACAGTTTATACTATATACAATTTTATTTCCTGTCGATTGTACTAGTAACACACAGCTCAAACTGTATACATTGTAATTACCTGTAGACTGTACTAGTAACACGCCGCACATACTATATACATTGTAATTTCTTGTCGATTTTACTAGTAACACACCGCTCATACTATATACAACGTAATTTCCTGGCGATTATACTAGTAACACACCGCTCATACTATATACATTGTAGATTCGTGGCGATTGTACTAGCAACACACTGCTTATACTATATACAATGTTATTTCCTGTCGATTGTACTAGCAAAACACTGCTGTTACTATATACATTGTAGGTTCGTGTCGATTGTAGTAGCAACACACTGCTCATACTATATACATTGTAATTTCCTGTCGACTGTACTAGTAACACACCGCTCATACTATATACATTGTAATTTCCTGTCGATTGTACTAGTAACACACCGCTCATTCTATATACAACGTAATTTCCTGGCGATTGTACAAGTAACACACCGCTCATACTATATACATTGTAATTTCCTGTCGATTGTACAAGTAACACACTGCTCTTACTATATACATTGTAATTTCCTGTCGACTGTACTAGTAACACACCGCTCATACTATATACATTGTAATTTCCTGTCGATTGTACAAGTAACACACTGCTCATACTATATACATTGTAATTTCCTGTCGACTGTACTAGTAACACACCGCTCATACTATATACATTGTAATTTCCTGTCGATTGTACAAGTAACACACTGCTCTTACTATATACATTGTAATTTCCTGTCGACTGTACTAGTAACACACCGCTCATACTATATACATTGTAATTTCCTGTCGATTGTACAAGTAACACACTGCTCATACTATATACATTGTAATTTCCTGTCGACTGTACTAGTAACACACCGCTCATACTATATACATTGTAATTTCCTGTCGATTGTACTAGTAACACACCGCTCATTCTATATACAACGTAATTTCCTGGCGATTGTACAAGTAACACACCGCTCATACTATATACATTGTAATTTCCTGTCGATTGTACAAGTAACGCACTGCTCTTACTATATACATTGTAGGTTCGTGTCGATTGTAGTAGCAACACACTGCTCATACTATATACATTGTAATTACCTGTAGACTGTACTAGTAACACACCGCTCATTCTATATACAACGTAATTTCCTGGCGATTGTACAAGTAACACACCGCTCATACTATATACATTGTAGATTCGTGGCGATTGAACTAGCAACACACCGCTCATACTATATACATTGTAGATTCGTGGCGATTGTAGTAGCAACACACTGCTTATACTATATACAATGTTATTTCCTGTCAATTGTACTAGTAACACACTGTTTATACTATATACAATGTAATTTCCTGTCGATTGTACTAGCAACACATTGCTCTTACTATATACATTGTAGGTTCGTGTCGATTGTACTAGCAACACACTGCTTATACTATATACAATGTTATTTCCTGTCAATTGTACTAGTAACACACTGTTTATACTATATACAATGTAATTTCCTGTCGATTGTACTAGTAACACACCGCTCATACTATATACATTGTAATTTCCTGTCGATTGTACTAGTAACACACTGCTCATACTATATACAATGTTATTTTCTGTTGATTGTACTAGTAACTTACTGCTCATACTATGTAATTTCCGGTTGATTTAACTCGTAACACACTGCTCATACTATATACAATGTAGATTCATGTCTATTGTACTAGCAACACACTGCTTATACTATATACAATGTTATTTCCTGTCGATTGTACAAGAAACACACCGCTCATACTATATACAATGTAATTTCCTGTAGATTGTGCTAGTAACACACCGCTCATACTATATACAATGTAATTTCCTGTCGATTGTACAAGTTATATACCGTTCATACTATATACAATGTAATTTCCTGTCGATTGTACTACTAACACACTGCTCATACTATATAAATTGTAATTTCCTGTCGATTGTACTAGTAACACACCGCTCATACTATATACAATGTAATTTCCTGTCGATTGTAGTAGTAACACACTGCTCATACTATATACATTGTAAATTCCTGTCGATTGTACTAGTAACACACTGTTTATATTATATACAATGTAATTTCCTGTTGATTGAACTCATAATACACCGCTCATACTATATACTATGTAATTTCGTGTGATAAGACCTTTTCAAGCAATCAATTGAGTGAGCTTCGTTAAAATCTCGTGATTGGATTCCCTATAACGTCCGCTTCCAGAGTCACGTATTTTTGCCAGCATATGGCAACTCTCCCTAACGCTTTGCGAAGATAAGACCTTTTTAAGCATTCGGTCGAGTGACCTTCGTTAAATTCTCCGGGATTTTGCTTCCTTACAACGTACGCTTTCAAAGAGTCGTCTCATCTGTGCCAGCAAATCTGAACTGTCCCTAACGCTTCGCAAAGATAAGACTTTGTCAAGTAATCAGTCGAGTGAACTTCATGTAAATCACTGAGATATTGTTCTAACAAATTACGCTTCCGAAGAGTAAAGCATTATCTGTGCCAGCAAATGGCACATAAGACCTTTTCTCGCAATTAGTCGATTGAGTTGAGTTAAAATCTCCGAGGTTTGGCTTCCCTACAACGCACGCATCCAAAGAGCCGTCTATCTGGCCTGCATATGGCCACTGTTCCTAACGCTTCGTGAACACAAGACCTTTTTAAGCAATCAGTTGAGTGAGCTTCGTTAAAATCTCCTCGATTTGGCTTCCCTATAACGCACGTTCCAAAGAGTCAAGTATTATCTGTGCCAGCAAATGGCCACTGTCCCCCAACGCTTCGCGAAGTTAAGATCTTTTCAAGCAATCAGTCGATTGTATTTTAGAACCACTTGAAAGATTCGATCTTCATATCTAAAATCAATGTACTTGTCCATCTTAATACGCCGCAGTGCCATTGGCTTGATATCACAATCCGAATGCCTTTTGTATTGGCCTGCCCCTGATCAGACACTACGGTTCCAGAACTTCTCTAGGCCTGAAGACCATTCCGTAGCTCAAGTAGTGCGGACCTTTATCCACTCTCCATTACCCGGAGGGGTATGGCGACGGCCTCCAAGCTTAAGATTAATGTAAATATGTGCAGTACACCTGTTACTGCAGTTTTTTAATTAGCTCGAACCCATCTTTCATGTAATGACACTCTGCTGCTCCAGTTTCCACATTTCCTGGAACACCTGCTACTGCCGAAGAAATGTTTAGCAATGCGGAGATGTGCGCTCAGGTTGTCCACTTCTTGCTTAATCGAGGCTGTTATTGGTTACTATAATTGGTAGCGTTTGTAACTATTAGACCTAACTGTCCTTCGTGCGAATGCTTAACTAGGTCGCATATAGAATCGTATTAGCAAGCTATGTTTTATCAACGCCATCTCTTTGTAGTGTAGCGTATCGTGTCATACCGTCCTGATGGCATTTGCAATTATGTTCGCGATTGGGTGCAATAAAACATAAGCACCACATGGATAACTCCTACTTTTTCCTCACTTTTAAGATTAATTCTCTAATGTTTACTGGTCGTAATTACGCCGTTACATCGTGGCGTCTATCGTTGTCCATGTCGGTCGTAAGCCCGGGGCAACTGGTACATCGCGATATGGTACAGGAAGTCGGGTTTTAATATTGATAAATTGCACTCTTGACAACACAACAATGTTTACACGAGCGTAGGCGCTGATAGAAGTGAGTTTAACACCTGCGGAGAAATGGTATAGGGTTACATTTTCAAATTGTCAATGTAAATTTATTACTAAAATGTATTGTGATGTAATGTAATGTAACATTTTTTATTTGTATTTGTATTTGTTTTAATTTGTTTTGTGCCACTGGCCTTAATAGGCCAATTATTTTTCAATGCAATATCACTTCAGTGGGTAAGTTCTATGTACCGGATGGTGAATAATATTTATACCAAATGGTGATAACATCAGCTGATGTTAGTTTGATTGTTTATTTACTTTATTTTTATAGTTCTGTTTAATTGAAATGTATCTAACAGAGGAAAGCTGCGAGTTTGTGTAAAATTATTTGCGAACGGTGCACAGCAGAAATAACGGTTGAGGATAATTTACAAGAGCAATGCGTAATTTATTGTTTATGTTTATTGATTCTAATGTTCTGTTTAAGTGAAAATGTGGAAATGTATGTAATAGAGGAAGACAGCGAGTTCGTAGACGAGTATTTAAGAATGTTGCGCAGCAGAGAGAATGCAGGAGGAGGCTTTACAGTGCAGGTGGAGGGGCTGATGGACATATCCACAATTTTAGGCGGCCTCTAAATAATGAATATTATGTAATTCGGAATAGTGTTGGGAGACTTGACCAAAGCTACCAGCATTGTAATGCACTGCATTTCCCCTGTGAGTGAGTAAGAGGACACTAATGGACTGGTATTACTAATACCAACCTAGAATTGCAACAATTAATATTAAACAGTGATATTTTATTGACAATATCGGGAAACATAACAGTGCCATCATTTTCAGCATGCACTAAGGATATACCTGGCAATGGTAAGGCGCGAGGTCGGATCTATAAGTGTATCTCGGACCTTTAATCTCCACATGAGCAAACACTTTCATATGGTTAGTTATATATAATCGACTCATCAGTTGTAAACAACATCAGATTGGGAAGGCTAGAAGCCCAATATTTGAATGAAGAAACTTCAAGACGTTTAACGATGTTTTAGCAGATAATCTTATAGGATTATCTTATAGTGAAGCATTAATACGTGGTGGACAGACATTGTTACATGAACAAAATCAAAACTCACCGCAACAGTTAGTTTTAGCTGACAGTCTCCATTGACAAACGCCGCTGTAACCAACCCATTGCAGATGGGATAGCTGGAGTTTTTAAATCTAGAGAAGAAGAACCACCGGAATATAGTCATGCAGTCGTCCACAGACGAGAAGGAGGTCCGAAATTGTTATCCTCCCTTAGTCCCCATTGCGATCCAATGCTTTACACTTTAATTTTTCCTTATGACTAGCCAGGATGGGATAAGGACATGGCACATAGTGGAGCAAGAAGACAGCCTATGAGAAAACCTTTGAAAAGTTGGTATTTATTTGGGAAAGCCAGTATTCGGTCGTAGACAATTATGTATCGTGCAAGCCACGTAACCGTGCACTTGGCCTTGAGAGTTCGCAGTAGGCGCGACGGTAGGTGGAGGGTTAGTATGAATACTTTACTACAAACATGATAAGGACTGTTGAATCACTGACCTCCATGAGACGGTCGATATTAAATTAATTCGATGATAAATTAGCTTCGGTATGAAATAACAAGCATTTTTGAAATATGTGTAGACATATTGGATGCAGATGCTGTAGATGTAGGCCTATAGAACATTCTGAATATGTAACATGTTTTAAGAAGTGGTAGTACACGAGAAGTCTCTTGAGGCCTCTCAAGGCCAAGTGCACGGTTACGCGGTTCACACTAAAGCTTTTAGGAGAGCAACAGCGTGTCGAGACCTTAAGATTAAAATAAAAATCGAAGCACTCGAGGGAATATAACGATGATGAAAATAGTTCCACAAAAAACATTGTTTACAAAGAAATACTATTGGGATTCCAACATATAACGTATTGGTATTTAAATCACATTATTTTTATAATATTTAAAGTATTTAGCACTGAGTATTTCATTTGCTTTGATTTTAATTATAAGAAGCAGTAATTGCTGCTACAGCTCCTAGTTAAAAGAAATGTTGTAGGATTGGGAAAATTGAAGAATAAAATCATTAAATATTTTTGTTATGATAAACAATTCATTCTTTTAAAAAATAAATATACATGGGGAGGGGATGAATAAAATATATGGTTCTGGGGAGGGGGAGGAATTACTGAATTTATTTCTGGGGGGGGGAGGTGTCATGCACGTAAAAAATCGGAATAAATATATAGACTATCAATAAATTAAATTCATTGTACAATAGTAAGATCTATTGAAATACAGTAGGCCTATACATGAAAAATTTTTTAAATGATACATAATATTGAAAAGTAATATTTCAACCTAAAAATAGGCCTATGTGACACCGAACGTAACATGGCCTACGAAATCATTTATTGCCACTTAATTAAAGAATAGGCCTATGTGACACCGAACGTAACATGACCTGCGAAATCATTTATTGCCACTTAATTAAAGAATATGCCTATGTGACACCGAACGTAACATGACCTACGAAATGATTTATTGCCACTTAATTAAAGAATAGGCCTATGTGACACCGAACGTAACATGACCTACGAAATGATTTATTGCCACTTAATTAAAGAATAGACCTATGTGACACCGAACGTAACATGACCTACGAAATGATTTATTGCCACTTAATTAAAGAATAGGCCTATGTGACACCGAACATAACATGACCTACGAAATGATTTATTGCCACTTAATTAAAGAATAGGCCTATGTGACACGGAACGTAACATGACCTACGAAATGATTTATTGCCACTTAAACTAAAGAATAGGCCTATGTGACACCGAACGTAACATGACCTACAAAATTATTTATTGCCACATAATTAAAGAATAGACCTATGTGACACCGAACGTAACATGACCTACGAAATCATTTATTGCCACATAATTAAAGAATAGACCTATGTAACACCGAACGTAACATGACCTACTAAATCATTTATTGCCACATAATTAAAGAATAGACCTATGTAACACCGAACGTAACATGACCTACTAAATCATTTATTGCCCTCTTAATTTAATTAAAGAATAGGCCTACTGTGTTTCGGCATATTTTAGGAAATGGCATTTGAAAATGATCCCAGCAGTTTATGACTTGTAAACTATTTATTTATTTATTTATTACTATTAAGGTTTGAAGAATACATTTATTTATTTACTGCAAATTCTTTATACATATTTTAGCCCTGTTTCATAACATTGCAAGATATATTTAAAAATGATACATTCTAAAATTTAAATTTATAAGTAGGCCTATACATTTATGCTATCAAATAACATTGTTTCGTTTTGTATAGTATATACTTTATACCTCTTCTATGGGTCATTTGAATATACATTAAATAATCAATAAACATTTTAATATTAAAGGTTCTTACCGACATTTTAATAGTTCTAAGGGTATATTTTCTAAATACAATTATTTAGGTTACACCTGTGTCGATATTCCACGATGCAATTGGGTTTTTATATAAAGGTCTTTTATCAAAACTTCTGCGATAATATTTCTGCCGAATAAATCCTACAGAGCAAGACATTTCGATAAACAGGATGCCTCATATTTATAGAGGACCGCCCTTGTTATCGAGGTCCAATCTGTTTGCTGGCAGCAGATTAACCGTGTCATCACCTTCTCTGCCTCAGAGCTCCTCTCTGCCACGTTAGTGTAGGCTATTCGATACATAGCCTACAACTGATAAAATCAGTTCTTGTATGAAATCGTACGTTAACACAATTTAATCACCTTTTCGGTGTTTCTGAATATATTGGAAAATGCATTTAAAATTTATTTTAACGTAACTTCCAAATAACCTCTAATTAGCATTCCGACATGAGTGGCTTTCGACGTCTTCAGGACAATATTGAGAAATGATAAGGAACGTATCTGAAAAGATGCGTCATATTTCTACATAGCAAAGTGCTAGGCGACGATACACTTTCTTATTATACCAAGGTTGTTATATAAGAGGACCAAATATGCGACTGCTAATCCAGTTAAGCCAAAGCTGAGTTCAGAATGTACATGCTACCATTAGACTATTAGTTTGATGCTAATTTCGGGATAAAACGTCAACTAAGCGGTGTTCTATACAATATTTTATTTTGCATACCTTTATAATCTATATAAATATATGTTGTTTTTACAAATGTATATAGTTTTTATTTTGATTTAGTAATTTTATGGCTATTATAATTATTTTATCTTCGATGGATAGGAGTGGAATTCATGTTAGGATAATAAAGCCCTTGGTAAAATATGTGGGGATAATAGAAGTTCCTGCTAGATAATGCAGCCGTAAGGCCCCTTGGTAGAAGATGTAGAGATAATTAGCTCCTGGTAGATGATATGGGGATAATAGACCCCTGGTAGTAGATTTAGAGATGATTAGCTACCTGGTAGATGATATGGGGATCATAGACACCTGGTAGAACATGTAGAGATAATTAGCTATCTGGTAGATGATATGGGGATAATAGACCCCTGGTAGTAGATTTAGAGATGATTAGCTACCTGGTAGATGATATGGGGATCATAGACACCTGGTAGAACATGTAGAGATAATTAGCTACCTGGTAGATGATATGGGGATAATAGACCCCTGGTAGTAGATTTAGAGATGATTAGCTACCTGGTAGATGATATGGGGATCATAGACACCTGGTAGAACATCTAGAGATAATTAGCTACCTGGTAGATGATATGGGGATCATAGACACCTGGTAGAACATGTAGAGATAATTAGCTACCTGGTAGATGATATGGGGATAATAGACCCCTGGTAGTAGATTTAGAGATGATTAGCTACCTGGTAGATGATATGGGGATCATAGACACCTGGTAGAACATGTAGAGATAATTAGCTACCTGGTAGATGATATGGGGATCATAGACACCTGGTAGAACATGTAGAGATAATTAGCTACCTGGTAGATGATATGGGGATAATAGAGCCCTGGTACAAGATATGGGAATAAAAGAAGTCCATACTATATAATGCAGGCGTAAGGAACCCCTGGTAGTTAACGTGGGAATAATAAAAATATCTGCTAGATAATGCAGACTTAAGTACCCCCTGGTAAATGATGTGGTTATAATAAGAATCTCTGATAGATAATGAAGGCGTAAGGAACCCCTGGTAGTCAACGTGGGAATAATAAAAATATCTGCTAGATAATGCAGACTTAAGTACCCCCTGGTAAATGATGTGGTTATAATAAGAATCTCTGCTAGATAATGAAGGCGTAAGGAACCCCTAGTAGTTAACGTGGGAATAATAAAAATATCTGCTAGATAATGCAGACTTAAGTACCCCCTGGTAAATGATGTGGTTATAATAAGAATCTCTGCTAGATAATGAAGGCGTAAGGAACCCCTGGTAGTTAACGTGGGAATAATAAAAATATCTGCTAGATAATGCAGACTTAAGTACCCCCTGGTAAATGATGTGGTTATAATAAGAATCTCTGCTAGATAATGAAGGTGTAAGGAACCCCTGGTAAATGATGTGGCTATAATAAGAATCTATGCTAGATAATGAAGGTGTAAGGAACCCCTGGTAGTTGATGTGGGGATAATAAAAATCTGTGGTAGATTATGCAGACTTAAGTACCCCCTGGTAAATGATGTGGGGATAATAAAAATCTGTGGTAGATTATGCAGGAGTTAGAAACCCCTAATAGTTGACGTGGGAATAATAAAAATCTCTGCTAGATAATGCAGCCGAAAGGAACCCCTGGTAAATGATAAGGGGATTATAAAAATCTCTACTAGATAATGCAGGTGTAAGGAACCCCTTATAATAGACGTGGGGATAATATAAATCTCTGCTAGTAAATGCAGGCGTATCAGACTCTTGTTAAATGATGTGGGAAAAATAAACCTTTGGTAGGTGACGTGGGGATAACAAAGGCCCTTAGTAGAAGATGTAGGATATGAAACCCCTGATGGATGATGTGGGGATGATAAAAGACCATGGTAGATAATGTAGGCGTAGGAAACCCCTGCTATATGATGTAAGTATAATAAACCTCCTGGTAAATGATGTAGGCGTAGAAAAACTCCTGGTAGGTAAGTATAATAAACCCCCTGGTAAATGATGTAGGCGTAAAAAAATTCCTGGTAGATGATGTATAGAAAATTAAACACCTGTTAGATGATGTGGGGATAATTAAATTTCCTGGTAGATGGTGGGTGATAATAAAAACCACTGGTACATAATGTAGGCATAACGAAACCCCTGGTAGACGACGTGGGAATAGTAAAACTCGTTGTAGATGATGTAGGCATAACGAAACTTCTGGTAGACGACGTGGGAATATTAAAACCCCTGGTAGATGATGTAGGCATAACGAAACCCCTGGTAGATAATGTAGGCATAACGAAACCCCAGGTAGATAATGTAGGTATAACGAAACCCCAGGTAGATGATGTAGGAATAGTAAATCCTGGTAGATAATGTAGTCATAACGAAACCTCTGGTAGACGACGTTAGAATAATAAAACCCCTGGTAGATAATGTAGGTACAACGAAACCCCTGGTAGATGATGTAGGGATAATTAAATTTCCTGGTAGATGGTGGGGGATAATAAAAACTCCATGTAGATAATGTAGGCATAACGAAACCCTTGGTAGACGATGTGGGAATAGTAAATCCTGGGAATGTAGGCAATACGAAACCCCTGGTAGACGACTTGGGAATAGTAAAACCTTTAGTAGATAATGTTGGCATAACGAAACCCCTGGTAGACGACTTGGGAATAGTAAAACCCCTGGTAGATAATGTAGGCATAACAAAACCCCTGGTAAACGACGTGGAATATTAAAACCTCTGGTAGATAATGTTAGCGACCACCAGTTGAACGGTTTTGGAAGAAGGGTAAACACGACTAGATAATTTTAACTAGGAGGTCTAATGTATAATAAACCTTTGGTAGTAGGACATTCACGGGCTTGAAACATACCTGCTTGCAAACGGGTTGATGAAAGGTGCCTACCTTATAATTTATACTTGTCAGCACAGCTGAATATTTAATGTTGGAATCTGTTTAAGTTATATAAACGCATGGGAACGTCGACAGATATTTGCGATTATTGTGCTCTTGGCACGAACCAGTTGCGTGATCGTTGAAACAGACAACAGCGACAACAGTACAATGACGATGCCTTGACGATAGCCCGCTTTGTACTTCCTAGCGTGGTCGTACGGCAGGTGAAGCTCTTGAGCCGATGAAAGTGATACCTTCATTGAGGGACGTCTCTCACAGTGCTTTTCTTCCTTTCCGGGTTCAAGTCACTTTACTCTAAGAAAGACGACAGTATGAACCAGAGTTGTCCAACTTAAAACGTTGTGGGAGCCGAAACTCTATCTCAGAACAAAACCGCGGCCCACACTGAGAAATCTATTTCGAGTTAACTAACTACTACTTTATAAGTTTGACAAACTATTGGCGGCTGCGTAGAACACCCGGTTGGCCGCCAGTTGGACAACCCTGGTATAAACTAAGCTGATTCTCGGATCATCTAAATGCAAAATTTTTCTTGTAAGTGTGAACGTCTTAGGGTGAACTTTAAATGGGGAGTATCCGTCGTCATTACACATGGAGCGTAAATATCTTTGTACGTAGTAGGTTGTCTCTTATGATTTTATGCATTGAAACAGTTTACCAAAAAAAGTCGACGTTTTAGGAATGTTTCCAATAACAAATGTATAACATTCAACTTAATTTCAAACGAAATTCTGTTAAAGCATTCTTGATGAAATACAAGAAGAATTCTTCTTCGAAGAACGGCTAACACACGTAGTGACGCCGAGGGAGAGTGGGTCTGATACATGACTCTGCGCAAGTGATACAGCGGGTTGTAGTTCTGTCTTTTCCAATCCTCTTTAGGACTCCTGGCTAGTCGCTTTAAAACTACATAGTTGAATAATGAGAATTGAAAAGGAACCATAAAAA
This sequence comes from Prosapia bicincta, assembly GCA_036971475.1. Taxonomy (NCBI): domain Eukaryota; kingdom Metazoa; phylum Arthropoda; class Insecta; order Hemiptera; family Cercopidae; genus Prosapia; species Prosapia bicincta. The sequence continues at coordinate 172,301,097 of JBAIZL010000002.1, forward strand.
TGAAGGACGTATTTTGCATCAACCTCTACACAATAGAATGATTTCGAGCACCATACTTGCCCCATGTAGAAACCAAGGCGCAATTAATACACACAGGACGCGAGGCGTTGCGTTACACTTAATCATATAGGCTAAGGAACAGTTCCAAGATAATCTGTCAAGGACGCCAGTAGGCGCGCAGCGTATGCTAATGCCGGGTCGGAGACAATGGACAATGGATTGGAAAGAGATGCTATGACATTTGGGGGTTAGGTGTGTTCGAGCAAAGAGAGGCCGTCAAGTATCTGGCTAGAATAGGCCTTGTGGCATTTTGTTCATGTTTGGATTCTCTCGACATTATAAGTAAGGAGACTTCGGGTGCTAGAAATCTAATTTCACAAAGCTTTTGGAGAAGCACAGTACACGGTAGTATTATTGTTCTGTTTTGTGATTCCAAAATGAGCCTAAACTAAATTTGTGTGTAGTTTAAGACAGTCAACGAGTATAGCTAACATTGCCGACATAGGATAAGAAAGGGTTTTGTACATAGAAAGAATCAAGGTAAGTGTATCCCTTTGTAGAGAAAGGGGGAGGGCAATCTGCACTCTTAATGGGAGTGATAAAGTTGCCCGGGGGGATAAAGTTGCCGGGGAGATAATGTTACCAAGGGTATAAGGTTGCCGGGGGGGATAAGGTTTCCGGGGGATAACGATGCCGGGGAGATAAAGTCGCTGTGGGATGGAGTTGCCGGGGGGATAATTTTGCCCAGGGGGTGAGTTGCCGGCGGGGATAAAATTACCGGGGGGATAAAGTTGCCGAGGTTGATAAAGTTACCAGTGGTGATGAGTTTTGTCTACCGTTTAAACACCAGAACCCCCGTTTTAAATATATTTGAAATGTATATTTAATGAAATACCGTCTTACGTAAGTTAACTATGTTAGCATCGTCAGAGGTATGACTTCATTGTATTTTCCTGTGTCTCAAGGAAATAATAAATAAGAAAGCAGTAAGTATTACTTTGTAAGTAATCGCACTACGAGAGGAATGTAGCGAAAGGGCGCTGATCCGGTTGTGTGTCAAATACAAAATGAAACGTGCATAATTCAGAGCTGCCCAAAGCCCAAAGCCCGCGTAACGGTTCCGACGGTCGCGGCGGGTTAGCGAAGGTCGGCCGACTTGTTTCTACGTATGCACGCGATACGACAGGTTCCGAATCATCCGGCGTACAACTTATCTTAGCGAGTAGTTCTTTGTTTAAACGTGAAATTATATGACTGAAAAATAAATCCGTTAAGAATGAGCGAAACTGCGTTATCATTGCTCCACTTGTGCTTCATAGGTTCATCTAGAAAGCACAAACAGTTTTTTGTAAATAATAAATATTAAATGAACCCTACCATAAATGTTGTGGCATTCTTGCCAAATACACAAAATAAATAAATATTTTTTCAAACCTGTTTTATGTTGCTGGTTTTTTCAACAGATTAAAGTTTTTACCATTTTTTTACAAGTTTTATTCAATGTATTTTTGTATCGCTTCCGCTTAAATCCTTGGTAACCCAAGATAAGAAATAAATATTGCGAGTTTTACCAAAAACACAATGATATAAAATTTCTTAAAAGCAGAAAAAGGTAACTCCATCGTAACAATGCACCAACAAGACATCGAGAAGCAAGTAAACAGTTTCATAACGGAAAACAAAATAACCGAACTCCAATCAGACCCCACACCTAAATTTTAAACAAAAATTAAAAATCTTCTAAATAAATGCACCGAAACCATGAATAGAGAACAAAAGATATTACAAACAAATAAAACCACAAGCCCCACATTAAATGCTTTACTTAAAATCCACAAAGAAAACACACCCATCCACTAATCATTCACACAGATGTACTATCTACAAAATATGCTCACAGCAAACAATACTCCACATAAACTCACACTTGAAATCATCACACTCACCAAACTCATCACATCACAAAACTATTTCACAAACCAACAAAAATTCTACACACAGAAAGATGGCCTCTCAATAGGTTCCCCCATCTCAGGCATCCTATCAGAAATATTCCTACATAATATCGAATAACAATACATTCTACAGAACAATAATCACACACAAAAATAATTTATTACCATAGATATGTAGATGACATTTTAATATTATACAACGGCAACAAACGACAAATCGAACAACTACACAATTACATTAATACCATACACCAAAACCTCACATTTACTCTCGAATTAAAAGAGAACAATAAAATAAACTTTCTAGACCTCATAATATACAGGAAACCAGCAACTACCGATATTGTCATACATAATACATCTAACCACCCCACACAACACAAACACGCTGCATTTAATCATATGTTACACCGCCTTATCAATGTACCAATGCTACAGAAAGACTACGACGAAGAACTTAATACCATAAAATACATTGCTCAACAAAACGGCTACCAACACACACTCATAGACAACATACTCAGGAAAATTAAACATAAACACCATCAAACGGTCACCCAAACAAACCACACAAAAACAACAAATATATATCCCTCATCTACCACAAAAACACACACAAAATAGCCTCCATATTCAAAAAACTCCATTACCAAATACCCTACAAAACAACAAACACTTTAAGACAGCACATACAAATGAAAGAAACTGACAAATACAAACTCTCTGGTATTTACAAATTAACTTGTAACGATTGTCCCAACTATTACATCGGCCAAACCGGCAGGTCATTCTATACACGCTTCGAAGAACACATAGCCCCCAAAAAAAACAAACAAACCCTAAATCCAGCTACGCAAAACACCTAAAAACACCCAACACACACACACACACCGATTTAAATGCTCTACACACAATTCAACAAAATAAAAAACCGACAGCCTTTTCTATTATATGACACACAACCAAAACAACCCCCATTCCAGAGTCATAAATTCATTCCCGTTAGAGCCTTTACAAATAACCGATGCTGCCAGTAGAGGGTTAGCTTCGTAAAAGGAACGAATGTTTTGAAACGCGTCAGCAAGTGAACAATTACGTATTTGTTCAATTATTAATGGCAATAAAGCCATTACTGCATACAAAAGTATATAATACAATCAAACTTTGTAAGTGCCTCACTCCAGTTGTTACATTTCTAAGTCTATTAAGCTGGAATTATAGACTTGAAGGAATGAGTTTACCTCTTCAAACACCTGACGACGTGCACTAAAGTGAGTGACTCGCCTTAAATAATTTAATTAAAATACGCGAAATTATCATGTTATAAAAGAGATTTTAACGCCCACTTGGTGTGTAGGTACGAACGCTAGCATCGCTATGAGGGATAGGTTAATGTACAGTGGTAATTAGAAATTATGCAAAACTAAATAATAGCAGGCATGGAAGCTTACTTTTATATCAGTTGTAACAACTAAGTATTATTATTATTTAATTATTCCTTTGGCATTGTCAGTGACAAGTTGTAATTTAAGTGTACATATCTAGATAGATGGGTTAAACAGAAATTAGTTTTTCTCTAATTTTAGTATTATGAAACTGAATTAATGATTATATGATGCTAACATCGCATTTCTAAGAACTACTTCATGTGATCAGTTAGTAGTTTTTTTGGTTTGTTAAAATCATAATTTAGTGTTTTTTTCGCATGTTTTAAATTTATTTGGGTTAATATTTTACAAACCATTTACTTCTTGATGTTTTACGTGATATTCTCTAGCGCTAAAAATGTTTCTATATTTCTTACATGTTTACTTTATAGCTTGGAAGCAGTTAATCTAACGTTATAACCCAAACAGCTGTTGGCCCGAGTTACGGACCAGACGGGTCATCGGAAATTGTGGAACTATGACGATAAACCACTTTAATAAATGAAATATATAAATAACTGCATGCAAGACTTTGTACAGCATCAACCACAGAGTCTGAGATACTTGTGGCATCAATAATAACATTCATATCTAAAAACTTATTCAAAATTATAATTTGTTTCATCTGTTGATCTTGAAGTTGTCCTAATTATGAAATAGACTGTACAGTTTATTAAGTGGGTTATTTATCTATAAATATTCTTTTCATATACCTTTGATTCAAAACTCAAAGCTGTAGCGGAAGATGCTGAAATCTGAGAACAGGTGTGGGGATGTTCGAAGGTCAACTGTCCGTCGAGCATTCTTTCACGCAGCCCAACGCTGGCAGTGTTCCCACTACACTACATACAATACATTTAATATTGATTGCTAATAATGTATAGTCTGGTTTCAGTTCCATGCAGAATCGTCGGTTCATGGGGTAATGAAGTCACATAGAGTATTTGTACGTTTATATCTATCGTCAACCCTTTGCGACTGAGATTTCGAAATTCTGAAGAAAATATCAACTATTAAATTGGGCTATAAATAGGTTTTACAACAAGAACGTTTGTCACCTTCATTGAGTTCCAGGGCATCAAGGTGTGGTTGGTAATGAGAATGCGGTTGTCCTCGATAAAATGCTGATGTCTGTTCTGCCCTGTGACTCAGGGACGAAGCTGCTCCCACAAAACCCAAAGCAAGCAAGGGACGTGGCGTCTCTAAGCTTCTGACCAATAGGGTAGTTTGGACTCGCTTATGGTAAAGAGAGTGTGCAACCTAGACTCCGTAAACACAGTCCTCGATTAACATCTCTTCTCTTGTTTGCTTTCTTCGGGCAGCGGGTGTACATCTCTTCCTAGTACATGTCCTTGGCGACCGAAGGCAGAACGTTTTTCCTGCACCGTGTTAACGTAAACCGTGTCTCCATCTTTTCTCTCTTCCGACTTTTTTCTGTATCTCCTTTCCGGTCCTTCATCCTTCTTCGCCTTTCCTTTAATCAATTTTTCATCTGCCCCTCACTCTTTCCTCTCTTCCCCAATCCTTTCTCTTTCCATATCTTTGTTTCTCCTTCCCTATAGTATGATGTGGAATCATTGACTAGGAGTAAGGACTTTTCACGATAAAGTCAGCTGACAAATTGTTTCTCGATCTGTAATCTCGACTTATAGAATAATGTGAAATCATTGACTACGAGTGAATGCTTTTTACGATAGTCAGCTAACAAATTGTTTCTCGATCTGTAATCTCGACTTATAGAATGATGTGAAATCATTGACTACGATTGAATGCTTTTCACGATAAAGTCAGCTGGCAAATTGTTTCTCGATCTGTATTCTCGACCTTTAGAATGATGTGAAATCATTGATTACGAGTGAATGATTTTTACGATAAAGTCAGCTGACAAATTGTTTCTCGATCTGTATTCTCGACCTTTAGAATGATGTGAAATCATTGACTACGAGTGAATGCTTTTTACGATAAAGTCAGCTGACAAATTGTTTTTCGATCTGTATTCTCGACCTTTAGAATGATGTGAAATCATTGATTACGAGTGAATGCTTTTTACGATAAAGTCAGCTGACAAATTGTTTTTCGATCTGTATTCTCGACCTTTAGAATGATGTGAAATCATTGATTACGAGTGAATGCTTTTTACGATAAAGTCAGCTGACAAATTGTTTTTCGATCTGTATTCTCGACCTTTAGAATGATGTGAAATCATTGATTACGAGTGAATGCTTTTTACAATAAAGTCAGCTGACAAATTGTTTTTCGATCTGTATTCTCGACCTTTAGAATGATGTGAAATCATTGACTACGAGTGAATGCTTTTTACGATAAAGTCAGCTGACAAATTGTTTCTCGATCTGTAATCTCTACTTATAGTGAAATGTGAAATAAATGACTACGAGTGAATGCTTTTTACGATAAAGTCAGCTGACAAATTGTTTCTCGATCTGTAATCTCTACTTATAGTGAAATGTGAAATAAATGACTACGAGTGAATGCTTTTTACGATAAAGTCAGCTGACAAATTGTTTCTCGATCTGTAATCTCTACTTATAGTGAAATGTGAAATAAATGACTACGAGTGAAGGCTTTTCACGATAATATCAGCTGACAAATTGTTTCTCATTCTGTAATCTCGACTTATAGTATGATGTGAAATAAATGACTGCGAGTGAAGACTTTTCAAGATAAAGTCAGCTGATAAATTGTTTCTCGATCTGTATTCTCGGCTTATAGTATGATTTGGAATCATTGACTAACAGTGAATACTTTCACGATCAAGTCAGCTGGATGATCATCCAAAGAAATAAATTCCACAAACTTATATCTTTACAACGACCGTCGCTCGTTAGCGTTTCTTCAAAAAGCTGCACACTTTTCCGCCCAGCTGCCTTTGTAAGGCAAATGGCCCTTCTTTGATGAACTAATAATAGGTTGTGTACTTCATGAATAATCGCGGAGAAACTAGTAACAATGGAGTACAAAAAGTTTCAACAATGATACTTTTCTTTGACTCTTCTTTTTCAAGGACGACGCGGAAATTGGTGTCAGCGGAATATTTAAGCCAGAATTCTTTACAAATCGTACATCGTGCGGAGGCATCGAGTCAACAACCCGACCATTGTCGTGGCCTTCCCGTTTTCTACTACAGAAAATTCGTAGACCATGTATAAATCTAAAAAGCAGTGTTTCCACATTAGAAAGATGTGGAACATGAAAAGTGAAGATGCGATGTTTTAAAAGTGCTTGGTTCGCCATAAATGAGTGATTTTAATGAAATGAGGTTGGCCTTGGTTTTTATTTCAGTTAAGGGAGAATAATATCGATGTGGAGAGGTACAATCTTTTAATTAAAATTAGGCCTATAGTGAGTATGTGTATTTCAGATCGACGGTCCTGACCAGATGAGCCATAATTTTACGAATGGAGGTACCCCTGCTCATTAAGCAGTGATAGAGCATTGGACACTAAATTGCTCAGCTTTGCTTCATGCTGAACGTTTTACATTAATATTAAGATGTTGAAGATAATTCTTTAAAAATATTTAAGAATTAATTAATAAAATATCTATTTAAAATGACAGGGATTGTGTCGGTAAATAGCCTGAAACTTCAACCACGACCTATTTCAAAGTTCTTTAATTTTTTTAAAAATCAAGGCTTGTAACTTTACATCAGTAAACATATCGTTCTTCACAGATCTCTTCACACATCTCGTGTGTGTCAGGAGAGTAGCTACAGGTTTCCTTACAGGTGACATAGTCTTAGTCACATAGTATTCTCTTCTTCTGCCCCATTATATCCTCTTCTACCCCGAACAATTCTTCCTACTCGGGCGTGTGTCGGGAGAGTAGCTACAGATTTCCTTACAGGTGACATAGTCTTAGTCACATAGTATTCTCTTCTTCTGCCCCATTATATCCTCTTCTACCCCGAACAATTCTTCCTACTCGGGTGTGTGTCGGGAGAGTAGCTACAGGTTTCCTTACAGGTGACATAGTCCTAGTCACATAGTATTCTCTTCTTCTGCCCCATTATATCCTCTTCTACCTCGAACAATTCTTCCTACTCGGGTGTGTGTCGGGAGAGTAGCTACAGGTTTCCTTACAGGTGACATAGTCTTAGTCACATAGTATTCTCTTCTTCTGCCCCATTATATCCTCTTCTACCCCGAACAATTCTTCCTACTCTGGTGTGTGTCGGGAGAGTAGCTACAGATTTCCTTACAGGTGACATAGTCTTAGTCACATAGTATTCTCTTCTTCTGCCCCATTATATCCTCTTCTACCCCGAACAATTCTTCCTACTCGGGTGTGTGTCGGGAGAGTAGCTACAGGTTTCCTTACAGGTGACATAGTCTTAGTCACATAGTATTCTCTTCTTCTGCCCCATTATATCCTCTTCTACCCCGAACAATTCTTCCTACTCGGGTGTGTGTCGGGAGAGTAGCTACAGGTTTCCTTACAGGTGACATAGTCCTAGTCACATAGTATTCTCTTCTTCTGCCTCATTATATCCTCTTCTACCTCGAACAATTCTTCCTACTCGGGTGTGTGTCGGGAGAGTAGCTACAGGTTTCCTTACAGGTGACATAGTCTTAGTCACATAGTATTCTCTTCTTCTGTCCCATTATATCCTCTTCTACCCCGAACAATTCTTCCTACTCTGGTGTGTGTCGGGAGAGTAGCTACAGATTTCCTTACAGGTGACATAGTCTTAGTCACATAGTATTCTTTTCTTCTGCCCCATTATATCCTCTTCTACCTCGAACAATTCTTCCTACTCGGGTGTGTGTCGGGAGAGTAGCTACAGGTTTCCTTACAGGTGACATAGTCTTAGTCACATAGTATTCTTTTCTTCTGCCCCATTATATCCTCTTCTACCCCGAACAATTCTTCCTACTCGGGAGTGTGTCGGGAGAGTAGCTACAGGTTTCCTTACAGGTGACATAGTCTTAGTCACATAGTATTCTTTTCTTCTGCCCCATTATATCCTCTTCTACCCCGAACAATTCTTCCTACTCGGGTGTGTGTCGGGAGAGTAGCTACAGGTTTCCTTACAGGTGACATAGTCTTAGTCACAAAGTATTCTTTTCTTCTGCCCCATTATATCCTCTTCTACCCCGAACAATTCTTCCTACTCGGGTGTGTGTCGGGAGAGTAGCTACAGGTTTCCTTACAGGTGACATAGCCTTAGTCAAATAGTATTCTCTTCTTCTGCCCCATTATATCCTCTTCTACCTCGAACAATTCTTCCTACTCGGGAGTGTGTCAGGAGGGTAGCTACAGGTTTCCTTACAGTTGACATTGCCTTAGTCACAACGCATTTTCTACTTCTGCATCATTATATTCTCTTCTACCCCAAACAATTCTTCTGTTTACCTCCTTCTTAGGTATGTGCGTAGTTTGTTCTACATACTGTAGTTGAATCTATATCTTTTCGGTCTGTACGTTAGTTCCCTTCATTTTGTCTATATAGTTCTTACTGCTTCACACAGTTCTTTTTTTTCCATCAATGACCTTTCTTCACATTTTAATGTTTATGATATAATTAAGGAAGGTTAGATAGCATTGGGTAGGACTAAGGGAATGGGAAAATTATCCCTTGGTCCTGGGAATAGGGGAAACTAATAGCATGTTGGGGTGAGCTGTTACCCAAAGCAGCCCTAAAGATAATCAAACACTGTAAGTGGATATTTTTGTTACAGCCGGGGAGACAGTGTCTCAGCCAGCATTGATATGAACAAAATTATCCCTTGGTCCTGGGATTGTGGGAAACTAATAGCATGTTGGGGTGAGCTGTTACCCAAAGCAGCCCTAAAGCTAATCAAACACTGTAAGTGGATATTTTTGTTACAGCCGGAGACAGTGCCTCAAGCCAGCATTGATATGAACAAAGTTATCGAGGTAGCTGATGCCGAGGATGTTACTGGTAACGCCTACAGTCTGGCCATCACCGCTCCTGACAACGTGCATTTCGTGAAAGGGACGTGCAGGGAAGAGGCACGTTGGTGGAGTGATGTCCTATCCGTCTTTCCCAGGTCTAAAGTAAGTTGATTTCTATTTTTTTGTGAATTTTTTTTGTCTCTGAAAGTATTTTAGTCTGACTAATTGCTATTTACTTTTATAAAATAGTATGTAGTTGGTCATGTATTTACTTTAGTTGAACAGTTTTACCATACAGCATAGTAGTTAACAATAGATTGTTGGGGCAATGAATAGGATTAAGTAAAGCCTTTCTTTTACTCTGTGCTTGATCAGGCAACTCTTTCATGTCACTTATGTTTATTACTATTTAATACGAGTACATTGAGTTTCCTACAAATTTAACACATTTTGGGCTATGTTATTAGTCTTCATAATCTGACCTACCATCATTTCAGTTTTCTATAATAATAAGAAGTAGCCAATGTTCTGGCAAGTTGAATACGTTCTCAACTGGTTTCATGTGGTAGAGGTAACATTTTATGAGGCCTTAATGCCAAACAAGGACCACAGCCATTGCATTTCACTTTCTTACCTATTAGCTGTGAAAGCTGACCATTTTAAACAACTTTTATATTCACTGGTTAATGATTCACCAAACACATTTTATTGTTTTGTTTTTTTTTTTATATAAAGAAAGGTATTATAAAGTTACATGTAAAAATAAGAAAAATTAAGTTTAATGTGTAAAGAAAATTTGTTTGACAGTTTGGAAAAAATGCACTATACACAAACAAAAAAAACTCATCCACGCTATAAGGGGAAAGAATGAAATCATTAATGATCAAAACATATGCTCACTTATGTAGTTTAGGCAAATTCTATTGTTTAAAGTGTGTGCATGTATTTACAAGCGTATCACACTACGATAGCAATTTCAAAAAGGAATTTTAAAATTCTTAATGTTTTTTGCCACAAACTGGTAAAAAAGGACAGACATAAGTTTAAATTTAAATAATTTTTCATGCACATTTCGGCACTGAGGTTGTCACCTTCAGAGAGAAATAAACTATCTTAAACAAGATTCTAGCACTAACCTAAGTGTAATATATCTCATCATATTTAAATTGCTGTTTAAGTTCTTCAAGAATATTAGTTGACGCAAGCTTGACTATTTTTAAGTTAGTTTACTTCCCGCTAAAGATGACAAATTGAAGTCAAGAAAGGTAATCTTTTACTAGAGACATTCCTTTTTGTATCTGTGAATATTTCTGTATAAAACATTTTAATTTAATGGCTTGCACCATCTTAAAATTAAAGTAAATGTCCAATAAACTTTACCGTGTCTAGTTAGCCTCCAGAATATGTTTAGTGGCAGGTTTCCAATTATGTGGTTGTATAATGTATGTAATGTTTGTAAATTTTATATTGCTTTGTGTGTTGGGAAAAGTTCTTGTTTGTGCTTGTGAATATGTTTAGTCTGCTGTTTCTATGTATATGGCCTGTTTCTTAAAGCAGTTAGCCAAAGTGTCTCATCTGTGTCCATTATGCCTAAAATTAAATCTGTCGCAGTCCTGATAGTCCTAAATTATATTTACCTGATACTTGAAGCTGTATGTTGTACTCATTTGTAATTCTTTTCGATTTTACCTTATTATTTAATTTTTTGGTTTTCAAGCAATTGTATTTTAGGTCTTGTTTGCTCATATATATGTACAGGTCTAGTATATATAAGAGTGATGAATTTCTCTTTCTCTTTTATAATAATTTTGTGTGTTTTGAATGCATAGATAATAAATTATTGTATGGATATATAAGTACCAGAAATTTAATTACGTTCATGTCGTTGGTTGACATTGGTACTTTTTGTAGTCAGTGTAGTATGGGTCTCGAAGCAGCACAGTTGGTGGTACGATGTATGTAACCTTATGTAGATTTCAAATGGCTATTTTAGTAAAGCTTTTGCTTTAGACAAAGTTTTAGAAGACAAACTGAATTTATTTAACAAGTATTGTCAGTTTTATTATAGAAGTAAAAGCTTAAAGAAATCTGGCAAGAGAAATAAAAAGTCTTCATTAAACATTAAAAGATTTTGATATTTAAGGTCATAAAATTGGAGCAGGCATTCTTAAAAGTTACTGGCTTTCTTGTTTATAAAACTCCTGATACCTTATTTATGATGATTTTTTAATAAAACTATGATATTGACATATTCAAATTACGAATAAAGTTTTATATGCTTTGCCGAATGTTTTTGGCTGCCATTGAATCAGCAATAAAATTGAGTGATCATTGACTCGTTATGTAATGAGTATAGGATAAAGATAAGCGTCAGGTGAACAAGTGGAACCTGTTGAAAACGAGGTCGCTGGAGTCAAACCAGAAGGACGACTGGAATGGGTGCGTCAGCTAATGTATGTGTTGGGACTTACACAAACACATAAATACCATATGTGCAAACCAGGGAAGCTATTATATGGAAATAACTCCTTTTTTTCTTTAATCAATACAATACTTATTTTATAGATTATAAAACACAATTTAAAAATGTTTGAATTTTAAAAAAAAATTATTAATCATTAGTACAAAATTGTAAACTTTTATTTCATCCTTTCCAATATTAAAAATAAGTGTGTTTAAACCAGCACTAAGTGTGTTATAAAACCAAACACAAGGAAATGTAACCTAAATAAAAATAAAATCATTTATGACATATCCTTATTTATAAAATAAAATATATATATCCTTAGTTAATATTCTTTGCTTCTAACAAAATTACAAAATAATCAGCAAATATCATTAGAATTAAGTAAATTAACAAATTTTTTCAGCTAAGCTGTGGATTATAATAAATAAGTAAAGCTACGGTTTGCTGTACTTGTAATTAGAGTAAATTTATAAAAATTTACTGAGACAAAAAAAACATTTTCAAGTTCTCAAAAATATTTTAATTCAGTGAGCTTTTATAAATTTATTTTTACACATGGAATTTGTTGTCTATGAAAATCAATAAACTTTTACGTTTTGTTTTAAAATATTAAAAATATTTAATGCCCTTGGATTTTCTGAGTGATAAATTATAAGAGATTGCAACTTAGTGTCAACAGCTGTATTTGTACCAAATGTCACTGTCAATCTGTCTTTGGCGGCCTTAAAACCTGAAAATATTTTCTCTTCATGAGCTAAAAAAGTTCTCATAAGCATTTTATTCCAGAACAAGCCAGTTTCAGCTTAGTTCGTACAGTATGATTTAAAACCGTGTAACTTGGGAATCGCGTAAGACCGGGTAGCATAAGTCGAGGTATTACTGTATTTCAGAAAAATGCAGTTTTACTAATTGTGAAAAATGACTTCACTAAAGCTGTTGAATAAAATATTAAGTAATAATTAAAATAATTACTGGATCAAACGTGTTTTAGCTATACATTTACCATCCACTGTAAATAAAACCACAATTATAAATTGTAACTGGCTGTTATACAAAACTCGTAATGAACTCGTAATGCATATTTTTGAGAAGTTGTTAGTAATTTAGAAATTCAATTCCCTTCTCTGGGTTTTAATAAGGGAGAAAGGTAAAACTTGTTGATACCTGTTCTCTGGTATCTTGAGGAATATATTGGTTGTACATAATCTAATTTAAATATAGCTGCAAGACTTGGCTAAGTTGCATTACCACAACAACCGAGTATTACCCACAATCCTGTCTGTCATTTGCAAGTGATATCAATCTCAGACATCAGATTGTACATTATTAATGCTACGGTACTGATCTCATTCAAACGTAAGAGCAAATTAATTTTACCATGCTTCTGGCAAGTCGTTGGACCATTTCATAGAATATTGTAAAAGTCATTTTCAATTAGTTACATACAATTTATATTGTAAATGTTTTTATAGTTTTATTACCAGTTTTAATTATGTAAGTTATAAAAACTGTATACAGAAATAATATATTAAAACAAAGTAGCAATTAAATTATTCAACAGCTGCCAAAGATGTTTAACCATTGGAATATAGTACCTCATTGTTTTAAGCAGGCAGAAATGTTTACAGGGATTTATAACTTGGTTGAGATGATTGGATTGAAACAAAATATATTAGGTTGGTATAGTATACCCTGTTAATATTACAATTTTGTACTGTCGTCATCACTTATTGTCATAAATTAATTTTATAATTTCATTTCAAATGTAGTTTCTCCTCGTGCCAAAGTTCAATTTGTTTGTCGTAACAAAAATTCGTCTTAATACAAATGCTATTGTTTTTACATTACTCTGAAGGTTAATATTTAAACATTTACCAGTAGCACTCACCCATTCTTTAAAGACCCTTAATATTCACAACCTAATCACTGTTCGTGCTAAACAACCCAATAATCCACCTAATATATTGTGTTGCTTTTCTTGCTGTTTTGTGGTCTTCATTGTTATGGTTATGTATTCACCTCACAGTATCCCCAAATGTTTAATTTGATTGTCCTAATTGTCCTTATAATCTTATAAATTTTCAAAGTTACCCAGCTTGCTTGAAGTAACCAAAATCAGATAATACAAACTCTTATGGTTAATAGATTAATTACTACTCCATTGCATAAAAATAGATTTAAATGTGAGTTGGAAAAAATTAAAAAAATCGCTAAATTCAATGGATATGATCCTAAAATAATAGATTTATTATAATATAATAATTATAATAATAATTATAATAATATAATTATTATAATAATATAATAATATAATTATAATAATATAATTATATTATTATATAATAGAATAATAGATTATTGAGGAAACAAAAAATAAAAAAGTTTAGAAACGATTCTACTACCTTAATAACACAAAAAGAAAATATTAAAAATCAATTCATTAGCATACCATTCGATATGGATTTAACAAAAGGTCTAGAAAAAGTTTTTAAACAGGTAAATTTAAAAGTAGCTTACAAAAGCTTAAATAGCTTAAAAAATGTATTAGGTAACCCAAAAGATAAAATAAAGATGATAAATAAATCTGGGATTTATAAAATAAATTGTAATTCATGTAGTAAAATTTATATTGGCCAAACGAAAAGGAAAATATTAACCAGATTTAATGAACATATTAGCCATATAAAATTTCAAAGACCTGAAAAATCTAGTGTTGTACAACATATTCTAAACACTAAACACACTTTAGAATTAAATGATCTAAAATTATTGAAAACTGTTAATTCAAAAGGTCTTTTGAATAGTTTTGAAAGTTTGTACATTCACAAATATGACGAAAATAATTTATTAAATTGTGATAAAAGGCCTATCCCTAAATCTCAGTTATATTCATTAATTAGGAGATAGTTATAACTTTGTTAATAAATAATATTATTGTTTTTTAGTTAAATTGAAATAGTTGTAACGGTAACTCTTCACCATGAGAGTTGGAAGACCGGACCAAGTTGTAGAGGGGGAATTTACTGCAACGTGATTGGTCGTACTAGTTTTTTAAATAAGGGGCGTGGCGAAGTAGTTGCCGGTTTATGCCTATATATTTGTTGTATTATGTTGTTTAAAGTTAGTTGTATTTTTTAAATACCTTTGAAGATGATTACTGGGCAATCGAAATGTACATAAGGTTTAAATAAATGTTATTTGTGGTTTAGAGGTTTTATTTATTTTAAAATAAACATTACGCCACAGTTGCTTCATACAGTTATAATACAAACTCTGTTATATCAAGAGGGAAACTTATGGTAAACTGGTGATATGAATGAAAACGTGGTCAAAGATGTGAGAAATGGATCTAATATATTATGAAATAAAAGAAAGCATAAAAATAAAATAAATATAAGCTTACAAAATGAAAAATATTCTACATAAGATGAAATCATTTTTGTATACATTGTTCTAAGAGCATAACGAGAACCTAAACATTGTATGCTTTGTATACTGTACTGTTTATATAAAATTCAGTTTGGGAGCTTGCACAATCAAGTAACATAACACACGTTTAAGTTATCAATAAGGTTGAGGTTTGAGTAATTATCAAATGTATTTAGAACTGTACTTACATTTCAGTATAATTATATTTCTATTTTTTATCTTTTTTTATAACTGATTAACTTAAATGTTTCTTTTATAAAAAATTATCAACAGATTTAGTTCCTCCTTTTCCAGTCATACATTACTGCACTTTGATTTTTTTAAATCTGTAGTTTAATGAATTAGTTGCTTCTCCTTTTATAGTTGCACATTATTGCATTTTGATTATTTAAATCTGTTATTTAATGAATTAGTTGCTTCTCCTTTTATAGTCGCACATTATTGCATTTTGATTATTTAAATCTGTTATTTAATGAATTAGTTGCTTCTCCTTTTATAGTTGCACATTATTGCATTTTGATTATTTAAATCTGTTATTTAATGAATTAGTTGCTTCTCCTTTTATAGTCGCGCATTATTGCACTTTGATTTTTTTAAATCTGTAGTTTAATGAATTAGTTGCTTCTCCTTTTATAGTTGCACATTATTGCATTTTGATTATTTAATGAATTAGTTGCTTCTCCTTTTATAGTTGCACATTATTGCACTTTGATTTTTTTAAATCTGTAGTTTAATGAATTAGTTGCTTCTCCTTTTATAGTTGCACATTATTGCATTTTGATTATTTAAATCTGTTATTTAATGAATTAGTTGCTTCTCCTTTTATAGTTGCACATTATTGCATTTTGATTATTTAAAAATGTTATTTAATGAATTAGTTGCTTCTCCTCTTATAGTCACACATTATTGCATTTTGATTATTTAAATCTGTTATTTAATGAATTAGTTGCTTCTCCTTTTATAGTCGCACATTATTGCTTTTTGATTATTTAAATCTGTTATTTAATGAATTAGTTGCTTCTCCTTTCATAGTTGCACATTATTGCATTTTGATTATTTAAATCTGTTATTTAATGAATTAGTTGCTTCTCTTTTTATAGTTGCACATTATTGCATTTTGATTATTTAAATCTGTTATTTAATGAATTAGTTGCTTCTCCTTTTATAGTTGCACATTATTGCATTTTGATTATTTAAATCTGTTATTTAATGAATTAGTTGCTTCTCTTTTTATAGTTGCACATTATTGCATTTTGATTATTTAAATCTGTTATTTAATGAATTAGTTGCTTCTCCTTTTATAGTTGCACATTATTGCATTTTGATTATTTAAATCTGTTATTTAATGAATTAGTTGCTTCTCTTTTTATAGTTGCACATTATTGTATTTTGATTATTTAAATCTGTTATTTAATGAATTAGTTGCTTCTCTTTTTATAGTTGCACATTATTGCATTTTGATTATTTAAATCTGTTATTTAATGAATTAGTTGCTTCTCCTTTTATAGTCGCACATTATTGCATTTTGATTATTTAAATCTGTTATTTAATGAATTAGTTGCTTCTCCTTTTATAGTCGCACATTATTGCATTTTGATTATTTAAATCTGTTATTTAATGAATTAGTTGCTTCTCCTTTCATAGTTGCACATTATTGCATTTTGATTATTTAAATCTGTTATTTAATGAATTAGTTGCTTCTCCTCTTATAGTCACACATTATTGCATTTTGATTATTTAAATCTGTTATTTAATGAATTAGTTGCTTCTCCTTTTATAGTTGCACATTATTGCTTTTTGATTATTTAAATCTGTTATTTAATGAATTAGTTGCTTCTCCTTTCATAGTTGCACATTATTGCATTTTGATTATTTAAATCTGTTATTTAATGAATTAGTTGCTTCTCTTTTTATAGTTGCACATTATTGCATTTTGATTATTTAAATCTGTTATTTAATGAATTAGTTGCTTCTCCTTTTATAGTTGCACATTATTGCATTTTGATTATTTAAATCTGTTATTTAATGAATTAGTTGCTTCTCTTTTTATAGTTGCACATTATTGCATTTTGATTATTTAAATCTGTTATTTAATGAATTAGTTGCTTCTCCTTTTATAGTTGCACATTATTGCATTTTGATTATTTAAATCTGTTATTTAATGAATTAGTTGCTTCTCTTTTTATAGTTGCACATTATTGTATTTTGATTATTTAAATCTGTTATTTAATGAATTAGTTGCTTCTCTTTTTATAGTTGCACATTATTGCATTTTGATTATTTAAATCTGTTATTTAATGAATTAGTTGCTTCTCCTTTTATAGTCGCACATTATTGCATTTTGATTATTTAAATCTGTTATTTAATGAATTAGTTGCTTCTCCTTTTATAGTCGCACATTATTGCATTTTGATTATTTAAATCTGTTATTTAATGAATTAGTTGCTTCTCCTTTCATAGTTGCACATTATTGCATTTTGATTATTTAAATCTGTTATTTAATGAATTAGTTGCTTCTCCTTTTATAGTTGCACATTATTGCATTTTGATTATTTAAATCTGTTATTTAATGAATTAGTTGCTTCTCTTTTTATAGTTGCACATTATTGCATTTTGATTATTTAAATCTGTTATTTAATGAATTAGTTGCTTCTCCTTTTATAGTTGCACATTATTGCATTTTGATTATTTAAATCTGTTATTTAATGAATTAGTTGCTTCTCTTTTTATAGTTGCACATTATTGTATTTTGATTATTTAAATCTGTTATTTAATGAATTAGTTGCTTCTCTTTTTATAGTTGCACATTATTGCATTTTGATTATTTAAATCTGTTATTTAATGAATTAGTTGCTTCTCCTTTTATAGTCGCACATTATTGCATTTTGATTATTTAAATCTGTTATTTAATGAATTAGTTGCTTCTCCTTTTATAGTCGCACATTATTGCATTTTGATTATTTAAATCTGTTATTTAATGAATTAGTTGCTTCTCCTTTTATAGTCGCACATTATTGCATTTTGATTATTTAAATCTGTTATTTAATGAATTAGTTCCTTCTCCTTTCATAGTTGCACATTATTGCATTTTGATTATTTAAATCTGTTATTTAATGAATTAGTTGCTTCTCTTTTTATAGTTGCACATTATTGCATTTTGATTATTTAAATCTGTTATTTAATGAATTAGTTGCTTCTCTTTTTATAGTTGCACATTATTGCATTTTGATTATTTAAATCTGTTATTTAATGAATTAGTTGCTTCTCCTTTTATAGTCGCACATTATTGCATTTTGATTATTTAAATCTGTTATTTAATGAATTAGTTGCTTCTCCTCTTATAGTTGCACATTATTGCATTTTGATTATTTAAATCTGTTATTTAATGAATTAGTTGCTTCTCTTTTTATAGTTGCACATTATTGCATTTTGATTATTTAAATCTGTTATTTAATGAATTAGTTGCTTCTCTTTTTATAGTTGCACATTATTGCATTTTGATTATTTAAATCTGTTATTTAATGAATTAGTTGCTTCTCCTTTTATAGTCGCACATTATTGCATTTTGATTATTTAAATCTGTTATTTAATGAATTAGTTGCTTCTCCTTTTATAGTCGCACATTATTGCATTTTGATTATTTAAATCTGTTATTTAATGAATTAGTTGCTTCTCCTTTCATAGTTGCACATTATTGCATTTTGATTATTTAAATCTGTTATTTAATGAATTAGTTGCTTCTCTTTTTATAGTTGCACATTATTGCATTTTGATTATTTAAATCTGTTATTTAATGAATTAGTTGCTTCTCCTTTTATAGTTGCACATTATTGCATTTTGATTATTTAAATCTGTTATTTAATGAATTAGTTGCTTCTCTTTTTATAGTTGCACATTATTGCATTTTGATTATTTAAATCTGTTATTTAATGAATTAGTAGCTTCTCCTTTTATAGTTGCACATTATTGCATTTTGATTATTTAAATCTATTATTTAATGAATTAGTTGCTTCTCCTTTTATAGTTGCACATTATTGCATTTTGATTATTTAAATCTGTTATTTAATGAATTAGTTGCTTCTCTTTTTATAGTTGCACATTATTGTATTTTGATTATTTAAATCTGTTATTTAATGAATTAGTTGCTTCTCTTTTTATAGTTGCACATTATTGCATTTTGATTATTTAAATCTGTTATTTAATGAATTAGTTGCTTCTAATTTTATAGTCGCACATTATTGCATTTTGATTATTTAAATCTGTTATTTAATGAATTAGTTGCTTCTCCTTTTATAGTCGCACATTATTGCATTTTGATTATTTAAATCTGTTATTTAATGAATTAGTTGCTTCTCCTTTTATAGTCGCACATTATTGCATTTTGATTATTTAAATCTGTTATTTAATGAATTAGTTGCTTCTCCTTTCATAGTTGCACATTATTGCATTTTGATTATTTAAATCTGTTATTTAATGAATTAGTTGCTTCTCTTTTTATAGTTGCACATTATTGCATTTTGATTATTTAAATCTGTTATTTAATGAATTAGTTGCTTCTCTTTTTATAGTTGCACATTATTGCATTTTGATTATTTAAATCTGTTATTTAATGAATTAGTTGCTTCTCCTTTTATAGTCGCACATTATTGCATTTTGATTATTTAAATCTGTTATTTAATGAATTAGTTGCTTCTCCTCTTATAGTTGCACATTATTGCATTTTGATTATTTAAATCTGTTATTTAATGAATTAGTTGCTTCTCTTTTTATAGTTGCACATTATTGCATTTTGATTATTTAAATCTGTTATTTAATGAATTAGTTGCTTCTCTTTTTATAGTTGCACATTATTGCATTTTGATTATTTAAATCTGTTATTTAATGAATTAGTTGCTTCTCCTTTTATAGTCGCACATTATTGCATTTTGATTATTTAAATCTGTTATTTAATGAATTAGTTGCTTCTCCTTTTATAGTCGCACATTATTGCATTTTGATTATTTAAATCTGTTATTTAATGAATTAGTTGCTTCTCCTTTCATAGTTGCACATTATTGCATTTTGATTATTTAAATCTGTTATTTAATGAATTAGTTGCTTCTCTTTTTATAGTTGCACATTATTGCATTTTGATTATTTAAATCTGTTATTTAATGAATTAGTTGCTTCTCCTTTTATAGTTGCACATTATTGCATTTTGATTATTTAAATCTGTTATTTAATGAATTAGTTGCTTCTCTTTTTATAGTTGCACATTATTGCATTTTGATTATTTAAATCTGTTATTTAATGAATTAGTAGCTTCTCCTTTTATAGTTGCACATTATTGCATTTTGATTATTTAAATCTGTTATTTAATGAATTAGTTGCTTCTCTTTTTATAGTTGCACATTATTGTATTTTGATTATTTAAATCTGTTATTTAATGAATTAGTTGCTTCTCTTTTTATAGTTGCACATTATTGCATTTTGATTATTTAAATCTGTTATTTAATGAATTAGTTGCTTCTCCTTTTATAGTCGCACATTATTGCATTTTGATTATTTAAATCTGTTATTTAATGAATTAGTTGCTTCTCCTTTTATAGTCGCACATTATTGCATTTTGATTATTTAAATCTGTTATTTAATGAATTAGTTGCTTCTCCTTTCATAGTTGCACATTATTGCATTTTGATTATTTAAATCTGTTATTTAATGAATTAGTTGCTTCTCTTTTTATAGTTGCACATTATTGCATTTTGATTATTTAAATCTGTTATTTAATGAATTAGTTGCTTCTCTTTTTATAGTTGCACATTATTGCATTTTGATTATTTAAATCTGTTATTTAATGAATTAGTTGCTTCTCCTTTTATAGTCGCACATTATTGCATTTTGATTATTTAAATCTGTTATTTAATGAATTAGTTGCTTCTCCTTTCATAGTTGCACATTATTGCATTTTGATTATTTAAATCTGTTATTTAATGAATTAGTTGCTTCTCTTTTTATAGTTGCACATTATTGCATTTTGATTATTTAAATCTGTTATTTAATGAATTAGTTGCTTCTCCTTTTATAGTTGCACATTATTGCATTTTGATTATTTAAATCTGTTATTTAATGAATTAGTTGCTTCTCCTTTTATAGTCGCGCATTATTGCACTTTGATTTTTTTAAATCTGTAGTTTAATGAATTAGTTGCTTCTCCTTTTATAGTTGCACATTATTGCATTTTGATTATTTAATGAATTAGTTGCTTCTCCTTTTATAGTTGCACATTATTGCACTTTGATTTTTTTAAATCTGTAGTTTAATGAATTAGTTGCTTCTCCTTTTATAGTTGCACATTATTGCATTTTGATTATTTAAATCTGTTATTTAATGAATTAGTTGCTTCTCCTTTTATAGTTGCACATTATTGCATTTTGATTATTTAAAAATGTTATTTAATGAATTAGTTGCTTCTCCTCTTATAGTCACACATTATTGCATTTTGATTATTTAAATCTGTTATTTAATGAATTAGTTGCTTCTCCTTTTATAGTCGCACATTATTGCTTTTTGATTATTTAAATCTGTTATTTAATGAATTAGTTGCTTCTCCTTTCATAGTTGCACATTATTGCATTTTGATTATTTAAATCTGTTATTTAATGAATTAGTTGCTTCTCTTTTTATAGTTGCACATTATTGCATTTTGATTATTTAAATCTGTTATTTAATGAATTAGTTGCTTCTCCTTTTATAGTTGCACATTATTGCATTTTGATTATTTAAATCTGTTATTTAATGAATTAGTTGCTTCTCTTTTTATAGTTGCACATTATTGCATTTTGATTATTTAAATCTGTTATTTAATGAATTAGTTGCTTCTCCTTTTATAGTTGCACATTATTGCATTTTGATTATTTAAATCTGTTATTTAATGAATTAGTTGCTTCTCTTTTTATAGTTGCACATTATTGTATTTTGATTATTTAAATCTGTTATTTAATGAATTAGTTGCTTCTCTTTTTATAGTTGCACATTATTGCATTTTGATTATTTAAATCTGTTATTTAATGAATTAGTTGCTTCTCCTTTTATAGTCGCACATTATTGCATTTTGATTATTTAAATCTGTTATTTAATGAATTAGTTGCTTCTCCTTTTATAGTCGCACATTATTGCATTTTGATTATTTAAATCTGTTATTTAATGAATTAGTTCCTTCTCCTTTCATAGTTGCACATTATTGCATTTTGATTATTTAAATCTGTTATTTAATGAATTAGTTGCTTCTCCTCTTATAGTCACACATTATTGCATTTTGATTATTTAAATCTGTTATTTAATGAATTAGTTGCTTCTCCTTTTATAGTCGCACATTATTGCTTTTTGATTATTTAAATCTGTTATTTAATGAATTAGTTGCTTCTCCTTTCATAGTTGCACATTATTGCATTTTGATTATTTAAATCTGTTATTTAATGAATTAGTTGCTTCTCCTTTTATAGTTGCACATTATTGCATTTTGATTATTTAAATCTGTTATTTAATGAATTAGTTGCTTCTCTTTTTATAGTTGCACATTATTGCATTTTGATTATTTAAATCTGTTATTTAATGAATTAGTTGCTTCTCCTTTTATAGTTGCACATTATTGCATTTTGATTATTTAAATCTGTTATTTAATGAATTAGTTGCTTCTCTTTTTATAGTTGCACATTATTGTATTTTGATTATTTAAATCTGTTATTTAATGAATTAGTTGCTTCTCTTTTTATAGTTGCACATTATTGCATTTTGATTATTTAAATCTGTTATTTAATGAATTAGTTGCTTCTCCTTTTATAGTCGCACATTATTGCATTTTGATTATTTAAATCTGTTATTTAATGAATTAGTTGCTTCTCCTTTTATAGTCGCACATTATTGCATTTTGATTATTTAAATCTGTTATTTAATGAATTAGTTGCTTCTCCTTTTATAGTCGCACATTATTGCATTTTGATTATTTAAATCTGTTATTTAATGAATTAGTTGCTTCTCCTTTTATAGTCGCACATTATTGCATTTTGATTATTTAAATCTGTTATTTAATGAATTAGTTGCTTCTCCTTTTATAGTCGCACATTATTGCATTTTGATTATTTAAATCTGTTATTTAATGAATTAGTTGCTTCTCCTTTCATAGTTGCACATTATTGCATTTTGATTATTTAAATCTGTTATTTAATGAATTAGTTGCTTCTCTTTTTATAGTTGCACATTATTGCATTTTGATTATTTAAATCTGTTATTTAATGAATTAGTTGCTTCTCTTTTTATAGTTGCACATTATTGCATTTTGATTATTTAAATCTGTTATTTAATGAATTAGTTGCTTCTCCTTTTATAGTCGCACATTATTGCATTTTGATTATTTAAATCTGTTATTTAATGAATTAGTTGCTTCTCCTCTTATAGTTGCACATTATTGCATTTTGATTATTTAAATCTGTTATTTAATGAATTAGTTGCTTCTCTTTTTATAGTTGCACATTATTGCATTTTGATTATTTAAATCTGTTATTTAATGAATTAGTTGCTTCTCTTTTTATAGTTGCACATTATTGCATTTTGATTATTTAAATCTGTTATTTAATGAATTAGTTGCTTCTCCTTTTATAGTCGCACATTATTGCATTTTGATTATTTAAATCTGTTATTTAATGAATTAGTTGCTTCTCCTTTTATAGTCGCACATTATTGCATTTTGATTATTTAAATCTGTTATTTAATGAATTAGTTGCTTCTCCTTTCATAGTTGCACATTATTGCATTTTGATTATTTAAATCTGTTATTTAATGAATTAGTTGCTTCTCTTTTTATAGTTGCACATTATTGCATTTTGATTATTTAAATCTGTTATTTAATGAATTAGTTGCTTCTCCTTTTATAGTTGCACATTATTGCATTTTGATTATTTAAATCTGTTATTTAATGAATTAGTTGCTTCTCTTTTTATAGTTGCACATTATTGCATTTTGATTATTTAAATCTGTTATTTAATGAATTAGTAGCTTCTCCTTTTATAGTTGCACATTATTGCATTTTGATTATTTAAATCTGTTATTTAATGAATTAGTTGCTTCTCTTTTTATAGTTGCACATTATTGTATTTTGATTATTTAAATCTGTTATTTAATGAATTAGTTGCTTCTCTTTTTATAGTTGCACATTATTGCATTTTGATTATTTAAATCTGTTATTTAATGAATTAGTTGCTTCTCCTTTTATAGTCGCACATTATTGCATTTTGATTATTTAAATCTGTTATTTAATGAATTAGTTGCTTCTCCTTTTATAGTCGCACATTATTGCATTTTGATTATTTAAATCTGTTATTTAATGAATTAGTTGCTTCTCCTTTCATAGTTGCACATTATTGCATTTTGATTATTTAAATCTGTTATTTAATGAATTAGTTGCTTCTCTTTTTATAGTTGCACATTATTGCATTTTGATTATTTAAATCTGTTATTTAATGAATTAGTTGCTTCTCTTTTTATAGTTGCACATTATTGCATTTTGATTATTTAAATCTGTTATTTAATGAATTAGTTGCTTCTCCTTTTATAGTCGCACATTATTGCATTTTGATTATTTAAATCTGTTATTTAATGAATTAGTTGCTTCTCCTCTTATAGTTGCACATTATTGCATTTTGATTATTTAAATCTGTTATTTAATGAATTAGTTGCTTCTCTTTTTATAGTTGCACATTATTGCATTTTGATTATTTAAATCTGTTATTTAATGAATTAGTTGCTTCTCTTTTTATAGTTGCACATTATTGTATTTTGATTATTTAAATCTGTTATTTAATGAATTAGTTGCTTCTCTTTTTATAGTTGCACATTATTGCATTTTGATTATTTAAATCTGTTATTTAATGAATTAGTTGCTTCTCCTTTTATAGTCGCACATTATTGCATTTTGGTTATTTAAATCTGTTATTTAATGAATTAGTTGCTTCTCCTTTTATAGTTGCACATTATTGCATTTTGATTATTTAAATCTGTTATTTAATGAATTAGTTGCTTCTCCTTTTATAGTTGCACATTATTGCATTTTGATTATTTAAATCTGTTATTTAATGAATTAGTTGCTTCTCCTCTTATAGTCACACATTATTGCATTTTGATTATTTAAATCTGTTATTTAATGAATTAGTTGCTTCTCCTTTTATAGTCGCACATTATTGCTTTTTGATTATTTAAATCTGTTATTTAATGAATTAGTTGCTTCTCCTTTCATAGTTGCACATTATTGCATTTTGATTATTTAAATCTGTTATTTAATGAATTAGTTGCTTCTCTTTTTATAGTTGCACATTATTGCATTTTGATTATTTAAATCTGTTATTTAATGAATTAGTTGCTTCTCCTTTTATAGTTGCACATTATTGCATTTTGATTATTTAAATCTGTTATTTAATGAATTAGTTGCTTCTCTTTTTATAGTTGCACATTATTGCATTTTGATTATTTAAATCTGTTATTTAATGAATTAGTTGCTTCTCCTTTTATAGTTGCACATTATTGCATTTTGATTATTTAAATCTGTTATTTAATGAATTAGTTGCTTCTCTTTTTATAGTTGCACATTATTGTATTTTGATTATTTAAATCTGTTATTTAATGAATTAGTTGCTTCTCTTTTTATAGTTGCACATTATTGCATTTTGATTATTTAAATCTGTTATTTAATGAATTAGTTGCTTCTCCTTTTATAGTCGCACATTATTGCATTTTGATTATTTAAATCTGTTATTTAATGAATTAGTTGCTTCTCCTTTTATAGTCGCACATTATTGCATTTTGATTATTTAAATCTGTTATTTAATGAATTAGTTGCTTCTCCTTTCATAGTTGCACATTATTGCATTTTGATTATTTAAATCTGTTATTTAATGATTTAGTTGCTTCTCCTCTTATAGTCACACATTATTGCATTTTGATTATTTAAATCTGTTATTTAATGAATTAGTTGCTTCTCCTTTTATAGTCGCACATTATTGCTTTTTGATTATTTAAATCTGTTATTTAATGAATTAGTTGCTTCTCCTTTCATAGTTGCACATTATTGCATTTTGATTATTTAAATCTGTTATTTAATGAATTAGTTGCTTCTCTTTTTATAGTTGCACATTATTGCATTTTGATTATTTAAATCTGTTATTTAATGAATTAGTTGCTTCTCCTTTTATAGTTGCACATTATTGCATTTTGATTATTTAAATCTGTTATTTAATGAATTAGTTGCTTCTCTTTTTATAGTTGCACATTATTGCATTTTGATTATTTAAATCTGTTATTTAATGAATTAGTTGCTTCTCCTTTTATAGTTGCACATTATTGCATTTTGATTATTTAAATCTGTTATTTAATGAATTAGTTGCTTCTCTTTTTATAGTTGCACATTATTGTATTTTGATTATTTAAATCTGTTATTTAATGAATTAGTTGCTTCTCTTTTTATAGTTGCACATTATTGCATTTTGATTATTTAAATCTGTTATTTAATGAATTAGTTGCTTCTCCTTTTATAGTCGCACATTATTGCATTTTGATTATTTAAATCTGTTATTTAATGAATTAGTTGCTTCTCCTTTTATAGTCGCACATTATTGCATTTTGATTATTTAAATCTGTTATTTAATGAATTAGTTGCTTCTCCTTTCATAGTTGCACATTATTGCATTTTGATTATTTAAATCTGTTATTTAATGAATTAGTTGCTTCTCCTTTTATAGTTGCACATTATTGCATTTTGATTATTTAAATCTGTTATTTAATGAATTAGTTGCTTCTCTTTTTATAGTTGCACATTATTGCATTTTGATTATTTAAATCTGTTATTTAATGAATTAGTTGCTTCTCCTTTTATAGTTGCACATTATTGCATTTTGATTATTTAAATCTGTTATTTAATGAATTAGTTGCTTCTCTTTTTATAGTTGCACATTATTGTATTTTGATTATTTAAATCTGTTATTTAATGAATTAGTTGCTTCTCTTTTTATAGTTGCACATTATTGCATTTTGATTATTTAAATCTGTTATTTAATGAATTAGTTGCTTCTCCTTTTATAGTCGCACATTATTGCATTTTGATTATTTAAATCTGTTATTTAATGAATTAGTTGCTTCTCCTTTTATAGTCGCACATTATTGCATTTTGATTATTTAAATCTGTTATTTAATGAATTAGTTGCTTCTCCTTTTATAGTCGCATATTATTGCATTTTGATTATTTAAATCTGTTATTTAATGAATTAGTTGCTTCTCCTTTCATAGTTGCACATTATTGCATTTTGATTATTTAAATCTGTTATTTAATGAATTAGTTGCTTCTCTTTTTATAGTTGCACATTATTGCATTTTGATTATTTAAATCTGTTATTTAATGAATTAGTTGCTTCTCTTTTTATAGTTGCACATTATTGCATTTTGATTATTTAAATCTGTTATTTAATGAATTAGTTGCTTCTCCTTTTATAGTCGCACATTATTGCATTTTGATTATTTAAATCTGTTATTTAATGAATTAGTTGCTTCTCCTCTTATAGTTGCACATTATTGCATTTTGATTATTTAAATCTGTTATTTAATGAATTAGTTGCTTCTCTTTTTATAGTTGCACATTATTGCATTTTGATTATTTAAATCTGTTATTTAATGAATTAGTTGCTTCTCTTTTTATAGTTGCACATTATTGCATTTTGATTATTTAAATCTGTTATTTAATGAATTAGTTGCTTCTCCTTTTATAGTCGCACATTATTGCATTTTGATTATTTAAATCTGTTATTTAATGAATTAGTTGCTTCTCCTTTTATAGTCGCACATTATTGCATTTTGATTATTTAAATCTGTTATTTAATGAATTAGTTGCTTCTCCTTTCATAGTTGCACATTATTGCATTTTGATTATTTAAATCTGTTATTTAATGAATTAGTTGCTTCTCTTTTTATAGTTGCACATTATTGCATTTTGATTATTTAAATCTGTTATTTAATGAATTAGTTGCTTCTCCTTTTATAGTTGCACATTATTGCATTTTGATTATTTAAATCTGTTATTTAATGAATTAGTTGCTTCTCTTTTTATAGTTGCACATTATTGCATTTTGATTATTTAAATCTGTTATTTAATGAATTAGTAGCTTCTCCTTTTATAGTTGCACATTATTGCATTTTGATTATTTAAATCTGTTATTTAATGAATTAGTTGCTTCTCTTTTTATAGTTGCACATTATTGTATTTTGATTATTTAAATCTGTTATTTAATGAATTAGTTGCTTCTCTTTTTATAGTTGCACATTATTGCATTTTGATTATTTAAATCTGTTATTTAATGAATTAGTTGCTTCTCCTTTTATAGTCGCACATTATTGCATTTTGATTATTTAAATCTGTTATTTAATGAATTAGTTGCTTCTCCTTTTATAGTCGCACATTATTGCATTTTGATTATTTAAATCTGTTATTTAATGAATTAGTTGCTTCTCCTTTCATAGTTGCACATTATTGCATTTTGATTATTTAAATCTGTTATTTAATGAATTAGTTGCTTCTCTTTTTATAGTTGCACATTATTGCATTTTGATTATTTAAATCTGTGATTTAATGAATTAGTTGCTTCTCTTTTTATAGTTGCACATTATTGCATTTTGATTATTTAAATCTGTTATTTAATGAATTAGTTGCTTCTCCTTTTATAGTCGCACATTATTGCATTTTGATTATTTAAATCTGTTATTTAATGAATTAGTTGCTTCTCCTCTTATAGTTGCACATTATTGCATTTTGATTATTTAAATCTGTTATTTAATGAATTAGTTGCTTCTCTTTTTATAGTTGCACATTATTGCATTTTGATTATTTAAATCTGTTATTTAATGAATTAGTTGCTTCTCTTTTTATAGTTGCACATTATTGTATTTTGATTATTTAAATCTGTTATTTAATGAATTAGTTGCTTCTCTTTTTATAGTTGCACATTATTGCATTTTGATTATTTAAATCTGTTATTTAATGAATTAGTTGCTTCTCCTTTTATAGTCGCACATTATTGCATTTTGGTTATTTAAATCTGTTATTTAATGAATTAGTTGCTTCTCCTTTTATAGTCGCACATTATTGCATTTTGATTATTTAAATCTGTTATTTAATGAATTAGTTGCTTCTCCTTTTATAGTCGCACATTATTGCATTTTGATTATTTAAATCTGTTATTTAATGAATTAGTTGCTTCTCCTTTTATAGTCGCACATTATTGCATTTTGATTATTTAAATCTGTTATTTAATGAATTAGTTGCTTCTCCTTTCATAGTTGCACATTATTGCATTTTGATTATTTAAATCTATTATTTAATGAATTAGTTGCTTCTCTTTTTATAGTTGCACATTATTGCATTTTGATTATTTAAATCTGTTATTTAATGAATTAGTTGCTTCTCTTTTTATAGTTGCACATTATTGCATTTTGATTATTTAAATCTGTTATTTAATGAATTAGTTGCTTCTCCTTTTATAGTTGCACATTATTGCATTTTGATTATTTAAATCTGTTATTTAATGAATTAGTTGCTTCTCTTTTTATAGTTGCACATTATTGCATTTTGATTATTTAAATCTGTTATTTAATGAATTAGTTGCTTCTCTTTTTATAGTCGCACATTATTGCATTTTGATTATTTAAATCTGTTATTTAATGAATTAGTTGCTTCTCCTTTTATAGTCGCACATTATTGCATTTTGATTATTTAAATCTGTTATTTAATGAATTAGTTGCTTCTCTTTTTATAGTCGCACATTATTGCATTTTGATTATTTAAATCTGTTATTT
The DNA here is from genome assembly GCA_036971475.1 of Prosapia bicincta. NCBI lineage: Eukaryota > Metazoa > Arthropoda > Insecta > Hemiptera > Cercopidae > Prosapia > Prosapia bicincta. Next base: position 172,331,117 of record JBAIZL010000002.1, read on the forward strand.
AATGAATTAGTTGCTTCTCTTTTTATAGTTGCACATTATTGCATTTTGATTATTTAAATCTGTTATTTAATGAATTAGTTGCTTCTCTTTTTATAGTCGCACATTATTGCATTTTGATTATTTAAATCTGTTATTTAATGAATTAGTTGCTTCTCCTTTTATAGTCGCACATTATTGCATTTTGATTATTTAAATCTGTTATTTAATGAATTAGTTGCTTCTCCTTTTATAGTCGCACATTATTGCATTTTGATTTCTAAAGTCTAATTAGTAATGAATAGTTCCTTTTCTTTTATAGTTAAAAATTGTGGTTTTTTCTAGTTCATTTTGTTTATAACAAACCATTATCAATTTTTGTAAAATTTAATTAATTCACAGTGTAACTCTCTGATACCTAAAGGAACAATAGCTTCCTTTTCCAGATTAAGGTAATTTTTAAAACGAAGCATTTAACACTTCAACTCACCTCTCTCTCTTTCTCTCACACACACACGCACACACGCGCATATGCACACACACACACACACACACACACACACACAAGTGCACAGAGCAAGAGATGTTTTACAGTAGACCCCTTTCCTTATCAAGTTAGCCAAGAGAATAAATTTACCTAATTTGGTGCATAAGTATTAAAACAAATTCCAGAAAAGAAACATTCTAAATATTTTTTTATTTGAAAAAAATTATTGAAATGTAATTTTTATTTTCATTGTTTTGTAAAATGAATACAAACTATTTGAGATGGAAATGTTACGGTTATTATAAAAGTTATAAAGATAAAATATTTTATTAATTCAAGATTAAATGAAATTATCTTATTGTTCTTCTTAAAGTACAAAACTATTTATAAAATTTATTTCAAAATGGATTGTATTGTGTATTTGTGGAGCTTTGAAGTGTTATATAAAGCTGCTTTTTCACGACCCATGATACTTGATAAAACAGCCAATGAGAGTTGTTGAGAGCTTGTGCTAATTTTATGCTCTTAAGTTTTTTAGCTTCTTTTCTTTGATGTTTTTGCTTTTTATTAAAATTGAATCATTTTTTAATGTTTTTTTCAAAATTTATACTAAAGCGAAACAAAAGATACCTCTGATAAGTTATATCATGTCTTAAATAAATTGTAATATCACCTTCTGCTCTGTACGGATTAACTTTGTTTTAATTGAAAATGACCTTAACTAATTTAAAGCAAGATTTCTCTCCAAGACCATAATTCTCAAGGTCATGTCTGACATTTGGCAAGGCCCTTGTGATTTACTCACCTCCAAACTACCAGCAAACATTTCCTGAACAAAAAATAGGTCTGGTTGCAAATAATACAAATCAGATATATTCTTTTAATAGGATTGCCAAAGGGTGTGGGTCAAACAGCTCTGTCAACAGCTACAATCCTGTTGGTGCAGTACAACCTGCAAACGAATTGCTCAACCACCATCTCATTAAACTTACAATACACTTTTATCCATTCATTAATTTTATGAAGCTATGTTTTCTATAATTCATGACATAGCCTAGATAAGGAATAAGGACATGAGCAATAGCCAAACTGTAGTTATATTAATGAGAATGCTGCTGTTAAATTAAACAGATTAACTCCTTAACAAACTTATAATTTAACTAAATTTATGAAAAATTCACTTGGAAAAAATGTGTTTTGATCGCATAAAGCGATTGTTGTCAGTGTCCCAAAAAGACAGTGATGAGGATAGTTTAGGATGTTATACAAAGTCGTTAGCTTTATAAGTTCTGCAAGCGCCTAATTTCTGTAATAAGTTTTCCTGATAGTTTGAAAACATTATTCTTCATTTTGATCACAAAGTGGAATCCTCTTCAGGACTAAAAAATGTATTTATTATATTATTTTTCAAAGAACTTGTAAATTAAAATACTCGTGCATTAAAATAAATAACCAAACAATTTACAAAATCATTGACACTATACTGAAAATATTAAGAACTATCACAAACAATCCATATGAAAAAAACATCTCAAAGTTACTTCATAATGTTTTCCATGTACTGCATCCATATATAGCCCATGAATGAAATATTAATTCTATATTGCTCAAACTAGAAAAGCAGACAAAGATAACAGCATCTTTAAGTACAATAGAATCGTAACAATAATGCTGTAGTATTATTAGTGATAGCAATATTTATAGATATTTGGAATAGTTTCAGTCTGTTGTATGTTATGAAACTGAAAAAAAATCATTATGATTAATTTATGTTTTTACAGCCATGTTTTTTATGTTTACAATTTAACAGTAAATTACCAAATCCAAGTTAAAATGTGTATACTTTATGTTGGTGTTGACTAAATACTAAACACTTAGAATCCAAATAACTTCACCAATCACTTGAAAATAATTTTGTTCTATATAAACGAGAACAGAACGAAGTGATTCAATCTACTAAGCAGTGATTTAGAGTTACTGTTGTATAACATCAATCATTTCCCTCAAGGACTGTTTGGAACATAATAGCTACTTGTGTGAACACGCCCTTAGACCATTCCATGAACAAACTCTTGATAGATATATGAATATAAAATACAACCTTATTTTTTCATTTCTCATTTAAATTATTATAAAATTTAAAATGTCTTCTGAGGAATGATTTCCTCTCTCCCCCTTGTGCTCTCTCTCTCTCTCGCTGATATATATATATATATATATATATATATTGCAATACGTATTCTTGTGTATTAATAAAGAACTAAGTCAAATGTTCAAAATACAGTCATTTACAATTCAATTATAATTCTTGTATTTGTATTTTGACTTAGTTCTTTATATATATATGTATATATATGATGATGAATAGCTATTATCTGGAGTACATCCACTCATTCTGCAGTCCATGAAATCACAGTTTTGACGATGTTACTCCAGCTAATAACTGATAGAATGGATGTACTCCAGATAACTATTCATATTTTTCCAACCGTGAAGGAATATGTATCAGTGTGTATATATATATATATATATATATATATATATATATGATGAATAGTTATTATCTGGAGTACATCTGTTCAATCTTCAGTCCATAAAATCGCAATTTTGACAATGTTACTCCATATAATAACTGATAGAATGGATGTAGTCCGGATAATAACTATTTATCATATCTTTCCACCCATGAAGGAATATGTATCAGTGTATATATATGTGTGTGTGTGTGTGTGTGTGTGTATATATATATATATATTCTTGATATTTTACGTTATCCATTGTTTTTCGTTGCACTGACTTTATGAAGTTAATATATTACTATTGTAAGTAATTTTATCCACCATTAAGTGCAATGATTTTACCTTGTGTGATGAGGCGCCTTTCGGTCACTTGACCATTGTCGAAACCAAATTCCAGGATTCGACAATGGTCAAGTGACCGAAAGGCGCCTCATCACACAAGGTAAAATCATTGCACTTATTGGGGGATAAAATTACTTACAATAGTAATATATTAACTTCATATATATATATATATATATATATATATATATATATATATATATATATATATATATATGTGGTTTGTGTTATTAAGATATTTTATTATTTTGTTGTTTGGTTTGTATGTTGGAGTGTAGTATTCTTTGTTGTATATATTTGTTATTTTTTCTATTTTGTTATTGGTGTATTTATATTTTAGGTAGATTTTTTTATTTTCATTGTTTTTGTGTTCCGGTTGTAGTGTTGTGTTGAGGTTAGGTTTTTTTGTGAATTTATTGTATATATTTTTTATAATGTGTTTGTTGTATCCATTTTCTATTATACAAACACATTATAAAAAATATATACAATAAATTCACAAAAAACCTAACCTCAACACAACACTACAACCGGAACACAAAAACAATGAAAATAAAAAAATCTACCTAAAATATAAATACACCAATAACAAAATAGAAAAAATAACAAATATATACAACAAAGAATACTACACTCCAACATACAAACAAAACAACAAAATAATAAAATATCTTAATAACACAAACCACAAAACAAATTCAGAAAAACATAACCTATCAGGAATTTACAAAATTACATGCAACAACTGTAACGCTTTTTACATAGGAAAAACAACCAGAACATTTAAAATAAGATTTGAAGAACATTATAGAGCATTCAAAAACAAAAATTCAAAAGTATCAAATGTTGCAGCACACCTAATATCACATAAACATGAAATAACAAATTACGAAAATAACCTAACCATACTTGAAATAAATAATAACCCAATAGATTCTCTGGACTTGGTATACCACTGGTATGATAGTTCCCACCTTCTCAGTTCTGAGGGATTGCAATCAGGGGGGAGTGATTTAATTATTTTTGTGGTATAGCAGTCATCAAAAGTTGTGATGTTGTGACTCGCAGCATGTTGTTGGTCTATCCATATTCATAATTTTAACATCATGTCTGTGGCCATTCATTCTGATATTGACCATCCGTGGTCAGGCCTATGTACTGTGCTGAGCAAAGTTTACATTGTAGCTGGTATATGACATTTTTCGATGTACAATTATGATGACCCTGTATTTTGAAGACCATTTTTGTTGTTTGGCTGTTGAAACTATTTGTTGAGGGGTGTATTGGACACGTCTTGCATCTAGGTCTATTGCATGGGAAGGAGCATTGGTATATTGAAACACTGTTTTCTTGTATTCACTAATCACTTTTACTTTAATGTACTTGAACAAGAATCGTACTCGGTATATTTGTGAGTCGAATTTCTAGAGCTAATAATTACACACTCTAATAAGGATCTCTAATAAGATACTCTAAATAAGCTTTTAACAGATAGCTTGCGTGTGTGTGTGTGTGCCCTCGTGCGTGTGTACGTACGTTTCTTTTAGGTTTGTGCGCGAAGGCACGTGTTACAATACCAATTTATTCTATGGCTTTTTTTTTGTTAATGTTTATTGTTTCTTTAACGGAGAGTAGAAATTTTAGTTGAGGACTATGTTTGTAAGAAGAAATAAGTAATATAGTGTAGTATTTACACTGAAGTACACTAGAACTTTCTCTAACTGCAGTAGCTACCAGCAAACCTGTTTGCAAGGGTGCTCTAATGCCAGGATACTGACTGGCTACCTTATTCTACTGTATTAATGCAAATATCATGTAATGAAGACAGATAATTAATACATTCTTTCACATGAGTTTCTTTTTATTGCATTTCACTTCAGCACCATTTGCTTCTCTGTACACTGACTGGCTAGACGAGAGAAGCTTGCATATTTATAACAATTTTATAAACTAAATAAAAACTGTTTAAATTTTACAACTTACACAAAATTATAATTAGTAAATTTTGTAAGTTAAAGTAAACTATAAAAAAAGTTGAATTTTTAAAATTTATTGCTAAGAAACTCCTTCAGTTATAAATTTGTGTAAATGATCTTATTAGTTTTTAAAACTAAATATTTAATGAACTGTAGCGCATGAAGGTTTGTTTATTAGCAATAAAACACAAATAATTATTAAGAAATATTGCTAAATTTTTTACATATTTTCATACTAATACAATTTAATACCACAATACTACTTATAATGTTTCAGTGTTGCAAAGATGTTTCATATTTTTATTTTAAAAAGTAAAAAATCTTGAAAATGTTTATTTTTACATAAAAACACTGATGCTTAATATTATTTTATTTTAAATCTATATAAGTGTTAACAAGATATCCCGATGAAAGTCAACAATTAAAAAGTGTTCCTAAAATCAATAAAGTTGATTCCAGCTAATCTATCTTCCCATATACTCATTTTCACATAATTTTACCACAAATATTGATCATCTATGTTTCCATTATGTAATGGATGACAGTGGAAGTATTATATTTGGAAATTAAAAAACATAATAATAATAACGTAATTATAGGGCAGAGTAGCATTAGCTATGTTTAACAATAACACACCCTTAGCTATCAATTAAAGAATTTACATTGTCATATCCACATTTAGCTAGGTCAGAAGCTGATAGTCTTAACAAAATATACATTAACATTTTGTATTTTGTTTTTTATTTGTAACCGAAGGTTACAAATATAACCTTTGATAGTGTTATTTATAAAGTAATTAATTGAGCAAAATATATCACCCCAAAAGATGACACACTGAATCAATGACAGACTTTGCCATGGTGCCGCCCCTAGGTACAATTCGGCCGGCTGCCCCTTTGCGACCCGTTCGCGAATTTATTGGAAACGTCCCAACGTAATATAATGTTTTTAATTTTTCACCATACGAATCCGTTTTCATGCCTGTTCAAAGAACAATAAATAAATAAATTAAAAAATGTATTTTGGTTCCATCGATAATATTTAAAAAAACAATAAAATAAAAGGAAGTTTTCTATTCTCAGGGGGGCGCCCCCCTGCTTGATCCACCACTGATTTAACTGAGGTTCACATTATGACATTCACCAAATTTAACTATGTACTATTACTATTGTCACTAAAACTCATCGGTACAAAAAAAAAACGGCTGCCGCCCCCTCGAGGCTGCGCCCATAGGCACGTGCCTAGTGTGCCTAATGGGAAGTCCGCCACTGCACTGAATGACCTTCCTCCTAGTTTTAAGTCTCGTGGAAAGTCGTACACAGACGATGATCTCTTCAGGCTGCTGATATTTCAAGTGAGATTAATGGTACAGAGTAAACATCAACTGAAAAACTGATCTATTTTAATAAAGTTAATTTTGCTATATTTTTAATTTTGAAGTGATCTTATAAAAATACAGTTTGTTAATTTTTGAAACAAGGTATTTTTATATATACATTTATTTCTGTTACAAGTTTATTGCTTTGTTTAAATACATCATGCACATCACCCAAGCTCTTTAAATTCTTTCCTTATGGCCAGTTTTTGTAAGATAATACGTCACAATAGTGTAAACTTTTTAAGCTCCTTTAATAACATAAAGTAGTTCATTACTTCTGTGAAACATACATTTCTGAATAGAAGTTATAAAATAAAAGTACAACACAAATTTCACAAAAAAATTTCTAACTAATCGCTGATTCAAGGACTATCCTATCATTAGAAGTACTTGAGAGACTGATTGGATATTTCATTTATGACTGTTTTAATTTTATTTTACAACTTTTGTTGTGTCAATAACCAAGCTCTTATGTTATAAAAGCCTTTAAATTATAATCGTCCATGATTGTTAAAACACTCAACTTTAATTGTTTCTTTAAATTTTTCTCCCCACCGTTAGTAATCAGTAGGTTTTATATTCTCTATGTAATATTACAAATATGTGATTTATTACAAAATAGTTGTGTGCTATAAATTTTAATGATTATTTTTAGATTTTGAAAATCTTGTATGAAATGTAAATGAACAAAGTTAACATATTACCCCATAACATTTTCAGTTTTGTTAAATCTTTAAATCTGCCACCCTCAGCTTCATCTGTACCCACACAGCTTAAGTGCCTAAAAACACATCAAACAGGAAGTAGTGTCTGCAACTACTAGTACAATAGTCCTGATTGCACATAAGTAATAAAATGAAATTTAGCTCATATTCCTGTCACTTTTAAAACTTACAAGTTTAATAATCATACCAAGATTTGGTGGCACGATATTTTTTTTATACTATAATAAATTGTTTTTATCAAAGAAATAGTTTAGTCTACAAAAAAAAGAAAGTTAAAATTAAAATAAATTACAAATGAAATAAAACAGTAAAAACAATTTGGATAAAAGAATTTCATATTTTTGTACTATGACTGGTTCGAGTATTGCTAATTTCACTAGTTACTGTTATTATAAAACTTCTACCACATTTTACCAAAGTTGTAACATTCTTTGCATCTATGAAAGACACCATGCCTATATATAAAGCAATTATTCTTGCATGTTTATAAATGATTAGCACTACATTTGCAGCGATGTTCATTATGCATTCATGTTCTTAAAACAGGCGGAGATAAATAGTTTTGGCTAAGTTACTATTACATTGTATTCTCGATCCTAACTTCTTTTCCACACAGCATCAAATGTAATTTTAGAACTACTTAGTGTTAATTATAAAAATACAGTGTTTATAAGAGATTCAAAGAAAATTATCATTCAAAACTAAAATCATGTCTGATTGCTGGGTTTAATGCGATGTGATTGCATGTATATGCCCATTAAATAATAATTTGGCATCAGGATTGTTTTTAAATTTTCATAAAATAAAATAGATTGTCTTATAACATGCAAAACTGGGCTATCTTTATGTTCAGAAATTGCATATTATTGTATATACTCCTTTGCTATGTTATTTATCTAAACATATGTTGAGTTACAGTTATTCAAATAGTCATTGGTAATGTCTTGCATTGAAGTTAATTTGTAACTGTTTAAAGTGTATGTATATGTACAAGAAAGTAACCTAATTTAATTCTCATGTATCTCATTACAAATAAACTAACTGTTGAATATAGTCTCCCTTTGGCTTCTGAAGAAAAGTGAAATTTACATAATTTAAAAAATAATAAGATACTGGTAGTTAGAATAAATTATTGTGACACCTGTATGTTGGTAATGATTTTATATTTCTTAACAACTTGTCTGAGTATTAATGCCTATGCTACAAGGAAATATGTTACTCTTAATATAAAAGCTAGTTATTGTAAAATAGTTTGTAATGGTTGAAATATTAAACTTTATGAATTAAAAATTGATAAAGGTCTTGAAATATTAACTTTATTGTTCCATTAATTACCAACTTGCTGAACTTAATAATTTAAGTAATATTTTTTTAAACTCGTCAAGGTAAAATGTTTTTTAACCTTACTAGGCATTCTTGTTTAATTTCTAGGCTGGCCATTTAAGAGCAGTAGTGTGTTCATTTAGTTTGCTTTGATTTTGTGCTTTGGTATATTGTAAATTTTTATTTTTTTTAATGTATTGAGACATGGTCCTTTTTTATTAGATTCATATACATGTGTTATATATATATATATATATATATATATATATATATATATATATATATATATATATATATATGAAGTTAATATATTACTAAGTAAGTAATTTAATCCACCATTAAGTGCAATAATTTTACCTTGAGTGATGAGGCACCTTTCGGTCAATTGACCATTGTCGAATCACTGATGTTTTTCTGTTGTAGATGTTCGGTCTGTGAAGTTGGTGTTTGTTGACGTTACGCGCACTTTTTCTTGATCTGTGTGTATGATATTTCTATATAGTATGTCTTCTGTATATGTTGTTTGTAAATTCATTAAATTGTTGTGTAAGTTTTTGTAAATGTGGTATTTTTCTAGTGAGTTTAGTTCTATTGGGTTGTTATTTATTTCAAGTATGGTTAGGTTATTTTCGTAATTTGTTATTTCGTGTTTATGGGATATTAGGTGTGCTGCAACATTTGATACTTTAGAATTTTTGTTTTTGAATGCTCTATAATGTTCTTCAAATCTTATTTTAAATGTTCTGGTTGTTTTTCCTATGTAAAAAGCGTTACAGTTGTTGCATGTGATTTTGTAAATTCCTGATAGGTTATGTTTTTCTGAATTTGTTTTGTGGTTTGTGTTATTAAGATATTTTATTATTTTGTTGTTTGGTTTGTAAGTTGGAGTGTAGTATTCTTTGTTGTATATATTTGTTATTTTTTCTATTTTGTTATTGGTGTATTTATATTTTAGGTAGATTTTTTTATTTTCACTATTTTTGTGTTCCGGTTGTAGTGTTGTGTTGAGGTTAGGTTTTTTTGTGATTTTATTGTATATATTTTTTATAATGTGTTTGTTGTATCCATTTTCTATTGCTATTTTTGTAATGTTATCTAATTCTTCATTTAATTTTTGTTTGTTATCCTGTGTGTATTTTATTGCTTTATTTATCATGTTACTGTAAGTGTTAATTTTGTGTGTCCAGGGGTGGTTAGATTTGTAGTGTATTGTGGTGTTGTTGGAAGTAGGTTTCCTGTATACTGTAGTTTCTATTTTATTATCATTTATATTTAAAGTAATGTCGAGGAAGTTGATTGTTCTATTTGTTTCTGTTTCAACGGTGAATTGTATGTTTTCGTTGTATGTATTTAGTTTGTTTAATATTATGACGTGTTCGTTGTGAATGGTAGGTTGGTATATTACAAGTATATCGTCTACATATCTTGTCCATAGTGAGATATTGTGTGTGTTTATTATAGGTTTAATTATTATTTGTTCAAAGTGTTGTAAATATATTTCTGACATGACAGATGATATGGGTGAACCCATGGGGAGTCCTGTTGTTTGTTTATAATATTTATTGTTAAATTGGAAGTAATTATAAAGAAATTAAGAAAGAAATTATAAAACTCAGAGAAAAACTAGAAAACAACGACTACTTAATATTAAAATCAGATAAAACAAATACTCCAGTAATAATAGAAAATACCAAATATATCGATTCAATGACTAACTACATAAAAGAATATAAATACGAACAAATCCCAGACCCAACTAACAAATACCTTATTACAATAAAAAACTTAATTGTCACTCACCGTAACACCCTAAACTATAACAATAAATTAAAATACCACACAAGATTATACCCATTCAAACCATGCGCACCAGTATTATCAGGGATACCTAAAATCCACAAACCCAACACACCATTTAGACCACTAATAAATTTCACAACAGCACCATCTTACATAATCGCAAAAATTCTAGACAAAATCCTAAGATCTAAAATACATATCAACAACACATACAATATAAAAAATGGATACGAATTAATTCATAAAATAAAAACGATAAAAACAAACAGCAACACAAAAATAATAAGTTATGACATAACTAACATGTACCCTAGTATCCCAATAGAAGAAACCATAGAAATAATAAAAAACAAACTGATACACAATAACGAAAAAAGAAACATAATAGATATATCATTACGTTAACCAAACACATATGTAACCAAAATTACTTCCAATTTAACAATAAATATTATAAACAAACAACAGGACTCCCCATGGGTTCACCCATATCATCTGTCATGTCAGAAATATATTTACAACACTTTGAACAAATAATAATTAAACCTATAATAAACACACACAATATCTCACTATGGACAAGGTATGTAGACGATATACTTGTAATATACCAACCTACCATTCACAACGAACACGTCATAATATTAAACAAACTAAATACCTACAACGAAAACATACAATTCACCGTTGAAACAGAAACAAATAGAACAATCAACTTCCTCGACATTACTTTAAATATAAATGATAATAAAATAGAAACTACAGTATACAGGAAACCTACTTCCAACAACACCACAATACACTACAAATCTAACCACCCCTGGACACACAAAATTAACACTTACAGTAACATGATAAATAAAGCAATAAAATACACACAGGATAACAAACAAAAATTAAATGAAGAATTAGATAACATTACAAAAATAGCAATAGAAAATGGATACAACAAACACATTATAAAAAATATATACAATAAATTCACAAAAAAACCTAACCTCAACACAACACTACAACCGGAACACGAAAATAATGAAAATAAAAAAATCTACCTAAAATATAAATACACCAATAACAAAATAGAAAAAATAACAAATATATACAACAAAGAATACTACACTCCAACTTACAAACCAAACAACAAAATAATAAAATATCTTAATAACACAAACCACAAAACAAATTCAGAAAAACATAACCTATCAGGAATTTACAAAATCACATGCAACAACTGTAACGCTTTTTACATAGGAAAAACAACCAGAACATTTAAAATAAGATTTGAAGAACATTATAGAGCATTCAAAAACAAAAATTCTAAAGTATCAAATGTTGCAGCACACCTAATATCCCATAAACACGAAATAACAAATTACGAAAATAACCTAACCATACTTGAAATAAATAACAACCCAATAGAACTAAACTCACTAGAAAAATACCACATTTACAATAACTTACACAACAATTTAATGAATTTACAAACAACATATACAGAAGACATACTATATAGAAATATCATACACACAGATCAAGAAAAAGTGAGCGTAACGTCAACAAACACCAACTTCACAGACCGAACATCTACAACAGAAAAACATCAGTGATTCGACAATGGTCAATTGACCAAAAGGTGCCTCATCACTCAAGGTAAAATTATTGCACTTAATGGTGGATTAAATTACTTACTTAGTAATATATTAACTTCATAAAGTCAGTGCAACGGAAAAACAATGGATAACGTTAAATATCAAGAATATATATATATATATATATATATATATATATATATATATATATATATATATATATATCTGTGTGTGTGTGTGTGTGTGTGTGTGTGTGTGTGCGTGCATGCGTGTGTGTACAGTGGCGGCTCCTGCCCAATTACATTGGTGGGGTTCATGACAAGGGGTCTCCCCAGATTTACGAGGTGCGGAGACAATTTTGAAATTTGATACCCATTTAACTCGTTTTACATTCTAAGCACCTACAACTTTTATTAAGTTATACTTATTGATTAATATATTAACATTGCTATAACTAATATACGTATTATGGTGTGGTTTACGAAATGTTGCTAGGTTGGGTAGTTAAGTGATTGCCTGTGCTAAAGTGTAGAGTACTCAACGAGTAGTGTGAATCAAGTTTTACTTTTTAAACTATATTAGGTCACTCTGTATGCACATCAAAGGATCTATAAATGGAACCATTGTGAGAACATTACAAATAAGCCTACAATGCTGCTTCCTAAATCATATAGAATTTTACTGAAGAGTAGCAGCACTGATTAGTCATTTCTCAGTGCTTGCACATGACTACGGGACTCCATCCCAGGCCACCCGTAACACGCGCGTTGAGTGACGTCACCGCACGGTTTTGGCTGTTTCAGCTTATCCCAGGCAAACTCAATGCACTAGTCTGGGGCTCTCTGCTGTGAACCCCGCGCGGAGCTTGCAGCTAATTTCGTGCGTCAACTGCTAAATATTTGATGGTTTCAACATTGCTTAAATAAGTCTAAGCTCTTCTTAACCTAATTTAAGACAAATGAATATTAATTAAAAATTAATTTTTGTAATTGGGAGGGCTGCGCCCCAGAGCCCTTTTGGACAAACCGCCACTGTGTATGTATGTGTGTGTATGCGCGCATCGGCGTGTGTGCAGGTGTGCGTGCACGTGTTTGTCCTCATGTATGATTAATATTTATAATAATCACTAATACGTATTATATTAAGGCGTCAGTCCACCATAATATATTGGCCAGAAGTCGCCTATAATAATTAAACATTGTAACTTTGTCAACAACTTAAAGCAACTGTAGCGTAAATGTTTATATTAATTAAAACAACCTCTCACCACAAATTTTAAAAATTTTATTTTAACCTTATGTACATTTCGACTACAAAGTAATCATTTTCAGAGGTATTTTTACACATAACTTTTATTTGTAAATAACTGTTAAGATTTATTTGTAAAAATACCTCTGAAGATGATTACTTTGTAGTCGTAATGTACATAAGGTTAAAATAAAATTTGTTGAATTTATGGTGAGAGGTTGTTTTAATTAATATAAATTGTAACTTTGTATGAAATTGTGATACCCTACGTAATTCCAAGGCACCTACTTCATCTATTGTGTGCATGCCTTATTATACAGGGTAGCTTCACAATATTTGTTTATTTTTAAAATGAAAACAAATATTAAGAAACTAGTAAAAACATGTATAGTTTGGACTTTTATAAGTTTGGTTGGATTTTAAAATAGTTGGTCGTTTGTGCTAAAATAGTGGTTTAAAAGTGAAAGTGTAGTAAAAAAAATGTTGATTGAAACTGTTCTTGTATTGATTCCCTCAATGTTTTAGGGAAGACACAAGAGGAATGCAACGTTCCCTGGGGGCCAAACTGCATCGTCTGCATCTACGATTTTACAGTCTCCTGTTAGAGGTACAGTTTATGATTGGTGATTTAAAATTTATTTTATGTGTTAGTTATTTTTAGTTCCAATTTAGTTCTTGTGTTGAAGTTGTGGAATAATAATTATAGAAAGCAAATTTATCTTCCTAAATTGCTAATAAACCATCAGTAAAAAAACATATCAAATACAGTATTTTAATAGCTGCATAAATAATATAATTATTGTACCTGCTACTTGTAAAGTAAAATATAGCACAATGGTGAGTAATTAAAAAGTTTAAGAAAAAGTATTGGGAATTTTCATCCTAAACTTGTCAAAGTATTAAAAACTACTAATATCCAAGTTTGCTGTTGAATTGATGTAATTATTTTGAAGTATTCTAGATTACTTAATTATTTAACATAAAAAACAGAATTTTTAAAAATAACAATGCTCTATATAATAAACAACAGAGAGGGTAAATATTTGAAAGAGCTTTTCAACACAGTTAATTAACAAATATATATGATATTCAATTACTTTCTAATTTTACATACATACTTCACAAGTTATACAAAATGTCATGGATAAATAAATTAACCTAGATTGTTTTTTTTAACTGATACATATTGAAGTTATAATGTTTTGTAGAGCATAATGTACAGAAACATTGCTAATATAATTTGCATAAGCACACGCAAGCTGATTATTAAATCACTACAAACAATGGTAGCCAGATAAAATTGTGCAAGCTAGCATGAATACTTTCTACTGGCAACAGCAACAATGCGTTGTTTAACATTTTCCTTTTGTTTGGTCGTGATTGACAGTCAAGTTGCAACCTTGACCAGTAGGCAGGTGAAATGAACTCGCGACCGTTTGGTTATCACAACCTGCATTCATCTTGATCATATTTGTTATTAATGATCCGAAGCAGGCTTTTATTTCAGACGACGCTTTGAAGGGTTAGCCCAGTTTAGTGATTACTCAAATGCTTTAAAACCATCCTGTTAGAAAAGAATCTTTAAAATTACCTCAGCTATTTCTGATACGTTTATATCCATGATTAATTGCAAGAATTTATATTTTTATTGATGAAGTATTTCAATTTACTTGAGGTGGTAGAAAATATAACCACAATAATATAACACCCTGAATGTTTCTTCGATCTTTAAAGATTTAATCCAACAAGAAAATGTGCATGGCAGAGTATATCAGGGTATTCAGTGACAGGTAAATATTTCACTTTGAAACCATAACGTCTTTTGTCTATCACAAATGAAACAAAACACACACACACACACACGCACGCACGCACGCAATCACGCACGCCCACCCCTAAAACATTACCATAAATATCACTGAATGTCACATTGTAAATGCTAGTTAAAGTTAAAAATTAAAAAAATAGCCTACTGTTTTACTAATCTTTACAAAATTTACTATTACAATTCTGTAAAAAAAGATGAAGTATTGATGAAGTAAAAGTAGGAATAAGGAAATGTCAAAGTTTTTCCTGGTAATGGAAGTAAATACAAATCATAGCATTACATTTTTATTATTTCATATATGTAGATTTACTTCCTCTTACAGTTTTAGAGTTTAGGTTATATGAGGTATGTAGTAAGTAATTAAGTTACTTAACTTCTTGATCTTTCTGCTATTTTAAATTTTTTCATATAGATATTTCTTTCACTGTATATGATGTAAGTAAAAATCTGGTAAATTATGTGTGAATTATTATTTAAGTTGTTTACTCAAACATTTATTGGAATGTTGTCTAACATGACTGCAAATTTCACATCAACCTTTCAGCAAATTATGTAAATTTCCAAATTTAGCCAATTAAGTTTTATTAATTGACAGTATATAACTAACTTGTATAAATTTCTTTCTTACTGGTTGTTTTAAATTACCTAGTTGACCGATATTATCCAACAGTGCTTTCAAATAAGATTTATTGGTATTATTTACAATATGTTCAAGTTATTTAAGGTCCAGGTAATAAGAGTTGGCTTTTATTAATTTTGTATTTTAAGTTTTTTTGTTTCCTAATTAAATTCGTATTTATTCCTGACAACTTCTTTCATGAAACATAAATATTTAGGGTTTGGGAAAGAAAACTAAGAGCCATAAGTAATAAATGCATACATCATAAGAAGCGTGACTAAAACATAAAGCATAAATTTAAATAAATTCTTCTGCATGCCAAGTTTGTTTATTACTCACACGTTGATGTGTGGGCAGGATGTAAATTATTATAATGAAGTGTTATTTTAGTTTACTTCATGTAATATATTTCATAATTTATTACTGTTTTAAAACTGGTATGGCTATTTCAATCAGATAATTATATGGATAAATAATGTTTCATTTTCATTTGTTTTCATGTTAATATAAGTTGAAATTACATATATCTAATACTAAAATACATATTTCCTTCTATCTATAAAGGATTCCCATTGTTTCATACATCCAGCTTCTTACAATATTCTAATTGTAATAGCTACTTGGATCTTATTCATGGACAACCTCTGGCTATTGTTTAATACGTTCATTGCCAAGCTCAAAATTGGAATTTTGTGGGGTGGCCGCTATAATAATTCACTTAGAATTTGGATAGTAACGGCCATGCAATATCGCGTGATCGGCCATCAGGTAAGACCTGACTTCACGCGATATCGCGTGATTGGCAATGAACGTGTTAATAGGTTTCATGTATAGTTTTTCCTTATCTCTGTATTTTTGCTATACATCTCATTCGGACCAAATTAAAAGTTTGAACATCCCTAGGAGCAAGAGTTTTTGCTACCCTCTTCATACCGTGGATAAGACGAGACATTTGGTCATAAATAAAAGGGTATTGTACATAAAGGTTTTATTTATAATACATTATGGTTATTAGCAATGAAAAACTTTAACATTACCTGGAATAATGGTTGTGACATATTGCTTTTCTATATTTGCGTAAATGGGTTCCTCCTTAATCTAGCACCAGCTATAGGTACATTTTCTGAGTATTTTTCAGATCTCCAAAATGTGGCCAAAAATTATTATTAAGTTTAATTGTCTATAAAATGCTCCCAAAACTCAACAGCCAATTGAAATTGAAATATTTACTTATACTCGTATCTTGGCTGGAACTGGAAATCGTGGATAGGTCTGTATTTTAACAGAGAACAAAAAGAAACCATGTGCTCGTCGCGTAGTTTCGTGTAACTAATAGTAGGACATTTCTTTTTTTAGACACTTTCTTCATACCCACATAATTCCACAATTTCCAGCACTTTTGCTATTTCCTTATCACTTGTATTCTGGTATACCTACAAAACCATTATCACAGCTCAAGGCTCGTGCTGCGCCCTCTCAAAGTATTACCTGATGCAACCACTTCTGCATCACAGTACCTAACAGCCCTGTTGACAGCAAGAGTCACATAACAAAAATCTTCGATATATCTGAGCCATGCTCTAGGTCTACTATCTACGTGTCTATGCTTACTGAAAATTTTGTGCAACACCAACAACAATAAGTAGATACAGTAATAAATTTAAAGTGAATAAAATAAAAATAAAACACCATTATCATATACACTTCTGTTGTGATTTGAAAGTATAACTTCTATCACACACTATTGGCTCCATGATATTGTAAGTCCCTATGCCTGGTCTTAGTTAGCTTATTGGTAATCTAAGCCTTTGTCTCGTAACTTATTTTTGTATCTCTAGACAACTGAAATCAAATCACCCCCTTTCTTTTAAAATCCCAATTGTGATAGTATAATAAAATATATTTTTACTTATTTCATTTATATTTGCCTGTATAGGACCTACACCGAGCTACAATAGTTGCAGACTTCCTGGAGGCGTGTGGGAAGAGGAAGATGTATTCCCAACTAGGGATGTAGCTCCTTTAGCTCAGTCTCCTTTAGAATCTCCTGGCGTTGCTGTTCCATCAGGAGATAGCCGTAAAGGTAGTAATCAGTCTCTATTTCTTCTTGGTTTTTAGTAATGCATAGTAACACAATATTAAGAATTGCACTACGCGTTGAATTTTACTAAATACATAACTTTATTAACATCTCAACTGTGGTTTTTAACCCTTCATGTGTAATGTTACGTACTGTACTTGGAAGACCCACTATAGGATAAAAAATCACTAGAAACAATTGTTTCACATTCTCTGCCATTAAAAAATTTCAACATTTAAATTGTTTTTTTTTACTTTGGTGTACCATTGATATGCAAATTCAAATCTTGTAGATTTGCAATCAGGGAGGGTGGGTGATTCCATTAGTTGGTAAATGTGTAACTGTGTACGAAATTCTGATCCTGATATAACCAATTTAATATAACATCTTGACCAATCAACTTGTACTTGTCAATAATTAGTAGGGATACTTATTAAGTTAGTCATTTTTTTAAGTTTAATAAATTTTATATTTTACAAATCTCCAAGATAGTTGATATAAATTTATAGGAGTTTTGCATTTTATTAAATTAAAAGTTGCTGGTTTCTGAATTGATATGGTATTTATCTTTTTAATCTTTATATAATTTACAGAAATTCTAAATGTTATTTTTCTTGTGAATCACAGGTTTTGTTTGGACATAAAAAGTAGTTAAAATATTTTCATTGGGTAAAATTTTAACACGGTTACTTTTCATTAAAAATTGTAGGTATTTCAAATTGGAAACATTTTTCACTATTGTAAACAAAATCTGGATAATTGAGTTTTTATTATATTTACAAATTCTGTAGATTAGTCCAACTTGAATTAAAACTAAATTTTGTCTTTGTTTCTTAATGTTTTAAAACTAACTCATCTATGGGCTATATTGTACAAATAGATAATTACATATAAGAGAGCATTAACCATTTATTGTAGAAAATTCTGTTAAATGCTGGAATTAGCCTAGGTATTTGTTTACGGTTGCCACATAAATAGTGTTTTGTAGAAAGATTACTAAATCCACTTCTAAGAACACTGATACAGTAAAGTACACTCACTTGGAAGTCTCTGACAGGCTTTAAAATTCTTTATGTATATCATGGCCTACACGGGGGGATATAAATTGATTAGTTTCGATTAATCGTTGCTTTTGGCATGAGAGAATATTGTGGAAAAAGCTATAATTATTATTTAATAATAATAACTACAATTCATAAAGGGTTATCAGTTAATAAACATATTAAAGTTTTATTTACAGAAATACTCAATATATGATTATTATGCAACTCCTTAAATCTCATCCATGTCAGTATGGGTGTATAATTGCACCCTTATTGCAATAATTTTTCGAGACTAACTTCTGTGCAATTTTTTGTAATTATTGGCGTAATTATATGAAGGGAATAGACAAAGAAATAGTTACAAAGTTAAACTATATTATAGAACAAATATTCAGTGTTTGAAGGTAGTTGTGTAATACTAAATGAAGATAAAAGTTCATCTATTGGTAATTATTTGCATAATATGTATAATTATAAATATTATAGTGCAACAGGTAAACGATATTAAATAGATATAATAGTTGCTTTTCAAAAGACCATAAAGTTGAATTTATTACAATGTAGAGTATAGTACACAGTGGTACTGTGATTGTAAGTACAGTAAACTCCTGATTATCCATGGGCGGATTAACCGGTTTGCGGATTATCTGGGGTCTGCCATTGTTTTACAAATATCCAATTTTTATTCCAATCAGATTCATGTGTTTAAATTTCCAAACGGCGAATTACGACATAAATACATATAAGGCTTAATAGAAGTTAAGATGAAGGGAATAGATATGTAAATATGTACGTACTAATGTTTACATTGAAAGGGAAGCATCCCGACGTGGGTCAGCGAAATGAAAGGGGCGAGCAGACTACTGTATAATAAGAGACAATGACAAAATGCTTGGACGCCTGAAAACCTAATGTGTATCATAAGATTGTAAACAAGTGTCAGCTAATCTCGGCTTTAAATAGTCTAGGACGTGACATATGCATTATCCATGTCTGTCGTATACATTATCGATTTTTATGGCTTTGTGACACACGTGACACAAGTAGACACTGTGCGACAAAATGGTTCTCAAGAAACTTTGATCGCAAATTAAAGCTAAATCAATGCTCACAAAAAAAAAACAGACGAAAGTGACAGATTTTATTTGTTAAAAAGGGAAAGTATTATGTGTAAAGGAAATTACATATGAACATACATACTTACTTTTGACATATACTTATGTACGTGTTGTAAATAGTTAGACATATAAATGTACATGTAATAATCCGTCAAATACATCGACATTTTAAATTATTTTCTGTATTTATTTTGTCCTCTGAAGATTTGTGAATTGCATTAACCGAGGTCATTATTTGTGTAACTTATGGTATAATAATCAATTATCGATCGTTTAGCGTATTCTTTGTTCATAGCGGATTATCCGGGGAATTCATTAACCGGGGTTGCCGGGCCACCCTATTCCACGGATAATCGGGAGTTTACTGTAAAGAAATTCAATACATAAAGTAATAATTTTCTTTTGCAAAGGTTGGCAGCATTTCACTTTTACACTGCTATTTGCGTGGTAAGTTCTATCGTTTCTAACCAAAAGGTAGAAACGAAACGAGTATAATGTTCAATGCAATATTTTTTGTTTTGAGCTTGGAATATTGTCTGTAGGTGTTTGTTCCATCCCTTTGAATAATTTTGTGACTTACTATCATGAAAAAAAATTATATGTATGCGAGTTTTATAATTCTATAAAGGTTGTGCGTGCGGTGAAACATGGTGCTAATAGTGCTTTGTTAAAAGTTTTTTTTTTAAATCTGTAACTTTTTGGGAGACAACAGCAAGTCTAGTTACTTTTTAAGGCATTTTGCAATTTACTACCTCAACAAAATAAACATAAAACATTGAATGAACAATGTTTTAGGTGTGCTGTGGAGGAGGGGGAATTGCTATTTTCCAAAATTTGTAATTTATGGACAGTGAGAAGAAGTTTTCGTTAATTTTCTCCATATTCCTGATGACTGTCTTCATTGCCCAGTAAAATTTTTTGTTGCCAAAATCGATTACTTGGCAACTGTACATAAATTCCTTAGCCTATACTCTGGTCTTTAGATACTTACTAGTATATGGGGATTTTATCTTCTTCAGATAGTAGTAACTCTCTAAACGACTAACATAGCTTCCCTTCGGAAAATTAAAATACTGGCGTGGTTAATACATCTGACATGGAATTGTTTTTTTCATAAAATAATTATGTATTTTGGTATTACAGATTAAAATATTTGTAAAAACAAATGTAAATGCCATTATTGTAGTTGTGAAATGGATGTTTAATAATGAGTTTTGATAGTTTGTCCATGGTAATGTATACTTTGTATTTTATAAAATTTCTAGAAGTGAACTTTATTTTGCAGATAATTTCCCTCGTGTTGTAAAATGTTTTTACACTCATCCATTGATGATTTATGTCTAAGATTTCAAATGCAGTACAAAATAACACTCCATGGAAATAAATCAAAGTTATAGAAAGTCTTAATATTTTCAGTACATAAAGTTTATTATTTTATCAAAGATTATTTATGAACTTCAAATAAATATTTAAATATTTAAAATTCATTCAATTAAATCCGTTTATATTAATGTATAATTGTATATTGTATAATGTATAATGTAAATAACAATAATATACCTCTGAGCTCACAATTTGGTTCAAAGATTAAAAACTATTTTGCAATCTATGTCGTACAATTCATACTGTTTTTCAGTATGTAACATTGCTTTGAGTTTTTTTGCTCATCTTGAAGTTTTTATAAACTGTAAATGTAATTAAATACAAAATAGCTAAACACTACTGTTGATATTTTCAGCATACACATTTTGCACTCTGTCGCTGCATTATTTGATAATGCAAATTACAGCCAATACAAACACTTAGATTGAACATATCAAAAAGTATAGTGTTGCTTTTTTATTCCAATAATATATAACAAAATTTCTGTTTCTATAAATATTTTAATTATTTTTTAAAAATCTCATACCAGTTGAAGAAGATTAAGTTCCATTATGTTTTGAGTAAAGGATTGGTCAAGTATAATATTTAAAGGGAGAGAGTCACTTTTCCGATGAAAATAATCATTTTTTTATTGCTTAGTATTTTTTCCATTTTATCCTGTTTAAGAATATATATATACATACATACACACACACACACACACACACACACACACACACACACACACACACACACACACACACACACACACACACACACACACACACACACACCACACACACACACACACACACACACACACACACACACACACACACACACACACACACACACACACACACACACACACACACACACACACACACACACACACACACACACACACACACACACACACACACACACACACACACACACACACACACACACACACACACACACACACACACACACACACACACACACACACACACACACACACACACACGCACGCACGCACGCACGCACGCACGCACGCACGCACGCACGCACGCACGCACGCACGCACGCACGCACGCACGCACGCACGCACGCACGCACGCACGCACGCACGCACGCACGCACGCACGCACGCACGCACGCACGCACGCACGCACGCACGCACGCACGCACGCACGCACGCACGCACGCACGCACGCACGCACGCACGCACGCACGCACGCACGCACGCACGCACGCACGCACGCACGCACGCACGCACGCACGCACGCACGCACGCACGCACGCACGCACGCACGCACGCACGCACGCACGCACGCACGCACGCACGCACGCACGCACGCACGCACGCACGCACGCACGCACGCACGCACGCACGCACGCACGCACGCACGCACGCACGCACGCTCGCACGCTCGCACGCTCGCACGCACGCACGCACGCACGCACGCACGCACGCACGCACGCACGCACGCACGCACGCACGCACGCACGCACGCACGCACGCACGCACGCGCACGCACGCACGCACACACACACACACACACACACACACACACACACACACACACACACACACACACACACACACACACACACACACACACACACACACACACACACACACACACACACACACACACACACACACACACACACACACACACACACACACACACACACACACACACACACACACACACACACACACACACACACACACACACACACACACACACACACACACACACACACACACACACACACACACACACACACACACACACACACACACACACACACACACACACACACACACACACACACACACACACACACACACACACACACACACACACACACACACACACACACACACACACACACACACACACACACACACACACACACACACACACACACACACACACACACACACACACACACACACACACACACACACACACACACACACACACACACACACACACACACACACACACACACACACACACACACACACACACACACACACACACACACACACACACACACACACACACACACACACACACACACACACACACACACACACACACACACACACACACACACACACACACACACACACACACACACACACACACACACACACACACACACACACACACACACACACACACACACACACACACACACACACACACACACACACACACACACACACACACACACACACACACACACACACACACACACACACACACACACACACACACACACACACACACACACACACACACACACACACACACACACACACACACACACACACACACACACACACACACACACACACACACACACACACACACACACACACACACACACACACACACACACACACACACACACACACACACACACACACACACACACACACACACACACACACACACACACACACACACACACACACACACACACACACACACACACACACACACACACACACACACACACACACACACACACACACACACACACACACACACACACACACACACACACACACACACACACACACACACACACACACACACACACACACACACACACACACACACACACACACACACACACACACACACACACACACACACACACACACACACACACACACACACACACACACACACACACACACACACACACACACACACACACACACACACACACACACACACACACACACACACACACACACACACACACACACACACACACACACACACACACACACACACACACACACACACACACACACACACACACACACACACACACACACACACACACACACACACACACACACACACACACACACACACACACACACACACACACACACACACACACACACACACACACACACACACACACACACACACACACACACACACACACACACACACACACACACACACACACACACACACACACACACACACACACACACACACACACACACACACACACACACACACACACACACACACACACACACACACACACACACACACACACACACACACACACACACACACACACACACACACACACACACACACACACACACACACACACACACACACACACACACACACACACACACACACACACACACACACACACACACACACACACACACACACACACACACACACACACACACACACACACACACACACACACACACACACACACACACACACACACACACACACACACACACACACACACACACACACACACACACACACACACACACACACACACACACACACACACACACACACACACACACACACACACACACACACACACACACACACACACACACACACACACACACACACACACACACACACACACACACACACACACACACACACACACACACACACACACACACACACACACACACACACACACACACACACACACACACACACACACACACACACACACACACACACACACACACACACACACACACACACACACACACACACACACACACACACACACACACACACACACACACACACACACACACACACACACACACACACACACACACACACACACACACACACACACACACACACACACACACACACACACACACACACACACACACACACACACACACACACACACACACACACACACACACACACACACACACACACACACACACACACACACACACACACACACACACACACACACACACACACACACACACACACACACACACACACACACACACACACACACACACACACACACACACACACACACACACACACACACACACACACACACACACACACACACACACACACACACACACACACACACACACACACACACACACACACACACACACACACACACACACACACACACAAATATATATATAGATTTTTTGGACTAGGAGACTGACAGACTTACCTTGGTAAGAGTCCACTCTGTAGTCTTGAAATAGAAACACATTAAAGCACATAACCAATTATATATTTCAACCACACAGTGATCTTTGTCAATCAAAGAGAAAACACAAAAAGAAATATGAGAGAATGAAATAAAATAAATAAGTTGTAATCACAGTTTGTGTAAAAATCAGGTGTCACAGATGCACAGATTAAAGATATATTTATTGTTTCCATGAACATATGAGTGATTATAGTTTATATAAGTCTGTCAGGGGAAAAGAGATTGGAGACATCTGATGAGGCTATTAGGAAAAAAAAAGTGAATGGATTTATCTGATGTTAAGGTTAGGGGATTCTCTGGACTTGGTATACCACTGGTAGATAGTTCCCATCTTCTCAGTAGAATTACCATAAAAATAACAATGGTAATGTAGCGTTTAGTTTCCAGGGACATCAGAGACAATAATACTAGTTATCTACACTCATTTCTCTTTCTTTCTTATAAAATTCATTTCTGCACAATCGTGGGACAAGCTAAGGGTAAATTCACCAAGTATCTAGGGGATGGGGACTTAAGCCATATTGATCTGCACTAGAAAGTAAGCCCTATGGTAATAGCATCAATATTGAAAAATTGGAATCTGTCAGACACGTGCAAAAGCGCATGAGGGTGTGTCTGAGAAGGCTGAAAAAACAAAGGTTTAGGAGGTACAAGTAGGCTTACAGATGCTAAAATACACCAGCTTCAAAGATATTATGGGTCAACCATCAGGAATATCCTCACAGATGTTGATGACATGAACCCAGCTATCTTGGACATATTTTAACATACTATCGACTGACAAAAAGCCTCAGCATCAGTTATGCCCCAAGGGAATGGATTCTTGGTGTGGTTATAATAAATCTTTAGAGCTAAAAACTAGTTATGTGCACAAAACATCCTCTAGCCGAGCCTATCATGTTAGAGCTATAAACCCTATATACCGAGACCTCACCAAAATTGAGCTTCTTAGGCGTTGCTTGCACGGCAAAACCCAAAACCCTAACCAGAGCTTCAATAGTTTTATTTGGCAAAAGTTAAAAAAGTCTGGTTTTGTAGGACTAATCACTCCTCAATTAGGAGTAAGTGATGCTGTGATAGCATTCAATGAGGGCTCAACCGCTAAAGCAAATGTTTTAGATAGAATAGATATAAGACCTGGGAATTTCACGGTAGAGAACCTAAAAGAAATTCATAATATCAAAATACAAAAGCTGATAAAGAGACCCAGGAAGCCAACAAGAAGTTGAGAATCAAGAGAAGATTATTTAAATGGAAGAGGGAAGGAGGATTTTAATGTAAGAAAGGTACTCTCGTTTTTTAACTTGCGTTTTCCAAAAAATATGATTTTAAAAATTAGGTACCAGTTACTCTTGAACCATAAGAGTTAGAGATCTGAAATTTTGTGTGTACTAACAACATTATTACTTAAATAATACCCTAAAAAGAAAAATTGTATTTGGTTCATTTAAGCCCCAAAAAAATTATATATATTCTGAAAATGTGCCAAAATATACAACAATTTTAATTACTTAAAAAAAATAGAAATACATTTTTTATAAGAGATATTTTTAGAGTATTGCATTTCCACAGTAATAATGGTAATTGCCTAAATATTTCATTGGGATATCTTTAACAGTTTTAGGGATAATTGTACCTAACTGAACATCCAAACTCCCATTCAATTAACATGGCAGAGTAAAAGTGGCAATCTCCCCTTAAGTTGATTAAAACTAAGCTGGAATAGCTAAAGTTAAATATTATATGTGTAACTGTAATATCAAAGGCAAATGGATTTTTGTAAATTTGTTACACATTTATGATTTCATATTTACATTCTTTTCATTTTATAATTTTAATAAAGTAAATAAAAATTACACTTTTGCTATTACTTGCGACCAGACATTTGTTAACTAAAAGTTGTTAATTGTTAACTTACACTTGGAGGAAACGTTTTTGTCTTACGACTTCTTCAGCCTCGTATTTTTGCCGCTAGGGAATATCTTTTTGTTAACAAATGTCTGGTTGCAAGTAATAGCAAAAGTGTAATTTGTAATTTACAACCAGCTTGTCATGAACAGATACAAGATTTCGATGTTAAATCAAAATATTTAACTTAATATAGTTTGCTATAGTCTCAATAGAAGACAAACAGTCTCAATGAAACAAACAATTTTAAAGTATTCATGTAGGTCAATATTTAAAAAGGGGAACAAGTAGGCCATATTCTGCAGTTATTGTTGAAAACAACTTCAAATCCAGTTATTTTTTATTTGAAAATTCAAAACTTTATAAATATGTTTATAACACCTAAAGCCAATAATTCCATGTCCCTGATTCCTTTGCATACATATCAGTGGCAATAATGGTGATGATGATGTGCTTTGTAGGAAAAACCAGTAATGCTTAAAGTTATGTATATTAAATGTTTGGTTTATATGCTAATCAAAGAAATTTGTTTAAAGGCAATATTCTTTAACTTAGGACGTAGTGTTTACACTTTTAATTTTCTATATTATTTATTAGAATAAATAATGGCAGATCTTTTGAAACATAGTGAGCTTCATATTAATTACCACATTGCAGTTTTTAAAGATATTATTTTATTATATGTTCAACACTTTCTTTATATATTTTGTGTGTGTATCAGTATTACTTCTTTTCATCTGGTTTTTATATATTAGAACTCCAGTTATCCAAATCGCTTTCTAATTTAAAAATAAAAAGAATAAGAAGGAAAAATTTTCCAAAATAGTCTACATGTGTGCAATTAGTCTTTTCTCCGCTCAGTCCAAACATTATTTGGATGCTGATTCACTGTCTCGGTGCAGTTCTGTATAGTTGGGTGTCGTCCGTCACCAGGTGGTTGGCCATGTCCAACTGTCACTGTTCACTTTGATTAGTCAGTCAGTCTGCCTTACTCCTTTCTATCGACTTGTTGTTTTGTTTGTAAGTATGTTTCATCATTCGCCATGATTGCTAAAAAGAAACTAGTGTTCTTATCATTAGCGGATGAACTAATTATAGGCTAATCATATTAAAAAAGTTACGGGTAAAGAGTAAGCTGAGATGTGCAATGTTAGACAATTAACGATTTCAGACATTAAAAGGAGCAAACCTACTATTTTAAACTTTATGTCCTTGCTTGAGAATGAAGATGAAAGTTCCACAAGAAAATCGATGAAGGCAGCAACAAATAAAGAATTAGAAAATGCTGTTTACAAATGGTTTGTGGAACAACATTCTATTGGAACCTCAGCTTCCAGCCCGATTTTTTATGAAAAAGCTAAGATCTGAACTCAGGAGCTTGGAAAAGAATATAAATCTATACAAAAACTACACACATAAGAAACAGAAAAAACCTCATAAATAAATTAAAAGACAAACATACCACACAATTCAACACTACTATCACTCGACATAACAAACATGTACACCAACATACCCGTTTCGGACACCCTCAACATCCTAAAGACCCAATTAATACAGAACAACATACCAAAAACCAAGGTCACCGAAATCCTAAACATCCTCCAAACCATCACCAAACAAAACTATTTCACCCACAACTCAAATTTCTATTCAGAACCAGATGGCCTAACTCTTGGAAGTCCTATTAGCAGTGTTCAGAAAACACCAAAATCTTCACAAACAATACACACCCATACAAAATCATTTACTGCCATAGATACGTCTATGATATCATAACACTATAGAGAGGCAATACCCAACAATGCGAGAAACTCCTCACCTATACTAATAAAATACACCCAAACCTCCACTTCACCTCAGAGATTGAAACCAATCGATCCCTAAACTTCCTCGACCTCACCATAACAAAAAGCCGCTCACAAAAACACAACTTCAACATTTCCAGGAAACCCACGACAGACACATTTATCCACAACACCTCAAACCACCCTATCCAACACAATCTCGCTGTCTTCAGATCCATGCTTCATAGACTTAAAGAAGTTCCAATGATCACAGAAAAGATAAACGAAGAACTAGACACCATTAAGTATTTAACTTACACAAATGGATACAACACAACAATAATAGACAAACTATGACACAAAATCCAAAAAAGCACTAAAATTAACACTACAGAGAGGGAAAACAAATACATCACAAAACCATACATAAACAGAACATCAAATAAAATAGCCCTCAAATTTCAAAAAACAGGATACAAAATAGCTTACAAAACTAATAAGAATTTACAATACAAACTACAACACAACACCAACAACAAAGATAAACTACAAGCACCAGGCATATACAAATTAAACTGCAACAAGTGCAACAAATTCTACATTGGGCAAACAAAAAAGGACCACATCTCAACACACTAGAACAATATGAAATTTACAAACACACAAAAACAAAAAGCACAAACATATTAAATAAACAAACCCAATATAAATCACACATACTTTTGATACTATCGAAAATCTGCCTTTAAAATCGTCACTGCTTAACCTAACAACTTCAAGCAGAAGACACTGATGAAGATCGCCACAGAGCGATCGAAAATTTTCTGCCTTAGTAATTTTTTATAAAGTTACAAAATTTAAAGTTTGGATAGTCATGAACTAATGTAAAGGTGTTTAATTAAGTTTCACCGAATGTAATGGACTACAAAATTCAAGAGTATAAAAAAAGTTTTTTTCCCATTTGCATGGCACACGTAGTAATTAATTAAAATTCACCTTTTTTTGAAAAATCTAATAATCCGAATTTTTGTTATCAGAATAGGGGCCGGTCGCAATTGGTTTGGGTAGTTGGAGTTATACTGTATGTTCAAAAGTAGACTTATGCTTACATTAAAAGGTTTGTGAATGTTTCTGCTTTTTAAAGCAGAATAAGACTTTGTTATTATTTGTGTTGCCTAGTCACCCACCTAGGTGTTCCTTCCCTCAACCTCTTTGTTCCCTTGTATTTACTTGTATGTGAGCTATGCATGAGTAGACCTGTAATGTACAGTGTACATGGGTTCTCCGCCCACTCGAGATAAGGTCAGAGCAGAAGAAAAAGGACGTACTAGACGAGTACAAAACCGAGAGAAACGAGGACTCAAGTCAGGTCGTAGCTTTTCAGAAGATCTTACAAAAATGTTGCCTTCATGGAGAGATAAGAAAACCCCTCCGACTTCAGGTATGTCACATTTCCTGTAGTCATATTTTAGTGCATGTTCAACAAGAGCTTACTGTTGTCTATTTTCAGTTTGTTTGTAATTTTGTATTCACCTGTGTTATTTGTTCGCTAGCATTTTACCATGTTTGTTATAGCTCTACATAGTTTAACCGTCATTGTAAAATGTATACACCTAAAAAACTTGTTGTTCATTTCAGCTAAGTTAATGAAATTGTTATCAGATTTGTTTGCTGTTATAAATATTCTTTTCCTTAATCAGTATCATCATCATCATCATCATCATCATCATCATTCTTAATGCATTGCCATTATTACAGTATTTTGTGTTAATTATTCTTCAAATAGTTGCTTGTAATTTTTATTTATTCATAATGATTAAAATAGAATTCTTAATATATTTAATTTCTTTATTAAAAAAAAAAATATTACAGATTTCAACTCTGATATTTTTTATGTTAACAGTATTATTTAACTATATTTTTTATATAATTTAATGAAATTTTAAAGGTAGAACTTAAAAGTTTTTGCTGAGTGTAGTCAGTCAGGTAATAATTTAGTCTCAATATCTCTCATAGTGTGTAAAGCATTTCCATCTTTTTTATAGAATATGTAATAAAATAAAACATTTAACAATCAATTATACATTTTATACTAACTTTTATTATTATAAACAGAAGGTTTATATAAGGCTTAACCCTATTAGGTTAATGGAGGGCTTAAGTATTTGTAATCCAAGTAGGATATCTTCAGTTTCACAAGACACTGTTGTGTGTGTGTGCGATTGCGTGTGCGTGTGTGTGTTCATCCTTTTCGGGCCGAGCACTGCCGCCAACCACTACTGCCGCAAGATAGGAAGTTTAAAACGGGCCGGACCTAGCCCGAAATAGGATACTGTGCAATGACCCGCCAAAATCTGCCAGAGAACAGGTCACTGGACTTTAATTAAAAAACCTAACTTGCTGAAATTTAACCTTTGGGTACGTATTTCCCGGGGAATGAGTTCTTTTGAAGGCATCTTTATGGCAAAATGACTCTTTAGTTTTAGGAATGTGTAAGAAATCTGTTTTAAATAAATACACTATTGCTTTTTTGGCAAGTTAGTAAAAACTACATTTTTTTATTTTACCCTTACTTTGACATTACAGCACAGTTTGTAAATACCTTACTTTAACTAGCTCTTGAAATTTTTAATAATTCATTGCTGTCTAATCTTACTTTATCTCTTCCTTTCTTTACTAAATTTAAGTACTCTGTTTGCTGAATCTTTGTTAACATCAAAAGTGATGAGAAAAATTAACTTAATTATTTATATTAAATGGAAATTGTAATTTAGCTATGTTCCATTTACCCTTTAATATTTTTAATCAAATTTGCATAATTTTTTAAATAAAACTGTCCTTATCTTTTAAAATACTTTTGTAAACTCTTTGAAATAAACAAACCCTTTATTGTGCTTTTGCAAGTATTGAACATTAGATTTTAAACTCTTATACATAAAATTAGACAATGGAAATTTTTAAACATGCATTCATCAACAACTAATTTTAACCCTTTTAATTTAAAATTTGATCCTTCAAAAACATAAGTTATATTTATAAACAATTTACACCCTGTCAAAACAGTTAATAATTTGAAAACGTCAGTTATATCATTATGCAATTTACCCCTTTAATTAATTAATATTTTAAAAAACATCAGTTATATCCAAAAACAATGTAACCCATTATACTAAACAATTGTTATTTCAAAATCATAAGTTATATCAAAAAACAATTTCTACCCCCTTTTAAACAGTTAATAATTTGAAAACATTAGAGATATCAGTAAAAAGTTTTATCCTTTTTAATAAACAATTGAGCTTATGAAAATCCTAATTTATATCCATTAACAATTTACTCCTTTAAATAAACCCTTAATATTTTTCTTAAAAACATAAGTTATTTCAATAAACAATTTTACGCCATTTAAAATTAATAAATATTTTGAACCATAAATTTACCAACAATCAAATTTTTATACTTATATAACTAATTAAACCAAAACCTTACATCTTAACCTGAAAACCTTCAACTAACAATTAATTCACTAGACACACATAATCTTTGCTGAATATTTACTGTATAATTTTATTGTATACTTTATTAACATTGTAATCAAAGAAATTGTTTCACATTTTATTTTTGTCCCATTTTTTCTATTTTTCAACTCTTTTATTTTAATTCTAAATAAGTTTTTAAACCCTTTAACCCCTTTGTGTTTTAATTAAAACAATAATAAATTTCAATTAATTTCCATTAATTAATCTTAACCCCTTTCTCTAAAAATAATTTTAATTAATTGTCATTAAATAATTTCAACTCTTTCTCATTTAATAATGGCAATTGATTATTTTTAATTAATTTTACATATTAAACGTTAGCCTAAAATACTAAAAATAAATTTTTCTTAACACCTGTTTACATTTTATTCATTTATCTCTAATTTCTTTTTATATTTAAAAAGCCGTTAAATCCTAAATTTACTTAATTAATTTCTTTGCGAACAATATATAAATTCCTTTATTTAAAAAAATTTTTTAATTTAATAACAATTTAATTTTATTTAATATTTATAAGCTTGTTTGGAGGAGTCCTCCATTTTGTGGTGGGAATTTCCCCCACTAAACACTACCATGTCTAAGTTACGTTTCAAACAAAGCCATTGCTTGAAAATTTTACAACTCTAAAAAGAAAATGTATTTAATTTTAAATTTATGTAATGTCAATTTTCCCCAAAGAATTTTTAATATAAAATTTTTATTTAACTGAAAAAGAGAGAAGCTAAGATCTGACCTTTACACTTAGGATCGCTCCTCGTTCCAGGTAGATTTCCACCATCTTCTTCCTCTAGATAGTTGTTTGGGGTGTTGCCATCTTGGAAGTGAAGTGCTCTCCTTGTCCAAATGAAAGCGTCCCTTTCTGCCAAGTCCTTTGTCGATGGCGTCCCTTGTATGTTGTCGTAGTAAACTTTTATATCCCCATTTCGAAACTTATAAAACTTTGATCTCCCGCTTTCAGTTTATAAATTACCATTGTTCAATTTAATTAATTTTTGTTTATCACTGTTCATTTATAAAAAGTTTAATTTAAAATTTTGAAGTTCAATTTAATTTATATTTTTTTCACTATTTACTGTTTTAAAGAATTTTTGAAGCACTGTCCTTTATAAATTATTTTATTTGCTCTAATAAATTTTTACATTGTTCCCCTTTTCACACTCACAAACTTCTGAGAACGCCACCAGGTCGATGTTAACTTTGGAAACCACTTTTGGAGAAATTCCTTCCTCCAGAAGAGTTCCAGAACACTCGCAGCTACATAACAGTGACGACCGCTCACGCCTTTAGCCCTGCATAGTTATTTCTTCATTTACGAATTACAAACTTTCAAACAAAGCTTTATAACCTGGAGCGAACTCACCATACCTGTTATCTCTTCGGAATCTTAAGTAACGCTGGTGCTCCCACCCCGATTTGGCCTGTTCATTCCTTAAGCGTCTTCCGCTCTCCCCATGTTTTCGACAAATCAGGTGGCTCTAAAATGACGTTATGGACATCAGGTGATTTAACCGTCGTTTTATCTACCTTTCCCAAGCTTGACGAATCTCGATCCAAGCCGATCGATAATCATGCCTGTTTCTTTAATTGTGGCTTAACTCTTTTATTTGGCGTTTTCACGGTTTTTGATACTGGGCATTTCTTTTCAAAATCAGCGTCTCCTCGAATGTCGATGATGGTTGTAGGTGTATTTTGAGCTTTTCTCCCTTTTCCTATGTAATTTTCGTGTTCTTAAAAATATACTAAAACCCTTATCCCTGCTGATGGCTTAGTTTTCTTTCAATTTATCCCTTTAATTTTTGATATCCTACCCTTTGGTCATTTTACCCCTCTTTCTCTCTTTATCTATTGCTTACTTAACTTACTTAAAAAACACGAAATTTCAATAGAATTGCGACGGTAATTGGAGAGCCCTAGATTGCCCGTCGCAGCATGTGTAACTATATTGGGGAAATTTATACAAAATTTATCATCATTTTACACTTAATGGGGCGTCTTTCTATTGAAATACTGTTGGTTTTGAAAATGTTTTAAAAATATTGTAGTTTATTAAAGTAAAGAAATTGACACTTACCAAATTTATAATCTTGATGAAACTTGACATCTTTACCGGCATGATGCTTCTGAGAAAACCTTACTAAGTTCCCACTCGATGAAAAACACTAAACAGGCTTCATTGACACTCATTTACAAGGCACAGAGAGAATATTGATAAGTAGGTTTTATTAGAGAATTAGTTTTTTTTGATATTTTTAATTCTGAAGAAGAAACATTACTCAAGTAAAATTGTATGAAAGTAGTAACATATTAAACTGTACATTTCCTAGTAAACATGGTACTTTATCTATCTATATTACCTCTTTGTAATAGTTTTTTTTTTGTTTACTACAGATTTTTTATTTTTAAACAATCTGACTTCAGTTAGTCTGAATTAAATCTCAAAATTCAGCTTGTGAATGTAAAAGATATTAATAAATTCATATGGCAGTACTGTCCTGCTAATTTAGTCCCTTTGGCACCAAACCCTTGCCGACTAAACAGCTGTGTATTATAAATCCTGTAGAGATATCTAGCCTCATTGAAGTACAGTCCAGTACAATCAGTTATACTGTAGCGTTAACATAGCGTTCAAATCAGATATTCAGGTTTGGGCATACATTTTATTTTGAAAATTTTATTATACTGGATAATGTGCCCAACTTAAGGAAAAGGACTTATTCTAAAGTTGTCCAACTAACTTGCAAAAGAATGGTATCAACATTATAGATGGTTTTGATAAGTTGTGATAGTATCTATGAACAGTTTTTATATAAATTTAAAATATTCAATAATTAGTTATGTCAGTTCTATGGTTGAACCTTTTTGTTTTTATGTGTGTTTTATTTTTTGTTGTGTTTTTTATATGTGTATATTGTTGTTCTCTCAGTTTTGTACTGTTTTGAATTATATTTTAGACGAATTTATGACTCACATCATTTTGGTGAGTTATCTTATTAGGTTTTTGACTAAAATTTCATTGAATTTTTTAAAAAAGTTTTATATATTTGTTGAAAGTGTACTTTTATTTCATAAGCATATTTATATATGCAACGTAAATTTGTTTTCACACTTGATAAGGGTAACAAATTAGTTGTCAAAACGTTGCACTAAAGAAATAAACTTATGACGATATTCGATCTGCTTATCATTTATTCAAATATTAAGAAGTCGATCTAGTGATATGTTTGCCAACCTTATTAATTTCAGTATCTTCAAATGACCATTTGTTAGTATTGGCAGCTGAGAGATATTACTTTAATAACGTTCAAAACAAATACTGCATTTAACTCGTAGCAAGAAGGACGTCATGTATTGTAAAGTAATTGGCAGAGAGATGTTGTTCTTTATTCATCTTTATGAATGTGCTAAATTAAGTATATTTTTTGTTCAGTATTAATATAGGCCTTCATATATTTCTTTTCCACAATAAAACTGCTCAATGAACTGGGAACTACTTTTACCAAGTGCTGGGTCATGTTTCTGTGTAGGTAAGGAAGTATGGGAATGTGATTAGAAACCAGTACCCAAGCAGAACTATCCTAGAGTTAGGATACTAAAACCAACTCTATATGGAAAGAGGAGGGTTACGTTCCACATAAAAAATGTTAACATTTATTCCAGCTATAAACCTACTGTATACTTGTAACACAGTATGGTATTTTTATGTACTACATAATTACATATATATTTTTATTGTTTATTTATGTGTTTCTTCAATCGGAAAACAGGAAAATTAAATATGCGCGCTTACACACAGACACACATTCTTTATTGTTAAACACTATCCACAAAGTTTTAAACACCTAATTTTAGACCAATATCTTTTAAACATTGTTAATTTTATACCCATAATAATAATACCAATTCTAAAAAGGAACCAATTTCAGAAACGGCTAATGCTGTTTCCCTAATCATATATTTCACCGATAGATTTTAAGGTCAACTGTGGTGAAACATTTTTACGATGTCTATGCAAGATAGACACGGATTCGGTAATTAGTTCTTCCAACTCTTCCCTCGTCAAATCTTGGTGCAATTTTCAAAAAAATTGTCGACACTTCACTGTTAATGTCTTAAAATCCTTCATTGTTAATTAATGAGCTATTGAGACAATATCAGTCCCTAGCACTACAGCACAGCTGAACAGTCAAACAATCCATTGCAGCTTTAAACCCTGAGCAGATTTCCCCTTGTTAGGTAAGAAAGTTTGTGAAGGCATTCTTTTCCAAAACAGTCCCGTCTCATCCGAGTTAAAAACCTTATCGACTCTGTAGCATTTTTTCCGAAATAAGATTTTTAAAATGCGTAGAAAATGAATTGATGGTTTTGTGATCCACTGATGCTGATTCACCAACAATTTTTACTTTAGGAAGAGAAAACCGTCTCTTCCAAACCACCCTTTATTTGTTGAAAATGTACTGTCAGTACAAATTATTCATACAAACGCCTAGCTTTTTCACGAATAAAAATTGAACTCAGAGGCATCCTTTTTTGTAATTGAACTTCTAGTCCCACACTTAAAACCTTTTCAATTTTTTCGAAGTTGTTAGTCCCTTTTCTGACACACCTTATATTTTCTTCATTTTTCTTTATGTAGCGCACCATTGACTTGATAATGCTAAAATGCTTTGCAACAGACGCTATGGTTTCACCATATTTTAATTTATCTAGAAGGTTAATTCCCTTAATCAACCGTATAAAGTTGTTTTGCCTTTTCTTGTCCCTATCAATGTTTGATTATGTCATGGCTTGGATAAACAATTTAAGGGAAAAGATAAAACTAAACAAAAAAATTCATTAAACAATTTCACAAGTAGGCGTGACGTTTCCAAAACTACAACACATGACAAGCAAATGCGATACCTGTTTGGTAACTACTGGGAAACAAAATCAGAGTTAGTTACTACCAGATACGATTATCGATGTTTGAATTTCGAAAACTATTAAATTTTCAGTAAGTAAACAGAAGTGATGCTAAACCTATGTATAGAGTTGGATGCAAGCACCGGAGCCTATCTTTTGTGTAGTAGGGTAAGTAGTGTATAATATAACGGATGTTTGGAGAATCATCAGATTTCTTTTGATAAGTAACTACAGTACTGTACAAAATAAAAAGACACATTATCCTACAATTTGCTCAGTAGCTATACTGTCTTTATTGTATTTTTAAAACTACGATACATGTTAGCAGGATATCACGTAATTTTGTCAACTGCGAATACCAAACTCACGCATACCGAACCCGCAAATAGCGAGGGACTACTGTAGTATGTTATTATGACCAAATAGTAGAAGCTCTATACAAATTTGACATATAAATCTACAACTGAGAATTATGCCACACCTCCTTACTGCCGGTATTACCAAATATACACACTCTTTCTTCGGCAATACCGGGAGTAAGGAGGCGTGGCCCCCGATTACTTACCGCTGCCACTAGTCAGGGCACTGAAATAAAGGTCATCATCAGTCACAATCACTTGAATGTCACTAGTGTTACATGATTTAATGAAAAAAACAAATGCTTTTGTGGTTCTTATCTGAAGATGACCAATAGTGAAAAACATTTTTGTATGGGAATTTAGAGCACCAGGATTGTGAAATGAATTATGTTTTTAAATAAAAGAAAATAATTCAAGTCATGATAATATACTAAATGCATCTGAATCATATCCAGTAACAGCAAGATTACTTTTCAATTATTTCACCGTTTGTTACATAGCAAAGTATCTGGTAATGAACATAATTTAATTTGAATGAGAAATTTAGATGAAAAGCTTTAAAAAGTTTCTCTTTTTCCAATGAAAATGTTAGATAATGAGCAATGAAATACAATAATCATTTAGAAAAATTAATCTATACATTTCGAACAGGATATTTTTGTATGCCCATATACACCAAATAAAATTATTTATTGAGGTGAAAAATAACAAGTAATAAATAGATCTTAATAGAACTCCATGAATTTGATTGACTTCATAGTACATGAAGGTTTTCAGCAAAGAATTACAGCCAAGTAACTGGATGAAAAAAATCTGCAGTGTGTTGATTGATTAACCCCTAAATCATTATAAAACGGTTATATTATAGGGACAGTTGATATCATGGGATTCATGAGTGTATATTGCTTACTTTTTCTTTGGCTCACTACATTTTTACCATCTGTTGTCAGACATTAGCTTTGAGATGAACAAATTAATTATTAATCATATTTACCCTCACAGAGATTATTGTTAAATAAAAGCAGTTGTCTTGCGAGTCAGGTAAAACTATTTATTTATACAGGCAATGTTTCAAAAAAAGCTGTGCTATCTTCTTCAGGCCTACAATACATAAGTACACAGTTAAAATTACCTACAATAATGACAATAGTTCACAAATAAACATACCTACAATGAAATTTCTAATAGTTATAAAACACTACATAAACCTCTAAAATTGGTGACGTGTTTTATTCCTAACTTGTATGTGATTGTAACTATAGTAGTGGTTAGGCGGTTTTTATGATTTTGTTAAATTAAATATGTAATAGTTTGTAATTGTTATGTTAATAATATTTTAAAAAATTATATTTTTGACTTTACCAATTTTAGAGGTTTATGTAGTCTCATATTTATAAGAAAATTCATTGTAGCTATTCTTGTAGCTAGTTCATTGTGAACTATTGTTATTATTATTGGTAATTTTAATTGTGTACTTATGTATTGTATGGCCTGAAGACGGTAATGTATCCGTTATTGAAACGTTTGCTGCATAAATAAATAGTTGTATCTGACTCGCAAGACAACTGCTTTTACTTGACTAAAATATTGTTTTTTTCCAATCAAACAATTATCTACTGCTCTATTACATGATGATACTATGTCGATATTAGTTAAAATGTATGATTTTTTTAAACCCAGAACACCCAGAAGTATCACGCAGATTGTTGCTAGAAGAATTTGAGAGCGAGTGTAAATTAAAAGATATTGCAGATTCTCTAACCAGACCAC
This sequence comes from Prosapia bicincta, assembly GCA_036971475.1. Lineage (NCBI taxonomy): Eukaryota > Metazoa > Arthropoda > Insecta > Hemiptera > Cercopidae > Prosapia > Prosapia bicincta. Next base: position 172,370,854 of record JBAIZL010000002.1, read on the forward strand.
GGCATCGCCGTCTCACCAGTCCAGCAGTAACACCTCCACCTGCTACAAACCCGTCTAATCAAGAGCCTACAAGGGATGGTGATACCACCTCTCACAAACAGGTATACCTGGTTTTGCTATAACATTACTTTTATTGTAATATTTTAATGTTTGATCTTTAAATTTACATTACATCCAGTGAATTATGGTTTAAGTAGAAAATGACTCCTCCTGAAACATCATAAAGTGGATGTCTTTCAAAATTATAAGGATAATACCTACATTTACTAACATTTTTGTATTTTAAGAGATTAACTTTAGAATAATCCTTAACACAACGCCCTCTATCTGCCACCCTCCATAGTTCAGAAAGGACTTGCACCTGAGGATTTAAAACTAAATTTTCTGGTAAGAAAGCCAATGAAATTTTGTCTCAAGAATATTATTTATTGTTTAATAACATTAATTATACAACATACAAATAAATAACATTAACTATATGGCATACAAATAAATAACATTAACTATATGACATACAAATAAATAACATTAACTATGTGACATACAAATAAATAACATTAACTGTATGGCATACAAATAAATAACATTGACTATTTCACATACAAATAAATAACTTTAACTATATGGCATAAAATAAATAACATAACTATATAACATACAAATAAATAACATTAACTACATGACATACAAATAAATAACATTAAATATACTACATACAAATAAATAACATTAAATATACTACATACAAATAAATAACATTAACTACATGACATATAAATAAATAACATTAACTATATGACATACAAATACATGTTGTATATATATTTAGCACCATCAATCAATAATATACACATGATAAAAAAAATCTGACATGCAAAAATGTCTGACATATGCAACATTTAAATTAATAAAATTTATCATTAACAAAAAATGATGAAATTATATCATTTATAATGAAAATTAAATGACAAATTCTTGTTTATTCTCATGTAAAACTCATATTGAAATAATTACTACTTTTTTATTAGGTATTTACATTTTAACATATTTATGACAGAGAGCTCATTGTCATACCTTCGGCTTTTCAGTTATTCTGCATACTAAGTTTCCACTTATCATATATATTCATTTAAACAATTTTTTTTAATACACAGATGAAACTGTCTCTAGTGGTCTAAAGTTGTTAATAGTAACTTAGATGTTTAATACTTTGGTCTTTTCCTGCTTTTGAGGTATATATATTGTCGTCCTCTGTAATATATCTAATGAGAACATTATTTATTTCTGTTAAAGTGAAATTGTAGAAAATTCTTTGATTCTCACGAATACCAACTAACTTTGGGACTAGCCGCACCTACTAAGAGGGAGTTGGCGTACCTAGGGGTACCTCAGACAAACATATACACTACTAATAATACTTGCTTCATGGTTATACACTTTATTAAACTTTCTACAAACACCACAATCTTCACATATTAACACTCCCATCTTCACTGTAGGGATTTTTGACTGACCAGAACCGTTGTGCGTTGGGAGTGCTGAAAAAGTCAGAGCTTAAGAAACTCTGGTCTGGGATGCTGATGTGAGCTTGCTCTGCTGAGACGTAAGCGCGGTTACTGGTCTGCCAGCAGCTTCAGCCCTCGGTCAGGGAGTGTCCGCGGTGCACAGGTGTTGGAGCCTGTGCACAGTATTTGATTGCTCGACTAATGCCCATCCAGTCAAGCTAAGGAGAAAAGCTATGGGCCTCAGAGTTGTGAGGGTTGGAATGATATTTATGTGATCCAAGGGTGTACCCATTCCTATAGTCTCGCCCGAAGTGCCCGACACAATGGCTGGCATAAAAATCATTTATGAACACTAAAACCCCGTCCAATAGTATTAGTTTGAAGAGGACACGTCAGGATTAACCTGATGAGCCTAAGATTGATGAGGGGAGTAAAACGATGATGGTGGCAACGTCACAGACATTGCCATCTCCAAAGGTCTGGTAACTTCCATTAAAAAATTAAGGAATGGGACACTATTTGTTGCAATATGTAGCGATAAACAAACGAGTTATCTTTCAAGTATGCCCTTTTTTGTACAGGTCAAGGTATCTGTAGTTCCTCATAGAACCTTGAATTCCTCAAGGGGGTAATCACATGTAGAGATTTGATGAACGTCTCTGTTGACGATATCAAGTCTGAACTGCTTCTCAATCAGTTATGGACGTCGTGCCTATCATGGAGACTAACAACGGCGTCTTTTATTCTTATATTTGGCAAACCTAAAATTCCCGATTTTATATGCGCAAGTTACCAAAGACTTTCAGTAAGACCATATGTGCCTAACACCCAGGGTGATCATTTAATTGTCCTACATTTAAGGAGGAAAAGTCAATCCTTGGCATTATGACTAAGGAGAAGATATCATTTTTAGAGGCAAGGAAAATTTATAGGTCTACTTAACCAAAGGTTGATGGTAGGATATACGCCGCTACTGTGACCGCTGTCAAAGTCATCCTGTGAGAACTGTACTGACCTGACGAAAAAAATAGAAGTACTTACAGAACAAGTAACTCACCTTTTTTTGTTGGTCACTATTAGCACATCTTTAAATTTGGTACAACATGCAAATACCTCAAGTCCTTTACCGACCTCTCCTGCGGGAGGGCTTAGTGTATGAAGTAAGTTTTTGATCGACACTTTCAGTTCGACTCAAACAAATTTACCATCTTCTATTAAGCTTTTTGCATCTAAAATCGTAATGCTCTAAGATGACAAGAGTTGAACAAGCCAAATCGGCACCAACAATAACGGGTGCCAAAAAAAAATACTATCAAGGAAGGAATGGTAAAACCAACTCTCCTAAATCTAAAACCTCCTCAGACTCCATCCCCAAGCAGGTAGATATGGAGTCTGAGAATGCAAAACCTGCGATGTCTAAGAATATCCCAGGCAAGAAAAGAGAGATTACCAATGGGTATCAAGTAAATCCTTTGCTAAGCTAATAAATAACCGTCCATCCATGGAGAACTTCTATTTGTTTGAAAAGTCGGGAGGAAGTAGTGGCTACCCACCTTGCATCGGCCACTCTTACCTAACTCATGGTTATCTGATGTGTCGTGAGGACCCATCTTTATGTCAGTTCTGGGAATAGTCAGTCATATACTGGTAGATTGTAGGGGTTTGAAGCATGTTTGCAAGATTTAAAAGACAATGCCATGGCCGTCGACCTTGTCATTGAATTCCTTCGCCACCTAAATATACTTTTTAAAATTTAATATTTGAATATTTAAAAAAATTATGAATTACAAATTTATTTATTTATTTATTATAGTATAGAGATATTCATGTTAGTTTGTGTTCAGAGTTTAATTATTCTTACCCTATTTATTTTCTACATTAAGTGTTATTTGTTATTGTTATATTGTTTAGTAATTTATGTTCTTTTGTTAATAATTGTGATGTTGTTTTGTTATTTATTGTTATGTTTCTCCTTATAGTTATATATTTATTGTTACATATTTATTTTTATATTATTACTGTTATGTTTAAATTTTGTTTATGTTTTATAATTTTTGTATTATTTAAATTTAATTTATTACTTTGCTTTATCTAAAATATTTTGCTTTGGTTTTGTTGCTGATTGGCGAAGATAACTATAATTGGTTTTTCGCCAGGGAAAAGAA